>OZ022264.1:144035110-144472610 GCA_963978885.1 Nemotelus pantherinus
CCTCAGCCCCTCCCTCCTGAGCCCCTCCTCTCTCAGCCCCTCCTCCCTCAGTCCCTCCTTCCTGAGCCGCTCCTCCCTCAGCCCCTCCTTCCTCAGCCCCTCCTTCCTGAGCCCCTCCTCCCTCAGCCTCTCCTTCCTCAGCCCTCCTTCCTGAGCCCCTCCTCCCTCAGCACCTCCTTCCTCAGCCCCTCCTTCCTGAGCCCCTCCTCCCTCAGCACCTCCTTCCTGAGCCCCTCCTCCCTCAGCCCCTCATCCCTCAGTCCTTCCTCCCTCAGCCCCTCCTCCTTCAGCCCCTCCTTCCTCAGCCCTTCCTCCCTCAGTCCCTCCTCCCTCAGCCCCGCCACTCTCAGCCATTCCTCCCTCAGCCTCTCCTCCCTCAGCCCCTCCTTACTGAGCCCCTCCTCCCTCAGCCCATCCTTCCTCAGCGCCTCTATCCTCAATCCCTCCTCCCTCAGCCCCGCCTCTCTCAGCCATTCCTCCCTCAGCCCCTCCTCACTCAGCCCCTCCTTCCTGAGCCCCTCCTCCCTCAGCCCCTCCTCCCTCAGCCCCTCCTCCCTCAGCCCCTCCTTCCTCAGTCCCTCCTCCCTCAGCCCCTCCTCCCTCAGCCCCTCCTTCCTCAGCCCCTCCTTCCTCAGCCCCTCCTTCCTGAGCCCCTCCTCTCTCAGCCCCTCCTCCCTCAGTCCCTCCTTCCTGAGCCGCTCCTCCCTCAGCCCCTCCTTCCTCAGCCCCTCCTTCCTGAGCCCCTCCTCCCTCAGCCTCTCCTTCCTCAGCCCCTCCTTCCTGAGCCCCTCCTCCCTCAGCACCTCCTTCCTGAGCCCCTCCTCCCTCAGCCCCTCATCCCTCAGTCCTTCCTCCCTCAGCCCTTCCTCCCTCAGCCCCTCCTCCCTCAGCCCCTCCTCCCTCATCCCCTCCTTCCCCAGTTCCTCCTTCCTGAGCCCCTCCTCCTTCAGCCCCTCCTCCCTCAGCTCCTCCTTCCTCAGTCCCTCCTTCCTCAGTCCCTCCTTCCTGAGCCCCTCTTCCTTCAGCCCCTCCTCCTTCAGCTCCTCCTCCCTCAGCCCCTCCTCCCTCAGTCCCTCCTTCCTGAGCCGCTCCTCGCTCAGCTCTCCTTCCTCAACCCCTCCTTCCTGAGCCCCTCCTCCCTCAGCCTCTCCTTCCTCAGAACCTCCTACCTGAGCCCCTCCTCCCTCAGCCCCTCCTCGCTCAGCCTCTCCTCCCTCAGCTTCTCCTCCCTCAGCCCCTCCTCCCTCAGCCCCTCATCCCCCAGTCCCTCCTCCCTCAGTCCCTCCTCCCTAAGCCCTTCCTCCATCAGCCCCTCCTTCCTCAGTTCCTCCTTCCTGAGCCCCTCCTCCTTCAGCCCCTCCTCCCTCAGCTCCTCCTCCCTCAGCCCCTCCTCCCTCAGTCCCTCCTTCCTGAGCCGCTCCTCCCTCAGTCCCTCCTTCCCAGTTCCTCCTTCCTAAGCCGCTCCTCCCTCTGTCCCTCCTTTCTAAGCCCCTCCTTCCTGAGCCCCTCCTCCCTCAGCGCCTCCTCCATCAGCCCCTCCGCCCTCAGCCCCTCCTCCTTCAATTCCTCCTCTCTCAGCCCCTCCTCCCTCAGTCCCTCCTTCCTGAGCCGCACCTCCCTCAGTCCCTCCTTCCTCAGTTCCTCCTTCCTAAGCCGCTCCTCCCTCAGCCCCTCCTTCCTGAGCCCCTCCTCCCTCAGCCCCTCCTGCCTCAGTCCCTCCTTCCTGATCCACTCCTTCCTCAGCCCCTCCTTCCTCAGCCCCTCCTTCCTGAGCCCCTCCTCTCTCAGCCCCTCTTCCCTCAGTCCCTCCTTCCTGAGCCGCTCCTCCCTCAGCCCCTCCTTCCTCAGCCCCTCCTTCCTGAACCCCTCCTCCCTCAGCCTCTCCTTCCTCAGCCCCTCCTTCCTGAGCCCCTCCTCCCTCAGCCCCTCCTTCCTGAGCCCCTCCTCCCTCAGCATTTCCTCCCTCAGCTCCTCCTCCCTTAGCCCCTCCTCCCTCAGCCCCTCATCCCTCAGTCCTTCCTCCCTCAGTCCCTCCTCCCTCAGCCCCTCCTCCCTCAGCCCCTCCTCCCTCAGCCCCTCCTTCCCCAGTTCCTCCTTCCTGAGCCCCTCCTCCTTCAGCCCCTCCTCCTCAGCTCCTCCTTCCTCAGTCCCTCCTTCCTCAGTCCCTCCTTCCTCAGTCCCTCCTTCCTGAGCCCCTCTCCCTTCAGCCCCTGCTCCCTCAGCTCCTCTTCCCTCAGCCCCTCCACCCTCAGTCCCTCCTTCCTGAGCCGCTCCTCGCTCAGCCGCTCCTTCCTCAACCCCTCCTTCCTGAGCCCCTCCTCCCTCAGCCTCTCCTTCCTCAGCCCCTCCTACGTAAGCCCCTCCGCCCTCAGCCCCTCCTCGCTCAGCCTCTCCTCCCTCAGCTTCTCCTCCATCAGCCCCTCCTCCCTCAGCCCCTCATCCCCCAGTCCCTCCTCCCTCAGCCCCTCCTCCCTCAGCCCCTCCTCCATCAGCCCCTCCTTCCTCAGTTCCTCCTTCCTGAGCCCCTCCTCCTTCAGCCCCTCATCCCTCAGCTCCTCCTCCCTCAGCTCCTCCTCAATCAGTCCCTCCTTCCTGAGCCGCTCCTCCCTCAGTCCCTCCTTCCTCAGTTCCTCCTTCCTAAGCCGCTCCTCCCTCAGCCCCTCCTTTCTAAGCCCCTCCCTCTTGAGCCCCTACTCCCTCAGCGCCTCCTCCATCAGCCCCTCTGCCCTCAGCCCCTCCTCCTTCAATTCCTCCACTCTCAGCCCCTCCTCCCTCAGTCCCTCCTTCCTGAGCCGCACCTCCCTCAGTCCCTCCTTCCTCAGTTCCTCCTTCCTAAGCCGCTCCTCCCTCAGCCCCTCCTTTCTAAGCCCCTCCTTCCGGAGCCCCTCCTCCCTCAGCGCCTCCTCCATCAGCCCCTCCTCCCTCAGCCCCTCCTCGCTCAGCCTCTCCTCTCTCAGCCCCTCCTCCCTCAACCCCTCCTCCCTCAGCCCCTCATCCCTCAGTCCCTCCTCCCTCAGCCCCTCCTCCTTCAGCCCCTCCTCCCTCAGCCCCTCCTCCCTCAGCCCCTCCTTCCTGAGCCCCTCATCCCTCAGTCCCTCCTCCCTCAGCCCCTCCTTCCCCAGTCCCTCCTCCCTGGCCCCTCTTTCCTCAGCCCCTCCTCTCTCAGCCCCGCCTTCCTGAGCCCCTCCTCCCTCAGCACCTCCTTCCTCAGTTCCTCCTTCCTGAGCCCCTCTTCCTTCAGCCCCTCTCCCCTCAGCCCCTCCTCCCTCAGCCCCTCCTCCCTCAGCCCCTCACCCCTCAGTCCCTCCTCCCTCAGCCCCTCCTTCCTCAGTCCCTCCTCCCTCGACCCCTCCTTCCTCAGCCCCTCCTCCCTCAGCCCCTCCTCTTTCAGCCCCTCCTCCCTCAGCCCCCCATCCCTCAGCCCTTCCTCCCTCAGCCCCTCCTCCCTCAGCCCCTCCTTCCTCAGCGCCTCCTCCCTCAGCCCCTCCTCCCTCAGCCCCTCCTTCCTGAGCCCCTCTTCCTTCAGCCCCTCTCCCCTCAGCCCCTCCTCCTCAGCCCCTCCTCCCTCAGCCCCTCATCCCTCAGCCCCTCCTTCTTCAGTCCCTCCTCCCTCGACCCCTCCTTCCTCAGACCCTGATCCCTCAGCTCCTCCTACCTCAGCCCCTCCTTCCTCAGTTCCTCCTCCCTCGACACCTCCTTCCTCAGTCCCTCCTCCCTCGACCCCTCCTTCCTCAGCCCCTCCTCCCTCAGTCCCTCCTCCTTCAGCCCCGCTTCTCTCAGCAATTTCTCCCTCAGCCCCTCCTCCCTCAGCCCCTCCTTCCTGAGCCCCTCCTCCCTCAGCCCCTCCTTCCTCAGCCCCTCCTCCCTCAGTCCCTCCTCCCTTAAACCCCGCCTCTCTCAGCCATTCCTCCCTAAGCCCCTCCTCCCTCAGCCCCTCATCCCTCAGCCCCTCCTCCCTCAGCCCCTCCTCCCTCAATCCCTCCTCCCTCAGCCCCTCCTCCCTCAGCCCCTCCTTCCTCAGCCCCTCCTTCCTCAGCCCCTCCTCCCTCAGCCCCTCCTCCCTCAGCCCTTCCTCCCTGCGCCCCCCCCTTCCTGAGCCCCTCTTCCCTCAGTCCCTCCTTCCTCAGCCCCTCTTCCCTCAGCCCCTCCTCCCTCAGCCCCTCCTCCCTCAGCCCCTCCTTACTGAGCCCCTCCTCCCTCAGCCCATCCTTCCTCAGCGCCTCCTTCCTCAATCCCTCCTCCCTCAGCCCCGCCTCTCTCAGCCATTCCTCCCTCAGCCCCTCCTCACTCAGCCCCTCCTTCCTGAGCCCCTCCTCCCTCAGCCCCTCCTCCCTCAGCCCCCTCCTTCCTCAGTCCCTCCTCCCCTCAGCCCCTCCTCCCTCAGCCCCTCCTCCCTCAGCCCCTCCTCCCTCAGCCCCTCCCTCAGTCCCTCCTTCCTCAGTTCCTCCTTCCTAAGCCGCTCCTCCCCTCAGCCCCTCCTTCCTCAGCCCCTCCTCCCTCAGCCCCTCCTCCCTCAGCCCTTCCTCCCTCCGCCCCCCCCCCCCCTTCCTGAGCCCCTCCTCCCTCAGTCCCTCCTTCCTCAGCCCCTCCTCCCTCAGCCCCTCCTCCCTCAGCCCCGCCTCTCTCAGCCATTCCTCCCTCAGCCCTTCCTCCCTGAGCCCCTCCTCCCTCAGCCCCTCCTCCCTTAGCCCCTAATCCCTCAGCCCCTCCTTCTTCAGTTCCTCCTCCCTCGACCCCTCCTTCCTCAGCCCCTGATCCCTCAGCCCCTCCTCCCTCAGCCCCTGCTTCCTCAGCCCCTCCTCCCTAGACTCCGCCTCCCTCAGCCCCTCCTCCCTCAGCCCCTCCTCCCTCAGCCCCTCCTTCCTCAGTCCCTCCTCCCTCAGCCCCTCCTCCCTCAGCCCCTCCTTCCTCAGCCCCTCCTCCCTCAGCCCCTCCTCCCTCAGCCCTTCCTCCCTCCGCCCCTCCCCTTCCTGAGCCCCTCCTCCCTCAGTCCCTCCTTCCTCAGCCTCTCCTCCCTCAGCCCCTCCTCCCTCAGCCCCGCCTCTCTCAGCCATTCCTCCCTCAGCCCCTCCTCCCTGAGCCCCTCCTCCCTCAGCCCCTCCTTCCTCAGTTCCTCCTTCCTAAGCCCCTCTTCCTTCAGCCCCTCTCCCCTCAGCCCCTCCTCCCTCAGCCCCTCCTCCCTTAGCCCCTCATCCCTCAGCCCCTCCTTCTTCAGTTCCTTCTCCCTCGACCCCTCCTTCCTCAGCCCCTGATCCCTCAGCCCCTCCTCCCTCAGCCCCTCCTTCCTCAGCCCCTCCTCCCACGACCCCTCCTTCCTCAGCCCCTTATCCCTCAGCCCCTCCTCCCTCAGCTTCTCCTTCGTCAGCCCCTCTTCCCTAGACTCCGCTTTCCTCAGCCCCTCCTCCCTCAGCCCCTCCTCCTTCAGCCCCGCTTCTCTCCGCCATTCCTCCCTCAGCCCCTCCTCCCTCAGCCCCTCCTTCCTGAGCCTCTCCTCCCTCAGCCCCTCCTTCCTCAGCCCCTGCTCCCTCAGTCCCTCCTCTGTCATCCCCGCCTTTCTCAGCCATTCCTCCCTCAGCCCATCAGCACCTCCTCCCTCAGCCCCTCCTTCCTGAGCCCCTCCTCCCTCAGCCCCTCCTCGTTCAGGCCCTCCTTCCTGAGCCGCTCCTCCCTTAGCCCCTCCTTCCTCAGTTCCTCCTTCCTGAGCCCCTCGTCCTTCAGCCCTTCTCCCCTCAGCCCCTCTTCCCTCGGCCCCTCCTCCCTCAGCCGCTCATCCCTCAGTCCCTCCTCCCTCAGCCCCTCCTTCCTCAGTCCCTCCTCCCTCGACCCCTCCTTCCTCAGCCCCTGATCCCTCAGCCCCCTCCTCCCTCAGCCCCTCCTTCCTCAGCCCCTCCTCCCTAGACTCCGCCTCCCTCAGCCCCTCCTCCCTCAGCCCCTCCTCCCTCAATCCCTCCTCCCTCAGCCCCTCCTCCCTCAGCCCCTCCTCCCTCAGCCCCTCCTCCCTCAGCCTCTCCTTCCTGAGCACCTCCTCCCTCAGCCCATCCTCCCTCAGTCCCTCCTTCGTGAGCCGCTCCTCCCTCAGCCCCTCCTTCCTCAGTTCCTCCTTCCTGAGCCCTCCTCCTTCATCCCCTCTCCCCTCAGCCACCCTCAGCCCCTCCTCCCTCAGCCCCGGCTCTCTCAGCCATTCCTCCCTAAGCCCCCTCCTTCCTCAGTTCCTCCTTCCTGAGCCCTCCTCCTTCATCCCCTCTCCCCTCAGCCACCCTCAGCCCCTCCTCCCTCAGCCCCGGCTCTCTCAGCCATTCCTCCCTCAGCCCCTCCTCACTCAGCCCCTCCTTCCTGAGCCCCTCCTCCCTCAGCCCCTCCTCCCTCAGCCCCTCCTTCCTCAGTGCCTCCTCCCTCAGCCCCTCCTCCCTCAGCCCCTCCTCCCTCAGCCCCTCCTCCCTGAGTTCCTCCTCCCTCAGCCCCTCCTCCCTGAGCCCCTGCTCCCTCAGCCCCTCCTCCCTCAGTCCCTCCTCCCGCAGCCCCTCCTCCCTCAGTCCCTCCTCCCTCAGCCTCTCCTTCCTCAGCCCCTCCTTCCTCAGCCCCTCCTCCCTCAGCCCCTCCTCCCTCAGCCTCTCCTTCCTCAGCCCCTCCTTCCTGAGCCCCTCCTCCTTCAGCCCCTCCTTCCTGAGCCCCTCCTCCCTCAGCCCCTCCTCCAACAGCCCCTCCTTCCTCAGCCCCTCCTTCCTCAGCCCCTCCTTCCTCAGCCCCTCCTTCCTCAGCCCCTCCTCCCTCAGCCCCTCCTCCCTCAGCCTCTCCTTCCTCAGCCCCTCCTTCCTGAGCCCCTCCTCCTTCAGCCCCTCCTTCCTGAGCCCCTCCTCCCTCAGCATCTCCTCCCTCAGCCCCTCCTCCCTTAGCACTCCTCCCTCAGCCCCTCATCCCTCAGTCCTTCCTCCCTCAGCCCCTCCTCCCTCAGCCCCTCCTCCCTCAGCCCCTCCTTCCTCAGCCCCTCCTTCCCAAGTTCCTCCTTCCTGAGCCGCTCCTCCTTCAGCCCCTCCTCCCTCAGCTCCTCCTTCCTCAGCCCCTCCTTCCTCAGTCCCTCCTTCCTGAGCCCCTCTTCCTTCAGCCCCTCCTCCCTCAGCTCCTCCTCCCTCAGCCCCTCCTCCAACAGCCCCTCCTTCCTCAGTTCCTCCTTCCTGAGCCCCTCCTCCTTCAGCACCTCCTCCCTCAGCTCCTCCTCCCTCAGCCCCTCCTCCCTCAGTCCCTCCTTCCTGAGCCGCTCCTCCCTCAGTCCCTCCTTCCTCAGTTCCTCCTTCCTAAGCCGCTCCTCCCTCAGCCCCTCCTTTCTAAGCCCCTCCTTCCTAAGCCGCTTCTCCCTCAGCCCCTCCTCGCTCAGCCTCTCCTCCCTCAGCTTCTCCTCCCTCAGCCCCTCCTCCCTCAGCCCCTCCTCCAACAGCCCCTCCTTCCTCAGTTCCTCCTTCCTGAGCCCCTCCTCCCTCAGCCCCTCCTTCCTGAGCCCCTCCTTCCTCAGCCCCTCCTCCCTCAGCCCCTCCTTCCTGAGCCCCTCCTCCCTCAGCCCCTCTTCCCTCAGCCCCTCCTCCCTCCGCCCCCCCCCCTTCCTGAGCCCCTCCTCCTTCAGCCCCTCCTCCCTCAGCCCCGGCTCTCTCAGCCATTCCTCCCTCAGCCCCTCCTCCCTCAGCCCTTCCTCCTTCAGCCCCTCCTCCCTCAGCCCCTCCTCCCTCAGCCCCTACTCCCTCAGCCCCTCCTCCCTCAGCCCCTCCTCCCTCAGCCCCTCCTCCCTCAGCCCCTCCACCCTCCGCCCCCCCCTTCCTGAGCCCCTCCTCCTTCAGCCCCTCCTTCCTCAGCCCTTCCTCCCTCAGTCCCTCCTCCCTCAGCCCCGCCACTCTCAGCCATTCCTCCCTCAGCCTCTCCTCCCTCAGCACCTCCTTACTGAGCCCCTCCTCCCTCAGCCCATCCTTCCTCAGCGCCTCCTTCCTCAATCCCTCCTCCCTCAGCCCCGCCTCTCTCAGCCATTCCTCCCTCAGCCCCTCCTCACTCAGCCCCTCCTTCCTGAGCCCCTCCTCCCTCAGCCCCTCCTCCCTCAGCCCCTCCTCCCTCAGCCCCTCCTTCCTCAGTCCCTCCTCCCTCAGCCCCTCCTCCCTCAGCCCCTCCTCCCTCAGCCCCTCCTCCCTCAGCCCCTCCTCCCTCCGCCCCCCCTTCCTGAGATCCTCCTCCTTCAGCCCCTCCTTCCTCAGCCCTTCCTCCCTCAGTCCCTCCTCCCTCAGCCCCGCCACTCTCAGCCATTCCTCCCTCCGCCCTTCCTCACTCAGCCCCTCCTTCCTGAGCCCCTCCTCCATCAGCCCCTCCTCCCACAGTCCTTTCTTCCTGAGCCGCTCCTCCCTCAGCCCCTCCTTCCTCAGCCCCTCCTTCCTGAGCCCCTCCTCCCTCAGCCTCTCCTCCCTCAGCCCCTCCTTCCTGAGCTCCTCCTCCCTCAGCCTCTCTTCCCTCAGCCCCTCCTTCCTGAGCCCCTCCTCCCTAAGGCCTTCCTCCCTCCGCCCCTCCTTCCTGAGCCCCTCTTCCCTCAGCCCCTCCTTCCTGAGCCCCTCCTCCCTCAGCCCCTCCTGCCTCAGTCCCTCTTTCCTGATCCACTCCTTCCTCAGCCCCTCCTTCCTCAGCCCCTCCTTCCTGAGCCCCTCCTCTCTCAGCCCCCTCTCCCTCAGTCCCTCCTTCCTGAGCCGCTCCTCCCTCAGCCCCTCCTTCCTCAGCCCCTCCTTCCTGAGCCCCTCCTCCCTCAGCCTCTCCTTCCTCAGCCCCTCCTTCCTGAGCCCCTCCTCCCTCAGCCCCTCCTTCCTGAGCCCCTCCTCCCTCAGCATCTCCTCCCTCAGCTCCTCCTACCTTAGCCCCTCCTCCCTCAGCCCCTCATCCCTCAGTCCTTCCTCCCTCAGCCCCTCCTCCCTCAGCCCCTCCTCCCTCAGCCCCTCCTCCCTCAGCCCCTCCTTCCACAGTTCCTCCTTCCTGAGCCCCTCCTCCTTCAGCCCCTCCTCCCTCAGCTCTTCCTTCCTCAGTCCCTCCTTCCTCAGTCCCTCCTTCCTGAGCCCCTCTTCCTTCAGCCCCTCCTCCCTCAGCTCCTCCTCCCTCAGCCCCTCCTCCCTCAGTCCCTCCTTCCTGAGCCGCTCCTCGCTCAGAAGCTCCTTCCTCAACCCCTCCTTCCTGAGCCCCTCCTCCCTCAGCCTCTCCTTCCTCAGAACCTCCTACCTGAGCACCTCCTCCCTCAGCCCCTCCTCGCTCAGCCTCTCCTCCCTCAGCTTCTCCTCCCTCAGCCCCTCCTCCCTCAGCCCCTCATCCCCCAGTCCCTCCTCCCTCAGCCCCTCCTCCCTAAGCCCTTTCTCCATCAGCCCCTCCTTCCTCAGTTCCTCCTTCCTGAGCCCCTCCTCCTTCAGCCCCTCCTCCCTCAGCTCCTCCTCCCTCAGCCCCTCCTCCCTCAGTCCCTCCTTCCTCAGTTCCTCCTTCCTAAGCCACTCCTCCCTCAGTCCCTCCTTTCTAAGCCCCTCCTTCCTGAGCCCCTCCTCCCTCAGCGCCTCCTCCATCAGCCCCTCCGCCCTCAGCCCCTCCTCCTTCAATTCCTCCTCTCTCAGCCCCTCCTCCCTCAGTCCCTCCTTCCTGAGCCGCACCTCCCTCAGTCCCTCCTTCCTCAGTTCCTGCTTCCTAAGCCGCTCCTCCCTCAGCCCCTCCTTCCTCAGCCCCTCCTCCCTCAGCCCCTCCTCCCTCAGCCCTTCCTCCCTCCGCCCCCCCCCCTTCCTGAGCCCCTCCTCCCTCAGTCCCTCCTTCCTCAGCCCCTCCTCCCTCAGCCCCTCCTCCCTCAGCCCCGCCTCTCTCAGCCATTCCTCCCTCAGCCCCTCCTCCCTGAGCCCCTCCTCCCTCAGCCCCTCCTCACTTAGCCCCTAATCCCTCAGCCCCTCCTTCTTCAGTTCCTCCTCCCTCGACCCCTCCTTCCTCAGCCCCTGATCCCTCAGCCCCTCCTCCCTCAGCCCCTGCTTCCTCAGCCCCTCCTCCCTAGACTCCGCCTCCCTCAGCCCCTCCTCCCTCAGCCCCTCCTCCCTCAGCCCCTCCTTCCTCAGTCCCTCCTCCCTCAGCCCCTCCTCCCTCAGCCCCTCCTTCCTCAGCCCCTCCTCCCTCAGCCCCTCCTCCCTCAGCCCTTCCTCCCTCCGCCCCCCCTTCCTGAGCCCCTCCTCCCTCAGTCCCTCCTTCCTCAGCCCCTCCTCCCTCAGCCCCTCTTCCCTCAGCCCCGCGTCTCTCAGCCATTCCTCCCTCAGCCCCTCCTCCCTGAGCCCCTCCTCCCTCAGCCCCTCCTTCCTCAGTTCCTCCTTCCTAAACCCCTCTTCCTTCAGCCCCTCTCCCCTCAGCCCCTCCTCCCTCAGCCCCTCCTCCCTTAGCCCCTCATCCCTCAGCCCCTCCTTCTTCAGTTCCTCCTCCCTCGACTCCTCCTTCCTCAGCACCTGATCCCTCAGCCCCTCCTCCCTCAGCCCCTCCTTCCTCAGCCCCTCCTCCCTCGACCCCTCCTTCCTCAGCCCCTGATCCCTCAGCCCCTCCTCCCTCAGCTTCTCCTTCGTCAGCCCCTCCTCCCTAGACTCCGCTTTCCTCAGCCCCTCCTCCCTCAGCCCCTCCTCCTTCAGCCCCGCTTCTCTCCGCCATTCCTCCCTCAGCCCCTCCTCCCTCAGCCCCTCCTTCCTGAGCCTCTCCTCCCTCAGCCCCTCCTTCCTCAGCCCCTGCTCCCTCAGTCCCTCCTCTGTCAGCCCCGCCTTTCTCAGCCATTCCTCCCTCAGCCCATCAGCACCTCCTCCCTCAGCCCCTCCTTCCTGAGTCCCTCCTCCCTCAGCCCCTCCTCCCTCAGTCCCTCCTTCCTGAGCCGCTCCTCCCTTAGCCCCTCCTTCCTCAGTTCCTCCTTCCTGAGCCCCTCCTCCTTCAGCCTTTCTCCCCTCAGCCCCTCTTCCCTCGGCCCCTCCTCCCTCAGCCGCTCATCCCTCAGTCCCTCCTCCCTCAGCCCCTCCTTCCTCAGTCCCTCCTCCCTCGACCCCTCCTTCCTCAGCCCCTGATCCCTCAGCCCCTCCTCCCTCAGCCCCTCCTTCCTCAGCCCCTCCTCCCTAGACTCCGCCTCCCTCAGCCCCTCCTCCCTCAGCCCCTCCTCCCTCAATCCCTCCTCCCTCAGCCCCTCCTCCCTCAGCCCCTCCTCCCTCAGCCCCTCCTCCCTCAGCCTCTCCTTCCTGAGCACCTCCTCCCTCAGCCAATCCTCCCTCAGTCCCTCCTTCGTGAGCCGCTCCTCCCTCAGCCCCTCCTTCCTCAGTTCCTCCTTCCTGAGCCCTCCTCCTTCATCCCCTCTCCCCTCAGCCACCCTCAGCCCCTCCTCCCTCAGCCCCGGCTCTCTCAGCCATTCCTCCCTCAGCCCCTCCTTCCTCAGTCCCTCCTCCCTCGACCCCTCAGTCCCTCCTCCTTCGACCCCTACTTCCTCAGCCCCTGATCCCTCAGCCCCTCCTCTTTCAGCCCCTCCTCCCTCGACCCCTCCTTCCTCAGCCCCTCCTCCCTCAGCCCCTCCTCCATCAGCCCCTCCTCCCTCAGCCCCTCATCCCTCAGTCCCTCCTCCCTCAGCCCCTTCTTCCTCAGTCCCTCCTCCCTCGACCCCTCCTTCCTCAGCCCCTGATCCCTCAGCCCCTCCTCCCTCAGCCCCTCCTCCCTCAGCCCCTCATCCCTCAGTCCCTCCTCCCTCAGCCCCTTCTTCCTCAGTCCCTCCTCCCTCGACCCCTCCTTCCTCAGCCCCTGATCCCTCAGCCCCTCCTTCCTCAGCCCCTCCTCCGTAGACTCCACCTCCCTCAGCCCCTCCTCCCTCAGCCCCTCCTCCCTCAGCCCCTACTCCTTCAGCCCCTCCTCCCTCAGCCCCTCCTCCCTAAGCCCCTCCTCCCTCAGCCCCTCCTCCCTCCGCCCCCCCCCTTCCTGAGCCCCTCCTCCTTCAGCCCCTCCTTCCTCAGCCCTTCCTCCTTCAGCCCCTCCTCCCTCAGCCCCTCCTCCCTCAGCCCCTACTCCCTCAGCCCCTCCTCCCTCAGCCCCTCCTCCCTCAGCCCCTCCTCCCTCAGCCCCTCCTCCCTCCGCCCCACCCTTCCTGAGCCCATCCTCCTTCAGCCCCTCCTTCCTCAGCCCTTCTTCCCTCAGCCCCTCCTTACTGAGCCCCTCCTCCCTCAGCCCATCCTTCCTCAGCGCCTCCTTCCTCAGCCCTTCTTCCCTCAGTCCCTCCTCCCTCAGCCCCGCCTCTCTCAGTCATTCCTCCCTCAGCCCCTCCTCACTCAGCCCCTCCTTCCTGAGCCC
Organism: Nemotelus pantherinus; assembly: GCA_963978885.1. Classification (NCBI taxonomy): domain Eukaryota; kingdom Metazoa; phylum Arthropoda; class Insecta; order Diptera; family Stratiomyidae; genus Nemotelus; species Nemotelus pantherinus. The sequence goes on from OZ022264.1 coordinate 144,047,441, forward strand.
CTCCTCCCTCAGCCCCTCCTCCCTCAGCCCCTCTTCCCTCAGCCCCTCCTTCCTCAGTCCCTCCTCCCTCAGCCCCTCCTCCCTCCGCCCCCCCCCTTCCTGAGCCCCTCCTCCTTCAGCCCCTCCTTCCTCAGCCCTTCCTCCTTCAGCCCCTCCTCCCTCAGCCCCTCCTCCCTCAGCCCCTACTCCCTCAGCCCCTCCTCCCTCAGCCCCTCCTCCCTCAGCCCCTCCTCCCTCAGCCCCTCCTCCCTCCGCCCCACCCTTCCTGAGCCCATCCTCCTTCAGCCCCTCCTTCCTCAGCCCTTCTTCCCTCAGCCCCTCCTTACTGAGCCCCTCCTCCCTCAGCCCATCCTTCCTCAGCGCCTCCTTCCTCAGCCCTTCTTCCCTCAGTCCCTCCTCCCTCAGCCCCGCCACTCTCAGCCATTCCTCCCTCAGCCTCTCTTCCCTCAGCCCCTCCTTACTGAGCCCCTCCTCCCTCAGCCCATCCTTCCTCAGCGCCTCCTTCCTCAGCCCTTCTTCCCTCAGTCCCTCCTCCCTCAGCCCCGCCTCTCTCAGTCATTCCTCCCTCAGCCCCTCCTCACTCAGCCCCTCCTTCCTGAGCCCCTCCTCCCTCAGCCCCTCCTCCCTCAGCCCCTCTTCCCTCAGCCCCTCCTTCCTCAGTCCCTCCTCCCTCAGCCCCTCCTCCCTCAGCCCCTCCTCCCTCAGCCCCTCCCTCAGTCCCTCCTTCCACAGTTCCTCCTTCCTAAGCCGCTCCTCCCTCAGCCCCTCCTTCCTCAGCCCCTCCTCCCTCAGCCCCTCCTCCCTCAGCCCTTCCTCCCTCCGCCCCCCCCTTCCTGAGCCCCTCCTCCCTCAGTCCCTCCTTCCTCAGCCCCTCCTCCCTCAGCCCCTCCTCCCTCAGCCCCGCCTCTCTCAGCCATTCCTCCCTCAGCCCCTCCTCAATGAGCCCCTCCTCCCTTAGCCCCTCCTCCCTTAGCCCCTAATCCCTCAGCCCCTCCTTCTTCAGTTCCTCCTCCCTCGACCCTTCCTTCCTCAGCCCCTGATCCCTCAGCCCCTCCTCCCTCAGCCCCTGCTTCCTCAGCCCCTCCTCCCTAGACTCCGCCTCCCTCAGCCCCTCCTCCCTCAGCCCCTCCTCCCTCAGCCCCTCCTTCCTGAGTCCCTCCTCCCTCAGCCCCTCCTCCCTCAGCCCCTCCTTCCTCAACCCCTCCTCCCTCAGCCCCTCCTCCCTCAGCCCTTCCTCCCTCCGCCCCCCCCTTCCTGAGCCCCTCCTCCCTCAGTCCCTCCTTCCTCAGGCCCTCCTCCCTCAGCCCCTCCTCCCTCAGCCCCGCCTCTCTCAGCCATTCCTCCCTCAGCCCCTCCTCCCTGAGCCCCTCCTCCCTCAGCCCCTCCTTCCTCAGTTCCTCCTTCCTAAGCCCCTCTTCCTTCAGCCCCTCTCCCCTCAGCCCCTCCTCCCTCAGCCCCTCCTCCCTTAGCCCCTCATCCCTCAGCCCCTCCTTCTTCAGTTCCTCCTCCCTCGACCCCTCCTTCCTCAGCCCCTGATCCCTCAGCCCCTCTTCCCTCAGCCCCTCCTTCCTCAGCCCCTCCTCCCTCGACCCCTCCTTCCTCAGCCCCTGATCCCTCAGCCCCTCCTCCCTCAGCTTCTCCTTCGTCAGCCCCTCCTCCCTAGACTCCGCTTTCCTCAGCCCCTCCTCCCTCAGCCCCTCCTCCTTCAGCCCCGCTTCTCTCCGCCATTCCTCCCTCAGCCCCTCCTCCCTCAGCCCCTCCTTCCTGAGCCTCTCCTCCCTCAGCCCCTCCTTCCTCAGCCCCTGCTCCCTCAGTCCCTCCTCTGTCAGCCCCGCCTTTCTCAGCCATTCCTCCCTCAGCCCATCAACACCTCCTCCCTCAGCCCCTCCTTCCTGAGCCCCTCCTCCCTCAGCCCCTCCTCCCTCAGTCCCTCCTTCCTGAGCCGCTCCTCCCTTAGCCCCTCCTTCCTCAGTTCCTCCTTCCTGAGCCCCTCCTCCTTCAGCCCTTCTCCCCTCAGCCCCTCTTCCCTCGGCCCCTCCTCCCTCAGCCGCTCATCCCTCAGTCCCTCCTCCCTCAGCCCCTCCTTCCTCAGTCCCTCCTCCCTCGACCCCTCCTTCCTCAGCCCCTGATCCCTCAGCCCCTTTTCCCTCAGCCCCTCCTTCCTCAGCCCCTCCTCCCTAGACTCCGCCTCCCTCAGCCCCTCCTCCCTCAGCCCCTCCTCCCTCAATCCCTCCTCCCTCAGCCCCTCCTCCCTCAGCCCCTCCTCCCTCAGCCCCTCCTCCCTCGACCCCTCCTTCCTCAGCCCCTGATCCCTCAGCCCCTCCTCCCTCAGCCCCTCCTTCCCCAGTTCCTCCTTCCTGAGCCCCTCCTCCTTCAGCCCCTCCTCCCTCAGCTCCTCCTTCCTCAGTCCCTCCTTCCTCAGTCCCTCCTTCCTGAGCCCCTCTCCCTTCAGCCCCTCCTCCCTCAGCTCCTCCTCCTTCAGCCCCTCTTCCTCAGTCCCTCCTTCCTGAGCCGCTCCTCCCTCAGTCCCTCCTTCCTCAGTTCCTCCTTCCTAAGCCGCTCCTCCCTCAGCCCCTCCTTTCTAAGCCCCTCCTTCCTAAGCCGCTTCTCCCTCAGCCCCTCCTTTCTAAGCCCCTCCTTCCTGAGCCCCTCTTCCTTCAGCGCCTCCTCCCTCTGCCCTTCCTCCCTCAGCCCCTCCTTCCTCAGCCCCTCCTCCCTCAGCCCCTCCTCCCTCAGCCCTTCCTCCCTCCGCCCCCCCCCCTTCCTGAGCCCCTCCTCCCTCAGTCCCTCCTTCCTCAGCCCCTCCTCCCTCAGCCCCTCCTCCCTCAGTTCCGCCTCTCTCAGCCATTCCTCCCTCAGCCCCTCCTCCCTGAGCCCCTCCTCCCTCAGCCCCTCCTCCCTTAGCCCCTAATCCCTCAGCCCCTCCTTCTTCAGTTCCTCCTCCCTCGACCCCTCCTTCCTCAGCCCCTGATCCCTCAGCCCCTCCTCCCTCAGCCCCTGCTTCCTCAGCCCCTCCTCCCTAGACTCCGCCTCCCTCAGCCCCTCCTCCCTCAGCCCCTCCTCCCACAGCCCCTCCTACCTCAGTCCCTCCTCCCTCAGCCCCTCCTCCCTCAGCCCCTCCTTCCTCAGCCCCTCCTCCCTCAGCCCCTCCTCCCACAGCCCTTCCTCCCTCGGCCCCCCCCCCTTCCTGAGCCCCTCCTCCCTCAGTCCCTCCTTCCTCAGCTCCTCCTCCCTCAGCCCCTCCTCCCTTAGCCTCTCGTCCCTCAGCCCCTCCTTCTTCAGTTCCTCCTCCCTCGACCCCTCCTTCCTCAGCCCCTGATCCCTCAGCCCCTCCTCCCTCAGCCCCTCCTTCCTCAGCCCCTCCTCCCTCGACCCTTCCTTCCTCAGCCCCTGATCACTCAGCCCCTCCTCCCTCAGCTTCTCCTTCGTCAGCCCCTCCTCCCTAGACTCCGCTTTCCTCAGCCCCTCCTCCCTCAGCCCCTCCTCCTTCAGCCCCGCTTCTCTCCGCCATTCCTCCCTCAGCCCCTCCTCCCTCAGCCCCTCCTTCCTGAGCCTCTCCTCCCTCAGCCCCTCCTTCCTCAGCCCCTCCTTCCTCAGCCCCTGCTCCCTCAGTCCATCCTCTGTCAGCCCCGCCTTTCTCAGCCATTCCTCCCTCAGCCCATCAGCACCTCCTCCCTCAGCCCCTCCTTCCTGAGCCCCTCCTAACTCAGCCCCTCCTCCCTCAGTCCCTCCTTCCTGAGCCGCTCCTCCCTTAGCCCCTCCTTCCTCAGTTCCTCCTTCCTGAGCCCCTCCTCCTTCAGCCCTTCTCCCCTCAGCCCCTCTTCCCTCGGCCCCTCCTCCCTCAGCCCCTCATCCCCCAGTCCCTCCTCCCTCAGCCCCTCCTTCCTCAGTCCCTCCTCCCTCGACCCCTCCTTCCTCAGCCCCTGATCCCTCAGCCCCTCCTCCCTCAGCCCCTTCTTCCTCAGCCCCTCCTCCCTAGACTCCGCCTCCCTCAGCCCCTCCTCCCTCAGCCCCTCCTCCCTCAATCCCTCCTCCCTCAGCCCCTCCTCCCTCAGCCCCTCCTCCCTCAGCCCCTCCTCCCTCAGCCCCTCCTCCCTCCGCCCCCCCCCCCTTCCTGAGCCCCTCCTCCTTCAGCCCCTCCTTCCTCAGCCCTTCCTCCCTCAGTCCCTCCTCCCTCAGCCCCGCCACTCTCAGCCATTCCTCCCTCAGCCTCTCCTCCCTCAGCCACTCCTTACTGAGCCCCTCCTCCCTCAGCCCATCCTTCCTCAGCGCCTCCTTCCTCAATCCCTCCTCCCTCAGCCCCGCCTCTCTCAGCCATTCCTCCCTCAGCCCCTCCTCACTCAGCCCCTCCTTCCTGAGCCCCTCCTCCCTCAGCCCCTCCTCCCTCAGCCCCTCCTCCCTCAGCCCCTCCTTCCTCAGTCCCTCCTCCCTCAGCTCCTCCTCCCTCAGCCCCTCCTCCCTGAGCCCCTCCTCCCTCAGCCCCTCCTCCCTGAGCCCCTGCTCCCTCAGCCCCTCCTCCCTCAGTCCCTCCTCCCGCAACCCCTCCTCCCTCAGTCACTCCTCCCTCAGCCCCGCCTCTCTCAGCCATTCCTCCCTCCGCCCTTCCTCACTCAGCCCCTCCTTCCTGAGCCCCTCCTCCATCAGCCCCTCCTCCCACAGTCCTTTCTTCCTGAGCCGCTCCTCCCTCAGCCCCTCCTTCCTCAGCCCCTCCTTCCTGAGCCCCTCCTCCCTCAGCCTCTCCTCCCTCAGCCCCTCCTACCTGAGCTCCTCCTCCCTCAGCCTCTCTTCCCTCAGCCCCTCCTTCCTGAGCCCCTCCTCCCTAAGGCCTTCCTCCCTCCGCCCTTCCTTCCTGAGCCCCTCTTCCCTCGGCCCCTCCTTCCTGAGCCCCTCCTCCCTCAGCCCCTCCTGCCTCAGTCCCTCTTTCCTGATCCACTCCTTCCTCAGCCCCTCCTTCCTCAGCCCCTCCTTCCTGAGCCCCTCCTCTCTCAGCCCCTCCTCCCTCAGTCCCTCCTTCCTGAGCCGCTCCTCCCTCAGCCCCTCCTTCCTCAGCCCCTCCTTCCTCAGCCCCTCCTCCCTCAGCCTCTCCTTCCTCAGCCCCTCCTTCCTGAGCCCCTCCTCCCTCAGCCCCTCCTTCCTGAGCCCCTCCTCCCTCAGCATCTCCTCCCTCAGCCCCTCCTCCCTTAGCCCCTCCTCCCTCAGCCCCTCATCCCTCAGTCCTTCCTCCCTCAGCCCCTCCTCCCTCAGCCCCTCCTCCCTCAGCCCCTCCTCCCTCAGCCCCTCCTTCCACAGTTCCTCCTTCCTGAGCCCCTCCTCCTTCAGCCCCTCCTCCCTCAGCTCCTCCTTCCTCAGTCCCTCCTTCCTCAGTCCCTCCTTCCTGAGCCCCTCTTCCTTCAGCCCCTTTTCCCTCAGCTCCTCCTCCCTCAGCCCCTCCTCCCTCAGTCCCTCCTTCCTGAGCCGCTCCTCGCTCAGCCGCTCCTTCCTCAACCCCTCCTTCCTGAGCCCCTCCTCCCTGAGCCTCTCCTTCCTCAGAACCTCCTACCTGAGCCCCTCCTCCCTCAGCCCCTCCTCGCTCAGCCTCTCCTCCCTCAGCTTCTCCTCCCTCAGCCCCTCCTCCCTCAGCCCCTCATCCCCCAGTCCCTCCTCCCTCAGCCCCTCCTCCCTAAGCCCTTTCTCCATCAGCCCCTCCTTCCTCAGTTCCTCCTTCTTGAGCCCCTCCTCCTTCAGCCCCTCCTCCCTCAGCTCCTCCTCCCTCAGCCCCTCCTCCCTCAGTCCCTCCTTCCTCAGTTCCTCCTTCCTAAGCCACTCCTCCCTCAGTCCCTCCTTTCTAAGCCCCTCCTTCCTGAGCCCCTCCTCCCTCAGCGCCTCCTCCATCAGCCCCTCCGCCCTCAGCCCCTCCTCCTTCAATTCCTCCTCTCTCAGCCCCTCCTCCCTCAGTCCCTCCTTCCTGAGCCGCACCTCCCTCAGTCCCTCCTTCCTCAGTTCCTCCTTCCTAAGCCGCTCCTCCCTCAGCCCCTCCTTCCTCAGCCCCTCCTCCCTCAGCCCCTCCTCCCTCAGCCCTTCCTCCCTCCGCCCCCCCCCCTTCCTGAGCCCCTCCTCCCTCAGTCCCTCCTTCCTCAGCCCCTCCCCCCTCAACCCCTCCTCCCTCAGCCCCGCCTCTCTCAGCCATTCCTCCCTCAGCCCCTCCTCCCTGAGCCCCTCCTCCCTCAGCCCCTCCTCACTTAGCCCCTAATCCCTCAGCCCCTCCTTCTTCAGTTCCTCCTCCCTCGACCCCTCCTTCCTCAGCCCCTGATCCCTCAGCCCCTCCTCCCTCAGCCCCTGCTTCCTCAGCCCCTCCTCCCTAAGCTCCGCCTCCCTCAGCCCCTCCTCCCTCAGCCCCTCCTCCCTCAGCCCCTCCTTCCTCAGTCCCTCCCCCCTCAGCCCCTCCTCCCTCAGCACCTCCTTCCTCAGCCCCTCCTCCCTCAGCCCCTCCTCCCTCAGCCCTTCCTCCCTCCGCCCCCCCCTTCCTGAGCCCCTCCTCCCTCAGTCCCTCCTTCCTCAGCCCCTCCTCCCTCAGCCCCTCCTCCCTCAGCCCCGCCTCTCTCAGCCATTCCTCCCTCAGCCCCTCCTCCCTCAGCCCCTCCTCCCTCAGCCCCTCCTTCCTCAGTTCCTCCTTCCTAAGCCCCTCTTCCTTCAGCCCCTCTCCCCTCAGCCCCTCCTCCCTCAGCCCCTCCTCCCTTAGCCCCTCATCCCTCAGCCCCACCTTCTTCAGTTCCTCCTCCCTCGACCCCTCCTTCCTCAGCACCTGATCCCTCAGCCCCTCCTCCCTCAGCCCCTCTATCCTCAGCCCCTCCTTCCTCGACCCCTCCTTCCTCAGCCCCTGATCCCTCAGCCCCTCCTCCCTCAGCTTCTCCTTCGTCAGCCCCTCCTCCCTAGACTCCGCTTTCCTCAGCCCCTCCTCCCTCAGCCCCTCCTCCTTCAGCCCCGCTTCTCTCCGCCATTCCTCCCTCAGCCCCTCCTCCGTCAGCCCCTCCTTCCTGAGCCTCTCCTCCCTCAGCCCCTCCTTCCTCAGCCCCTGCTCCCTCAGTCCCTCCTCCCTCAGTCCCTCCTTCCTGAGCCACTCCTCCCTTAGCCCCTCCTTCCTCAGTTCCTTCTTCCTGAGCCCCTCCTCCTTCAGCCCTTCTCCCCTCAGCCCCTCTTCCCTCGGCCCCTCCTCCCTCAGCCGCTCATCCCTCAGTCCCTCCTCCCTCAGCCCCTCCTTCCTCAGTCCCTCTTCCCTCGACCCCTCCTTCCTCAGCCCCTGATCCCTCAGCCCCTTTTCCCTCAGCCCCTCCTTCCTCAGCCCCTCCTCCCTAGACTCCGCCTCCCTCAGCCCCTCCTCCCTCAGCCCCTCCTCCCTCAATCCCTCCTCCCTCAGCCCCTCCTCCCTCAGCCCCTCCTCCCTCAGCCCCTCCTCCCTCAGCCTCTCCTTCCTGAGCACCTCCTCCCTCAGCCCATCCTCCCTCAGTCCCTCCTTCGTGAGCCGCTCCTCCCTCAGCCCCTCCTTCCTCAGTTCCTCCTTCCTGAGCCCTCCTCCTTCATCCCCTCTCCCCTCAGCCACCCTCAGCCCCTCCTCCCTCAGCCCCGGCTCTCTCAGCCATTCCTCCCTCAGCCCCTCCTTCCTCAGTCCCTCCTCCCTCGACCCCTCAGTCCCTCCTCCTTCGACCCCTACTTCCTCAGCCCCTGATCCCTCAGCCCCTCCTCTTTCAGCCCCTCCTCCCTCGACCCCTCCTTCTTCAGCCCCTCCTCCCTCAGCCCCTCCTCCCTCAGCCCCTACTCCTTCAGCCCCTCCTCCCTCAGCCCCTCCTCCCTCAGCCCCTCCTCCCTCAGCCCCTCCTCCCTCCGCCCCCCCCTTCCTGAGCCCCTCCTCCTTCAGCCCCTCCTTCCTCAGCCCTTCCTCCTTCAGCCCCTCCTCCCTCAGCCCTCCTCCCTCAGCCCCTCCACCCTCCGCCCCCCCCTTCCTGAGCCCCTCCTCCTTCAGCCCCTCCTTCCTCAGCCCCTCCTCCCTCAGTCCCTCCTCCCTCAGCCCCGCCACTCTCAGCCATTCCTCCCTCAGCCTCTCCTCCCTCAGCCCCTCCTTACTGAGCCCCTCCTCCCTCAGCCCATCCTTCCTCAGCGCCTCCTTCCTCAATCCCTCCTCCCTCAGCCCCGCCTCTCTCAGCCATTCCTCCCTCAGCCCCTCCTCACTCAGCCCCTCCTTCCTGAGCCCCTCCTCCCTCAGCCCCTCCTCCCTCAGCCCCTCCTTCCTCAGTCCCTCCTCCCTCAGCCCCTCCTCCCTCAGCCCCTCCTCCCTCAGCCCCTCCTCCCTCAGCCCCTCCCTCAGTCCCTCCTTCCTCAGTTCCTCCTTCCAAAGCCGCTCCTCCCTCAGCCCCTCCTTCCTCAGCCCCTCCTCCCTCAGCCCCTCCTCCCTCAGCCCTTCCTCCCTCCGCCCCCCCCCCCTTCCTGAGCCCCTCCTCCCTCAGTCCCTCCTTCCTCAGCCCCTCCTCCCTCAGCCCCTCCTCCCTCAGCCCCGCCTCTCTCAGCCATTCCTCCCTCAGCCCCTCCTCCCTGAGCCCCTCCTCCCTCAGCCCCTCCTCCCTTAGCCCCTAATCCCTCAGCCCCTCCTTCTTCAGTTCCTCCTCCCTCGACCCCTCCTTCCTCAGCCCCTGATCCCTCAGCCCCTCCTCCCTCAGCCCCTGCTTCCTCAGCCCCTCCTCCCTAGACTCCGCCTCCCTCAGCCCCTCCTCCCTCAGCCCCTCCTCCCTCAGCCCCTCCTTCCTCAGTCCCTCCTCCCTCAGCCCCTCCTCCCTCAGCCCCTCCTTCCTCAGCCCCTCCTCCCTCAGCCCCTCCTCCCTCCGCCCCCCCCCCCTTCCTGAGCCCCTCCTCCCTCAGTCCCTCCTTCCTCAGCCTCTCCTCCCTCAGCCCCTCCTCCCTCAGCCCCGCCTCTCTCAGCCATTCCTCCCTCAGCCCCTCCTCCCTGAGCCCCTCCTCCCTCAGCCCCTCCTTCCTCAGTTCCTCCTTCCTAAGCCCCTCTTCCTTCAGCCCCTCTCCCCTCAGCCCCTCCTCCCTCAGCCCCTCCTCCCTTAGCCCCTCATCCCTCAGCCCCACCTTCTTCAGTTCCTCCTCCCTCGACCCCTCCTTCCTCAGCACCTGATCCCTCAGCCCCTCCTCCCTCAGCCCCTCTATCCTCAGCCCCTCCTTCCTCGACCCCTCCTTCCTCAGCCCCTGATCCCTCAGCCCCTCCTCCCTCAGCTTCTCCTTCGTCAGCCCCTCCTCCCTAGACTCCGCTTTCCTCAGCCCCTCCTCCCTCAGCCCCTCCTCCTTCAGCCCCGCTTCTCTCCGCCATTCCTCCCTCAGCCCCTCCTCCCTCAGCCCCTCCTCCCTCAGCCCCTCCTTCCTCAGTTCCTCCTTCCTAAGCCCCTCTTCCTTCAGCCCCTCTCCCCTCAACCCCTCCTCCCTCAACCCCTCCTCCCTTAGCCCCTCATCCCTCAGCCCCACCTTCTTCAGTTCCTCCTCCCTCGACCCCTCCCTCCTCAGCACCTGATCCCTCAGCCCCTCCTCCCTCAGCCCCTCTATCCTCAGCCCCTCCTTCCTCGACCCCTCCTTCCTCAGCCCCTGATCCCTCAGCCCCTCCTCCCTCAGCTTCTCCTTCGTCAGCCCCTCCTCCCTAGACTCCGCTTTCCTCAGCCCCTCCTCCCTCAGCCCCTCCTCCTTCAGCCCCGCTTCTCTCCGCCATTCCTCCCTCAGCCCCTCCTCCCTCAGCCCCTCCTTCCTGAGCCTCTCCTCCCTCAGCCCCTCCTTCCTGAGCCCCTCCTCCCTCAGCCCTTCCTCCTTTAGCCCCTCCTCCCTCAGCCCCTCCTCCCTCAGCCCCTCCACCCTCCGCCCCCCCCCTTCCTGAGCCCCTCCTCCTTCAGCCCCTCCTTCCTCAGCCCTTCCTCCCTCAGTCCCTCCTCCCTCAGCCCCGCCACTCTCAGCCATTCCTCCCTCAGCCTCTCCTCCCTCAGCCCCTCCTTACTGAGCCCCTCCTCCCTCAGCCCATCCTTCCTCAGCGCCTCCTTCCTCAATCCCTCCTCCCTCAGCCCCGCCTCTCTCAGCCATTCCTCCCTCAGCCCCTCCTCACTCAGCCCCTCCTTCCTGAGCCCCTCCTCCCTCAGCCCCTCCTCCCTCAGCCCCTCCTTCCTCAGTCCCTCCTCCCTCAGCCCCTCCTCCCTCAGCCCCTCCTCCCTCAGCCCCTCCTCCCTCAGCCCCTCCCTCAGTCCCTCTTCCCTCAGTTCCTCCTTCCAAAGCCGCTCCTCCCTCAGCCCCTCCTTCCTCAGCCCCTCCTCCCTCAGCCCCTCCTCCCTCAGTCCCTCCTTCCTCAGCCCCTCCTCCCTCAGCCCCTCCTCCCTCAGCCCCGCCTCTCTCAGCCATTCCTCCCTCAGCCCCTCCTCCCTGAGCCCCTCCTCCCTCAGCCCCTCCTCCCTTAGCCCCTAATCCCTCAGCCCCTCCTTCTTCAGTTCCTCCTCCCTCGACCCCTCCTTCCTCAGCCCCTGATCCCTCAGCCCCTCCTCCCTCAGCCCCTGCTTCCTCAGCCCCTCCTCCCTAGACTCCGCCTCCCTCAGCCCCTCCTCCCTCAGCCCCTCCTCCCTCAGCCCCTCCTTCCTCAGTCCCCTCCTCCCTCAGCCCCTCCTCCCTCAGCCCCTCCTTCCTCAGCCCCTCCTCCCTCAGCCCCTCCTCCCTCCGCCCCCCCCCCTTCCTGAGCCCCTCCTCCCTCAGTCCCTCCTTCCTCAGCCTCTCCTCCCTCAGCCCCTCCTCCCTCAGCCCCGCCTCTCTCAGCCATTCCTCCCTCAGCCCCTCCTCCCTGAGCCCCTCCTCCCTCAGCCCCTCCTTCCTCAGTTCCTCCTTCCTAAGCCCCTCTTCCTTCAGCCCCTCTCCCCTCAGCCCCTCCTCCCTCAGCCCCTCCTCCCTTAGCCCCTCATCCCTCAGCCCCTCCTTCTTCAGTTCCTTCTCCCTCGACCCCTCCTTCCTCAGCCCCTGATCCCTCAGCCCCTCCTCCCTCAGCCCCTCCTTCCTCAGCCCCTCCTCCCTCGACCCCTCCTTCCTCAGCCCCTGATCCCTCAGCCCCTCCTCCCTCAGCTTCTCCTTCGTCAGCCCCTCCTCCCTAGACTCCGCTTTCCTCAGCCCCTCCTCCCTCAGCCCCTCCTCCTTCAGCCCCGCTTCTCTCCGCAATTCCTCCCTCAGCCCCTCCTCCCTCAGCCCCTCCTTCCTGAGCCTCTCCTCCCTCAGCCCCTCCTTCCTCAGCCCCTGCTCCTCAGTCCCTCCTCTGTCAGCCCCGCCTTTCTCAGCCATTCCTCCCTCAGCCCATCAGCACCTCCTCCCTCAGCCCCTCCTTCCTGAGCCCCTCCTAACTCAGCCCCTCCTCCCTCAGTCCCTCCTTCCTGAGCCGCTCCTCCCTTAGCCCCTCCTTCCTCAGTTCTTCCTTCCTGAGCCCCTCCTCCTTCAGCCCTTCTCCCCTCAGCCCCTCTTCCCTCGGCCCCTCCTCCCTCAGCCCCTCATCCCTCAGTCCCTCCTCCCTCAGCCCCTCCTTCCTCAGTCCCTCCTCCCTCGACCCCTCCTTCCTCAGCCCCTGATCCCTCAGCCCCTCCTCCCTCAGCCCCTTCTTCCTCAGCCCCTCCTCCCTAGACTCCGCCTCCCTCAGCCCCTCCTCCCTCAGCCCCTCCTCCCTCAATCCCTCCTCCCTCAGCCCCTCCTCCCTCAGCCCCTCCTCCCTCAGCCCCTCCTCCCTCAGCCCTCCTCCCTCAGCCCCTCCTCCCTCAGCCCCTCCTCCCTCCGCCCCCCCCTTCCTGAGCCCCTCCTCCTTCAGCCCCTCCTTCCTCAGCCCTTCCTCCCTCAGTCCCTCCTCCCTCAGCCCCGCCACTCTCAGCCATTCCTCCCTCAGCCTCTCCTCCCTCAGCCCCACCTTACTGAGCCCCTCCTCCCTCAGCCCATCCTTCCTCAGCGCCTCCTTCCTCAATCCCTCCTCCCTCAGCCCCGCCTCTCTCAGCCATTCCTCCCTCAGCCCCTCCTCACTCAGCCCCTCCTTCCTGAGCCCCTCCTTCCTCAGCCCCTCCTCCCTCAGCCCCTCCTCCCTCAGCCCCTCCTTCCTCAGTCCCTCCTCCCTCAGCTCCTCCTCCCTCAGCCCCTCCTCCCTGAGCCCCTCCTCCCTCAGCCCCTCCTCCCTCAGTCCCTCCTCCCGCAACCCCTCCTTCCTCAGTCACTCCTCCCTCAGCCCCGCCTCTCTCAGCCATTCCTCCCTCCGCCCTTCCTCACTCAGCCCCTCCTTCCTGAGCCCCTCCTCCATCAGCCCCTCCTCCCACAGTCCTTTCTTCCTGAGCCGCTCCTCCCTCAGCCCCTCCTTCCTCAGCCCCTCCTTCCTGAGCCCCTCCTCCCTCAGCCTCTCCTCCCTCAGCCCCTCCTTCCTGAGCTCCTCCTCCCTCAGCCTCTCTTCCCTCAGCCCCTCCTTCCTGAGCCCCTCCTCCCTAAGGCCTTCCTCCCTCCGCCCCTCCTTCCTGAGCCCCTCTTCCCTCAGCCCCTCCTTCCTGAGCCCCTCCTCCCTCAGCCCCTCCTGCCTCAGTCCCTCTTTCCTGATCCACTCCTTCCTCAGCCCCTCCTTCCTCAGCCCCTCCTTCCTCAGCCCCTCCTTCCTGAGCCCCTCCTCTCCTAGCCCCTCCTCCCTCAGTCCCTCCTTCCTGAGCCGCTCCTCCCTCAGCCCCTCCTTCCTCAGCCCCTCCTTCCTGAGCCCCTCCTCCCTCAGCCTCTCCTTCCTCAGCCCCTCCTTCCTGAGCCCCTCCTCCCCAGCCCCTCCTTCCTGAGCCCCTCCTCCCTCAGCATCTCCTCCCTCAGCCCCTCCTCCCTTAGCCCCTCCTCCCTCAGCCCCTCATCCCTCAGTCCTTCCTCCCTCAGCCCCTCCTCCCTCAGCCCCTCCTCCCTCAGCCCCTCCTCCCTCAGCCCCTCCTTCCACAGTTCCTCCTTCCTGAGCCCCTCCTCCTTCAGCCCCTCCTCCCTCAGCTCCTCCTTCCTCAGTCCCTCCTTCCTCAGCCCCTCCTCCCTCAGCCCCTCCTCCCTCAGCCCCGCCTCTCTCAGCCATTCCTCCCTCAGCCCCTTCTCCCTGAGCCCCTCCTCCCTCAGCCCCTCCTTCCTCAGTTCCTCCTTCCTAAGCCCCTCTTCCTTCAGCCCCTCTCCCCTCAGCCCCTCCTCTCTCAGCCCCTCCTCCCTTAGCCCCTCATCCCTCAGCCCCTCCTTCCACAGTTCCTCCTTCCTGAGCCCCTCTTCCTTCAGCCCCTCCTCCCTCAGCTCCTCCTCCCTCAGCCCCTCCTCCCTCAGTCCCTCCTTCCTGAGCCGCTCCTCGCTCAGCCGCTCCTTCCTCAACCCCTCCTTCCTGAGCCCCTCCTCCCTCAGCCTCTCCTTGCTCAGAACCTCCTACCTGAGCCCCTCCTCCCTCAGCCCCTCCTCGCTCAGCCTCTCCTCCCTCAGCTTCTCCTCCCTCAGCCCCTCCTCCCTCAGCCCCTCATCCCCCAGTCCCTCCTCCCTCAGCCCCTCCTCCCTAAGCCCTTTCTCCATCAGCCCCTCCTTCCTCAGTTCCTCCTTCTTGAGCCCCTCCTCCTTCAGCCCCTCCTCCCTCAGCTCCTCCTCCCTCAGCCCCTCCTCCCTCAGTCCCTCCTTCCTCAGTTCCTCCTTCCTAAGCCACTCCTCCCTCAGTCCCTCCTTTCTAAGCCCCTCCTTCCTGAGCCCCTCCTCCCTCAGCGCCTCGTCCATCAGCCCCTCCGCCCTCAGCCCCTCCTCCTTCAATTCCTCCTCTCTCAGCCCCTCCTCCCTCAGTCCCTCCTTCCTGAGCCGCACCTCCCTCAGTCCCTCCTTCCTCAGTTCCTCCTTCCTAAGCCGCTCCTCCCTCAGCCCCTCCTTCCTCAGCCCCTCCTCCCTCAGCCCCTCCTCCCTCAGCCCTTCCTCCCTCCGCCCCCCCCCCCCTTCCTGAGCCCCTCCTCCCTCAGTCCCTCCTTCCTCAGCCCCTCCCCCCTCAGCCCCCTCCTCCCTCAGCCCCGCCTCTCTCAGCCATTCCTCCCTCAGCCCCTCATCCCTGAGCCCCTCCTCCCTCAGCCCCTCCTCACTTAGCCCCTAATCCCTCAGCCCCTCCTTCTTCAGTTCCTCCTCCCTCGACCCCTCCTTCCTCAGCCCCTGATCCCTCAGCCCCTCCTCCCTCAGCCCCTGCTTCCTCAGCCCCTCCTCCCTAGACTCCGCCTCCCTCAGCCCCTCCTCCCTCAGCCCCTCCTCCCTCAGCCCCTCCTTCCTCAGTCCCTCCCCCCTCAGCCCCTCCTCCCTCAGCCCCTCCTTCCTCAGCCCCTCCTCCCTCAGCCCCTCCTCCCTCAGCCCTTCCTCCCTCCGCCCCCCCCTTCCTGAGCCCCTCCTCCCTCAGTCCCTCCTTCCTCAGCCCCTCCTCCCTCAGCCCCTCCTCCCTCAGCCCCGCCTCTCTCAGCCATTCCTCCCTCAGCCCCTTCTCCCTGAGCCCCTCCTCCCTCAGCCCCTCCTTCCTCAGTTCCTCCTTCCTAAGCCCCTCTTCCTTCAGCCCCTCTCCCCTCAGCCCCTCCTCTCTCAGCCCCTCCTCCCTTAGCCCCTCATCCCTCAGCCCCTCTTTCTTCAGTTCCTCCTCCCTCGACCCCTCCTTCCTCAGCACCTGATCCCTCAGCCCCTCCTCCCTCAGCCCCTTTATCCTCAGCCCCTCCTCCCTCGACCCCTCCTTCCTCAGCCCCTGATCCCTCAGCCCCTCCTCCCTCAGCTTCTCCTTCGTCAGCCCCTCCGCCCTAGACTCCGCTTTCCTCAGCCCCTCCTCCCTCAGCCCCTCCTCCTTCAGCCCCGCTTCTCTTCGCCATTCCTCCCTCAGCCCCTCCTCCCTCAGCCCCTCCTTCCTGAGCCTCTCCTCCCTCAGCCCCTCCTTCCTCAGCCCCTGCTCCCTCAGTCCCTCCTCTGTCAGCCCCGCCTTTCTCAGCCATTCCTCCCTCAGCCCATCAGCACCTCCTCCCTCAGCCCCTCCTTCCTGAGCCCCTCCTCCCTCAGCCCCTCCTCCCTCAGTCCCTCCTTCCTGAGCCACTCCTCCCTTAGCCCCTCCTTCCTCAGTTCCTCCTTCCTGAGCCCCTCCTCCTTCAGCCCTTCTCCCCTCAGCCCCTCTTCCCTCGGCCCCTCCTCCCTCAGCCGCTCATCCCTCAGTCCCTCCTCCCTCAGCCCCTCCTTCCTCAGTCCCTCCTCCCTCGACCCCTCCTTCCTCAGCCCCTGATCCCTCAGCCCCTTTTCCCTCAGCCCCTCCTTCCTCAGCCCCTCCTCCCTAGACTCCGCCTCCCTCAGCCCCTCCTCCCTCAGCCCCTCCTCCCTCAATCCCTCCTCCCTCAGCCCCTCCTCCCTCAGCCCCTCCTCCCTCAGCCCCTCCTCCCTCAGCCTCTCCTTCCTGAGCACCTCCTCCCTCAGCCCATCCTCCCTCAGTCCCTCCTTCGTGAGCCGCTCCTCCCTCAGCCCCTCCTTCCTCAGTTCCTACTTCCTGAGCCCTCCTCCTTCATCCCCTCTCCCCTCAGCCACCCTCAGCCCCTCCTCCCTCAGCCCCGGCTCTCTCAGCCATTCCTCCCTCAGCCCCTCCTTCCTCAGTCCCTCCTCCCTCGACCCCTCAGTAACTCCTCCTTCGACCCCTACTTCCTCAGCCCCTGATCCCTCAGCCCCTCCTCTTTCAGCCCCTCCTCCCTCGACCCCTCCTTCTTCAGCCCCTCCTCCCTCAGCCCCTCCTCCATCAGCCCCTCCTCCCTCAGCCCCTCATCCCTCAGTCCCTCCTCCCTCAGCCCCTTCTTCCTCAGTCCCTCCTCCCTCGACCCCTCCTTCCTCAGCCCCTGATCCCTCAGCCCCTCCTTCCTCAGCCCCTCTCAGCCCCTCCTCCCTCAGCCCCTCCTCCCTCAGCCCCTCATCCCTCAGTCCCTCCTCCCTCAGCCCCTCCTTCCTCAGCCCCTCCTTCCTGAGCCCCTTCTCCCTCAGCCTCTCCTTCCTCAGCCCATCCTTCCTGAGCCCCTCCTCCCTCAGCCCCTCCTTCCTGAACCCCTCCTCCCTCAGCATCTCCTCCCTCAGCCCCTCATTCCTTAGCCCCTCCTCCCTCAGCCCCTCATCCCTCAGTCCTTCCTCCCTCAGCCCCTCCTCCCTCAGCCCCTCCTCCCTCAGCCCCTCCTCCCTCAGCCCCTCCTTCCTCAGTTCCTCCTTCCTGAGCCCCTCTTCCTTCAGCCCCTCTCCCCTCAGCCCCTCCTCCCTCAGCCCCTCCTCCCTTAGCCCCTCATCCCTCAGCCCCTCCCTTCTTCAGTTCCTCCTCCCTCGACCCCTCCTTCCTCAGCCCCTGATCCCTCAGCCCCTCCTCCCTCAGCCCCTCCTTCCTCAGCCCCCTCCTCCCTCGACCCTTCCTTCCTCAGCCCCTGATCACTCAGCCCCTCCTCCCTCAGCTTCTCCTTCGTCAGCCCCTCCTCCCTAGACTCCGCTTTCCTCAGCCCCTCCTCCCTCAGCCCCTCCTCCTTCAGCCCCGCTTCTCTCCGCCATTCCTCCCCTCAGCCCCTCCTCCCTCAGCCCCTCCTTCCTGAGCCTCTCCTCCCTCAGCCCCTCCTTCCTCAGCCCCTGCTCCCTCAGTCCCTCCTCTGTCAGCCCCGCCTTTCTCAGCCATTCCTCCCTCAGCCCATCAGCACCTCCTCCCTCAGCCCCTCCTTCCTGAGCCCCTCCTAACTCAGCCCCTCCTCCCTCAGTCCCTCCTTCCTGAGCCGCTCCTCCCTTAGCCCCTCCTTCCTCAGTTCCTCCTTCCTGAGCCCCTCCTCCTTCAGCCCTTCTCCCCTCAGCCCCTCTTCCCTCGGCCCCTCCTCCCTCAGCCCCTCATCCCTCAGTCCCTCCTCCCTCAGCCCCTCCTTCCTCAGTCCCTCCTCCCTCGACCCCTCCTTCCTCAGCCCCTGATCCCTCAGCCCCTCCTCCCTCAGCCCCTTCTTCCTCAGCCCCTCCTCCCTAGACTCCGCCTCCCTCAGCCCCTCCTCCCTCAGCCCCTCCTCCCTCAATCCCTCCTCCCTCAGCCCCTCCTCCCTCAGCCCCTCCTCCCTCAGCCCCTCCTCCCTCAGCCCCTCCTCCCTCCGCCCCCCCCTTCCTGAGCCCCTCCTCCTTCAGCCCCTCCTTCCTCAGCCCTTCCTCCCTCAGTCCCTCCTCCCTCAGCCCCGCCACTCTCAGCCATTCCTCCCTCAGCCTCTCCTCCCTCAGCCCCTCCTTACTGAGCCCCTCCTCCCTCAGCCCATCCTTCCTCAGCGCCTCCTTCCTCAATCCCTCCTCCCTCAGCCCCGCCTCTCTCAGCCATTCCTCCCTCAGCCCCTCCTCACTCAGCCCCTCCTTCCTGAGCCCCTCCTCCCTCAGCCCCTCCTCCCTCAGCCCCTCCTCCCTCAGCCCCTCCTTCCTCAGTCCCTCCTCCCTCAGCTCCTCCTCCCTCAGCCCCTCCTCCCTGAGCCCCTCCTCCCTCAGCCCCTCCTCCCTGAGCCCCTGCTCCCTCAGCCCCTCCTCCCTCAGTCCCTCCTCCCGCAACCCCTCCTCCCTAAGTCACTCCTCCCTCAGCCCCGCCTCTCCCAGCCATTCCTCCCTCCGCCCTTCCTCACTCAGCCCCTCCTTCCTGAGCCCCTCCTCCATCAGCCCCTCCTCCCACAGTCCTTTCTTCCTGAGCCGCTCCTCCCTCAGCCCCTCCTTCCTCAGCCCCTCCTTCCTGAGCCCCTCCTCCCTCAGCCTCTCCTCCCTCAGCCCCTCCTTCCTGAGCTCCTCCTCCCTCAGCCTCTCTTCCCTCAGCCCCTCCTTCCTGAGCCCCTCCTCCCTAAGGCCTTCCTCCCTCCGCCCCTCCTTCCTGAGCCCCTCTTCCCTCAGCCCCTCCTTCCTGAGCCCCTCCTCCCTCAGCCCCTCCTGCCTCAGTCCCTCTTTCCTGATCCACTCCTTCCTCAGCCCCTCCTTCGTCAGCCCCTCCTTCCTGAGCCCCTCCTCTCTCAGCCCCTCCTCCCTCAGTCCCTCCTTCCTGAGCCGCTCCTCCCTCAGCCCCTCCTTCCTCAGCCCCTCCTTCCTGAGCCCCTCCTCCCTCAGCCTCTCCTTCCTCAGCCCCTCCTTCCTGAGCCCCTCCTCCCTCAGCCCCTCCTTCCTGAGCCCCTCCTCCCTCAGCATCTCCTCCCTCAGCCCCTCCTCCCTTAGCCCCTCCTCCCTCAGCCCCTCATCCCTCAGTCCTTCCTCCCTCAGCCCCTCCTCCCTCAGCCCCTCCTCCCTCAGCCCCTCCTCCCTCAGCCCCTCCTTCCACAGTTCCTCCTTCCTGAGCCCCTCCTCCTTCAGCCCCTCCTCCCTCAGCTCCTCTTTCCTCAGTCCCTCCTTCCTCAGTCCTTCCTTCCTGAGCCCCTCTTCCTTCAGCCCCTCCTCCCTCAGCTCCTCCTCCCTCAGCCCCTCCTCCCTCAGTCCCTCCTTCCTGAGCCGCTCCTCGCTCAGCCGCTCCTTCCTCAACCCCTCCTTCCTGAGCCCCTCTTCCCTCAGCCTCTCCTTCCTCAGAACCTCCTACCTGAGCCCCTCCTCCCTCAGCCCCTCCTCGCTCAGCCTCTCCTCCCTCAGCCCCTTCTCCCTGAGCCCCTCCTCCCTCAGCCCCTCCTTCCTCAGTTCCTCCTTCCTAAGCCCCTCTTCCTTCAGCCCCTCTCCCCTCAGCCCCTCCTCTCTCAGCCCCTCCTCCCTTAGCCCCTCATCCCTCAGCCCCTCTTTCTTCAGTTCCTCCTCCCTCGACCCCTCCTTCCTCAGCACCTGATCCCTCAGCCCCTCCTCCCTCAGCCCCTTTATCCTCAGCCCCTCCTCCCTCGACCCCTCCTTCCTCAGCCCCTGATCCCTCAGCCCCTCCTCCCTCAGCTTCTCCTTCGTCAGCCCCTCCTCCCTAGACTCCGCTTTCCTCAGCCCCTCCTCCCTCAGCCACTCCTCCTTCAGCCCCGCTTCTCTCCGCCATTCCTCCCTCAGCCCCTCCTCCCTCAGCCCCTCCTTCCTGAGCCTCTCCTCCCTCAGCCCCTCCTTCCTCAGCCCCTGCTCCCTCAGTCCCTCCTCTGTCAGCCCCGCCTTTCTCAGCCATTCCTCCCTCAGCCCATCAGCACCTCCTCCCTCAGCCCCTCCTTCCTGAGCCCCTCCTCCCTCAGCCCCTCCTCCCTCAGTCCCTCCTTCCTGAGCCACTCCTCCCTTAGCCCCTCCTTCCTCAGTTCCTCCTTCCTGAGCCCCTCCTCCTTCAGCCCTTCTCCCCTCAGCCCCTCTTCCCTCGGCCCCTCCTCCCTCAGCCGCTCATCCCTCAGTCCCTCAGCCCCTCCTTCCTCAGTCCCTCCTCCCTCGACCCCTCCTTCCTCAGCCCCTGATCCCTCAGCCCCTTTTCCCTCAGCCCCTCCTTCCTCAGCCCCTCCTCCCTAGACTCCGCCTCCCTCAGCCCCTCCTCCCTCAGCCCCTCCTCCCTCAATCCCTACTCCCTCAGCCCCTCCTCCCTCAGCCCCTCCACCCTCAGCCCCTCCTCCCTCAGCCTCTCCTTCCTGAGCACCTCCTCCCTCAGCCCATCCTCCCTCAGTCCCTCCTTCGTGAGCCGCTCCTCCCTCAGCCCCTCCTTCCTCAGTTCCTCCTTCCTGAGCCCTCCTCCTTCATCCCCTCTCCCCTCAGCCACCCTCAGCCCCTCCTCCCTCAGCCCCGGCTCTCTCAGCCATTCCTCCCTCAGCCCCTCCTTCCTCAGTCCCTCCTCCCTCGACCCCTCAGTAACTCCTCCTTCGACCCCTACTTCCTCAGCCCCTGATCCCTCAGCCCCTCCTCTTTCAGCCCCTCCTCCCTCGACCCCTCCTTCTTCAGCCCCTCCTCCCTCAGCCCCTCCTCCATCAGCCCCTCCTCCCTCAGCCCCTCATCCCTCAGTCCCTCCTCCCTCAGCCCCTTCTTCCTCAGTCCCTCCTCCCTCGACCCCTCCTTCCTCAGCCCCTGATCCCTCAGCCCCTCCTTCCTCAGCCCCTCCTCCCTCAGCCCCTCCTCCCTCAGCCCCTCATCCCTCAGTCCCTCCTCCCTCAGCCCCTCCTTCCTCAGCCCCTCCTTCCTGAGCCCCTTCTCCCTCAGCCTCTCCTTCCTCAGCCCATCCTTCCTGAGCCCCTCCTCCCTCAGCCCCTCCTTCCTGAGCCCCTCCTCCCTCAGCATCTCCTCCCTCAGCCCCTCCTCCCTTAGCCCCTCCTCCCTCAGCCCCTCATCCCTCAGTCCTTCCTCCCTCAGCCCCTCCTCCCTCAGCCCCTCCTCCCTCAGCCCCTCCTCCCTCAGCCCCTCCTTCCTCAGTTCCTCCTTCCTGAGCCCCTCTTCCTTCAGCCCCTCTCCCCTCAGCCCCTCCTCCCTCAGCCCCTCCTCCCTTAGCCCCTCATCCCTCAGCCCCTCCTTCTTCAGTTCCTCCTCCCTCGACCCCTCCTTCCTCAGCCCCTGATCCCTCAGCCCCTCCTCCCTCAGCCCCTCCTTCCTCAGCCCCTCCTCCCTCGACCCTTCCTTCCTCAGCCCCTGATCACTCAGCCCCTCCTCCCTCAGCTTCTCCTTCGTCAGCCCCTCCTCCCTAGACTCCGCTTTCCTCAGCCCCTCCTCCCTCAGCCCCTCCTCCTTCAGCCCCGCTTCTCTCCGCAATTCCTCCCTCAGCCCCTCCTCCCTCAGCCCCTCCTTCCTGAGCCTCTCCTCCCTCAGCCCCTCCTTCCTCAGCCCCTGCTCCCTCAGTCCCTCCTCTGTCAGCCCCGCCTTTCTCAGCCATTCCTCCCTCAGCCCATCAGCACCTCCTCCCTCAGCCCCTCCTTCCTGAGCCCCTCCTAACTCAGCCCCTCCTCCCTCAGTCCCTCCTTCCTGAGCCGCTCCTCCCTTAGCCCCTCCTTCCTCAGTTCCTCCTTCCTGAGCCCCTCCTCCTTCAGCCCTTCTCCCCTCAGCCCCTCTTCCCTCGGCCCCTCCTCCCTCAGCCCCTCATCCCTCAGTCCCTCCTCCCTCAGCCCCTCTTTCCTCAGTCCCTCCTCCGTCGACCCCTCCTTCCTCAGCCCCTGATCCCTCAGCCCCTCCTCCCTCAGTTCCTTCTTCCTCAGCCCCTCCTCCCTAGACTCCGCCTCCCTCAGCCCCTCCTCCCTCAGCCCCTCCTCCCTCAGCCCCTCCTCCCTCAGCCCCTCCTCCCTCAATCCCTCCTCCCTCAGCCCCTCCTCCCTCAGCCCCTCCTCCCTCAGCCCCTCCTCCCTCAGCCCCTCCTCCCTCCGCCCCCCCCTTCCTGAGCCCCTCCTCCTTCAGCCCCTCCTTCCTCAGCCCTTCCTCCCTCAGTCCCTCCTCCCTCAGCCCCGCCACTCTCAGCCATTCCTCCCTCAGCCTCTCCTCCCTCAGCCCCTCCTTACTGAGCCCCTCCTCCCTCAGCCCATCCTTCCTCAGCGCCTCCTTCCTCAATCCCTCCTCCCTCAGCCCCGCCTCTCTCGGCCATTCCTCCCTCAGCCCCTCCTCACTCAGCCCCTCCTTCCTGAGCCCCTCCTCCCTCAGCCCCTCCTCCCTCAGCCCCTCCTCCCTCAGCCCCTCCTTCCTCAGTCCCTCCTCCCTCAGCTCCTCCTCCCTCAGCCCCTCCTCCCTGAGCCCCTCCTCCCTCAGCCCCTCCTCCCTGAGCCCCTGCTCCCTCAGCCCCTCCTCCCTCAGTCCCTCCTCCCGCAACCCCTCCTCCCTCAGCCCCGCCTCTCTCAGCCATTCCTCCCTCCGCCCTTCCTCACTCAGCCCCTCCTTCCTGAGCCCCTCCTCCATCAGCCCCTCCTCCCACAGTCCTTTCTTCCTGAGCCGCTCCTCCCTCAGCCCCTCCTTCCTCAGCCCCTCCTTCCTGAGCCCCTCCTCCCTCAGCCTCTCCTCCCTCAGCCCCTCCTTCCTGAGCTCCTCCTCCCTCAGCCTCTCTTCCCTCAGCCCCTCCTTCCTGAGCCCCTCCTCCCTAAGGCCTTCCTCCCTCCGCCCCTCCTTCCTGAGCCCCTCTTCCCTCAGCCCCTCCTTCCTGAGCCCCTCCTCCCTCAGCCCCTCCTGCCTCAGTCCCTCTTTCCTGATCCACTCCTTCCTCAGCCCCTCCTTCGTCAGCCCCTCCTTCCTGAGCCCCTCCTCTCTCAGCCCCTCCTCCCTCAGTCCCTCCTTCCTGAGCCGCTCCTCCCTCAGCCCCTCCTTCCTCAGCCCCTCCTTCCTGAGCCCCTCCTCCCTCAGCCTCTCCTTCCTCAGCCCCTCCTTCCTGAGCCCCTCCTCCCTCAGCCCCTCCTTCCTGAGCCCCTCCTCCCTCAGCATCTCCTCCCTCAGCCCCTCCTCCCTTAGCCCCTCCTCTCTCAGCCCCTCATCCCTCAGTCCTTCCTCCCTCAGCCCCTCCTCCCTCAGCCCCTCCTCCCTCAGCCCCTCCTCCCTCAGCCCCTCCTTCCACAGTTCCTCCTTCCTGAGCCCCTCCTCCTTCAGCCCCTCCTCCCTCAGCTCCTCCTTCCTCAGTCCCTCCTTCCTCAGTCCCTCCTTCCTGAGCCCCTCTTCCTTCAGCCCCTCCTCCCTCAGCTCCTCCTCCCTCAGCCCCTCCTCCCTCAGTCCCTCCTTCCTGAGCCGCTCCTCGCTCAGCCGCTCCTTCCTCAACCCCTCCTTCCTGAGCCCCTCCTCCCTCAGCCTCTCCTTCCTCAGAACCTCCTACCTGAGCCCCTCCTCCCTCAGCCCCTCCTCGCTCAGCCTCTCCTCCCTCAGCTTCTCCTCCCTCAGCCCCTCCTCCCTCAGCCCCTCATCCCCCAGTCCCTCCTCCCTCAGCCCCTCCTCCCTAAGCCCTTTCTCCATCAGCCCCTCCTTCCTCAGTTCCTCCTTCTTGAGCCCCTCCTCCTTCAGCCCCTCCTCCCTCAGCTCCTCCTCCCTCAGCCCCTCCTCCCTCAGTCCCTCCTTCCTCAGTTCCTCCTTCCTAAGCCACTCCTCCCTCAGTCCCTCCTTTCTAAGCCCCTCCTTCCTGAGCCCCTCCTCCCTCAGCGCCTCCTCCATCAGCCCCTCCGCCCTCAGCCCCTCCTCCTTCAATTCCTCCTCTCTCAGCTCCTCCTCCCTCAGTCCCTCCTTCCTGAGCCGCACCTCCCTCAGTCCCTCCTTCCTCAGTTCCTCCTTCCTAAGCCGCTCCTCCCTCAGCCCCTCCTTCCTCAGCCCCTCCTCCCTCAGCCCCTCCTCCCTCAGCCCTTCCTCCCTCCGCCCCCCCCCCTTCCTGAGCCCCTCCTCCCTCAGTCCCTCCTTCCTCAGCCCCTCCCCCCTCAGCCCCTCCTCCCTCAGCCCCGCCTCTCTCAGCCATTCCTCCCTCAGCCCCTCCTCCCTGAGCCCCTCCTCCCTCAGCCCCTCCTCACTTAGCCCCTAATCCCTCAGCCCCTCCTTCTTCAGTTCCTCCTCCCTCGACCCCTCCTTCCTCAGCCCCTGATCCCTCAGCCCCTCCTCCCTCAGCCCCTGCTTCCTCAGCCCCTCCTCCCTAGACTCCGCCTCCCTCAGTCCCTCCTCCCTCAGCCCCTCCTCCCTCAGCCCCTCCTTCCTCAGTCCCTCCCCCCTCAGCCCCTCCTCCCTCAGCCCCTCCTTCCTCAGCCCCTCCTCCCTCAGCCCCTCCTCCCTCAGCCCTTCCTCCCTCCGCCCCCCCTTCCTGAGCCCCTCCTCCCTCAGTCCCTCCTTCCTCAGCCCCTCCTCCCTCAGCCCCTCCTCCCTCAGCCCCGCCTCTCTCAGCCATTCCTCCCTCAGCCCCTTCTCCCTGAGCCCCTCCTCCCTCAGCCCCTCCTTCCTCAGTTCCTCCTTCCTAAGCCCCTCTTCCTTCAGCCCCTCTCCCCTCAGCCCCTCCTCTCTCAGCCCCTCCTCCCTTAGCCCCTCAGCCCCTCCTTCTTCAGTTCCTCCTCCCTCGACCCCTCCTTCCTCAGCACCTGATCCCTCAGCCCCTCCTCCCTCAGCCGCTTTATCCTCAGCCCCTCCTCCCTCGACCCCTCCTTCCTCAGCCCCTGATCCCTCAGCCCCTCCTCCCTCAGCTTCTCCTTCGTCAGCCCCTCCTCCCTAGACTCCGCTTTCCTCAGCCCCTCCTCCCTCAGCCCCTCCTCCTTCAGCCCCGCTTCTCTCCGCCATTCCTCCCTCAGCCCTCCTCCCTCAGCCCCTCCTTCCTGAGCCTCTCCTCCCTCAGCCCCTCCTTCCTCAGCCCCTGCTCCCTCAGTCCCTCCTCTGTCAGCCCCGCCTTTCTCAGCCATTCCTCCCTCAGCCCATCAGCACCTCCTCCCTCAGCCCCTCCTTCCTGAGCCCCTCCTCCCTCAGCCCCTCCTCCTCAGTCCTTCCTTCCTGAGCCACTCCTCCCTTAGCCCCTCCTTCCTCAGTTCCTCTTTCCTGAGCCCCTCCTCCTTCAGCCCTTCTCCCCTCAGCCCCCTCTTCCCTCGGCCCCTCCTCCCTCAGCCGCTCATCCCTCAGTCCCTCCTCCCTCAGCCCCTCCTTCCTCAGTCCCTCCTCCTCGACCCCTCCTTCCTCAGCACCTGATCCCTCAGCCCCTTTTCCCTCAGCCCCTCCTTCCTCAGCCCCTCCTCCCTAGACTCCGCCTCCCTCAGCCCCTCCTCCCTCCGCCCCTTCTCCTCAATCCTCCTCCCTCAGCCCCTCCTCCCTCAGCCCCTCCTCCCTCAGCCCCTCCTCCCTCAGCCTCTCCTTCCTGAGCACCTCCTCCCTCAGCCCATCCTCCCTCAGTCCCTCCTTCGTGAGCCGCTCCTCCCTCAGCCCCTCCTTCCTCAGTTCCTCCTTCCTGAGCCCTCCTCCTTCATCCCCTCTCCCTCAGCCACCCTCAGCCCCTCCTCCCTCAGCCCCGGCTCTCTCAGCCATTCCTCCCTCAGCCCCTCCTTCCTCAGTCCCTCCTCCTCGACCCCTCAGTAACTCCTCCTTCGACCCCTACTTCCTCAGCCCTGATCCCTCAGCCCCTCCTCTTTCAGCCCCTCCTCCCTCGACCCCTCCTTCTTCAGCCCCTCCTCCCTCAGCCCCTCCTCCATCAGCCCCTCCTCCCTCAGCCCCTCATCCCTCAGTCCCTCCTCCCTCAGCCCCTCCTTCCTCAGCCCCTCCTCCCTAGACTCCACCTCCCTCAGCCCCTCCTCCCTCAGCCCCTCCTCCCTCAGCCCCTACTCCTTCAGCCCCTCCTCCCTCAGCCCCTCCTCCCTCAGCCCCTCCTCCCTCAGCCCCTCCTCCCTCCGCCCCCCCCTTCCTGAGCCCCTCCTCCTTCAGCCCCCTCCTTCCTCAGCCCTTCCTCCTTCAGCCCCTCCTCCCTCAGCCCCTCCTCCCTCAGCCCCTCCTCCCTCCGCCCCCCCTTCCTGAGCCCCTCCTCCTTCAGCCCCTCCTTCCTCAGCCCTTCCTCCCTCAGTCCCTCCTCCCTCAGCCCCGCCACTCTCAGCCATTCCCTCCCTCAGCCTCTCCTCCCTCAGCCCCCTCCTTACTGAGCCCCTCCTCCCTCAGCCCATCCTTCCTCAGCGCCTCCTTCCTCAATCCCTCCTCCCTCAGCCCCCGCCTCTCTCAGCCATTCCTCCCTCAGCCCCTCCTCACTCAGCCCCTCCTTCCTGAGCCCCTCCTCCCTCAGCCCCTCCTCCCTCAGCCCCTCCTTCCTCAGTCCCTCCTCCCTCAGCCCCTCCTCCCTCAGCCCCTCCTCCCTCAGCCCCTCCTCCCTCAGCCCCTCCCTCAGTCCCTCCTTCCTCAGTTCCTCCTTCCTAAGCCGCTCCTCCTCAGCCCCTCCTTCCTCAGCCCCTCCTCCCTCAGCCCCTCCTCCCTCAGCCCTTCCTCCCTCCGCCCCCCCCCCCCTTCCTGAGCCCCTCCTCCTCAGTCCCTCCTTCCTCAGCCCCTCCTCCCTCAGCCCCGCCTCTCTCAGCATTCCTCCTCAGCCCCTCCTCCCTGAGCCCCTCCTCCCTCAGCCCCTCCTCCTTAGCCCCTAATCCCTCAGCCCCTCCTTCTTCAGTTCCTCCTCCCTCGACCCCTCCTTCCTCAGCCCCTGATCCCTCAGCCCCTCCTCCCTCAGCCCCTGCTTCCTCAGCCCCTCCTCCCTAGACTCCGCCTCCCTCAGCCCCTCCTCCCTCAGCCCCTCCTCCCTCAGCCCCTCCTTCCTCAGTCCCTCCTCCATCAGCCCCTCCTCCCTCAGCCCCTCCTTCCTCAGCCCCTCCTCCCTCAGCCCCTCCTCCCTCAGCCCTTCCTCCCTCCGCCCCCCCCCCCTTCCTGAGCCCCTCCTCCCACAGTCCCTCCTTCCTCAGCCTCTCCTCCCTCAGCCCCTCCTCCCTCAGCCCCGCCTCTCTCAGCCATTCCTCCCTCAGCCCCTCCTCCCTGAGCCCCTCCTCCCTCAGCCCCTCCTTCCTCAGTTCCTCCTTCCTAAGCCCCTCTTCCTTCAGCCCCTCTCCCCTCAGCCCCTCCTCCCTCAGCCCCTCCTCCCTTAGCCCCTCATCCCTCAGCCCCTCCTTCTTCAGTTCCTTCTCCCTCGACCCCTCCTTCCTCAGCCCCTGATCCCTCAGCCCCTCCTCCCTCAGCCCCTCCTTCCTCAGCCCCTCCTCCCTCGACCCCTCCTTCTTCAGCCCCTGATCCCTCAGCCCCTCCTCCCTCAGCTTCTCCTTCGTCAGCCCCTCCTCCCTAGACTCCGCTTTCCTCAGCCCCTCCTCCCTCAGCCCCTCCTCCTTCAGCCCCGCTTCTCTCCGCCATTCCTCCCTCAGCCCCTCCTCCCTCAGCCCCTCCTTCCTGAGCCTCTCCTCCCTCAGCCCCTCCTCGTTCAGTCCCTCCTTCCTGAGCCGCTCCTCCCTTAGCCCCTCCTTCCTCAGTTCCTCCTTCCTGAGCCCCTCCTCCTTCAGCCCTTCTCCCCTCAGCCCCTCTTCCCTCGGCCCCTCCTCCCTCAGCCGCTCATCCCTCAGTCCCTCCTCCCTCAGCCCCTCCTTCCTCAGTCCCTCCTCCCTCGACCCCTCCTTCCTCAGCCCCTGATCCCTCAGCCCCTCCTCCCTCAGCCCCTCCTTCCTCAGCCCCTCCTCCCTAGACTCCGCCTCCCTCAGCCCCTCCTCCCTCAGCCCCTCCTCCCTCAATCCCTCCTCCCTCAGCCCCTCCTCCCTCAGCCCCTCCTCCCTCAGCCCCTCCTCCCTCAGCCTCTCCTTCCTGAGCACCTCCTCCCTCAGCCCATCCTCCCTCAGTCCCTCCTTCGTGAGCCGCTCCTCCCTCAGCCCCTCCTTCCTCAGTTCCTCCTTCCTGAGCCCTCCTCCTTCATCCCCTCTCCCCTCAGCCACCCTCAGCCCCTCCTCCCTCAGCCCCGGCTCTCTCAGCCATTCCTCCCTCAGCCCCTCCTTCCTCAGTTCCTCCTTCCTGAGCCCTCCTCCTTCATCCCCTCTCCCCTCAGCCACCCTCAGCCCCTCCTCCCTCAGCCCCGGCTCTCTCAGCCATTCCTCCCTCAGCCCCTTCTTCCTCAGTCCCTCCTCCCTCGACCCCTCAGTCCCTCCTCCTTCGACCCCTACTTCCTCAGCCCCTGATCCCTCAGCCCCTCCTCTTTCAGCCCCTCCTCCCTCGACCCCTCCTTCCTCAGCCCCTCCTCCCTCAGCCCCTCCTCCATCAGCCCCTCCTCCGTCAGCCCCTCATCCCTCCTCCCTCAGCCCCTTCTTCCTCAGTCCCTCCTCCCTCGACCCCTCCTTCCTCAGCCCCTGATCCCTCAGCCCCTCCTTCCTCAGCCCCTGATCCCTCAGCCCCTCCTTCCTCAGCCCCTCCTCCCTCAGCCCCTCCTCCCTCAGCCCCTCATCCCTCAGTCCCTCCTCCCTCAGCCCCTTCTTCCTCAGTCCCTCCTCCCTCGACCCCTCCTTCCTCAGCCCCTGATCCCTCAGCCCCTCCTTCCTCAGCCCCTCCTCCCTAGACTCCACCTCCCTCAGCCCCTCCTCCCTCAGCCTCTCCTCCCTCAGCCCCTACACCTTCAGCCCCTCCTCCCTCAGCCCCTCCTCCCTCAGCCCCTCCTCCCTCAGCCCCTCCTCCCTCCGCCCCCCCCCTTCCTGAGCCCCTCCTCCTTCAGCCCCTCCTTCCTCAGCCCTTCCTCCTTCAGCCCCTCCTCCCTCAGCCCCTCCTCCCTCAGCCCCTCCTCCCTCAGCCCCTCATCCCTCCTCCCTCAGCCCCTTCTTCCTCAGTCCCTCCTCCCTCGACCCCTCCTTCCTCAGCCCCTGATCCCTCAGCCCCTCCTTCCTCAGCCCCTCCTCCCTCAGCCCCTCCTCCCTCAGCCCCTCATCCCTCAGTCCCTCCTCCCTCAGCCCCTTCTTCCTCAGTCCCTCCTCCCTCGACCCCTCCTTCCTCAGCCCCTGATCCCTCAGCCCCTCCTTCCTCAGCCCTCCTCCCTAGACTCCACCTCCCTCAGCCCCTCCTCCCTCAGCCTCTCCTCCCTCAGCCCCTACACCTTCAGCCCCCTCCTCCCTCAGCCCCCTCCTCCCTCAGCCCCTCCTCCCTCAGCCCCTCCTCCCTCAGCCCCTCCTCCCTCCGCCCCCCCCCCCTTCCTGAGCCCCTCCTCCTTCAGCCCCTCCTTCCTCAGCCCTTCCTCCTTCAGCCCCTCCTCCCTCAGCCCCTCCTCCCTCAGCCCCTACTCCCTCAGCCCCTCCTCCCTCAGCCCCTCCTCCCTCAGCCCCTCCTCCCTCAGCCCCTCCTCCCTCCGCCCCCCCCTTCCTGAGCCCCTCCTCCTTCAGCCCCTCCTTCCTCAGCCCTTCCTCCCTCAGTCCCTCCTCCCTCAGCCCCGCCACTCTCAGCCATTCCTCCCTCAGCCTCTCCTCCCTCAGCCCCTCCTTACTGAGCCCCTCCTCCCTCAGCCCATCCTTCCTCAGCGCCTCTATCCTCAATCCCTCCTCCCTCAGCCCCGCCTCTCTCAGCCATTCCTCCCTCAGCCCCTCCTCACTCAGCCCCTCCTTCCTGAGCCCCTCCTCCCTCAGCCCCTCCTCCCTCAGCCCCTCCTCCCTCAGCCCCTCCTTCCTCAGTCCCTCCTCCCTCAGCCCCTCCTCCCTCAGCCCCTCCTCCCTCAGCCCCTCCTTCCTCAGCCCCTCCTTCCTCAGCCCCTCCTTCCTGAGCCCCTCCTCTCTCAGCCCCTCCTCCCTCAGTCCCTCCTTCCTGAGCCGCTCCTCCCTCAGCCCCTCCTTCCTCAGCCCCTCCTTCCTGAGCCCCTCCTCCCTCAGCCTCTCCTTCCTCAGCCCCTCCTTCCTGAGCCCCTCCTCCCTCAGCACCTCCTTCCTGAGCCCCTCCTCCCTCAGCATCTCCTCCCTCAGCCCCTCCTCCCTTAGCCCCTCCTCCCTCAGCCCCTCATCCCTCAGTCCTTCCTCCCTCAGCCCCTCCTCCCTCAGCCCCTCCTCCCTCAGCCCCTCCTCCCTCATCCCCTCCTTTCCCAGTTCCTCCTTCCTGAGCCCCTCCTCCTTCAGCCCCTCCTCCCTCAGCTCCTCCTTCCTCAGTCCCTCCTTCCTCAGTCCCTCCTTCCTGAGCCCCTCTTCCTTCAGCCCCTCCTCCTTCAGCTCCTCCTCCCTCAGCCCCTCCTCCCTCAGTCCCTCCTTCCTGAGCCGCTCCTCGCTCAGCTCTCCTTCCTCAACCCCTTCTTCCTGAGCCCCTCCTCCCTCAGCCTCTCCTTCCTCAGAACCTCCTACCTGAGCCCCTCCTCCCTCAGCCCCTCCTCGCTCAGCCTCTCCTTTCTCAGCTTCTCCTCCCTCAGCCCCTCCTCCCTCAGCCCCTCATCCCCCAGTCCCTCCTCCCTCAGTCCCTCCTCCCTAAGCCCTTCCTCCATCAGCCCCTCCTTCCTCAGTTCCTCCTTCCTGAGCCCCTCCTCCTTCAGCCCCTCCTCCCTCAGCTCCTCCTCCCTCAGCCCCTCCTCCCTCAGTCCCTCCTTCCTGAGCCGCTCCTCCCTCAGTCCCTCCTTCCCCAGTTCCTCCTTCCTAAGCCGCTCCTCCCTCTGTCCCTCCTTTCTAAGCCCCTCCTTCCTGAGCCCCTCCTCCCTCAGCGCCTCCTCCATCAGCCCCTCCGCCCTCAGCCCCTCCTCCTTCAATTCCTCCTCTCTCAGCCCCTCCTCCCTCAGTCCCTCCTTCCTTAGCCGCACCTCCCTCAGTCCCTCCTTCCTCAGTTCCTCCTTCCTAAGCCGCTCCTCCCTCAGCCCCTCCTTCCTGAGCCCCTCCTCCCTCAGCCCCTCCTGCCTCAGTCCCTCCTTCCTGATCCACTCCTTCCTCAGCCCCTCCTTCCTCAGCCCCTCCTTCCTGAGCCCCTCCTCTCTCAGCCCCTCTTCCCTCAGTCCCTCCTTCCTGAGCCGCTCCTCCCTCAGCCCCTCCTTCCTCAGCCCCTCCTTCCTGAACCCCTCCTCCCTCAGCCTCTCCTTCCTCAGCCCCTCCTTCCTGAGCCCCTCCTCCCTCAGCCCCTCCTTCCTGAGCCCCTCCTCCCTCAGCATTTCCTCCCTCAGCTCCTCCTCCCTTCGCCCCTCCTCCCTCAGCCCCTCATCCCTCAGTCCTTCCTCCCTCAGTCCCTCCTCCCTCAGCCCCTCCTCCCTCAGCCCCTCCTCCCTCAGCCCCTCCTCCCTCAGCCCCTCCTTCCCCAGTTCCTCCTTCCTGAGCCCCTCCTCCTTCAGCCCCTCCTCCCTTAGCTCCTCCTTCCTCAGTCCCTCCTTCCTCAGTCCCTCCTTCCTCAGTCCCTCCTTCCTGAGCCCCTCTCCCTTCAGCCCCTGCTCCCTCAGCTCCTCCTCCCTCAGCCCCTCCACCCTCAGTCCCTCCTTCCTGAGCCGCTCCTCGCTCAGCCGCTCCTTCCTCAACCCCTCCTTCCTGAGCCCCTCCTCCCTCAGCCTCTCCTTCCTCAGCCCCTCCTACGTAAACCCCTCCGCCCTCAGCCCCTCCTCGCTCAGCCTCTCCTCCCTCAGCTTCTCCTCCATCAGCCCCTCCTCCCTCAGCCCCTCATCCCCCAGTCCCTCCTCCCTCAGCCCCTCCTTCCTGAGCCCCTCTTCCTTCAGCCCCTCTCCCCTCAGCCCCTCCTCCTCAGCCCCTCCTCCCTCAGCCCCTCATCCCTCAGCCCCTCCTTCTTCAGTCCCTCCTCCCTCGACCCCTCCTTCCTCAGACCCTGATCCCTCAGCTCCTCCTCCCTCAGCCCCTCCTTCCTCAGTTCCTCCTCCCTCGACCCCTCCTTCCTCAGTCCCTCCTCCCTCGACCCCTCCTTCCTCAGCCCCTCCTCCCTCAGTCCCTCCTCCTTCAGCCCCGCTTCTCTCAGCAATTTCTCCCTCAGCCCCTCCTCCCTCAGCCCCTCCTTCCTGAGCCCCTCCTCCCTCAGCCCCTCCTTCCTCAGCCCCTCCTCCCTCAGTCCCTCCTCCCTAAAACCCCGCCTCTCTCAGCCATTCCTCCCTAAGCCCCTCCTCCCTCAGCCCCTCATCCCTCAGCCCCTCCTCCCTCAGCCCCTCCTCCCTCAGCCCCTCCTCCCTCAATCCCTCCTCCCTCAGCCCCTCCTCCCTCAGCCCCTCCTTCCTCAGCCCCTCCTTCCTCAGCCCCTCCTCCCTCAGCCCCTCCTCCCTCAGCCCTTCCTCCCTGCGCCCCCCCCCTTCCTGAGCCCCTCTTCCCTCAGTCCCTCTTTCCTCAGCCCCTCCTCCCTCAGCCCCTCCTCCCTCAGCCCCTCCTCCCTCAGCCATTCCTCCCTCAGCCTCTCCTCCCTCAGCCCCTCCTTACTGAGCCCCTCCTCCCTCAGCCCCTCCTCCCTCAGCCCATCCTTCCTCAGCGCCTCCTTCCTCAATCCCTCCTCCCTCAGCCCCGCCTCTCTCAGCCATTCCTCCCTCAGCCCCTCCTCACTCAGCCCCTCCTTCCTGAGCCCCTCCTCCCTCATCCCCTCCTCCCTCAGCCCCTCCTTCCTCAGTCCCTCCTCCCTCAGCCCCTCCTCCCTCAGCCCCTCCTCCCTCAGCCCCTCCTCCCTCAGCCCCTCCCTCAGTCCCTCCTTCGTCAGTTCCTCCTTCCTAAGCCGCTCCTCCCTCAGCCCCTCCTTCCTCAGCCCCTCCTCCCTCAGCCCCTCCTCCCTCAGCCCTTCCTCCCTCCGCCCCCCCCCCTTCCTGAGCCCCTCCTCCCTCAGTCCCTCCTTCCTCAGCCCCTCCTCCCTCAGCCCCTCCTCCCTCAGCCCCGCCTCTCTCAGCCATTCCTCCCTCAGCCCCTCCTCCCTGAGCCCCTCCTCCCTCAGCCCCTCCTCCCTTAGCCCCTAATCCCTCAGCCCCACCTTCTTCAGTTCCTCCTCCCTCGACCCCTCCTTCCTCAGCCCCTGATCCCTCAGCCCCTCCTCCCTCAGCCCCTGCTTCCTCAGCCCCTCCTCCCTAGACTCCGCCTCCCTCAGCCCCCTCCTCCCTCAGCCCCTCCTCCCTCAGCCCCTCCTCCCTCAGCCCCTCCTCCCTCAGCCCCTCCTTCCTCAGTCCCTCCTCCCTCAGCCCCTCCTCCCTCAGCCCCTCCTTCCTCAGCCCCTCCTCCCTCAGCCCCTCCTCCCTCAGCCCTTCCTCCCTCCGCCCCCCCCCTTCCTGAGCCCCTCCTCCCTCAGTCCCTCCTTCCTCAGCCTCTCCTCCCTCAGCCCCTCCTCCCTCAGCCCCGCCTCTCTCAGCCATTCCTCCCTCAGCCCCTCCTCCCTGAGCCCCTCCTCCCTCAGCCCCTCCTTCCTCAGTTCCTCCTTCCTAAGCCCCTCTTCCTTCAGCCCCTCTCCCCTCAGCCCCTCCTCCCTCAGCCCCTCCTCCCTTAGCCCCTCATCCCTCAGCCCCTCCTTCTTCAGTTCCTTCTCCCTCGACCCCTCCTTCCTCAGCCCCTGATCCCTCAGCCCCTCCTCCCTCAGCCCCTCCTTCCTCAGCCCCTCCTCCCTCGACCCCTCCTTCCTCAGCCCCTGATCCCTCATACCCTCCTCCCTCAGCTTCTCCTTCGTCAGCCCCTCCTCCCTAGACTCCGCTTTCCTCAGCCCCTCCTCCCTCAGCCCCTCCTCCTTCAGCCCCGCTTCTCTCCGCCATTCCTCCCTCAGCCCCTCCTCCCTCAGCCCCTCCTTCCTGAGCCTCTCCTCCCTCAGCCCCTCCTTCCTCAGCCCCTGCTCCCTCAGTCCCTCCTCTGTCAGCCCCGCCTTTCTCAGCCATTCCTCCCTCAGCCCATCAGCACCTCCTCCCTCAGCCCCTCCTTCCTGAGCCCCTCCTCCCTCAGCCCCTCCTCGTTCAGTCCCTCCTTCCTGAGCCGCTCCTCCCTTAGCCCCTCCTTCCTCAGTTCCTCCTTCCTGAGCCCCTCGTCCTTCAGCCCTTCTCCCCTCAGCCCCTCTTCCCTCGGCCCCTCCTCCCTCAGCCGCTCATCCCTCAGTCCCTCCTCCCTCAGCCCCTCCTTCCTCAGTCCCTCCTCCCTCGACCCCTCCTTCCTCAGCCCCTGATCCCTCAGCCCCTCCTCCCTCAGCCCCTCCTTCCTCAGCCCCTCCTCCCTAGACTCCGCCTCCCTCAGCCCCTCCTCCCTCAGCCCCCTCCTCCCTCAATCCCTCCTCCCTCAGCCCCTCCTCCCTCAGCCCCTCCTCCCTCAGCCCCTCCTCCCTCAGCCTCTCCTTCCTGAGCACCTCCTCCCTCAACCCATCCTCCCTCAGTCCCTCCTTCGTGAGCCGCTCCTCCCTCAGCCCCTCCTCCCTCAGCCCCTCCTCCCTCAGCCCCTCATCCCTCCTCCCTCAGCCCCTTCTTCCTCAGTCCCTCCTCCCTCGACCCCTCCTTCCTCAGCCCCTGATCCCTCAGCCCCTCCTTCCTCAGCCCCTCCTCCCTCAGCCCCTCCTCCCTCAGCCCCTCATCCCTCAGTCCCTCCTCCCTCAGCCTCTTCTTCCTCAGTCCCTCCTCCCTCGACCCCTCCTTCCTCAGCCCCTGATCCCTCAGCCCCTCCTTCCTCAGCCCCTCCTCCCTAGACTCCACCTCCCTCAGCCCCTCCTCCCTCAGCCTCTCCTCCCTCAGCCCCTCCTCCCTCAGCCCCTCCTCCCTCCGCCCCCCCCTTCCTGAGCCACTCCTCCTTCAGCCCCTCCTTCCTCAGCCCTTCCTCCCTCAGTCCCTCCTCCCTCAGCCCCGCCACTCTCAGCCATTCCTCCCTCAGCCTCTCCTCCCTCAGCCCCTCCTTACTGAGCCCCTCCTCCCTCAGCCCATCCTTCCTCAGCGCCTCTATCCTCAATCCCTCCTCCCTCAGCCCCGCCTCTCTCAGCCATTCCTCCCTCAGCCCCTCCTCACTCAGCCCCTCCTTCCTGAGCCCCTCCTCCCTCAGCCCTTCCTCCCTCAGCCCCTCCTCCCTCAGCCCCTCCTTCCTCAGTCCCTCCTCCCGCAGCCCCTCCTCCCTCAGCCCCTCCTTCCTCAGCCCCTCCTTCCTCAGCCCCTCCTTCCTGAGCCCCTCCTCTCTCAGCCCCTCCTCCCTCAGTCCCTCCTTCCTGAGCCGCTCCTCCCTCAGCCCCTCCTTCCTCAGCCCCTCCTTCCTGAGCCCCTCCTCCCTCAGCCTCTCCTTCCTCAGCCCCTCCTTCCTGAGCCCCTCCTCCCTCAGCACCTCCTTCCTGAGCCCCTCCTCCCTCAGCATCTCCTCCCTCAGCCCCTCCTCCCTTAGCCCCTCCTCCCTCAGCCCCTCATCCCTCAGTCCTTCCTCCCTCAGCCCCTCCTCCCTCAGCCCCTCCTCCCTCAGCCCCTCCTCCCTCAGCCCCTCCTCCCTCATCCCCTCCTTCCCCAGTTCCTCCTTCCTGAGCCCCTCCTCCTTCAGCCCCTCCTCCCTCAGCTCCTCCTTCCTCAGTCCCTCCTTCCTCAGTCCCTCCTTCCTGAGCCCCTCTTCCTTCAGCCCCTCCTCCTTCAGCTCCTCCTCCCTCAGCCCCTCCTCCCTCAGTCCCTCCTTCCTGAGCCGCTCCTCGCTCAGCTCTCCTTCCTCAACCCCTCCTTCCTGAGCCCCTCCTCCCTCAGCCTCTCCTTCCTCAGAACCTCCTACCTGAGCCCCTCCTCCCTCAGCCCCTCCTCGCTCAGCCTCTCCTCCCTCAGCTTCTCCTCCCTCAGCCCCTCCTCCCTCAGCCCCTCATCCCCCAGTCCCTCCTCCCTCAGTCCCTCCTCCCTAAGCCCTTCCTCCATCAGCCCCTCCTTCCTCAGTTCCTCCTTCCTGAGCCCCTCCTCCTTCAGCCCCTCCTCCCTCAGCTCCTCCTCCCTCAGCCCCTCCTCCCTCAGTCCCTCCTTCCTGAGCCGCTCCTCCCTCAGTCCCTCCTTCCTCAGTTCCTCCTTCCTAAGCCGCTCCTCCCTCTGTCCCTCCTTTCTAAGCCCCTCCTTCCTGAGCCCCTCCTCCCTCAGCGCCTCCTCCATCAGCCCCTCCGCCCTCAGCCCCTCCTCCTTCAATTCCTCCTCTCTCAGCCCCTCCTCCCTCAGTCCCTCCTTCCTGAGCCGCACCTCCCTCAGTCCCTCCTTCCTCAGTTCCTCCTTCCTAAGCCGCTCCTCCCTCAGCCCCTCCTTCCTGAGCCCCTCCTCCCTCAGCCCCTCCTGCCACAGTCCCTCTTTCCTGATCCACTCCTTCCTCAGCCCCTCCTTCCTCAGCCCCTCCTTCCTCAGCCCCTCCTCTCTCAGCCCCTCTTCCCTCAGTCCCTCCTTCCTGAGCCGCTCCTCCCTCAGCCCCTCCTTCCTCAGCCCCTCCTTCCTGAACCCCTCCTCCCTCAGCCTCTCCTTCCTCAGCCCCTCCTTCCTGAGCCCCTCCTCCCTCAGCCCCTCCTTCCTGAGCCCCTCCTCCCTCAGCATTTCCTCCCTCAGCTCCTCCTCCCTTAGCCCCTCCTCCCTCAGCCCCTCATCCCTCAGTCCTTCCTCCCTCAGTCCCTCCTCCCTCAGCCCCTCCTCCCTCAGCCCCTCCTCCCTCAGCCCCTCCTTCCCCAGTTCCTCCTTCCTGAGCCCCTCCTCCTTCAGCCCCTCCTCCTCAGCTCCTCCTTCCTCAGTCCCTCCTTCCTCAGTCCCTCCTTCCTCAGTCCCTCCTTCCTGAGCCCCTCTCCCTTCAGCCCCTGCTCCCTCAGCTCCTCCTCCCTCAGCCCCTCCACCCTCAGTCCCTCCTTCCTGAGCCGCTCCTCGCTCAGCCGCTCCTTCCTCAACCCCTCCTTCCTGAGCCCCTCCTCCCTCAGCCTCTCCTTCCTCAGCCCCTCCTACGTAAGCCCCTCCGCCCTCAGCCCCTCCTCGCTCAGCCTCTCCTCCCTCAGCTTCTCCTCCATCAGCCCCTCCTCCCTCAGCCCCTCATCCCCCAGTCCCTCCTCCCTCAGCCCCTCCTCCCTCAGCCCCTCCTCCATCAGCCCCTCCTTCCTCAGTTCCTCCTTCCTGAGCCCCTCCTCTTTCAGCCCCTCATCCCTCAGCTCCTCCTCCCTCAGCTCCTCCTCAATCAGTCCCTCCTTCCTGAGCCGCTCCTCCCTCAGTCCCTCCTTCCTCAGTTCCTCCTTCCTAAGCCGCTCCACCCTCAGCCCCTCCTTTCTAATCCCCTCCCTCTTGAGCCCCTACTCCCTCAGCGCCTCCTCCATCAGCCCCTCTGCCCTCAGCCCCTCCTCCTTCAATTCCTCCTCTCTCAGCCCCTCCTCCCTCAGTCCCTCCTTCCTGAGCCGCACCTCCCTCAGTCCCTCCTTCCTCAGTTCCTCCTTCCTAAGCCGCTCCTCCCTCAGCCCCTCCTTTCTAAGCCCCTCCTTCCGGAGCCCCTCCTCCCTCAGCGCCTCCTCCATCAGCCCCTCCTCCCTCAGCCCCTCCTCGCTCAGCCTCTCCTCCCTCAGCCCCTCCTCCCTCAACCCCTCCTCCCTCAGCACCTCATCCCTCAGTCCCTCCTCCCTCAGCCCCTCCTCCTTCAGCCCCTCCTCCCTCAGCCCCTCCTCCCTCAGCCCCTCCTTCCTGAGCCCCTCATCCCTCAGTCCCTCCTCCCTCAGCCCCTCCTTCCCCAGTCCCTCCTCCCTGGCCCCTCTTTCCTCAGCCCCTCCTCTCTCAGCCCCGCCTTCCTGAGCCCCTCCTCCCTCAGCACCTCCTTCCTCAGTTCCTCCTTCCTGAGCCCCTCTTCCTTCAGCCCCTCTCCCCTCAGCCCCTCCTCCCTCAGCCATTCCTCCCTCAGCCCCTCACCCCTCAGTCCCTCCTCCCTCAGCCCCTCCTTCCTCAGTCCCTCCTCCCTCGACCCCTCCTTCCTCAGCCCCTCCTCCCTCAGCCCCTCCTCTTTCAGCCCCTCCTCCCTCAGCCCCCCATCCCTCAGCCCTTCCTCCCTCAGCCCCTCCTCCCTCAGCCCCTCCTTCCTCAGCGCCTCCTCCCTCAGCCCCTCCTCCCTCAGCCCCTCCTTCCTGAGCCCCTTTTCCTTCAGCCCCTTTCCCCTCAGCCCCTCCTCCTCAGCCCCTCCTCCTCAGCCCCTCCTCCCTCAGCCCCTCATCCCTCAGCCCCTCCTTCTTCAGTCCCTCCTTCCTCAGTTCCTCCTCCCTCGACCCCTCCTTCCTCAGTCCCTCCTTCCTCGACCCCTCCTTCCTCAGCCCCTCCTCCCTCAGTCCCTCCTCCTTCA
This sequence comes from Nemotelus pantherinus, assembly GCA_963978885.1. NCBI lineage: Eukaryota > Metazoa > Arthropoda > Insecta > Diptera > Stratiomyidae > Nemotelus > Nemotelus pantherinus. The sequence goes on from OZ022264.1 coordinate 144,084,925, forward strand.
GCCCCGCTTCTCTCAGCAATTTCTCCCTCAGCCCCTCCTCCCTCAGCCCCTCCTTCCTGAGCCCCTCCTCCCTCAGCCCCCCCTTCCTCAGCCCCTCCTCCCTCAGTCCCTCCTCCCTAAAACCCCGCCTCTCTCAGCCATTCCTCCCTAAGCCCCTCCTCCCTCAGCCCCTCATCCCTCAGCCCCTCCTCCCTCAGCCCCTCCTCCCTCAATCCCTCCTCCCTCAGCCCCTCCTCCCTCAGCCCCTCCTTCCTCAGCCCCTCCTTCCTCAGCCCCTCCTCCCTCAGCCTCTCCTCCCTCAGCCCTTCCTCCCTGCGCCCCCCCCCCTTCCTGAGCCCCTCCTCCCTCAGTCCCACCTTCCTCAGCCCCTCCTCCCTCAGCCCCTCCTCCCTCAGCCCCTCCTCCCTCAGCCCTTCCTCCCTCCGCCCCCCCCCTTCCTGAGCCCCTCCTCCCTCAGTCCCTCCTTCCTCAGCCCCTCCTCCCTCAGCCCCTCCTCCCTCAGCCCCTCCTCCCTCAGCCCCGCCTCTCTGAGCCATTCCTCCCTCAGCCCCTCCTCCCTCAGTCCCTCCTTCCTGAGCCGCTCCTCCCTCAGCCCCTCGTTCCTCAGTTCCTCCTTCCTGAGCCCCTCCTCCTTCAGCCCCTCTCCCCTCAGCCCCTCTTCCCTCAGCCCCTCCTCCCTCAGCCCCTCATCCCTCAGTCCCTCCTCCCTCAGCCCCTCCTTCCTCAGTCCCTCTCCCCTTGACCCCTCCTTCCTCAGCCCCTGATCCCTCAGCCCCTCCTCCCTCAGCCCCTCCTTCCTCAGCCCCTCCTCCCTAGACTCCGCCTCCCTCAGCCCCTCCTCCCTCAGCCCCTCCTCCCTCAGCCCCTCCTTCCTCAGTCCCTCCTCCCTCAGCCCCTCCTCCCTCAATCCCTTCTTCCCTCAGCCCCTCCTCCCTCAGCCCCTCTTCCCTCAGCCCCTCCTCCTCAGCCCCTCCTTCCTCAGCCCCTCCTCTCTCAGCCCCTCCTCCCTCAGCCTATCCTCCCTCCGCCCCCCCCCTTCCTGAGCCCATCCTCCCTCAGCCCCTCCTCCTCAGCGCCTCCTTCCTCAATCCCTCCTCCCTCAGTCCCGCCTCCCTCAGCCCCTCCTCCCTCCGCCCCCCCCCTTCCTGAGATCCTCCTCCTTCAGCCCTCCCTTCCTCAGCCCTTTCTCCCTCAGTCCCTCCTCCCTCAGCCCCGCCACTCTCAGCCATTCCTCCCTCAGCCTCTCCTCCCTCAGTCCCTCCTCCCTCAGCCCCTTCTTCCTCAGTCCCTCCTCCCTCGACCCCTCCTTCCTCAGCCCCTGATCCCTCAGCCCCTCCTTCCTCAGCCCCTCCTCCCTAGACTCCACCTTCCTCAGCCCCTCCTCCCTCAGCCCCTCCTCCCTCAGCCCCTACTCCCTCAGCCCCTCCTCCCTCAGCCCCTCCACCCTCAGCCCCTCCTCCCTCAGCCCCTCCGCCCCCCCCCTTCCTGAGATCCTCCTCCTTCAGCCCCTCCTTCCTCAGCCCTTCCTCCCTCAGTCCCTCCTCCCTCAGCCCCGCCACTCTCAGCCATTCCTCCCTCAGCCTCTCCTCCCTCAGCCCCTCCTTTCTGAGCCCCTCCTCCCTCAGCCCCTCCTTCCTCAGCGCCTCCTTCCTCAATCCCTCCTCCCTCAGTCCCGCCTCCCTCAGCCCCTCCCCCCTCCGCCCCCCCCTTCCTGAGATCCTCCTCCTTCAGCCCCTCCTTCCTCAGCCCTTCCTCCCTCAGTCCCTCCTCCCTCAGCCCCGCCACTCTCAGCCATTCCTCCCTCAGCCTCTCCTCCCTCAGTCCCTCCTCCCTCAGCCCCTTCTTCCTCAGTCCCTCCTCCCTCGACCCCTCCTTCCTCAGCCCCTGATCCCTCAGCCCCTCCTTCCTCAGCCCCTCCTCCCTAGACTCCACCTTCCTCAGCCCCTCCTCCCTCAGCCCCTCCTCCCTCAGCCCCTCCTCCCTCAGCCCCTACTCCCTCAGCCCCTCCTCCCTCAGCCCCTCCACCCTCAGCCCCTCCTCCCTCAGCCCCTCCGCCCCCCCCTTCCTGAGATCCTCCTCCTTCAGCCCCTCCTTCCTCAGCCCTTCCTCCCTCAGTCCCTCCTCCCTCAGCCCCGCCACTCTCAGCCATTCCTCCCTCAGCCATTCCTCCCTCAGCCCCTCCTCACTCAGCCCCTCTTTCCTGAGCCCCTCCTCCCTAGACTCCGCCTTCCTCAGCCCCTCCTCCCTCAGCCCCTCCTCCCTCAGCCCCTACTCCCTCAGCCCCTATTCCCTCAGCCCCTCCTCCCTCAGCCCCTCCTCCCTCAGCCCCTCCTCCCTCCGCCCCCCCCTTCCTGAGCCCCTCCTCCTTCAGCCCCTCCTTCCTCAGCCCTTCCTCCTTCAGCCCCTCCTCCCTCAGCCCCTCCTCCCTCAGCCCCTACTCCCTCAGCCCCTCCTCCCTCAGCCCCTCCTCCCTCAGCCCCTCCGCCCTCAGCCCCTCCTCCCTCCGCCCCCCCCTTCCTGAGCCCCTCCTCCTTCAGCCCCTCCTTCCTCAGCCCTTCCTCCCTCAGTCCCTCCTCCCTCAGCCCCGCCACTCTCAGCCATTCCTCCCTCAGCCTCTCCTCCGTCAGCCCCTCCTTACTGAGCCCCTCCTCCCTCAGCCCATCCTTCCTCAGCGCTTCCTTCCTCAATCCCTCCTCCCTCAGCCCCGCCTCTCTCAGCCATTCCTCCCTCAGCCCCTCCTCACTCAGCCCCTCCTTCCTGAGCCCCTCCTCCCTCAGCCCCTCCTCCCTCAGCCCCTCCTCCCTCAGCCCCTCCTTCCTCAGTCCCTCCTCCCTCAGCCCCTCCTCCCTCAGCCCCTCCTCCCTGAGCCCCTCCTCCCTCAGCCCCTCCTCCATGAGCCCCTGCTCCCTCAGCCGCTCCTCCCTCAGTCCCTCCTCCCGCAACCCCTCCTCCCTCAGTCACTCCTCCCTCAGCCCCGCCTCTCTCAGCCATTCCTCCCTCCGCCCTTTATCACTCAGCCCCTCCTTCCTGAGCCCCTCCTCCATCAGCCCCTCCTCCCACAGTCCTTTCTTCCTGAGCCGCTCCTCCCTCAGCCCCTCCTTCCTCAGCCCCTCCTTCCTGAGCCCCTCCTCCCTCAGCCTCTCCTCCCTCAGCCCCTCCTTCCTGAGCTCCTCCTCCCTCAGCCTCTCTTCCCTCAGCCCCTCCTTCCTGAGCCCCTCCTCCCTAAGGCCTTCCTTCCTCCGCCCCTCCTTCCTGAGCCCCTCTTCCCTCAGCCCCTCCTTCCTGAGCCCCTCCTCCCTCAGCCCCTCCTGCCTCAGTCCCTCTTTCCTGATCCACTCCTTCCTCAGCCCCTCCTTCCTCAGCCCCTCCTTCCTGAGCCCCTATTCTCTCAGCCCCTCCTCCCTCAGTCCCTCCTTCCTGAGCCGCTCCTCCCTCAGCCCCTCCTTCCTCAGCCCCTCCTTCCTGAGCCCCTCCTCCCTCAGCCTCTCCTTCCTCAGCCCCTCCTTCCTGAGCCCCTCCTCCCTCAGCCCCTCCTTCCTGACCCCCTCCTCCCCCAGCATCTCCTCCCTCAGCCCCTCCTCCCTTAGCCCCTCCTCCCTCAGCCCCTCATCCCTCAGTCCTTCCTCCCTCAGCCCCTCCTCCCTCAGCCCCTCCTCCCTCAGCCCCTCCTCCCTCAGCCCCTCCTTCCACAGTTCCTCCTTCCTGAGCCCCTCCTCCTTCAGCCCCTCCTCCCTCAGCTCCTCCTTCCACAGTCCCTCCTTCCTCAGTCCCTCCTTCCTGAGCCCCTCTTCCTTCAGCCCCTCCTCCCTCAGCTCCTCCTCCCTCAGTCCCTCCTCCCTCAGTCCCTCCTTCCTGAGCCGCTCCTCGCTCAGCCGCTCCAACCTCAACCCCTCCTTCCTGAGCCCCTCCTCCCTCAGCCTCTCCTTCCTCAGAACCTCCTACCTGAGCCCCTCCTCCCTCAGCCCCTCCTCGCTCAGCCTCTCCTCCCTCAGCTTCTCCTCCCTCAGCCCCTCCTCCCTCAGCCCCTCATCCCCCAGTCCCTCCTCCCTCAGCCCCTCCTCCCTAAGCCCTTTCTCCATCAGCCCCTCCTTCCTCAGTTCCTCCTTCCCTAGCCCCTCCTCCTTCAGCCCCTCCTCCCTAAGCTCCTCCTCCCTCAGCCCCTCCTCCCTCAGTCCCTCCTTCCTCAGTTCCTCCTTCCTAAGCCACTCTTCCCTCAGTCCCTCCTTTCTAAGCCCCTCCTTCCTGAGCCCCTCCTCCCTCAGCGCCTCCTCCATCAGCCCCTCCGCCCTCAGCCCCTCCTCCTTCAATTCCTCCTCTCTCAGCCCCTCCTCCCTCAGTCCCTCCTTCCTGAGCCGCACCTCCCTCAGTCCCTCCTTCCTCAGTTCCTCCTTCCTAAGCCGCTCCTCCCTCAGCCCCTCCTTCCTCAGCCCCTCCTCCCTCAGCCCTTCCTCCCTCACCCCTTCCTCCCTCCGCCCCCCCCCTTCCAGAGCCCCTCCTCCCTCAGTCCCTCCTTCCTCAGCCCCTCCTCCCTCAGCCCCTCCTCCCTCAGCCCCTCCTCACTTAGCCCCTAATCCCTCAGCCCCTCCTTCTTCAGTTCCTCCTCCCTCGACCCCTCCTTCCTCAGCCCCTGATCCCTCAGCCCCTCCCCCTCAGCCCCTGCTTCCTCAGCCCCTCCTCCCTAGACTCCGCCTCCCTCAGCCCCTCCTCCCTCAGCCCCTCCTCCCTCAGCCCCTCCTTCCTAAGTCCCTCCTCCCTCAGCCCCTCCTCCCTCAGCCCCTCCTTCCTCAGCCCCTCCTCCCTCAGCCCCTCCTCCCTCAGCCCTTCCTTCCTCCGCCCCCCCCTTCCTGAGCCCCTCCTCCCTCAGTCCCTCCTTCCTCAGCCCCTCCTCCCTCAGCCCCTCCTCCCTCAGCCCCGCCTCTCTCAGCCATTCCTCCCTCAGCCCCTCCTCCCTGAGCCCCTCCTCCCTCAGCCCCTCCTTCCTCAGTTCCTCCTTCCTAAGCCCCTCTTCCCTCAGTCCTTCCTTCCTGAGCCGCTCCTCGCTCAGCCGCTCCAACCTCAACCCCTCCTTCCTGAGCCCCTCCTCCCTCAGCCTCTCCTTCCTCAGAACCTCCTACCTGAGCCCCTCCTCCCTCAGCCCCTCCTCCCTGAGCCCCTCCTCCCTCAGCCCCTCCTTCCTCAGTTCCTCCTTCCTAAGCCCCTCTTCCTTCAGCCCCTCTCCCATCAGCCCCTCCTCCCTCAGCCCTTCCTCCCTCAGCCCCTCCTCCCTCAGCCCCTACTCCTTCAGCCCCTCCTCCCTCAGCCCCTCCTCCCTCAGCCCCTCCTCCCTCAGCCCCTCCTCCCTCCGCCCCCTTCTTCCTGAGCCCCTCCTCCTTCAGCCCCTCCTTCCTAAGCCCTTCCTCCTTCAGCCCCTCCTCCCTCAGCCCCTCCTCCCTCAGCCCCTACTCCCTCAGCCCCTCCTCCCTCAGCCCCTCCTCCCTCAGCCCCTCCTCCCTCAGTCCCTCCTCCCTCCGCCCCCCCCTTCCTGAGCCCCTCCTCCTTCAGCCCCTCCTTCCTCAGCCCTTCCTCCCTCAGTCCCTCCTCCCTCAGCCCCGCCACTCTCAGCCATTCCTCCCTCAGCCTCTCCTCCCTCAGCCCCTCCTTACTGAGCCCCTCCTCCCTCAGCCCATCCTTCCTCAGCGCCTCCTTCCTCAATCCCTCCTCCCTCAGCCCCGCCTCTCTCAGCCATTCCTCCCTCAGCCCCTCCTCACTCAGCCCCCTCCTTTCTGAGCCCCCTCCTCCCCTCAGCCCCTCCTCCCTCAGCCCCTCCTCCCTCAGCCCCTCCTTCCTCAGTCCCTCCTCCCTCAGCCCCTCCTCCCTCAGCCCCTCCTCCCTCAGCCCCTCCTCCCTCAGCCCCTCCCTCAGTCCCTCCTTCCTCAGTTCCTCCTTCCTAAGCCGCTCCTCCCTCAAGCCCCTCCTTCCTCAGCCCCTCCTCCCTCAGCCCCTCCTCCCTCAGCCCTTCCTCCCTCCGCCCCCCCCCCCTTCCTGAGCCCCTCCTCCTACAGTCCCTCCTTCCTCAGCCCCTCCTCCCTCAGCCCCTCCTCCCTCAGCCCCTCCTCCCTCAGTCCCGCCTCTCTCAGCCATTCCTCCCTCAGCCCCTCCTCCCTGAGCCCCTCCTCCCTCAGCCCCTCCTCCCTTAGCCCCTAATCCCTCAGCCCCTCCTTCTTCAGTTCCTCCTCCCTCGACCCCTCCTTCCTCAGCCCCTGGTCCCTCAGCCCCTCCTCCCTCAGCCCCTGCTTCCTCAGCCCCTCCTCCCTAGACTCCGCCTCCCTCAGCCCCTCCTCCCTCAGCCCCTCCTCCCTCAGCCCCTCCTTCCTCAGTCCCTCCTCCCTCAGCCCCTCCTCCCTCAGCCCCTCCTTCCTCAGCCCCTCCTCCCTCAGCCCCTCCTCCCTCAGCCCTTCCTCCCTCCGCCCCCCCCTTCCTGAGCCCCTCCTCCCTCAGTCCCTCCTTCCTCAGCCCCTCCTCCCTCAGCCCCTCCTCCCTCAGCCCCGCCTCTCTCAGCCATTCCTCCCTCAGCCCCTCCTCCCTGAGCCCCTCCTCCCTCAGCCCCTCCTTCCTCAGTTCCTCCTTCCTAAGCCCCTCTTCCTTCAGCCCCTCTCCCCTCAGCCCCTCCTCCCTCAGCCCCTCCTCCCTTAGCCCCTCATCCCTCAGCCCCTCCTTCTTCAGTTCCTCCTCCCTCGACCCCTCCTTCCTCAGCCCCTGATCCCTCAGCCCCTCCTCCCTCAGCCCTTCTTTCCTCAGCCCCTCCTCCCTCGACCCCTCCTTCCTCAGCCCCTGATCCCTCAGCCCCTCCTCCCTCAGCTTCTCCTTCGTCAGCCCCTCCTCCCTAGACTCCGCTTTCCTCAGCCCCTCCTCCCTCAGCCCCTCCTCCTTCAGCCCCGCTTCTCTCCGCCATTCCTCCCTCAGCCCCTCCTCCCTCAGCCCCTCCTTCCTGAGCCTCTCCTCCCTCAGCCCCTCCTTCCTCAGCCCCTGCTCCCTCAGTCCCTCCTCTGTCAGCCCCGCCTTTCTCAGCCATTCCTCCCTCAGCCCATCAGCACCTCCTCCCTCAGCCCCTCCTTCCTGAGCCCCTCCTCCCTCGACCCCTCCTTCCTCAGCCCCTGATCCCTCAGCCCCTCCTCCCTCAGCCCCTCCTTCCTCAGCCCCTCCTCCCTAGACTCCGCCTCCCTCAGCCCCTCCTCCCTCAGCCCCTCCTCCCTCAATCCCTCCTCCCTCAGCCCCTCCTCCCTCAGCCCCTCCTCCCTCAGCCTCTCCTTCCTGAGCACCTCCTCCCTCAGTCCCTCCTCCCTCAGCCCCTCCTCCCTCAGCCTCTCCTTCCTGAGCACCTCCTCCCTCAGCCCATCCTCCCTCAGTCCCTCCTTCGTGAGCCGCTCCTCACTCAGCCCCTCCTTCCTCAGTTCCTCCTTCCTGAGCCCTCCTCCTTCATCCCCTCTCCCCTCAGCCACCCTCAGCCCCCTCCTCCCTCAGCCCCGGCTCTCTCAGCCATTCCTCCCTCAGCCCCTCCTTCCTCAGTCCCTCCTCCCTCAGTCCCTCCTCCCTCAGCCCCTCCTTCCTCAGTCCCTCCTCCCTCGACCCCTCCTTCCTCAGCCCCTGATCCCTCAGCCCCTCCTCCCTCAGCCCCTCCTTCCTCAGCCCCTCCTCCCTAGACTCCGCCTCCCTCAGCCCCTCCTCCCTCAGCCCCTCCTCCCTCAATCCCTCCCTCCCTCAGCCTCTCCTCCTTCAGCCCCTCCTCCCTCAGCCCCTCCTCCCTCAGCCTCTCCTTCCTGAGCACCTCCTCCCTCAGCCCATCCTCCCTCAGTCCCTCCTTCGTGAGCCGCTCCTCCCTCAGCCCCTCCTTCCTCAGTTCCTCCTTCCTGAGCCCTCCTCCTTCATCCCCTCTCCCCTCAGCCACCCTCAGCCCCTCCTCCCTCAGCCCCGGCTCTCTCAGCCATTCCTCCCTCAGCCCCTCCTTCCTCAGTCCCTCCTCCCTCGACCCCTCAGTCCCTCCTCCTTCGACCCCTACTTCCTCAGCCCCTGATCCCTCAGCCCCTCCTCTTTCAGCCCCTCCTCCCTCGACCCCTCCTTCTTCAGCCCCTCCTCCCTCAGCCCCTCCTCCATCAGCCCCTCCTCCCTCAGCCCCTCATCCCTCAGTCCCTCCTCCCTCAGCCCCTTCTTCCTCAGTCCCTCCTCCCTCGACCCCTCCTTCCTCAGCCCCTGATCCCTCAGCCCCTCCTTCCTCAGCCCCTCCTCCCTCAGCCCCTCCTCCCTCAGCCCCTCATCCCTCAGTTCCTTCTCCCTCAGCCCCTTCTTCTTCCTCAGTCCCTCCTCCCTCGACCCCTCCTTCCTCAGCCCCTGATCCCTCAGCCCCTCCTTCCTCAGCCCCTCCTCCCTAGACTCCACCTCCCTCAGCCCCTCCTCCCTCAGCCCCTCCTCCCTCAGCCCCTACTCCTTCAGCCCCTCCTCCCTCAGCCCCTCCTCCCTCAGCCCCTCCTCCCTCAGCCCCTCCTCCCTCCGCCCCCCCCTTCCTGAGCCCCTCCTCCTTCAGCCCCTCCTTCCTCAGCCCTTCCTCCTTCAGCCCCTCCTCCCTCAGCCCCTCCTCCCTCAGCCCCTACTCCCTCAGCCCCTCCTCCCTCAGCCCCTCCTCCCTCAGCCCCTCCTCCCTCAGCCCCTCCTCCCTCAGCCCCTCCTCCCTCCGCCCCCCCCTTCCTGAGCCCCTCCTCCTTCAGCCCCTCCTTCCTCAGCCCTTCCTCCCTCAGTCCCTCCTCCCTCAGCCCCGCCACTCTCAGCCATTCCTCCCTCAGCCTCTCCTCCCGCAGCCCCTCCTTACTGAGCCCCTCCTCCCTCAGCCCATCCTTCCGCAGCGCCTCCTTCCTCAATCCCTCCTCCCTCAGCCCCGCCTCTCTCAGCCATTCCTCCCTCAGCCCCTCCTCACTCAGCCCCTCCTTCCTGAGCCGCTCCTCCCTCAGCCCCTCCTCCCTCAGCCCCTCCTCCCTCAGCCCCTCCTTCCTCAGTCCCTCCTCCCTCAGCCTCTCCTCCCTCAGCCCCTCCTCCCTCAGCCCCTCCTCCCTCAGCCCCTTCCTGAGCCCCTCCTCCATCAGCCCCTCCTCCCACAGTCCTTTCTTCCTGAGCCGCTCCTCCCTCAGCCCCTCCTTCCTCAGCCTCTCCTTCCTGAGCCCCTCCTCCCTCAGCCTCTCCTCCCTCAGCCCCTCCTTCCTGAGCTCCTCCTCCCTCAGCATCTCTTCCCTCAGCCCCTCCTTCCTAAGCCCCTCCTCCCTAAGGCCTTCCTCCCTCCGCCCCTCCTTCCTGAGCCCCTCTTCCCTCAGCCCCTCCTTCCTGAGCCCCTCCTCCCTCAGCCCCTCCTGCCTCAGTCCCTCTTTCCTGATCCACTCCTTCCTCAGCCCCTCCTTCCTCAGCCCCTCCTCTCTCAGCCCCTCCTCCCTCAGTCTCTCCTTCCTGAGCCGCTCCTCCCTCAGCCCCTCCTTCCTCAGCCCCTCCTTCCTGAGCCCCTCCTCCCTCAGCCTCTCCTTCCTCAGCCCCTCCTTCCTGAGCCCCTCCTCCCTCAGCACCTCCTTCCTCAGAACCTCCTACCTGAGCCCCTCCTCCCTCAGCCCCTCCTCGCTCAGCCTCTCCTCCCTCAGCTTCTCCTCCCTCGGCCCCTCCTCCCTCAGCCCCTCATCCCCCAGTCCCTCCTCCCTCAGTCCCTCCTCCCTAAGCCCTTCCTCCATCAGCCCCTCCTTCCTCAGTTCCTCCTTCCTGAGCCCCTCCTCCTTCAGCCCCTCCTCCCTCAGCTCCTCCTCCCTCAGCCCCTCCTCCCTCAGTCCCTCCTTCCTGAGCCGCTCCTCCCTCAGTCCCTCCTTCCTCAGTTCCTCCTTCCTAAGCCGCTCCTCCCTCAGTCCCTCCTTTCTAAGCCCCTCCTTCCTGAGCCCCTCCTCCCTCAGCGCCTCCTCCATCAGCCCCTCCGCCCTCAGCCCCTCCTCCTTCAATTCCTCCTCTCTCAGCCCCTCCTCCCTCAGTCCCTCCTTCCTGAGCCGCACCTCCCTCAGTCCCTCCTTCCTCAGTTCCTCCTTCCTAAGCCGCTCCTCCCTCAGCCCCTCCTTCCTGAGCCCCTCCTCCCTCAGCCCCTCCTGCCTCAGTCCCTCCTTCCTGATCCACTCCTTCCTCAGCCCCTCCTTCCTCAGCCCCTCCTTCCTGAGCCCCTCCTCTCTCAGCCCCTCTTCCCTCAGTCCCTCCTTCCTGAGCCGCTCCTCCCTCAGCTCCTCCTTCCTCAGCCCCTCCTTCCTGAGCCCTTCCTCCCTCAGCCTCTCCTTCCTCAGCCCCTCCTTCCTGAGCCCCTCCTCCCTCAGCCCCTCCTTCCTGAGCCCCTCCTCCCTCAGCATTTCCTCCCTCAGCTCCTCCTCCCTTAGCCCCTCCTCCCTCAGCCCCTCATCCCTCAGTCCTTCCTCAGTCAGTCCCTCCTCCCTCAGCCCCTCCTCCCTCAGCCCCTCCTCCCTCAGCCCCTCCTTCCCCAGTTCCTCCTTCCTGAGCCCCTCCTCCTTCAGCCCCTCCTCCCTCAGCTCCTCCTTCCTCAGTCCCTCCTTCCTCAGTCCCTCCTTCCTGAGCCCCTCTCCCTTCAGCCCCTCCTCCCTCAGCTCCTCCTCCCTCAGCCCCTCCTCCCTCAGTCCCTCCTTCCTGAGCCGCTCCTCGCTCAGCCGCTCCTTCCTCAACCCCTTCTTCCTGAGCCCCTCCTCCCTCAGCCTCTCCTTCCTCAGCCCCTCCTACGTAAGCCCCTCCGCCCTCAGCCCCTCCTCGCTCAGCCTCTCCTCCCTCAGCTTCTCCTCCATCAGCCCCTCCTCCCTCAGCCCCTCATCCCCCAGTCCCTCCTCCCTCAGCCCCTCCTCCCTCAGCCCCTCCTCCATCAGCCCCTCCTTCCTCAGTTCCTCCTTCCTGAGCCCCTCCTCCTTCAGCCTTTCATCCCTCAGCTCCTCCTCCCTCAGCTCCTCCTCAATCAGTCCCTCCTTCCTAAACCGCTCCTCCCTCAGTCCCTCCTTCCTCAGTTCCTCCTTCCTAAGCCGCTCCTGCCTCAGCCCCTCCTTTCTAAGCCCCTCCCTCTTGAGCCCCTCCTCCCTCAGCGCCTCCTCCATCAGCCCCTCTGCCCTCAGCCCCTCCTCCTTCAATTCCTCCTCTCTCAGCCCCTCCTCCCTCAGTCCCTCCTTCCTGAGCCGCACCTCCCTCAGTCCCTCCTTCCTCAGTTCCTCCTTCCTAAGCCGCTCCTCCCTCAGCCCCTCCTTTCTAAGCCCCTCCTTCCGGAGCCCCTCCTCCCTCAGCGCCTCCTCCATCAGCCCCTCCTCCCTCAGCCCCTCCTCGCTCAGCCTCTCCTCCCTCAGCCCCTCCTCCCTCAACCCCTCCTCCCTCAGCCCCTCATCCCTCAGTCCCTCCTCCCTCAGCCCCTCCTCCTTCAGCCCCTCCTCCCTCAGCCCCTCCTCCCTCAGCCCCTCCTTCCTGAGCCCCTCATCCCTCAGTCCCTCCTCCCTCAGCCCCTCCTTCCCCAGTCCCTCCTCCCGCGCCCCTCTTTCCTCAGCCCCTCCTCTCTCAGCCCCGCCTTCCTGAGCCCCTCCTCCCTCAGCACCTCCTTCCTCAGTTCCTCCTTCCTGAGCCCCTCTTCCTTCAGCCCCTCTCCCCTCAGCCCCTCCTCCCTCAGCCCCTCCTCCCTCAGCCCCTCATCCCTCAGTCCCTCCTCCCTCAGCCCCTCCTTCCTCAGTCCCTCCTCCCTCGACCCCTCCTTCCTCAGCCCCTCCTCCCTCAGCCCCTCCTCTTTCAGCCCCTCCTCCCTCAGCCCCCCCATCCCTCAGCCCTTCCTCCCTCAGCCCCTCCTCCCTCAGCCCCTCCTTCCTCAGCGCCTCCTCCCTCAGCCCCTCCTCCCTCAGCCCCTCCTTCCTGAGCCCCTCTCCCTTCAGCCCCTCTCCCCTCAGCCCCTCCTCCTCAGCCCCTCCTCCCTCAGCCCCTCATCCCTCAGCCCCTCCTTCTTCAGTCCCTCCTCCCTCGACCCCTCCTTCCTCAGACCCTGATCCCTCAGCTCCTCCTCCCTCAGCCCCTCCTTCCTCAGTCCCTCCTCCCTCGACCCCTCCTTCCTCAGCCCCTCCTCCCTCAGTCCCTCCTCCTTCAGCCCCGCTTCTCTCAGCAATTTCTCCGTCAGCCCCTCCTCCCTCAGCCCCTCCTTCCTGAGCCCCTCCTCCCTCAGCCCCTCCTTCCTCAGCCCCTCCTCCCTCAGTCCCTCCTCCCTAAACCCCGCCTCTCTCAGCCATTCCTCCCTAAGCCCCTCCTCCCTCAGCCCCTCATCCCTCAGCCCCTCCTCCCTCAGCCCCTCCTCCCTCAATCCCTCCTCCCTCAGCCCCTCCTCCCTCAGCCCCTCCTTCCTCAGCCCATCCATCCTCAGCCCCTCCTTCCTCAGCCCCTCCTCCCTCAGCCCTTCCTCCCTGCGCCCCCCCCTTCCTGAGCCCCTCCTCCCTCAGTCCCTCCTTCCTCAGCCCCTCCTCCCTCAGCCCCTCCTCCCTCAGCCCCTCCTCCCTCAGCCCTTCCTCCCTCCGCCCCCCCCTTCCTGAGCCCCTCCTCCCTCAGTCCCTCCTTCCTCAGCCCCTCCTCCCTCAGCCCCTCCTCCCTCAGCCCCTCCTCCCTCAGCCCCGCCTCTCTCAGCCATTCCTCCCTCAGCCCCTCCTCCCTCAGTCCCTCCTTCCTGAGCCGCACCTCCCTCAGCCCCTCGTTCCTCAGTTCCTCCTTCCTGAGCCCCTCCTCCTTCAGCCCCTCTCCCCTCAGCCCCTCTTCCCTCAGCCCCTCCTCCCTCAGCCCCTCATCCCTCAGTCAATCCTCCCTCAGCCCCTCCTTCCTCAGTCCCTCTCCCCTTGACCCCTCCTTCCTCAGCTCCTGATCCCTCAGCCCTTCCTCCCTCAGCCCCTCCTTCCTCAGCCCCTCCTCCTTCATCCTCTCCTTTTTCAGCCCCTCTTTCCTCAGCCCCTCCTCCCTCAGCTTCTCCTCCCTCAGCCTCTCCACCCTCAGCCCCTCCTCCCTCAACCATTCCTCCCTCAGCCCCTCCTTCCTGAGCCCCTCCTCCCTCAGCCCCTCCTTCCTCAGTTCCTCCTTCCTGAGCCCCTCTTCCTTCAGCCCCTCTCCCCTCAGCCCCTCCTCCCTCAGCTTCTCCTTCGTCAGCCCCTCCACCCTCAGCCTCTCCTCCCTCAAACACTCCTCACTCAGCCCCTCCTCCCTCAGTCCTTCCTCCCTCAGCTCCGCCTCCCCCAGCCCCTTCTTCCTCAGCCCCTCCTCCCTCAGCCCCTCCTCCCTCAGCCTATCCTCCCTCCGCCCCCCCCTTCCTGAGCCCATCCTCCCTCAGTCCCTCCTTCCTCAGCCCCTCCTCCCTCAGCCCCTCCTCCCTCAGCCCCGCCTCTCTCAGCCATTCCTCCCTCAGCCCCTCCTTCCTGAGCCCCTCCTCCCTCAGCCCCTCCTTCCTCAGTTCCTCCTTCCTGAGCCCCTCTTCCTTCAGCCCCTCTCCCCTCAGCCCCTCCTCCCTCAGCTTCTCCTTCGTCAGCCCCTCCACCCTCAGCCTCTCCTCCCTCAAACACTCCTCACTCAGCCCCTCCTCCCTCAGTCCTTCCTCCCTCAGCTCCGCCTCCCCCAGCCCCTCTTTCCTCAGCCCCTCCTCCCTCAGCTTCTCCTCCCTCAGCCTCTCCACCCTCAGCCCCTCCTCCCTCAACCACTCCTCACTCAGCCCCTCCTCCCTCAGCCAATCCTCACTCAGCCCCTCCTCCCTCAGTCCCTCCTCCTTCATCCTCTCCTTTTTCAGCCCCTCTTTCCTCAGCCCCTCCTCCCTCAGCTTCTCCTCCCTCAGCCCCTCCACCCTCAGCCTCTCCTCCCTCAAACACTCCTCACTCAGCCCCTCCTCCCTCAGTCCTTCCTCCCTCAGCCCCGCCTCCCCCAGCCCCTCTTTCCTCAGCCCCTCCTCCCTCAGCTTCTCCTCCCTCAGCCCCTCCAGCCCCTCCTCTCTCAGCCACTCCTCACTCAGCCTCTCCTCCCTCAAACACTCCTCACTCAGCCCCTCCTCCCTCAGTACTTCCTCCCTCAGTCCCGCCTCCCCCAGCCCCTCTTTCCTCAGCTCCTCCTCCCTCAGCTTCTCCTCCCTCAGCCCCTCCTCCCTCAGCCCCTCCTCCCTCAGCCAATCCTCACTCAGCCCCTCCTCCCTCAGCCCCTCTTCCCTCAGCCCTTCTTTCCTCAGCCCCTCCTCCCTCAGTCCCACCTTCGCAGCCCCTCCTCCCTCGGCCCCTCCACCTTCAGCCCCTCCTCTCAGCCACTCCTCCCTCAGCTTCTCCTCCCTCAGCCACTCCTCCCTCAGCCCCTCCTCCCTCGGCCCCTCCACCCTCAGCCCTCCTCCCTCGGCCCCTTCTCCCTCAGCCCCTCCTCACTCAGCTTCTCCTCCCTCAGCCTCTTAGAACCTTCTTCCTAAGCCCCTCCTTCCTCAGCCCCTCCTCCCTCAGCTCCTACTCCCACAGCCCCGCCTCCTTCAGCCCCTCCTTCCTCAGTACCTCCTCCCTCAGCTTCTCCACCCTCAGCCCCTCCTCCCTAAGCCACTCCTCACTCAGTCCCTCCTCCCTCAGTTCCTGCTCCCTCAGCCCCTCTTTCCTCAGCCCCTCCTCCCTCAGCTTCTTCTCCCTCAGACCCTCCACCCTCAGCCCCTCCTCCCTCAAACACTCCTCACTCAGCCCCTCCTCCCTCAGCCCCTCTTCCTCAGCCCCTCCTCCCTCAGCTTCTCCTCCCTCAGCCCTTCCTCCCTCAGTCCCTCCTCCCTCAGCCCCTCCTCCCTCAGCCCCTCTTTCCTCAGCCCCTCCTCCCTCAGCTTCTCCTCCCTCAGCTTCTCCTCCCTCAGCCCCTCCTCCCTCAGTCCCTCCTCCCTCAGCCCCTCCTCCCTCAGCCCCTCTTTCCTCAGCCCCTCAGCCCTCAGCTTCTCCTCCCTCAGCCCCTCCACCCTCAGCCCTTCCTCCCTCAAACACTCCTCACTCAGCCCCTCCTCCCTCAGTCGCTCCTCCCTCAGCTTCTCCTCCCTCAGCCCCTCCTCCCTCTGTCCCTCCTCCCTCGACCCCTCCTTCCTCAGCCCCTGATCCCTCAGCCCCTCCTCCCTCAGCCCCTCCTGCCTCAGCCCCTCCTCCCTAGACTCCGCCTCCCTCAGCCCCTCCTTCCTCAGCCCCTCCTTCCTCAGCCCCTCCTCCCTCAGCCCCTCCTCCCTCAATCCCTCCTTCCTCAGCCCCTCCACCCTCAGCTTCTCCTCGCTCAGCCCGTCCTCCCTCAGTACCACCTCCCTCAGCCCCTCCTCCCTCAATCCCTCCTTCCTCAGCCCCTGCACCCTCAGCTTCTCCTCGCTCAGCCCGTCCTCCCTCAGTACCACCTCCCTCAGCCACTCCTCCCTCAGCCCCTCCTCCCTCGGCCCCTCCACCCTCAGCCCTCCTCCCTCGGCCCCTTCTCCCTCATCCCCTCCTCACTCAGCTTCTCCTCCCTCAGGTCCTCCTCCCACAGCCCCGCCTCCCTCAGCCCCTCCTTCCTCAGCCCCTCCTCCCTCAGCCCCTGCTCCCTCAGCCCCTCCTTCCTCAGCCCCTCCTCCCTCAGCCCCTGCTCCCTCAGCCCCTCCTTACTCAGCCGCGCCTCCCTCAGCCCCGCCTCCCTCAGCCCCTCTTTCCTCAGCCCCTCCTCCCTCAGCTTCTCCTCCCTCAGCCCCTCCACCCTCAGCCTCTCCTCCCTCAAACACTCCTCACTCAGCCCCTCCTCCCTCAGTCCCTCCTCCCTCAGCCCCGCCTCCCCAAGCCCCTCTTTCCTCAGCCCCTCCTACCTCAGCTTCTCCTCCCTCAGCCCCTCCTCCCTCAGCCCTTCCTTCCTGAGCCCCTCCTCCCTCAGTCCGTCTTCCTCAGCCCCTCCTCCCTCAGCCCCTCCTCCCTCAGCCCCTCCTTCCTCAGCCCCTCCTTCCTCAGCCCCTCCTCCCTCAGCCCCTCCTCCTTCAGCCCCCCCCTTCCTGAGCCCCTCCTCCCTCAGTCCGTCTTCCTCAGCCCCTCCTCCCTCAGCCCCTCCTCCCTCAGATCCTCCTCCCTCAGCCCGCCTCCCTCAGCCCCTCCTTCCTCAGCCCCTCCTTCCTCAGCCCCTCCTCCCTCAGCCCCCCCCTTCCTGAGCCCCTCCTCCCTCAGTCCGTCTTCATCAGCCCCTCCTCCCTCAGCCCCTCCTCCCTCAGATCCTCCTCCCTCAGCCCGCCTCCCTCAGCCCCTCCTTCCTCAGCCACTCCTTCCTCAGCCCCTCCTCCCTCAGCCCCTCCTCCCTCAGCCCCCCCTTCCTGAGCCCCTCCTCCCTCAGTCCGTCTTCCTCAGCCCCTCCTCCCTCAGCCCCTCCTCCCTCAGATCCTCCTCCCTCAGCCCGCCTCCCTCAGCCCCTCCTTCCTCAGCCACTCCTCCCTCAGCTTCTCCTCCCTCAGCTTCTCCTAAGTCAGCTTCTCTTCCCTCAGCCCCTCCACCCTCAGTCCCTCCTCCCTCAGCCCCTCCTCCCTCAGCCCCTCCTCACTCAGCTTCTCCTCCCTCAGCCCCTCCTCCCTCAGAACCTCCACCCTCAGCCTCTCCTCCCTCAGCCACTCCTCACTCAGCTGCTCCTCCCTCAGCCCCTCCTTCCTCAACCACTCTTCTCTCAGCTTCTCCTCCCTCAGCCCCTCCTTCCTCAGCCACTCTTCCCTCAGCTTCTCCTCCCTCAGCCCTTCCACCCTCAGCCCCTCCTCCCTCAGATCCTCCTCCCTCAGCCCCGCCTCCCTCAGCCCCTCCTTCCTCAGCCACTCCTCCCTCAGCCCCTCCTCCCTCAGCCCCTCTTTCCTCAGCGCCTCCTCCATCAGCCCCTCCTCCCTCAGCCCCTCCTTCATTTAGCCTCTCCTCCCTCAGCCCCTCCTCTCTCAGCCCCTCCTCCCTCAGCCCCTCATCCCTCAGTCCCTCCTCCCTCAGCCCCTCCTCCTTCAGCCCCTCCTCCCTCAGCCCCTCCTCCCACAGCCCCTCCTTCCTGAGCCCCTCCTCCCTCAGCCCTTCCTCCCTAAGTCCCTCCTTCCTGAGCCCCTCCTCCTTCAGCCCCTCTCCCCTCAGCCCCTCCTCCCTCAGCCCCTCCTCCCTCAGCCCCTCCTCCCTCAGCTCCTCATCCCTCAGTCCCTCCTCCCTCAGCCCCTCCTTCCCAAGTCCCTCCTCCCTCGCCCCTCTTTCCTCAGCCCCTCCTCCCTCAGCCCCGCCTTCCTGAGCCCCTCCTCCCTCAGCCCCTCCTTCCTCAGTTCCTCCTTCCTGAGCCCCTCTTCCTTCAGCCCCTATCCCCTCAGCCCCTCCTCCCTCAGCCCCTCCTCCCTCAGCCCCTCATCCCTCAGTCCCTCCTCCCTCAGCCCCTCGTTCCTCAGTCCCTCCTCCCTCGACCCCTCCTTCCTCAGCCCCTCCTCCCTCAGCCCCTCCTCCCTCAGCAATCCTCCCTCAGCCCCTCATCTCTCAGCCCCTCCTCCCTCAGCCTCTCCTCCCTCAGCCCCTCCTTCCTCAGCCCCTCCTCCCTCAGCCCCTCCTCCCTCAGCTCCTCCTTCCTGAGCCCCTCTTCCTTCAGCTCCTTTCCCCTCAGCCCCTCCTCCCTCAGCCCCTCCTTCCTCAGCCCCTCATCCCTCAGCCCCTCCTTCTTCAGTCCCTCCTCCCTCGACCCCTCCTTCCTCAGCCCCTGATCCCTCAGCTCCTCCTCCTTCAGCCCCTCCTTCCACAGTCCCTCCTCCCTCGACCCCTCCTTCCTCAGCCCCTCCTCCCTCAGTCCCTCCTCCTTCAGCCCCGCTTCTCTCAGCCATTCCTCCCTCAGCCCCTCCTCCCTCAGCCCCTCCTTCCTCAGCCCCTCCTCCCTCAGCCCTTCCTTCCTCAGCCCCTCCTCCCTCAGTCCCTCCTCCCTCAGCCCCACCTCTCTCAGCCATTCCTCCCTCAGCCCCTCCTCCCTCAGCCCCTCATCCCTCAGCCCCTCCTCCCTCAGCCCCTCCTTCCTCAGTCCCTCCTTCCTGAGCCGCTCCTCCCTCAGTCCCTCCTTCCTCAGTTCCTCCTTCCTAAGCCGCTCCTCCCTCAGCCCCTCCTTTCTAAGGCCCTCCTTCCTGAGCCCCTCCTCCCTCAGCGCCTCCTCCATCAGCCCCTCCTCCCTCAGCCTCTCCTCGTTCAGCCTCTCCTCCCTCAGCCCCTCCTCCCTCAGCCCCTCCTCCCTCAGCCCCTCCTCCCTCAGCCCCTCATCCCTCAGTCCCTCCTCCCTCAGCCCCTCCTTTCAAATTCCCTCCTTACTGAGCCCCTCCTCCCTCAGCGCCTCCTCCATCAGCCCCTCCTCCCTCAGCCCCTCCTCGCTCAGCCTCTCCTCCCTCAGCCCCTCCTCCCTCAATCCCTCCTCCCTCAGCCCCTCCTCCCTCAGCCCCTCCTCCCTCAGCCCCTCCTCCCTCAGCCCCCCCCTTCCTGAGCCCCTCCTCCCTCAGTCCGTCTTCCTCAGCCCCTCCTCCCTCAGCCCCTCCTCCCTCAGCCCTTCCATCCTCAGCCCTTCCTCCCTCCGCCCCCCCCTTCCTGAGCCCCTCCTCCATCAGTCCCTCCTTCCTCAGCCCCTCCTCCCTCAGCCCCTACTCCCTCAGCCCCGCCTTTCTCAGCCATTCCTCCCTCAGCCCCTCCTCCCTCAGTCCCTCGTTCCTGAGCTGCTCCTCCCTCAGCCCCTCGTTCCTCAGTTCCTCCTTCCTGAGCCCCTCCTCCTTCAGCCCCTCTCCCCTCAGCCCCTCTTCCCTAAGCCCCTCCTCCCTCAGCCCCTCATCCCAGTCCCTCCTCCCTCAGCCCCTCCTTCCTCAGTCCCCGCTCCCTCGACCCCTCCTTCCTCAGCCCCTGAACCCTCAGCGCCTCCTCCCTCAGCCCCTCCTTCCTCAGCCCCTCCTCCCTAGACTCCGCCTCCCTCAGCCCCTCCTCTCTCAGCCGCTCCTCCCTCAGCCCCTTCTTCCTCAGTCCCTCCTCCCTCAACCCCTCCTCCCTCAATCCCTCCTCCCTCAGCCCCTCCTCCCTCAGCCCCTCCTCCCTCAGCCCCTCCTCCCTCAGCCCCTCCTTCCTCAGCCCCCCTCCCTCAGCCCTTCCTCCCTCCGCCCCCCCTTCCTGAGCTCCTCCTCCCTCAGTCCCTCCTTCCTCAGCCCCTCCTCCCTCAGCCCCTCCTCCCTCAGCCCCGCCTCTCTCAGCCATTCCTCCCTCAGCCCCTCCTTCCTGAGCCCCTCCTCCCTCAGCCCCTCCTTCCTCAGTTCCTCCTTCCTGAGCCCCTCTTCCTTCAGCCTCTCTCCCCTCAGCCCCTCCTCCCTCAGCCCCTCCTCCCTTAGCCCTCAATCCTCAGCCCCTCCTTCTTCAGTTCCTCCTCCCTCGACCCCTCCTTCCTCAGCCCCTGATCCCTCAGCCCCTCCTCCCTCAGCCCCTCCTTCCTCAGTCCCTCCTCCCTCGACCCCTCCTCTGTCAGCCCCGCCTTTCTCAGCCATTCCTCCTTCAGCCCCTCAGCCCCTCCTCCCTCAGCTACTCCTTCCTCAGCCCCTCCTCCCTCAGCCCCTCCTCCCTCAGCCCCTCCTCCCTCAGCCCCTCATCCCTCCTCCCTCAGCCCCTTCTTCCTCAGTCCCTCCTCCCTCGACCCCTCCTTCCTCAGCCCCTGATCCCTCAGCCCCTCCTTCCTCAGCCCCTCCTCCCTCAGCCCCTCCTCCCTCAGCCCCTCATCCCTCAGTCCCTCCTCCCTCAGCCCCTTCTTCCTCAGTCCCTCCTCCCTCGACCCCTCCTTCTTCAGCCCCTGATCCCTCAGCCCCTCCTTCCTCAGCCCCTCCTCCCTAGACTCCACCTCCCTCAGCCCCTCCTCCCTCAGCCTCTCCTCCCTCAGCCCCTACACCTTCAGCCCCTCCTCCCTCAGCCCCTCCTCCCTCAGCCCCTCCTCCCTCAGCCCCTCCTCCCTCCGCCCCCCCCCTTCCTGAGCCCCTCCTCCTTCAGCCCCTCCTTCCTCAGCCCTTCCTCCTTCAGCCCCTCCTCCCTCAGCCCCTCCTTCCTCAGCCACTCTTCCCTCAGCTTCTCCTCCCTCAGCCCTTCCACCCTCAGCCCCTCCTCCCTCAGATCCTCCTCCCTCAGCCCCGCCTCCCTCAGCCCCTCCTTCCTCAGCCACTCCTCCCTCAGCCCCTCCTCCCTCAGCCCCTCTTTCCTCAGCGCCTCCTCCATCAGCCCCTCCTCCCTCAGCCCCTCCTTCATTTAGCCTCTCCTCCCTCAGCCCCTCCTCTCTCAGCCCCTCCTCCCTCAGCCCCTCATCCCTCAGTCCCTCCTCCCTCAGCCCCTCCTCCTTCAGCCCCTCCTCCCTCAGCCCCTCCTCCCACAGCCCCTCCTTCCTGAGCCCCTCCTCCCTCAGCCCTTCCTCCCTAAGTCCCTCCTTCCTGAGCCCCTCCTCCTTCAGCCCCTCTCCCCTCAGCCCCTCCTCCCTCAGCCCCTCCTCCCTCAGCCCCTCCTCCCTCAGCTCCTCATCCCTCAGTCCCTCCTCCCTCAGCCCCTCCTTCCCAAGTCCCTCCTCCCTCGCCCCTCTTTCCTCAGCCCCTCCTCCCTCAGCCCCGCCTTCCTGAGCCCCTCCTCCCTCAGCCCCTCCTTCCTCAGTTCCTCCTTCCTGAGCCCCTCTTCCTTCAGCCCCTATCCCCTCAGCCCCTCCTCCCTCAGCCCCTCCTCCCTCAGCCCCTCATCCCTCAGTCCCTCCTCCCTCAGCCCCTCGTTCCTCAGTCCCTCCTCCCTCGACCCCTCCTTCCTCAGCCCCTCCTCCCTCAGCCCCTCCTCCCTCAGCAATCCTCCCTCAGCCCCTCATCTCTCAGCCCCTCCTCCCTCAGCCTCTCCTCCCTCAGCCCCTCCTTCCTCAGCCCCTCCTCCCTCAGCCCCTCCTCCCTCAGCTCCTCCTTCCTGAGCCCCTCTTCCTTCAGCTCCTTTCCCCTCAGCCCCTCCTCCCTCAGCCCCTCCTTCCTCAGCCCCTCATCCCTCAGCCCCTCCTTCTTCAGTCCCTCCTCCCTCGACCCCTCCTTCCTCAGCCCCTGATCCCTCAGCTCCTCCTCCTTCAGCCCCTCCTTCCACAGTCCCTCCTCCCTCGACCCCTCCTTCCTCAGCCCCTCCTCCCTCAGTCCCTCCTCCTTCAGCCCCGCTTCTCTCAGCCATTCCTCCCTCAGCCCCTCCTCCCTCAGCCCCTCCTTCCTCAGCCCCTCCTCCCTCAGCCCTTCCTTCCTCAGCCCCTCCTCCCTCAGTCCCTCCTCCCTCAGCCCCACCTCTCTCAGCCATTCCTCCCTCAGCCCCTCCTCCCTCAGCCCCTCATCCCTCAGCCCCTCCTCCCTCAGCCCCTCCTTCCTCAGTCCCTCCTTCCTGAGCCGCTCCTCCCTCAGTCCCTCCTTCCTCAGTTCCTCCTTCCTAAGCCGCTCCTCCCTCAGCCCCTCCTTTCTAAGGCCCTCCTTCCTGAGCCCCTCCTCCCTCAGCGCCTCCTCCATCAGCCCCTCCTCCCTCAGCCTCTCCTCGTTCAGCCTCTCCTCCCTCAGCCCCTCCTCCCTCAGCCCCTCCTCCCTCAGCCCCTCCTCCCTCAGCCCCTCATCCCTCAGTCCCTCCTCCCTCAGCCCCTCCTTTCAAATTCCCTCCTTACTGAGCCCCTCCTCCCTCAGCGCCTCCTCCATCAGCCCCTCCTCCCTCAGCCCCTCCTCGCTCAGCCTCTCCTCCCTCAGCCCCTCCTCCCTCAATCCCTCCTCCCTCAGCCCCTCCTCCCTCAGCCCCTCCTCCCTCAGCCCCCCCCTTCCTGAGCCCCTCCTCCCTCAGTCCGTCTTCCTCAGCCCCTCCTCCTTCAGCCCCTCCTCCCTCAGCCCTTCCATCCTCAGCCCTTCCTCCCTCCGCCCCCCCCTTCCTGAGCCCCTCCTCCATCAGTCCCTCCTTCCTCAGCCCCTCCTCCCTCAGCCCCTACTCCCTCAGCCCCGCCTTTCTCAGCCATTCCTCCCTCAGCCCCTCCTCCCTCAGTCCCTCGTTCCTGAGCTGCTCCTCCCTCAGCCCCTCGTTCCTCAGTTCCTCCTTCCTGAGCCCCTCCTCCTTCAGCCCCTCTCCCCTCAGCCCCTCTTCCCTAAGCCCCTCCTCCCTCAGCCCCTCATCCCAGTCCCTCCTCCCTCAGCCCCTCCTTCCTCAGTCCCCGCTCCCTCGACCCCTCCTTCCTCAGCCCCTGAACCCTCAGCGCCTCCTCCCTCAGCCCCTCCTTCCTCAGCCCCTCCTCCCTAGACTCCGCCTCCCTCAGCCCCTCCTCTCTCAGCCGCTCCTCCCTCAGCCCCTTCTTCCTCAGTCCCTCCTCCCTCAACCCCTCCTCCCTCAATCCCTCCTCCCTCAGCCCCTCCTCCCTCAGCCCCTCCTCCCTCAGCCCCTCCTCCCTCAGCCCCTCCTTCCTCAGCCCCCCTCCCTCAGCCCTTCCTCCCTCCGCCCCCCCTTCCTGAGCTCCTCCTCCCTCAGTCCCTCCTTCCTCAGCCCCTCCTCCCTCAGCCCCTCCTCCCTCAGCCCCGCCTCTCTCAGCCATTCCTCCCTCAGCCCCTCCTTCCTGAGCCCCTCCTCCCTCAGCCCCTCCTTCCTCAGTTCCTCCTTCCTGAGCCCCTCTTCCTTCAGCCTCTCTCCCCTCAGCCCCTCCTCCCTCAGCCCCTCCTCCCTTAGCCCTCAATCCTCAGCCCCTCCTTCTTCAGTTCCTCCTCCCTCGACCCCTCCTTCCTCAGCCCCTGATCCCTCAGCCCCTCCTCCCTCAGCCCCTCCTTCCTCAGTCCCTCCTCCCTCGACCCCTCCTCTGTCAGCCCCGCCTTTCTCAGCCATTCCTCCTTCAGCCCCTCAGCCCCTCCTCCCTCAGCTACTCCTTCCTCAGCCCCTCCTCCCTCAGCCCCTCCTCCCTCAGCCCCTCCTCCCTCAGCCCCTCATCCCTCCTCCCTCAGCCCCTTCTTCCTCAGTCCCTCCTCCCTCGACCCCTCCTTCCTCAGCCCCTGATCCCTCAGCCCCTCCTTCCTCAGCCCCTCCTCCCTCAGCCCCTCCGCCCTCAGCCCCTCATCCCTCAGTCCCTCCTCCCTCAGCCCCTTCTTCCTCAGTCCCTCTTCCCTCGACCCCTCCTTCTTCAGCCCCTGATCCCTCAGCCCCTCCTTCCTCAGCCCCTCCTCCCTAGACTCCACCTCCCTCAGCCCCTCCTCCCTCAGCCTCTCCTCCCTCAGCCCCTACACCTTCAGCCCCTCCTCCCTCAGCCCCTCCTCCCTCAGCCCCTCCTCCCTCAGCCCCTCCTCCCTCCGCCCCCCCCCTTCCTGAGCCCCTCCTCCTTCAGCCCCTCCTTCCTCAGCCCTTCCTCCTTCAGCCCCTCCTCCCTCAGCCCCTCCTCCCTCAGCCCCTCCTCCCTCAGCCCCTACTCCCTCAGCCCCTCCTCCCTCAGCCCCTCCTCCCTCAGCCCCTCCTCCCTCAGCCCCTCCTCCCTCCGCCCCCCCCTTCCTGAGCCCCTCCTCCTTCAGCCCCTCCTTCCTCAGCCCTTCCTCCCTCAGTCCCTCCTCCCTCAGCCCCGCCACTCTCAGCCATTCCTCCCTCAGCCTCTCCTCCCTCAGCCCCTCCTTACTGAGCCCCTCCTCCCTCAGCCCATCCTTCCTCAGCGCCTCTATCCTCAATCCCTCCTCCCTCAGCCCCGCCTCTCTCAGCCATTCCTCCCTCAGCTCCTCCTCACTCAGCCCCTCCTTCCTGAGCCCCTCCTCCCTCAGCCCCTCCTCCCTCAGCCCCTCTTCCCTCAGCCCCTCCTCCCTCAGCCCCTCCTCCCTCAGAACCTCCTTCCTCAGCCCCTCCTTCCTCAGCCCCTCCTTCCTCAGCCCCTATTCCCTCAGCTCCTCCTCCCACAGCCCCGCCTCCCTCAGCCCATCCTTACTCAGCCCCTCCTCCCTCAGCCCCTCCTCCCTCAGCCCCGACTCCCTCAGCCCCTCCTTCCTCAGTCACTCCTCCCTCAGTTTCTCCTCCCTCAGCCCCTCCTCCCTCAGCCCCGACTCCCTCAGCCCCGACTCCCTCAGTTCCTCCTTCCTCAGCCACTCCTCCCTCAGCTTCTCCTCCCTCAGCCCCTCCTCCCTCAGGCCCTCCTCCCTCAGAACCTCCTTCCTCAGCCCCTACTCCCTCAGCTCCTCCTCCCACAGCCCCGCCTCCCTCAGCCCCTCCTTCCTCAGCCACTGCTCCCTCAGCTTCTCCTCCCTCAGCCCCTCCACCCTCAGTCCCTCCTCCCTCAGCCCTTCCTTCCTCAGCCCCTCCTCACTCAGCTTCTCCTCCCTCAGCTTCTCCTCCCTCAGCCACTACTCCCCCAGCTCCTCCTCTCACAGCCCCGCCTCCATCAGCCCTGCCTTCCTCAGCCACTCCTCCCTCAGCTTCTCCTCCCTCAGCCCCTCCACCCTCAGCCCCTCCTCCCTCAGCTCCTCTTCCCACAGCCCCGCCTTCCTCACCCCCCCTTCCTCAGCCCCTCTTTCCTCAGCCCCTCCTCCCTCAGCTTCTCTTCCCTAAGCTTCTCCTCCCTCAGCCCCTCCTCCCTCAGCCCCTATTTCCTCAGCCCCTCCTCCCTCAGCTTCTCCTCCCTCAGCCCCTCCACCCTCAGCCCCTCCTCCCTCAAACACTCCTCACTCAGCCCCTCCTCCCTCAGTCCCTCCTCCCTCAGCTTCTCCTCCCTCAGCCCCTCCACCCTCAGCCCCTCCTCCCTCTAACACTCCTCACTCAGATCCTCCTCCCTCAGTCCCTCCTCCCTCAGCCCCGCCTCCCAAGCCCCTCTTTCCTCAGCCCCTCCTCCCTCAGCTTCTCCTCCCTCAGCCCCTCCTCCCTCAGTCCCTCCTCCCTCAGCCCCTCCTCCCTCAGCCCCTCTTTCCTCAGCCCCTCCTCCCTCAGCTTCTCCTCCCTCAGCCCCTCCTCCCTCAGTCCCTCCTCCCTCAGCCCTTCCTCCCTCTGCCCCTCTTTCCTCAGCCCCTCTTTCCTCAGCCCCTCCTCCCTCAGCTTCTCTTCCCTCAGCCCCTCCACCCTCAGCCCCCCCTTCTCCCACAACCACTTCTCACTCAGCCCCTCCTCCCTCAGCCCCTCCTCACTCTGCTTCTCCTCCCTCAGCCCCTCCTCCCTCAGAACCTCCTTCCTCAGCCCCTCCTTCCTCAGCCCCTCCTTCCTCAGCCCCTATTCCCTCAGCTCCTCCTCCCACAGCCCCGCCTCCCTCAGCCCATCCTTCCTCAGCCCCTCCTCCCTCAGCCCCTCCACCCACAGCCCCGACTCCCTCAGCCCCTCCTTCCTCAGCCACTCCTCCCTCAGCCCCTCCACCCACAGCCCCGACTCCCTCAGCCCCTCCTTCCTCAGCCACTCCTCCCTCAGCTTCTCCTCCCTCAGCCCCTCCTCCCTCAGCCCCTCCTCCCTCAGCCCCGACTCCCTCAGCCCCTCCTTCCTCAGCCAATCCTCCCTCAGCTTCTCCTCCCTCAGCCCCTCCTCCCTCAGGCCCTCCTCCCTCAGAACCTCCTTCCTCAGCCCCTCCTCCCTCAGCTCCTCCTCCCACAACCCCGCCTCCCTAAGCCCCTCCTTCCTCAGCCACTTCTCCCTCAGCTTCTCCTCCCTCAGCCCCTCCACCCGCAGTCCCTCCTCCCTCAGCCCTTCCTTCCTCAGCCCCTCCTCATTCAGCTTCTCCTCCCTCAGCTTCTTCTCCCTCAGCGCCTACTCCGCCAGCTCCTCCTCTCACAGCCCCGCCTCCATCAGCCCTGCCTTCCTCAGCCACTCCTCCCTCAGCTTCTCCTCCCTCAGCCCCTCCACCCTCAGCCCCTCCTCCCTCAGCTCCTCTTCCCACAGCCCCGCCTCCCTCACCCCCCCTTCCTCAGCCCCTCCTACCTCAGCCCCTCCTCCGTCAGATCCTCCTCCCTCAGCCCGCGTCCCTCAGCCCCTCCTTTTTCAGCCACTCCTCCCTCAGCCCCTCTTTCTTCAGCCCCTCCTCCCTCAGCTCCTCCTCCCACAGCCCCGCCTCCCTCAGCCCCTCCTTCCTCAGCCCCTCCTCCCTCAGCGCCTCCTCCCTCAGATCCTCCTCCCTCAGCCCACCTCCCTCATTCCCTCCTTCCTCAGCCACTCCTCCCTCAGTTTCTCCTCCCTCAGCTTCTCCTCCCTCAGCCCCTCCTCCCTCAGTCCCTCCTCCCTCAGCACCTCCTCCCTCAGCCTCTCTTTCCTCAGCCCCTCCTCCCTCAGCTTTTCGTCCCTCAGCCCCTCCTCCTCCAACACTCCTCACTCAGCACCTCCTCCCTAAGTCCCTCCTCTCTCAGCCCCGCCTCTCCCAGCCCCTCTTTTTTCAGCCCCTCCTTCCTCACCTTCTCCTCCCTGAGCCCCTCCAACCTCAGCCCCTCCACCCTCAGCCAATCCTCACTCAGCCCCTCCTCCCTCAGCCCCTCCTCACTCTGCTTCTCCTCCCTCAGCCCCTCCCCCCTCAGCTCCTCCTCCCACAGCCCCGCCTCCCTCAGCCCCTCCATCCTCAGCCCCTCCTTCCTCAGCCCCTCCTCCCTCAGCCCCGCCTCCCTCAGCCCCTCCTTCCTCAGCCACTCCTCAATCAGCTTCTCCTCCCTTAGCACCTCCTCCCGCAGCCACTCCTCACTCAGCTCCTCCTCCCTCAGTCCCTCCTTCCTCAGCCCCTCCTTCCTCGGCCCCTCCACCCTCAGCCCCTCCTCCCTCAGCCACTCCTCACTCAGCTCCTCCTCCCTCAGTCCCTCCTCCCTCAGCCCCTCCTCCCTCAGCCTTTCCTCCCCCAGCTCCTCCTCCCACAGCCCCGCCTCCATCAGCCCCGCCTTCCTCAGCCACTCCTCCCTCAGTCCCTCCTCCCTCAGCCCCTCCTTTCAAATTCCCTCCTTACTGAGCCCCTCCTCCCTCAGCGCCTCCTCCATCAGCCCCTCCTCCCTCAGCCCCTCCTCGCTCAGCCTCTCCTCCCTCAGCCCCTCCTCCCTCAATCCCTCCTCCCTCAGCCCCTCCTCCCTCAGCCCCTCCTTCCTCAGCCCCTCCTTCCTCAGCCCCTCCTCCCTCAGCCCCTCCTCCCTCAGCCCCCCCCTTCCTGAGCCCCTCCTCCCTCAGTCCGTCTTCCTCAGCCCCTCCTCCCTCAGCCCCTCCTCCCTCAGCCCTTCCTTCCTGAGCCCCTCCTCCCTCAGTCCGTCTTCCTCAGCCCCTCCTCCCTCAGCCCCTCCTCCCTCAGCCCCTCCTTCCTCAGCCCCTCCTTCCTCAGCCCCTCCTCCCTCAGCCCCTCCTCCTTCAGCCCCCCCCTTCCTGAGCCCCTCCTCCCTCAGTCCGTCTTCCTCAGCCCCTCCTCCCTCAGCCCCTCCTCCCTCAGATCCTCCTCCCTCAGCCCGCCTCCCTCAGCCCCTCCTTCCTCAGCCCCTCCTTCCTCAGCCCCTCCTCCCTCAGCCCCCCCCTTCCTGAGCCCCTCCTCCCTCAGTCCGTCTTCCTCAGCCCCTCCTCCCTCAGCCCCTCCTCCCTCAGATCCTCCTCCCTCAGCCCGCCTCCCTCAGCCCCTCCTTCCTCAGCCACTCCTTCCTCAGCCCCTCCTCCCTCAGCCCCTCCTCCCTCAGCCCCCCCTTCCTGAGCCCCTCCTCCCTCAGTCCGTCTTCCTCAGCCCCTCCTCCCTCAGCCCCTCCTCCCTCAGATCCTCCTCCCTCAGCCCGCCTCCCTCAGCCCCTCCTTCCTCAGCCACTCCTCCCTCAGCTTCTCCTCCCTCAGCTTCTCCTAACTCAGCTTCTCTTCCCTCAGCCCCTCCACCCTCAGTCCCTCCTCCCTCAGCCCCTCCTCCCTCAGCCCCTCCTCACTCAGCTTCTCCTCCCTCAGCCCCTCCTCCCTCAGAACCTCCACCCTCAGCCTCTCCTCCCTCAGCCACTCCTCACTCAGCTGCTCCTCCCTCAGCCCCTCCTTCCTCAGCCACTCTTCTCTCAGCTTCTCCTCCCTCAGCCCCTCCTTCCTCAGCCACTCTTCCCTCAGCTTCTCCTCCCTCAGCCCTTCCACCCTCAACTCCTCCTCCCTCAGATCCTCCTCCCTCAGCCCCGCCTCCCTCAGCCCCTCCTTCCTCAGCCACTCCTCCCTCAGCCCCTCCTCCCTCAGCCCCTCTTTCCTCAGCGCCTCCTCCATCAGCCCCTCCTCCCTCAGCCCCTCCTTCATTTAGCCTCTCCTCCCTCAGCCCCTCCTCTCTCAGCCCCTCCTCCCTCAGCCCCTCATCCCTCAGTCCCTCCTCCCTCAGCCCCTCCTCCTTCAGCCCCTCCTCCCTCAGCCCCTCCTCCCACAGCCCCTCCTTCCTGAGCCCCTCCTCCCTCAGCCCTTCCTCCCTAAGTCCCTCCTTCCTGAGCCCCTCCTCCTTCAGCCCCTCTCCCCTCAGCCCCTCCTCCCTCAGCCCCTCCTCCCTCAGCCGCTCCTCCCTCAGCTCCTCATCCCTCAGTCCCTCCTCCCTCAGCCCCTCCTTCCCAAGTCCCTCCTCCCTCGCCCCTCTTTCCTCAGCCCCTCCTCCCTCAGCCCCGCCTTCCTGAGCCCCTCCTCCCTCAGCCCCTCCTTCCTCAGTTCTTCCTTCCTGAGCCCCTCTTCCTTCAGCCCCTATCCCCTCAGCCCCTCCTCCCTCAGCCCCTCCTCCCTCAGCCCCTCATCCCTCAGTCCCTCCTCCCTCAGCCCCTCGTTCCTCAGTCCCTCCTCCCTCGACCCCTCCTTCCTCAGCCCCTCCTCCCTCAGCCCCTCCTCCCTCAGCAATCCTCCCTCAGCCCCTCATCTCTCAGCCCCTCCTCCCTCAGCCTCTCCTCCCTCAGCCCCTCCTTCCTCAGCCCCTCCTCCCTCAGCCCCTCCTCCCTCAGCTCCTCCTTCCTGAGCCCCTCTTCCTTCAGCTCCTTTCCCCTCAGCCCCTCCTCCCTCAGCCCCTCCTTCCTCAGCCCCTCATCCCTCAGCCCCTCCTTCTTCAGTCCCTCCTCCCTCGACCCCTCCTTCCTCAGCCCCTGATCCCTCAGCTCCTCCTCCTTCAGCCCCTCCTTCCACAGTCCCTCCTCCCTCGACCCCTCCTTCCTCAGCCCCTCCTCCCTCAGTCCCTCCTCCTTCAGCCCCGCTTCTCTCAGCCATTCCTCCCTCAGCCCCTCCTCCCTCAGCCCCTCCTTCCTCAGCCCCTCCTCCCTCAGCCCTTCCTTCCTCAGCCCCTCCTCCCTCAGTCCCTCCTCCCTCAGCCCCACCTCTCTCAGCCATTCCTCCCTCAGCCCCTCCTCCCTCAGCCCCTCATCCCTCAGCCCCTCCTCCCTCAGCCCCTCCTTCCTCAGTCCCTCCTTCCTGAGCCGCTCCTCCCTCAGTCCCTCCTTCCTCAGTTCCTCCTTCCTAAGCCGCTCCTCCCTCAGCCCCTCCTTTCTAAGGCCCTCCTTCCTGAGCCCCTCCTCCCTCAGCGCCTCCTCCCTCAGCCCCTCCTCCCTCAGCTCCTCCTTCCTGAGCCCCTCTTCCTTCAGCTCCTTTCCCCTCAGCCCCTCCTCCCTCAGCCCCTCCTTCCTCAGCCCCTCATCCCTCAGCCCCTCCTTCTTCAGTCCCTCCTCCCTCGACCCCTCCTTCCTCAGCCCCTGATCCCTCAGCTCCTCCTCCTTCAGCCCCTCCTTCCACAGTCCCTCCTCCCTCGACCCCTCCTTCCTCAGCCCCTCCTCCCTCAGTCCCTCCTCCTTCAGCCCCGCTTCTCTCAGCCATTCCTCCCTCAGCCCCTCCTCCCT
The DNA here is from genome assembly GCA_963978885.1 of Nemotelus pantherinus. NCBI lineage: Eukaryota > Metazoa > Arthropoda > Insecta > Diptera > Stratiomyidae > Nemotelus > Nemotelus pantherinus. Next base: position 144,114,683 of record OZ022264.1, read on the forward strand.
CAGCCCCTCCTTCCTCAGCCCCTCCTCCCTCAGCCCTTCCTTCCTCAGCCCCTCCTCCCTCAGTCCCTCCTCCCTCAGCCCCACCTCTCTCAGCCATTCCTCCCTCAGCCCCTCCTTCCTCAGCCACTCCTTCCTCAGCCCCTCCTCCCTCAGCCCCTCCTCCCTCAGCCCCCCCTTCCTGAGCCCCTCCTCCCTCAGTCCGTCTTCCTCAGCCCCTCCTCCCTCAGCCCCTCCTCCCTCAGATCCTCCTCCCTCAGCCCGCCTCCCTCAGCCCCTCCTTCCTCAGCCACTCCTCCCTCAGCTTCTCCTCCCTCAGCTTCTCCTAACTCAGCTTCTCTTCCCTCAGCCCCTCCACCCTCAGTCCCTCCTCCCTCAGCCCCTCCTCCCTCAGCCCCTCCTCACTCAGCTTCTCCTCCCTCAGCCCCTCCTCCCTCAGAACCTCCACCCTCAGCCTCTCCTCCCTCAGCCACTCCTCACTCAGCTGCTCCTCCCTCAGCCCCTCCTTCCTCAGCCACTCTTCTCTCAGCTTCTCCTCCCTCAGCCCCTCCTTCCTCAGCCACTCTTCCCTCAGCTTCTCCTCCCTCAGCCCTTCCACCCTCAACTCCTCCTCCCTCAGATCCTCCTCCCTCAGCCCCGCCTCCCTCAGCCCCTCCTTCCTCAGCCACTCCTCCCTCAGCCCCTCCTCCCTCAGCCCCTCTTTCCTCAGCGCCTCCTCCATCAGCCCCTCCTCCCTCAGCCCCTCCTTCATTTAGCCTCTCCTCCCTCAGCCCCTCCTCTCTCAGCCCCTCCTCCCTCAGCCCCTCATCCCTCAGTCCCTCCTCCCTCAGCCCCTCCTCCTTCAGCCCCTCCTCCCTCAGCCCCTCCTCCCACAGCCCCTCCTTCCTGAGCCCCTCCTCCCTCAGCCCTTCCTCCCTAAGTCCCTCCTTCCTGAGCCCCTCCTCCTTCAGCCCCTCTCCCCTCAGCCCCTCCTCCCTCAGCCCCTCCTCCCTCAGCCGCTCCTCCCTCAGCTCCTCATCCCTCAGTCCCTCCTCCCTCAGCCCCTCCTTCCCAAGTCCCTCCTCCCTCGCCCCTCTTTCCTCAGCCCCTCCTCCCTCAGCCCCGCCTTCCTGAGCCCCTCCTCCCTCAGCCCCTCCTTCCTCAGTTCTTCCTTCCTGAGCCCCTCTTCCTTCAGCCCCTATCCCCTCAGCCCCTCCTCCCTCAGCCCCTCCTCCCTCAGCCCCTCATCCCTCAGTCCCTCCTCCCTCAGCCCCTCGTTCCTCAGTCCCTCCTCCCTCGACCCCTCCTTCCTCAGCCCCTCCTCCCTCAGCCCCTCCTCCCTCAGCAATCCTCCCTCAGCCCCTCATCTCTCAGCCCCTCCTCCCTCAGCCTCTCCTCCCTCAGCCCCTCCTTCCTCAGCCCCTCCTCCCTCAGCCCCTCCTCCCTCAGCTCCTCCTTCCTGAGCCCCTCTTCCTTCAGCTCCTTTCCCCTCAGCCCCTCCTCCCTCAGCCCCTCCTTCCTCAGCCCCTCATCCCTCAGCCCCTCCTTCTTCAGTCCCTCCTCCCTCGACCCCTCCTTCCTCAGCCCCTGATCCCTCAGCTCCTCCTCCTTCAGCCCCTCCTTCCACAGTCCCTCCTCCCTCGACCCCTCCTTCCTCAGCCCCTCCTCCCTCAGTCCCTCCTCCTTCAGCCCCGCTTCTCTCAGCCATTCCTCCCTCAGCCCCTCCTCCCTCAGCCCCTCCTTCCTCAGCCCCTCCTCCCTCAGCCCTTCCTTCCTCAGCCCCTCCTCCCTCAGTCCCTCCTCCCTCAGCCCCACCTCTCTCAGCCATTCCTCCCTCAGCCCCTCCTCCCTCAGCCCCTCATCCCTCAGCCCCGCCTCCCTCAGCCCCTCCTTCCTCAGCCACTCCTCCCTCAGCCCCTCCTCCCTCAGCCCCTCTTTCCTCAGCGCCTCCTCCATCAGCCCCTCCTCCCTCAGCCCCTCCTTCATTTAGCCTCTCCTCCCTCAGCCCCTCCTCTCTCAGCCCCTCCTCCCTCAGCCCCTCATCCCTCAGTCCCTCCTCCCTCAGCCCCTCCTCCTTCAGCCCCTCCTCCCTCAGCCCCTCCTCCCACAGCCCCTCCTTCCTGAGCCACTCCTCACTCAGCTCCTCCTCCCTCAGTCCCTCCTTCCTCAGCCCCTCCTTCCTCGGCCCCTCCACCCTCAGCCCCTCCTCCCTCAGCCACTCCTCACTCAGCTCCTCCTCCCTCAGTCCCTCCTCCCTCAGCCCCTCCTCCCTCAGCCTTTCCTCCCCCAGCTCCTCCTCCCACAGCCCCGCCTCCATCAGCCCCGCCTTCCTCAGCCACTCCTCCCTCAGTCCCTCCTCCCTCAGCCCCTCCTTTCAAATTCCCTCCTTACTGAGCCCCTCCTCCCTCAGCGCCTCCTCCATCAGCCCCTCCTCCCTCAGCCCCTCCTCGCTCAGCCTCTCCTCCCTCAGCCCCTCCTCCCTCAATCCCTCCTCCCTCAGTCCCTCCTCCCTCAGCCCCTTCTTCCTCAGTCCCTCCTCCCTCGACCCCTCCTTCCTCAGCCCCTGATCCCTCAGCCCCTCCTTCCTCAGCCCCTCCTCCCTAGACTCCACCTTCCTCAGCCCCTCCTCCCTCAGCCCCTCCTCCCTCAGCCCCTACTCCCTCAGCCCCTCCTCCCTCAGCCCCTCCACCCTCAGCCCTTCCTTCCTCAGCCCCTCCTCACTCAGCTTCTCCTCCCTCAGCTTCTCCTCCCTCAGCCACTACTCCCCCAGCTCCTCCTCTCACAGCCCCGCCTCCATCAGCCCTGCCTTCCTCAGCCACTCCTCCCTCAGCTTCTCCTCCCTCAGCCCCTCCACCCTCAGCCCCTCCTCCCTCAGCTCCTCTTCCCACAGCCCCGCCTTCCTCACCCCCCCTTCCTCAGCCCCTCTTTCCTCAGCCCCTCCTCCCTCAGCTTCTCTTCCCTAAGCTTCTCCTCCCTCAGCCCCTCCTCCCTCAGCCCCTATTTCCTCAGCCCCTCCTCCCTCAGCTTCTCCTCCCTCAGCCCCTCCTCCCTCAGCCCCTCCTCCCTCAGCCCCGACTCCCTCAGCCCCTCCTTCCTCAGCCAATCCTCCCTCAGCTTCTCCTCCCTCAGCCCCTCCTCCCTCAGCCCTTCCTTCCTCAGCCCCTCCTCATTCAGCTTCTCCTCCCTCAGCTTCTTCTCCCTCAGCGCCTACTCCGCCAGCTCCTCCTCTCACAGCCCCGCCTCCATCAGCCCTGCCTTCCTCAGCCACTCTTCCCTCAGCTTCTCCTCCCTCAGCCCCTCCACCCTCAGCCCCTCCTCCCTCAGCTCCTCTTCCCACAGCCCCGCCTCCCTCACCCCCCCTTCCTCAGCCCCTCCTACCTCAGCCCCTCCTCCGTCAGATCCTCCTCCCTCAGCCCGCGTCCCTCAGCCCCTCCTTTTTCAGCCACTCCTCCCTCAGCCCCTCTTTCTTCAGCCCCTCCTCCCTCAGCTCCTCCTCCCACAGCCCCGCCTCCCTCAGCCCCTCCTTCCTCAGCCCCTCCTCCCTCAGCGCCTCCTCCCTCAGATCCTCCTCCCTCAGCCCACCTCCCTCATTCCCTCCTTCCTCAGCCACTCCTCCCTCAGTTTCTCCTCCCTCAGCTTCTCCTCCCTCAGCCCCTCCTCCCTCAGTCCCTCCTCCCTCAGCACCTCCTCCCTCAGCCTCTCTTTCCTCAGCCCCTCCTCCCTCAGCTTTTCGTCCCTCAGCCCCTCCTCCTCCAACACTCCTCACTCAGCACCTCCTCCCTAAGTCCCTCCTCTCTCAGCCCCGCCTCTCCCAGCCCCTCTTTTTTCAGCCCCTCCTTCCTCACCTTCTCCTCCCTGAGCCCCTCCAACCTCAGCCCCTCCACCCTCAGCCAATCCTCACTCAGCCCCTCCTCCCTCAGCCCCTCCTCACTCTGCTTCTCCTCCCTCAGCCCCTCCCCCCTCAGCTCCTCCTCCCACAGCCCCGCCTCCCTCAGCCCCTCCATCCTCAGCCCCTCCTTCCTCAGCCCCTCCTCCCTCAGCCCCGCCTCCCTCAGCCCCTCCTTCCTCAGCCACTCCTCAATCAGCTTCTCCTCCCTTAGCACCTCCTCCCGCAGCCACTCCTCACTCAGCTCCTCCTCCCTCAGTCCCTCCTTCCTCAGCCCCTCCTTCCTCGGCCCCTCCACCCTCAGCCCCTCCTCCCTCAGCCACTCCTCACTCAGCTCCTCCTCCCTCAGTCCCTCCTCCCTCAGCCCCTCCTCCCTCAGCCTTTCCTCCCCCAGCTCCTCCTCCCACAGCCCCGCCTCCATCAGCCCCGCCTTCCTCAGCCACTCCTCCCTCAGTCCCTCCTCCCTCAGCCCCTCCTTTCAAATTCCCTCCTTACTGAGCCCCTCCTCCCTCAGCGCCTCCTCCATCAGCCCCTCCTCCCTCAGCCCCTCCTCGCTCAGCCTCTCCTCCCTCAGCCCCTCCTCCCTCAATCCCTCCTCCCTCAGCCCCTCCTCCCTCAGCCCCTCCTTCCTCAGCCCCTCCTTCCTCAGCCCCTCCTCCCTCAGCCCCTCCTCCCTCAGCCCCCCCCTTCCTGAGCCCCTCCTCCCTCAGTCCGTCTTCCTCAGCCCCTCCTCCCTCAGCCCCTCCTCCCTCAGCCCTTCCTTCCTGAGCCCCTCCTCCCTCAGTCCGTCTTCCTCAGCCCCTCCTCCCTCAGCCCCTCCTCCCTCAGCCCCTCCTTCCTCAGCCCCTCCTTCCTCAGCCCCTCCTCCCTCAGCCCCTCCTCCTTCAGCCCCCCCCTTCCTGAGCCCCTCCTCCCTCAGTCCGTCTTCCTCAGCCCCTCCTCCCTCAGCCCCTCCTCCCTCAGATCCTCCTCCCTCAGCCCGCCTCCCTCAGCCCCTCCTTCCTCAGCCCCTCCTTCCTCAGCCCCTCCTCCCTCAGCCCCCCCCTTCCTGAGCCCCTCCTCCCTCAGTCCGTCTTCCTCAGCCCCTCCTCCCTCAGCCCCTCCTCCCTCAGATCCTCCTCCCTCAGCCCGCCTCCCTCAGCCCCTCCTTCCTCAGCCACTCCTTCCTCAGCCCCTCCTCCCTCAGCCCCTCCTCCCTCAGCCCCCCCTTCCTGAGCCCCTCCTCCCTCAGTCCGTCTTCCTCAGCCCCTCCTCCCTCAGCCCCTCCTCCCTCAGATCCTCCTCCCTCAGCCCGCCTCCCTCAGCCCCTCCTTCCTCAGCCACTCCTCCCTCAGCTTCTCCTCCCTCAGCTTCTCCTAACTCAGCTTCTCTTCCCTCAGCCCCTCCACCCTCAGTCCCTCCTCCCTCAGCCCCTCCTCCCTCAGCCCCTCCTCACTCAGCTTCTCCTCCCTCAGCCCCTCCTCCCTCAGAACCTCCACCCTCAGCCTCTCCTCCCTCAGCCACTCCTCACTCAGCTGCTCCTCCCTCAGCCCCTCCTTCCTCAGCCACTCTTCTCTCAGCTTCTCCTCCCTCAGCCCCTCCTTCCTCAGCCACTCTTCCCTCAGCTTCTCCTCCCTCAGCCCTTCCACCCTCAACTCCTCCTCCCTCAGATCCTCCTCCCTCAGCCCCGCCTCCCTCAGCCCCTCCTTCCTCAGCCACTCCTCCCTCAGCCCCTCCTCCCTCAGCCCCTCTTTCCTCAGCGCCTCCTCCATCAGCCCCTCCTCCCTCAGCCCCTCCTTCATTTAGCCTCTCCTCCCTCAGCCCCTCCTCTCTCAGCCCCTCCTCCCTCAGCCCCTCATCCCTCAGTCCCTCCTCCCTCAGCCCCTCCTCCTTCAGCCCCTCCTCCCTCAGCCCCTCCTCCCACAGCCCCTCCTTCCTGAGCCCCTCCTCCCTCAGCCCTTCCTCCCTAAGTCCCTCCTTCCTGAGCCCCTCCTCCTTCAGCCCCTCTCCCCTCAGCCCCTCCTCCCTCAGCCCCTCCTCCCTCAGCCGCTCCTCCCTCAGCTCCTCATCCCTCAGTCCCTCCTCCCTCAGCCCCTCCTTCCCAAGTCCCTCCTCCCTCGCCCCTCTTTCCTCAGCCCCTCCTCCCTCAGCCCCGCCTTCCTGAGCCCCTCCTCCCTCAGCCCCTCCTTCCTCAGTTCTTCCTTCCTGAGCCCCTCTTCCTTCAGCCCCTATCCCCTCAGCCCCTCCTCCCTCAGCCCCTCCTCCCTCAGCCCCTCATCCCTCAGTCCCTCCTCCCTCAGCCCCTCGTTCCTCAGTCCCTCCTCCCTCGACCCCTCCTTCCTCAGCCCCTCCTCCCTCAGCCCCTCCTCCCTCAGCAATCCTCCCTCAGCCCCTCATCTCTCAGCCCCTCCTCCCTCAGCCTCTCCTCCCTCAGCCCCTCCTTCCTCAGCCCCTCCTCCCTCAGCCCCTCCTCCCTCAGCTCCTCCTTCCTGAGCCCCTCTTCCTTCAGCTCCTTTCCCCTCAGCCCCTCCTCCCTCAGCCCCTCCTTCCTCAGCCCCTCATCCCTCAGCCCCTCCTTCTTCAGTCCCTCCTCCCTCGACCCCTCCTTCCTCAGCCCCTGATCCCTCAGCTCCTCCTCCTTCAGCCCCTCCTTCCACAGTCCCTCCTCCCTCGACCCCTCCTTCCTCAGCCCCTCCTCCCTCAGTCCCTCCTCCTTCAGCCCCGCTTCTCTCAGCCATTCCTCCCTCAGCCCCTCCTCCCTCAGCCCCTCCTTCCTCAGCCCTTCCTCCCTCAGCCCTTCCTTCCTCAGCCCCTCCTCCCTCAGTCCCTCCTCCCTCAGCCCCACCTCTCTCAGCCATTCCTCCCTCAGCCCCTCCTCCCTCAGCCCCTCATCCCTCAGCCCCTCCTCCCTCAGCCCCTCCTTCCTCAGTCCCTCCTTCCTGAGCCGCTCCTCCCTCAGTCCCTCCTTCCTCAGTTCCTCCTTCCTAAGCCGCTCCTCCCTCAGCCCCTCCTTTCTAAGGCCCTCCTTCCTGAGCCCCTCCTCCCTCAGCCCCTCCTCCCTCAGCCCCTCCTCGTTCAGCCTCTCCTCCCTCAGCCCCTCCTCCCTCAGCCCCTCCTCCCTCAGCCCCTCCTCCCTCAGCCCCTCATCCCTCATCCCTCAGTCCCTCCTCCCTCAGCCCCTCCTTTCAAATTCCCTCCTCCCTCAGCCCCTCCTCGCTCAGCCTCTCCTCCCTCAGCCCCTCCTCCCTCAATCCCTCCTCCCTCAGCCCCTCCTCCCTCAGCCCCTCCTCCCTCAGCCCCTCCTCCCTCAGCCCCCCCCTTCCTGAGCCCCTCCTCCCTCAGTCCGTCTTCCTCAGCCCCTCCTCCCTCAGCCCCTCCTCCCTCAGCCCTTCCATCCTCAGCCCTTCCTCCCTCCGCCCCCCCCTTCCTGAGCCCTCCTCCATCAGTCCCTCCTTCCTCAGCCCCTCCTCCCTCAGCCCCTACTCCCTCAGGCCCCGCCTTTCTCAGCCATTCCTCCCTCAGCCCCTCCTCCCTCAGTCCCTCGTTCCTGAGCTGCTCCTCCCTCAGCCCCTCGTTCCTCAGTTCCTCCTTCCTGAGCCCCTCCTCCTTCAGCCCCTCTCCCCTCAGCCCCTCTTCCCTAAGCCCCTCCTCCCTCAGCCCCTCATCCCAGTCCCTCCTCCCTCAGCCCCTCCTTCCTCAGTCCCCGCTCCCTCGACCCCTCCTTCCTCAGCCCCTGAACCCTCAGCCCCTCCTCCCTCAGCCCTCCTTCCTCAGCCCCTCCTCCCTAGACTCCGCCTCCCTCAGCCCCTCCTTCCTCGACCCCCTCCTTCCTCAGCCCCTCCTCCCTCAGTCCCTCCTCCTTCAGCCCCCCATCCCTCAGCCCTTCCTCCCTCAGCCCCTCCTCCCTCAGCCCCTCCTTCCTCAGCGCCTCCTCCCTCAGCCCCTCCTCCCTCAGCCCCTCCTTCCTGAGCCCCTCTTCCTTCAGCCCCTCCCCCTCACCCTCCTCCTCAGCCCCTCCTCCCTCAGCCCCTCACCCCTCAGTCCTCCTCCCTCAGCCCCTCCTTCCTCAGTCCCTCCTCCCTCGACCCCTCCTTCCTCAGCCCCTCCTCCTCAGCCCCTCCTCTTTCAGCCCCTCCTCCCCTCAGCCCCCCATCCCTCTGCCCTCCTCCTCAGCCCCTCCTCCTCAGCCCCTCCTTCCTCAGCGCCTCCTCCTCAGCCCCTCCTCCCTCAGCCCCTCCTTCCTGAGCCCCTCTTCCTTCAGCCCCTCTCCCCTCAGCCCCTCCTCCTCAGCCCTCCTCCCTCAGCCCCTCATCCCTCAGCCCCCTCCTTCTTCAGTCCCTCCTCCCTCGACCCCTCCTTCCTCAGACCCTGATCCCTCAGCTCCTCCTCCCTCAGCCCCTCCTTCCTCAGTTCCTCCTCCTCGACCCCTCCTTCCTCAGTCCCTCCTTCCTCGACCCCTCCTTCCTCAGCCCCTCCTCCCTCAGTCCCTCCTCCTTCAGCCCCGGCTTCTCTCAGCAATTTCTCCCTCAGCCCCTCCTCCCTCAGCCCCTCCTTCCTGAGCCCCTTCTCCCTCTGCCCCTCCTTCCTCAGCCCCTCCTCCCCTCAGTCCCTCCTCCCTAAAACCCCGCCTCTCTCAGCCATTCCTCCCTAAGCCCCTCCTCCCTCAGCCCCTCATCCCTCAGCCCCCTCCTCCCTCAGCCCTCCTCCCTCAATCCCTCCTCCCTCAGCCCCTCCTCCCTCAGCCCCTCCTTCCTCAGCCCCTCCTTCCTCAGCCCCTCCTCCCTCAGCCCTCCTCCCTCAGCCCTTCATCCCTGCGCCCCCCCCTTCCTGAGCCCCTCTCCTCAGTCCCTCCTTCCTCAGCCCCTCCTCCCTCAGCCCCTCCTCCCTCAGCCCCTCCTCCCTCAGCCCTTCCTCCCTCCGCCCCCCCCCCCTTCCTGAGGTCCTCCTCCCTCAGTCCCTCCTTCCTCAGCCCCTCCTCCCTCAGCCCCTCCTCCCTCAGCCCCGCCTCTCTGAGCCATTCCTCCCTCAGCCCTCTCCTCCCCTCAGTCCCTCCTTCCTGAGCCGCTCCTCCCTCAGCCCCTCGTTCCTCAGTTCCTCCTTCCTGAGCCCCTCCTCCTTCAGCCCCTCTCCCCTCAGCCCCTCTTCCCTCAGCCCTCCCCCCTCAGCCCCTCATCCCTCAGTCCCTCCTCCCTCAGCCCTCCTTCCTCAGTCCCTCTCCCCTTGACCTCCCCTTGACCCCTCCTTCCTCAGCCCCTGATCCCTCAGCCCCTCCTCCCTCAGCCCCTCCTTCCTCAGCCCCTCCTCCCTAGACTCCGCCTCCCTCAGCCCCTCCTCCCGCAGCCCCTCCTCCCTCAGCCCCTCCTTCCTCAGTCCCTCCTCCCTCAGCCCCTCAGCCCCTCCTCCCTCAATCCCTCCTCCCTCAGCCCCTCCTCCCTCAGCCCCTCTTCCCTCAGCCCCTCCTCCTCAGCCCCTCCTTCCTCAGCCCCTCCTCCCTCAGCCCCTCCTCCCTCAGCCTATCCTCCCTCCGCCCCCCCCCTTCCTGAGCCCATCCTCCCTCAGCCCCTCCTCCCTTAGCCCCTCATCCCTCAGCCCCTCCTTCTTCAGTTCCTCTTCCCTCGACCCCTCCTTCCTCAGCCCCTGATCCCTCAGCCCCTCCTCCCTCAGCCCCTCCTTCCTCAGTCCCTCCTCCCTCGACCCCTCCTTCCTCAGCCCCTGATCCCTCAGCCCCTCCTCCCTCAGCTTCTCCTTCGTCAGCCCCTCCACCCTCAGCCTCTCCTCCCTCAAACACTCCTCACTCAGCCCCTCCTCCCTCAGTCCTTCCTCCCTCAGCTCCTTCTCCCCCAGCCCCTCTTTCCTCAGCCCCTCCTCCCTCAGCTTCTCCTCCCTCAGCCTCTCCACCCTCAGCCCCTCCTCCCTCAGCCACTCCTCACTCAGCCCCTCCTCCCTCAGCCACTCCTCACTCAGCCCCTCCTCCCTCAGCCCCTCCTCCCTCAGCCCCTACTCCCTCAGCCCTCCTCACTCAGCCCCTCCTCCCTCAGCCCCTCCTCCCTCAGCCCCTCCTCCCTCCGCCCCCCCCCTTCCTGAGATCCTCCTCCTTCAGCCCCTCCTTCCTCAGCCCTTCCTCCCTCAGTCCCTCCTCCCTCAGCCCCGCCACTCTCAGCCATTCCTCCCTCAGCCTCTCCTCCCTCAGCCCCTCCTTCCTGAGCCCCTCCTCCCTCAGCCCCTCCTTCCTCAGCGCCTCCTTCCTCAATCCCTCCTCCCTCAGTCCCGCCTCCCTCAGCCCCTCCTCCCTCCGCCCCCCCCTTCCTGAGATCCTCCTCCTTCAGCCCTCCCTTCCTCAGCCCTTTCTCCCTCAGTCCCTCCTCCCTCAGCCCCGCCACTCTCAGCCATTCCTCCCTCAGCCTCTCCTCCCTCAGTCCCTCCTCCCTCAGCCCCTTCTTCCTCAGTCCCTCCTCCCTCGACCCCTCCTTCCTCAGCCCCTGATCCCTCAGCCCCTCCTTCCTCAGCCCCTCCTCCCTAGACTCCACCTTCCTCAGCCCCTCCTCCCTCAGCCCCTCCTCCCTCAGCCCCTACTCCCTCAGCCCCTCCTCCCTCAGCCCCTCCACCCTCAGCCCCTCCTCCCTCAGCCCCTCCGCCCCCCCCTTCCTGAGATCCTCCTCCTTCAGCCCCTCCTTCCTCAGCCCTTCCTCCCTCAGTCCCTCCTCCCTCAGCCCCGCCACTCTCAGCCATTCCTCCCTCAGCCTCTCCTCCCTCAGCCCCTCCTTCCTGAGCCCCTCCTCCCTCAGCCCCTCCTTCCTCAGCGCCTCCTTCCTCAATTCCTCCTCCCTCAGTCCCGCCTCCCTCAGCCCTTCCTCCCTCCGCCCCCCCCCTTCCTGAGATCCTCCTCCTTCAGCCCCTCCTTCCTCAGCCCTTCCTCCCTCAGTCCCTCCTCCCTCAGCCCCGCCACTCTCAGCCATTCCTCCCTCAGCCTCTCCTCCCTCAGTCCCTCCTCCCTCAGCCCCTTCTTCCTCAGTCCCTCCTCCCTCGACCCCTCCTTCCTCAGCCCCTGATCCCTCAGCCCCTCCTTCCTCAGCCCCTCCTCCCTAGACTCCACCTTCCTCAGCCCCTCCTCCCTCAGCCCCTCCTCCCTCAGCCCCTCCTCCCTCAGCCCCTACTCCCTCAGCCCCTCCTCCCTCAGCCCCTCCACCCTCAGCCCCTCCTCCCTCAGCCCCTCCGCCCCCCCCTTCCTGAGATCCTCCTCCTTCAGCCCCTCCTTCCTCAGCCCTTCCTCCCTCAGTCCCTCCTCCCTCAGCCCCGCCACTCTCAGCCATTCCTCCCTCAGCCATTCCTCCCTCAGCCCCTCCTCACTCAGCCCCTCTTTCCTGAGCCCCTCCTCCCTAGACTCCGCCTTCCTCAGCCCCTCCTCCCTCAGCCCCTCCTCCCTCAGCCCCTACTCCCTCAGCCCCTATTCCCTCAGCCCCTCCTCCCTCAGCCCCTCCTCCCTCAGCCCCTCCTCCCTCCGCCCCCCCCTTCCTGAGCCCCTCCTCCTTCAGCCCCTCCTTCCTCAGCCCTTCCTCCTTCAGCCCCTCCTCCCTCAGCCCTCCTCCCTCAGCCCCTACTCCCTCAGCCCCTCCTCCCTCAGCCCCTCCTCCCTCAGCCCCTCCGCCCTCAGCCCCTCCTCCCTCCGCCCCCCCCTTCCTGAGCCCCTCCTCCTTCAGCCCCTCCTTCCTCAGCCCTTCCTCCCTCAGTCCCTCCTCCCTCAGCCCCGCCACTCTCAGCCATTCCTCCCTTAGCCTCTCCTCCCTCAGCCCCTCCTTACTGAGCCCCTCCTCCCTCAGCCCATCCTTCCTCAGCGCTTCCTTCCTCAATCCCTCCTCCCTCAGCCCCGCCTCTCTCAGCCATTCCTCCCTCAGCCCCTCCTCACTCAGCCCCTCCTTCCTGAGCCCCTCCTCCCTCAGCCCCTCCTCCCTCAGCCCCTCCTCCCTCAGCCCCTCCTTCCTCAGTCCCTCCTCCCTCAGCTCCTCCTCCCTCAGCCCCTCCTCCCTGAGCCCCTCCTCCCTCAGCCCCTCCTCCCTGAGCCCCTGCTCCCTCAGCCGCTCCTCCCTCAGCCCCTCCTCCCTCCGCCCCCCCCTTCCTGAGCCCCTCCTCCTTCAGCCCCTCCTTCCTCAGCCCTTCCTCCTTCAGCCCCTCCTCCCTCAGCCCTCCTCCCTCAGCCCCTACTCCCTCAGCCCCTCCTCCCTCAGCCCCTCCTCCCTCAGCCCCTCCGCCCTCAGCCCCTCCTCCCTCCGCCCCCCCCTTCCTGAGCCCCTCCTCCTTCAGCCCCTCCTTCCTCAGCCCTTCCTCCCTCAGTCCCTCCTCCCTCAGCCCCGCCACTCTCAGCCATTCCTCCCTCAGTCACTCCTCCCTCAGCCCCGCCTCTCTCAGCCATTCCTCCCTCCGCCCTTTATCACTCAGCCCCTCCTTCCTGAGCCCCTCCTCCATCAGCCCCTCCTCCCACAGTCCTTTCTTCCTGAGCCGCTCCTCCCTCAGCCCCTCCTTCCTCAGCCCCTCCTTCCTGAGCCCCTCCTCCCTCAGCCTCTCCTCCCTCAGCCCCTCCTTCCTGAGCTCCTCCTCCCTCAGCCTCTCTTCCCTCAGCCCCTCCTTCCTGAGCCCCTCCTCCCTAAGGCCTTCCTTCCTCCGCCCCTCCTTCCTGAGCCCCTCTTCCCTCAGCCCCTCCTTCCTGAGCCCCTCCTCCCTCAGCCCCTCCTGCCTCAGTCCCTCTTTCCTGATCCACTCCTTCCTCAGCCCCTCCTTCCTCAGCCCCTCCTTCCTGAGCCCCTCCTCTCTCAGCCCCTCCTCCCTCAGTCCCTCCTTCCTGAGCCGCTCCTCCCTCAGCCCCTCCTTCCTCAGCCCCTCCTTCCTGAGCCCCTCCTCCCTCAGCCTCTCCTCCCTCAGCCCCTCCTCCCTCAGCCCCTCCTTCCTCATCCCCTCCTCACTCAGCTTCTCCTCCCTCAGGTCCTCCTCCCACAGCCCCGCCTCCCTCAGCCCCTCCTTCCTCAGCCCCTCCTCCCTCAGCCCCTGCTCCCTCAGCCCCTCCTCCCTTAGCCGCGCCTCCCTCAGACCCGCCTCCCTCAGCCCCTCTTTCCTCAGCCCCTCCTCCCTCAGCTTCTCCTCCCTCAGCCCCTCCACCCTCAGCCTCTCCTCCCTCAAACACTCCTCACTCAGCCCCTCCTCCCTCAGTCCCTCCTCCCTCAGCCCCGCCTCCCCAAGCCCCTCTTTCCTCAGCTTCTCCTACCTCAGCTTCTCCTCCCTCAGCCCCTCCTCCCTCAGCCACTCTTTCCTCAGCCCCTCCTCCCTCAGCTTCTCCTCCATCAGCCCCTCCACCTTCAGCCCCTCCTCCCTCAGCCCCTCCTCACTCAGCCCCTCCTCCCTCAGCCACTCCTCACTCAGCCCCTCCTCCCTCAGTCCCTCCTCCTTCAGCCCCTCCTCCCTCAGCATCTCTTTCCTCAGCCCCTCCTCCCTCAGCTTCTCCTCCCTCAGCCCCTCCACCCTCAGCCTCTCCTTCCTCAAACACTCCTCACTCAGCCCCTCCTCCCTCAGTCCTTCCTCCCTCAGTCCCGCCTCCCCCAGCCCCTCTTTCCTCAGCCCCTCCTCCCTCAGCTTCTCCTCCCTCAGCCCCTCCACCCTCAGCCCCTCCTCCCTTCAGCCACTCCTCACTCAGCCCCTCCTCCCTCAGCCCCTCCTCCCTCAGCCCTTCTTTCCTCAGCCCCTCCTCCCTCAGTCCCACCTTCTCAGCCCCTCCTCCCTCGGCCCCTCCACCTTCAGCCCCTCCTCTCAGCCACTCCTCCCTCAGCTTCTCTTCCCTCAGCCACTCCTCCCTCAGCCCCTCCTCCCTCAGCTTCTCCTCCCTCAGCTTCTCCTCCCTCAGCCCCTCCTCCCTCAGTCCCTCCTCCCTCAGCCCCTCCTCCCTCAGCCCCTCTTTCCTCAGCCCCTCCTCCCTCAGCCCTTCTTTCTTCAGCCCTCCTCCCTCAGTCCCTCCTCCCTCAGCCCCGCCTCCCTCAGCCCCTCTTTCCTCAGCCCCTCCTCCCTCAGCTTCTCCTCCGTCAGCCCCTCCACCCTCAGCCCCTCCTCCCTTCAGCCCCTCTTCACTCTTCTTCTCCTCCCTCAGCCCTTCCTCCCTCAGAACCTCCTTCCTCAGCCCCTCCTTCCTCAGCCTTCCTCCCTCAGCTCCTCCTCCTCCCACAGCCCCGCCTCCCTCAGCTTCTCCTCCCTCAGCCCTTCCACCCTCAGCCCCTCCTCCCTCAGATCCTCCTCCCTCAGCCCCGCCTCCCTCAGCCCTTCCTTCCTCAGCCCTTCCTCCCTCAGCTCCTCCTCCTCCAACAGCCCCGCTTTCCTAAGCTTCTCCTCCCTCAGCCCTTCCACCCTCAGCCCCTCCTCCCTCAGATCCTCCTCCCTCAGCCCCGCCTCCCGCAGCCCCTCCTTCCTCAGCCACTCCTCCCTCAGCCCTTCTTTCTTCAGCCCTCCTCCCTCAGTCCCTCCTCCCTCAGCCCCGCCTCCCTCAGCCCCTCTTTCCTCAGCCCCTCCTCCCTCAGCTTCTCTTCCGTCAGCCCCTCCACCCTCAGCCCCTCCTCCCTCAGCCCCTCTTCACTCTTCTTCTCCTCCCTCAGCCCTTCCTCCCTCAGAACCTCCTTCCTCAGCCCCTCCTTCCTCAGCCCTTCCTCCCTCAGCTCCTCCTCCTCCCACAAGCCCCGCCTCCCTCAGCTTCTCCTCCCTCAGCCCTTCCACCCTCAGCCCCTCCTCCCTCAGATCCTCCTCCCTCAGCCCCGCCTCCCTCAGCCCTTCCTTCCTCAGCCACTCCTCCCTCAGTCCCTCCTCCCTCAGCCCCACCTCCCTCAGCCCCGCCTCCCTCAGCCCCTCCTTCCCCAGTCCCTCCTCCCTCAGCTTCTCCTCCCTAACTTTCTCCTCCCTCAGCCCCTCCTCACTCAGCTTCTCCTCCCTCAGCCCCTCCTCCCTCAGCCCCTCCTCCCTCAGAACCTCCTTCCTCAGCCCCTCCTCCTTCAGCTCCTCCTCCCACAGCCCCGCCTCCCTCAGCCCCTCCTTCCTCAGCCACTCCTCCCTCAGCTTCTCCTCCCTCAGCCCCTCCATCCTCAGTCCCTCCTCCCTCAGCCCCTCCTCCCTCAGCCCATCCTCATTCAGCTTCTCCTCCCTCAGCCCCTCTTCCCTCAGAACCTCCACCCTCAGCCCCTCCTCCCTCAGGCACTCCTCCCTCAGCCCCTCCTCCCTCAGCCTCTCCTTCCTCAGCCACTCCTCCCTCAGCTTCTCCTCCCTCAGCCCATCCACCCTCAGCCCCTCCTCCCTCAGCTCCTCCTCCCACAGCCCCGCCTCCCTCAGCCCCTCCTTCCTCAGCCCCTCCTCCCTCAGCCCCTCCTCCCTCAGAACCTCCTTGCTCAGCCCCTCCTCCCTCAGCTCCTCCTCCCACAGCCCCGCCTCCCTCAGCCCCTCCTTCCTCAGCCCCTCCTCCCTCAGCCCCTCCTTCCTCAGCCCCTCCTCCCTCAGCTCCTCCTTCCTCAGCCCCTCCTTCCTCAAACACTCCTCCCTCAGCTTCTCCTCCCTCAACCCTTCCACCCACAGCCCCTCCTCCCTCAGATCCTCCTCCCTCAGCCCCTTCTCCCTCAGCCCCTCCTTCCTCAGCCACTCCTCCCTCAGTCCCTCCTCCCTCAGCCCCGCCTCCCTCAGCCCCTCTTTCCTCAGCCCCTCCTCCCTCAGCTTCTCCTCCCTCAGCCCCTCCCACCTTAGTCCCTCCTCCCTCAGCTCCGCCTCCCTCAGCCCCTCCTTCCTCAGCCCCTCCTCCCTCAGCTCCTCCTTCCTCAGCCCCTCCTTCCTCAAACACTCCTCCCTCAGCTTCTCCTCCCTCAACCCTTCCACCCACAGCCCCTCCTCCTTCAGATCCTCCTCCCTCAGCCCCTTCTCCCTCAGCCCCTCCTTCCTCAGCCACTCCTCCCTCAGTCCCTCCTCCCTCAGCCCCGCCTCCCTCAGCCCCTCTTTCCTCAGCCCCTCCTCCCTCAGCTTCTCCTCCCTCAGCCCCTCCCACCTTAGTCCCTCCTCCCTCAGCTCCGCCTCCCTCAGCCCCTCCTTCCTCAGCCCCTCCTCCCTCAGCTCTCCTCCCTCAGCCCCTCCTTCCTGAGCCACTCCTCCCTCAGCTTCTCCTCCCTCAGCCCTTTCACCCTCAGCCCCTCCTCCCTCAGATCCTCCTCCCTCAGCCCCGCCTCCCACAGCCTCTCCTTCCTCAGCCACTCCTCCCTCAGACCCTCCTCCCTCAGCCCCGCCTCCCTCAGCCCCGCCTCCCTCAGCCCCTCCTTCCTCAGCCCCTCCTCCCTCAGCCCCTCCTCCCTCAGATCCACCTCCCTCAGCCCCTCCTCACTCAGCTTCTCCTCCCTCAGCGCTTCCACCCTCAGCCCCTCCTCCCTCAGATCCTCCTCCCTCAGCCCCGCCTCCCTCAGCCCTTCCTTCCTCAGCCACTCCTCCCTCAGTCCCTCCTCCCTCAGCCCCACCTCCCTCAGCCCCGCCTCCCTCAGCCCCTCCTTCCCCAGTCCCTCCTCCCTCAGCTTCTCCTCCCTAACTTTCTCCTCCCTCAGCCCCTCCTCCCTCAGAACCTCCTTCCTCCGCCTCTCCTCCCTCAGAACCTCCTTCCTCAGCCCCGCCTCCCTCAGCCCTTCCTTCCTCAGCCCGTCCTCCCTCAGCACCGCCTCCCTCATCCCCTCCTTCCTCAGTTACTCCTCCCTCAGCCCCTCCTCACTCAGCTTCTCCTCCCTCAGCCCCTCCTTCCTCAGCCCCGCCTCCCTCAGCTTCTCCTTCCTCAGCCACTCATCCCTCAGTCCCTCCTCCCTCAGCCCCGCCTCCGTCAGCCCCGCCTCCCTCAGCCCCTCCTTCCTCAGCCCCTCCTCCCTCAGCATCTCCTCCCACAGATCCACCTCCCTCAGCCACTCCTCACTCAGCTCCTCCTCCCTCAGCCCCTCCTTCCTCAGCCACTCCTCCCTCAGCTTCTCCTCCCTCAGCCCGTCCACCCTCAGCCCCTCCTCACTCAGCTCCTCCTCCCACAGCCCCGCCTCCCGCAGCCCCTCCTTTATCAGCCCCTCCTCCCTTAGCCCCTCCTCTCTCAGAACCTCCCTCCTCCGCCTCTCCTCCCTCAGAACCTCCTTCCTCAGCTTCTCCTCCCTCAGCCCCTCCTCCCTTAGTCCTTCCTTCCTCAGCTCCGCCTCCCTCAGCCCCTCCTTCCTCAGCCCCTCCTCCCTCAGTTCTCCTCCCTCAGCCCCTCCTTCCTGAGCCACTCCTCCCTCAGCTTCTCCTCCCTCAGCCCTTCCACCCTCAGCCCCTCCTCCCTCAGATCCTCCTCCCTCAGCCCCGCCTCCCTCAGCCTATCCTTCCTCAGCCACTCCTCTCTCAGTCCCTCCTCCCTCAGCCCCGCCTCCCTCAGCTCCGCCTCCCTCAGCCCCTCCTTCCTCAGCCCCTCCTCTCTCAGCCCCTCCTCCCTCAGATCCACCTCCCTCAGCCCCTCCTCACTCAGTTTCTCCTCCCTCAGGCCCTCCTCCCTCAGAACCTCCACCCTCAGCCTCTCGTCCTTCAGCCACTCCTCACTCAGCTCCTCCTCCCTCAGCCCCTCCTTCCTCAGCCACTCCTCCCTCAGCTTCTCCTCCCTCAGCCCGTCCACCCTCAGCCCCTCCTCCCTCAGCTCCTCCTCCCACAGCCCCGCCTCCCCCAGCCCCTCCTTCCTCAGCCCCTCCTCCCTCAGCCCCTCCTCCCTCAGATCCTCCTCCCTCAGCCCGCCTCCCTCAGCCCCTCCTTCCTCAGCCACTCCTCCCTCAGCTTCTCCTCCCTCAGCTTCTCCTCCCTCAGCCCCTCCTCCCTCAGTCCCTCCTCCCTCAGCCCCTCTCCCCTCAGCCCCTCTTTCCTAAGTTCCTCCTCCCTCAGCTTCTCCTTCCTCAGCCCCTCCTCCCTCAGTCCCTCCTCCTTCAGCCCCTCTCCCCTCAGCCCCTCTTTCCTCAGCCCCTCCTCCCTCAGCTTCTCCTTCCTCAGCCCCTCCACCCTCAGCTTCTCCTCCCTCAAACACTCCTCACTCAGCCCCTCCTCCCTCAGTCCCTCCTCCCTCAGCCCCGCCTCCCACAGCCCCTCTTTCCTCAGCCCCTCCTCCCTCAGCTTCTCCTTCCTCAGCCCCTCCTCCCTCAGAACCTCCTTCCTCAGCCCCGCCTCCCTCAGAACCTCCTTCCTCAGCCTCTCCTCCCTCAGCCCCTCCTCCCTTAGATCCTTTAGCTCCGCCTCCCTCAGCCCTACTCCCTCAGCCCCTCCTTCCTCAGCCCCTCCTCCCTCAGCCCCTCCTCCCTCAGATCCACCTCCCTCAGCCACTCCTCACTCAGCTTCTCCTCCCTCAGGCCCTCCTCCCTCAGAACCTCCACCCTCAGCCTCTCGTCACTCAGCCACTCCTCACTCAGCTCCTCCTCCCTCAGCCCCTCCTTCCTCAGCCACTCCTCCCTCAGCTTCTCCTCCCTCAGCCCGTCCACCCTCAGCCCCTCCTCCCTCAGCTCCTCCTCCCACAGCCCCGCCTCCCGCAGCCCCTCCTTCCTCAGCATCTCCTCCCTCAGCCCCTCCTCCCTCAGAACCTCCTTCCTCCGCCTCTCCTCCCTCAGAACTTCCTTCCTCAGCCCCTCCTCCCTCAGCCTTTCCTCCCTCAGCCCCTCCACCATCAGCCCTCCTCCCTCAGCAACTCCTCACTCAGCCCCTCCTCCCTAAGCTCTCCTCCCTCAGCCCCTCCTTCCTCAGCCACTCCTCCCTCAGATCCTCCTCCCTCAGCCCCGCCTCCCTCAGCCTCTCCTTCCTCAGCCACTCCTCCCTCAGTCCCTCCTCCCTCAGCCCCGCCTCCCTCAGCCCCGCCTCCCTCAGCCCCTCCTTCCTCAGCCCCTCCTCCCTCAGCCCCTCCTCCCTCAGATCCACCTCCCTCAGCCCCTCCTCACTCAGCTTCTCCTCCCTCAGGCCATCCTCCCTCAGAACCTCCACCCTCAGCCTCTCGTCCCTCAGCCACTCCTCCCTCAGCCCCGCCTCCCTCAGCCCGTCCACCCTCAGCCCCTCCTCCCTCAGCTCCTCCTCCCACAGCCCCGCCTCCCGCAGCCCCTCCTTCCTCAGCCCCTCCTCCCTTAACCCCTCCTCCCTCAGAACCTCCCTCCTCCGCCTCTCCTCCCTCAGAACCTCCTTCCTCAGCTTCTCCTCCCTCAGCCCTTCCTCCCTTAGTCCCTCCTCCCTCAGCTCCGCCTCCCTCAGCCCCTCCTTCCTCAGCCCCTCCTCCCTCAGCTCTCCTCCCTCAGCCCCTCCTTCCTGAGCCACTCCTCCCTCAGCTTCTCCTCCCTCAGCCCTTCCACCCTCAGCCCCTCCTCCCTCAGATCTTCCTCCCTCAGCCCCGCCTCCCTCAGCCTCACCTTCCTCAGCCACTCCTCCCTCAGTCCCTCCTCCCTCAGCCCCGCCTCCCTCAGCCCCGCCTCCCTCAGCCCCTCCTTCCTCAGCCCCTCCTCCCTCAGCCCCTCCTCCCTCAGATCCACCTCCCTCAGCCCCTCCTCACTCAGCTTCTCCTCCCTCAGGCCCTCCTCCCTCAGAACCTCCACCCTCAGCCTCTCGTCCCTCAGCCACTCCTCCCTCAGCCCCGCCTCCCTCAGCCCGTCCACCCTCAGCCCCTCCTCCCTCAGCTCCTCCTCCCACAGCCCCGCCTCCCGCAGCCCCTCCTTCCTCAGCCCCTCCTTCCTCAGCCCCTCCTTCCTCAGCAACTCCTCCCTCAGCTTCTCCCCCCTCAGCTTCTCCTCCCTCAGCCCCTCCTCCCTCAGTCCCTCCTCCCTCAGCCCCTCTCCCCTCAGCCCTTCTTTCCTAAATTCCTCCTCCCTCAGCTTCTCCTTGTTCAGCCCCTCCTCCCTCAGTCCCTCCTCCCTCAGCCCCTCTCCCCTCAGCCCCTCTATCCTCAGCCCCTCCTCCCTCAGCTTCTCCTTCCTCAGCCCCTCCACCCTCAGCTTCTCCTCCCTCAAACACTCCTCACTCAGCCCCTCCTCCCTCAAACCCTCCTCCCTCAGCCCCGCCTCCCACAGCCCCTCTTTCCTCAGCCCCTCCTCCCTCAGCTTCTCCTTCCTCAGCCCCTCCTCCCTCAGCTCCTCCTCCCACAGCCCCGCCTCCCTCAGCCCCTCCTCCCTCAGCCCCTCCTCCCTCAGCCCCTGCTCTCTCAGATCCTCCTCCCTCAGCCCGCCTCCCTCAGCCCGCCTCTCTCAGCCCTTCCTTCCTCAGCCACTCCTCCCTCAGCTTCTCCTCCCTCAGCTTCTCCTCCCTCAGCCCCTCCTCCCTCAGTCCGTCCCCCCTCAGCCCCTCTCCCCTCAGCCCCTCTTTCCTCAGCCCCTATTCCCTCAGCCCCTCCTCCCTCAGCCCCTCCACCATCAGCCCCTCCTCCCTCAGCAACTCCTTCCTCAGCCCCTCCTCCCTCAGCCCCTCCTCCCTCAGCCCCTCCTCCCTCAGCTTCTCCTCCCTCAGCCCCTACACCCTCAGCCCTCCTCCCTCAGCTCCTCCTTCCACAGCCCCGCCTCCCTCAGCCCCTCCTTCCTCAGCCTCTCCTCCCTCAGCCCCTCCTCCCTTAGATCCTCCTCCCTCAGCCCGCCTCCGTCAGCCCATCCTTCCTCAGCCCCTCCTCCCTCAGCTTCTCCTTCCCCAGCCCCTCTTCCCTCAGCTCCTCCTCCCACAGCCCCGCCTCCCTCAGCCCCTCTCCCCTCAGCCCCTCTTTCCTCAGCCCCTCCTCCCTCAGCTTCTCCTTCCTCAGCCCCTCCACCCTCAGCCCCGCCTCCCACAGCCCCTCCTCCCTCAGCTTCGCCTCCCTCAGCCCCTCCAATTTCAGCCCTTCCTCCCTCGGCCCCTCCACCCTCAGCCCCTCCTCCCTCAGCAACTCCTCACTCAGCCCCTCCTCCCTCAGTCCCTCCTCCCTCAGCCCCTCCTCACTCAGCCCTTCTTCCTCAGCCCCTCCTCCCTCAGCTCCTCCTCCCACAGCCCCGCCTCCCTCAGCCCCTCCTTCCTCAGCCACTCCTCCCTCAGCTTCTCCTCCCTCAGCCCCTCCACCCTAAGTCACTCCTCCCTCAGCCCCTCTTCCCTCAGCCCCTCCTCACTCAGCTTCTCCTTCCTCAGCCCCTCCTCCCTCAGAACCTCCTTCCTCAGCCCCTCCTCCCTCAGCCCCTCCCCACTCAGCTTCTCCTCGCTCAGCCCCTCCTCATTCAGCTTCTCCTCCCTCAGCCCCTTCTCCCTCAGCCCCTCCTTCCTCAGCCCCTCCTCCTTCAGCTCCTCCTCCCACAGCCCCGCCTCCCTCAGCCCCTCCTTCCTCAGCCACTCCTCCCGCAGCTTCCCCTCCCTCAGCACCTCCACCCTCAGTCCCTCCTCCCTCAGCGCCTCCTCCCTCAGCGCCTCCTCCCTCAGAACCTATTTCCTCAGCCCCTTCTCCCTCAGCCCCTCCTCTCTCAGCTTCTCCTCCCTCAGCCCCGCCTCCCTCAGCCCCTCCTTCCTCAGCCACTCCTCCCTCAGCTTCTCCTCCCTCAGCACCTCCACCCTCAGTCCCTCCTCCCTCAGCCCCTCCTCCCTCAGCCCCTCCTCACTCAGCTTCTCCTTCCTCAGCCCCTCCTCCCTCAGAACCTCCTTCCTCAGCCCCTCCTCCCTCAGCCCCTCCCCACTCAGCTTCTCCTCGCTCAGCCCCTCCTCATTCAGCTTCTCCTCCCTCAGCCCCTTCTCCCTCAGCCCCTCCTTCCTCAGCCCCTCCTCCTTCAGCTCCTCCTCCCACAGCCCCGCCTCCCTCAGCCCCTCCTTCCTCAGCCACTCCTCCCTCAGCTTCTCCTCCCTCAGCACCTCCACCCTCAGCAACTCCTCCCTCAAACACTCCTCACTCAGCCCCTCCTCCCTCAGTCCCTCCTCCCTCAGCCCCGCCTCCCACAGCCCCTCTTTCCTCAGCCCCTCCTCCCTCAGCTTCTCCTTCCTCAGCCCCTCCTCCCTCAGCTCCTCCTCCCACAGCCCCGCCTCCCTCAGCCCTCCTCCCTCAGCCCCTCCTCCCTCAGCCCCTCCTCTCTCAGATCCTCCTTCCTCAGCCCGCCTCCCTCAGCCCGCCTCTCTCAGCCCTTCCTTCCTCAGCCACTCCTCCCTCAGCTTCTCCTCCCTCAGCTTCTCCTCCCTCAGCCCCTCCTCCCTCAGTCCGGCCATCCTCAGCCCCTCTCCCCTCAGCCCCTCTTTCCTCAGCCCCTCTTTCCTCAGCCCCTCCTCCCTCAGCCCCTCCTCCCTCAGCCCCTCCACCATCAGCCCCTCCTCCCTCAGCAACTCCTTCCTCAGCCCCTCCTCCCTCAGCCCCTCCTCCCTCAGCCCCTCCTCCCTCAGCTTCTCCTCCCTCAGCTTCTCCTCCCTCAGCCCCTCCACCCTCAGCCCTCCTCCCTCAGCTCCTCCTCCCACAGCCCCGCCTCCCTCAGCCCCTCCTTCCTCAGCCTCTCCTCCCTCAGCCCCTCCTCCCTTAGATCCTCCTCCCTCAGCCCGCCTCCGTCAGCCCCTCCTTCCTCAGCCACTCCTCCCTCAGCTTCTCCTCCCTCAGCCCCTCCTCCCTCAGTCCCTCCTCCCTCAGCCCCTCTCCCCTCAGCCCCTCTTTCCTCAGCCCCTCCTCCCTCAGCTTCTCCTTCCTCAGCCCCTCCACCCTCAGCCCCGCCTCCCACAGCCCCTCCTCCCTCAGCTTCGCCTCCCTCAGCCCCTCCAATTTCACCCCTTCCTCCCTCGGCCCCTCCACCCTCAGCCCCTCCTCCCTCAGCAACTCCTCACTCAGCCCCTCCTCCCTCAGTCCCTCCTCCCTCAGCCCCTCCTCCCTCAGCCCTTTTTCCTCAGCCCCTCCTCCCTCAGCTCCTCCTCCCACAGCCCCGCCTCCCTCAGCCCCTCCTTCCTCAGCCACTCCTCCCTCAGCTTCTCCTCCCTCAGCCCCTCCACCCTAAGTCACTCCTCCCTCAGCCCCTCTTCCCTCAGCCCCTCCTCACTCAGCTTCTCCTTCCTCAGCCCCTCCTCCCTCAGAACCTCCTTCCTCAGCCCCCCCCACTC
Organism: Nemotelus pantherinus; assembly: GCA_963978885.1. NCBI lineage: Eukaryota > Metazoa > Arthropoda > Insecta > Diptera > Stratiomyidae > Nemotelus > Nemotelus pantherinus. Next base: position 144,137,601 of record OZ022264.1, read on the forward strand.
AGCTTCTCCTCCCTCAGCCCCTCCTCATTCAGCTTCTCCTCCCTCAGCCCCTTCTCCCTCAGCCCCTCCTTCCTCAGCCCCTCCTCCTTCAGCTCCTCCTCCCACAGCCCCGCCTCCCTCAGCCCCTCCTTCCTCAGCCACTCCTCCCTCAGCTTCTCCTCCCTCAGCACCTCCACCCTCAGTCCCTCCTCCCTCAGCCCCGCCTCCCTCAGCCCCTCCTCCCTCAGAACCTATTTCCTCAGCCCCTTCTCCCTCAGCCTCTCCTCTCTCAGCTTCTCCTCCCTCAGCCCCGCCTCCCTCAGCCCCTCCTTCCTCAGCCACTCCTTCCTCAGCCACTCCTCCCTCAGCTTCTCCTCCCTCAGCACCTCCACCCTCAGTCCCTCCTCCCTCAGCCCCTCCTCCCTGAGCCCCTCCTCACTCAGCTTCTCCTTCCTCAGCCCCTCCTCCCTCAGAACCTGCTTCCTCAGCCCCTCCTCCCTCAGCCCCTCCCCACTCAACTTCTCCTCCCTCAGCCCCTCCTCATTCAGCTTCTCCTCCCTCAGCCCCTTCTCCCTCAGCCCCTCCTTCCTCAGCCCCTCCTCCTTCAGCTCCTCCTCCCACAGCCCCGCCTTCCTCAGCCCCTCCTTCCTCAGCCACTCCTCCCTCAGCTTCTCCTCCCTCAGCACCTCCACCCTCAGTCCCTCCTCCCTCAGCCCCTCCTCCCTCAGCCCCTCCTCCCTCAGAACCTATTTCCTCAGCCCCTTCTCCCTCAGCCCCTCCTCTCTCAGCTTCTCCTCCCTCAGCCCCTTCTCCCTCAGCCCCTCCTTCCTCAGCCCCTCCTCCCTCAGCTCCTCCTCCCACAGCCCCGCCTCCCTCAGCCCCTCCTTCCTCAGCCACTCCTCCCTCAGCTTCTCCTCCCTCAGCCCCTCCACCCTCAGTCCCTCCTCCCTCAGCCCCTCCTTCCTCAGCCCCTCCTCACTCAGCTTCTCCTTCCCCAGCCCTTCCTCCCTCAGAACCTCCTTCCTCAGCCCCTCCTCCCTCAGCCCCTCCTCACTCAGCCGGTCCTCCCTCAGCCCCTTCTCCCTCAGCCCCTCCTTCCTCAGCCCCTCCTCCCTCAGCTCCTCCTCCCACAGCCCCGCCTCCCTCAGCCCCTCCTTCCTCAGCCACTCCTCCCTCAGCTCCTCCTCCCACAGCCCCGCCTCCCTCAGCCCCTCCTTCCTCAGTCCCTCCTCCCTCAGCCCCTCCTCCCTCAGCCCCTCCTCCCTCAGCCGCTCCTTACTCAGCCCCTCTTCCCTCAGTCCCTCCTCCCTCAGCCGGTCCTCCCTCAGCCCCTTCTCCCTCAGCCCCTCCTCCCTCAGCCCCTCCTCCCTCAGCCCCTCCTCCCTCAGCCCCTCATCCTTCAGCTTCTCCTCCCTCAGCTTCTCCTCCCTCAGCCCTCCTCCCTCAGAACCTCCTTCGTCCGTCTCTCCTCCCTCAGAACCTCCTTCCTCAGCCCCTCCTCCCTCAGCCCCTCCTCCCTCAACCCCTCCACCCTCAGCCCCTCCTCCCTCAGCCGCTCCTTACTCAGCCCCTCCTCCCTCAGTCCCTCCTCCCTCAGCCCCTCCCTCTTCAGCCCCTCCTCCCTCAGCCCCGCCTCCCCCAGCCCCTCCTCCCTCAGCCCCTCCTCCCTCAAACACTCCTCTTTCAGCCCCTTCTCCCTCAGTCCCTCCTCCCTCAGCTCCTCCTCCCACAGCCCCGCCTCCCTCAGCCCCTCCTTCCTCAGCCCCTCCTCCCTCAGCCGCTCCTTACTCAGCCCCTCTTCCCTCAGTCCCTCCTCCCTCAGCCGGTCCTCCCTCAGCCCCTTCTCCCTCAGCCCCTCCTTCCTCAGCCCCTCCTCCCTCAGCCCCTCCTCCCTCAAACACTCCTCTTTCAGCCCCTTCTCCCTCAGTCCCTCCTCCCTCAGCTCCTCCTCCCACAGCCCCGCCTCCCTCAGCCCCTCCTTCCTCAGCCCCTCCTCCCTCAGCCGCTCCTTACTCAGCCCCTCTTCCCTCAGTCCCTCCTCCCTCAGCCGGTCCTCCCTCAGCCCCTTGTCCCTCAGCCCCTCCTCCCTCAGCCCCTCCTCCCTCAGCCCCTCTTTCCTCAGCCCCTCCTCCCTCAGCTTCTCCTCCCTCAGCCCCTCCACCCTCAGCCCCTCCTCCCTCAAACACTCCTCTTTCAGCCCCTTCTCTCTCAGTCCCTCCTCCCTCAGCCCCGCCTCCCCCAGCCCCTCTTTCCTCAGCCCCTCCTCCCTCAGCTTCTCCTCCCTCAGCCCCTCCTCCCTCAGCCACTCCTCACTCAGCAGCCCCTCCTCCCTCAGCCCCTCCTCACTCTGCTTCTCCTCCCTTAGCCCCTCCTCCCTCAGCTCCTCCTCCCACAGTCCCACCTCCCTCAGCCCCTCCTTCCTCAGCCCCTCCTCCCTCAGCCCCTCCTCCCTCAGATCCTCCTCCCTCAGATCCTCCTCCCTCAGCCCGCCTCCCTCAGCCCCTCCTTCCTCAGCCACTCCTCCCTCAGCTTCTCCTCCCTCAGCTTCTCCTCCATCAGCCCCTCCTCCCTCAGTCCCTCCTCCCTCAGCTCCTCCTCCCTCAGCCCCTCCACCCTCAGCCCCTCCTCCCTCAAACACTCCTCTTTCAGCCCCTTCTCCCTCAGTCCCTCCTCCCTCAGCCCCGCCTCCCCCAGCCCCTTTTTCCTCAGCCCCTCCTCCCTCAGCTTCTCCTCCCTCAGCCCCTCCACCCTCAGCCCCTCCTCCCTCAGCCACTCCTCACTCAGCCCCTCCTCCCTCAGCCCCTCCTCACTCTGCTTCTCCTCCCTCAGCCCCTCCTCCCTCAGAACCTCCTTCTTCAGCCCCTCCTTCCTCAGCCCCTCCTCCCTCAGTTCCTCTTCCCACAGCCCCGCCTCCCTCAGACCCTCCTTCCTCAGCCCCTCCTCCCTCAACCCCTCTTCCCTCAGCCCCGCCTCCCTCAGCCCCTCCTTCCTCAGCCACTCCTCCCTCAGCTTCTCCTCCCTCAGCCCCTCCTCCCTCAGCCACTCCTCACTCAGCCCCTCCTCCCTCAGTCCCTCAGCCCCTCCTCCCTCGGCCCTTCCACCCGCAGCCCCTCCTCACTCAGCCACTCCTCACTCAGCTCCTCCTCCCTCAGTCCCTCCTCCCTCAGCCCCTCCTCCCTCAGCCCCTCCTCACTCAGCTTCTCCTCCCTCAGCCCCTCCTCCCTCAGAACCTCCTTCCCCAGCCCCTCCTTCCTCAGCCCCTCCTCACTCAGCTTCTCCTCCCTCAGCCCCTCCTCCCTCAGCCCCTCCTCTTTCAGAACCTCCTTCCTCAGCCCCTCCTCCCTCAGCTCCTCCTCCCACAGCCCCGCCTCCCTCAGCCCCTCCTTCCTCAGCCACTTCTCCCTCAGCTTCTCCTCCCTCAGCCCCTCCATCCTCAGTCCCTCCTCCCTCAGCCCCTCCTCCCTCAGCCCCTCCTCCCTCAGCCCCTCCTCATTCAGCTTCTCCTCCCTCAGCCCCTCCTCCCTCAGAACCTCCACCCTCAGCCCCTCCTCCCTCAGCCACTCCTCACTCAGCTCCTCCTCGCTCAGCCCCTCCTTCATCAGCTACTCCTCCCTCAGCTTCTCCTCCCTCAGCCCTTCCACCCTCAGCCCCTCCTCCCTCAGATCCTCCTCCCTCAGCCCCGCCTCCCTCAGCCCCTCCTTCCGTAGCCACTCCTCTCTCAGCCCCTCCTCCCTCAGCCCCTCCTACCTCAGCCCCTCCTACCTTAGTCCCTCCTCTCTAAGCTTCTCCTCCCTCAGCCCCTCATCCATCAGTTTCTCCTCCCTCAGCCCCTCCTCTCTCAGCCCCTCCTCACTCAGCCCCTCCTCACTCAGCCCCTCCTCCTTCAGCCCCTGCTCCCTCAGCTCAACTTAAAAATTGATACAGTAACAACTTCAACATCTCGTTGGAGCCCAGGGACTGTGATAGTACATCGACTGAGGCATGTAGTCATTCCCCACAATTGGGAGCTTGATCGTTAGCATTGAATGGCTCTCGCATACTATGCCGTCTACAATACTAAACAATACTGAGACTCGTTAATGGTCTACAAGTGAACCTTGACAGGATTAGCAGCAGCACTCAGAGCTTTTTATTCTCGCACCCCTCACAATCTCTCGTGAATAAACACTATCATAACTTTTCAAAAAGGTTTTCCAAGTCTATTTTGATCTTATGATGTTAGTGCAACTACTTATGATATTTGTTCAATTACTCAAACTGCCACAAAGACCGAAATTCATGAGCCATTGTGGGTTTTTTCCGTTGTTTCTTAGGTTGTCATTGTGCTCTCTCTCCTCCATGGCCCCTTCACTTATTAATTGAACTATCACTCATACTCAGATTTCAACTCAATTTCAATGTTTAATTTTTTAATTTAAGTCACCAAAAGCAAAAGCATTTTAGTTGTGTTAAGATGCCCTTACTCTTTGCATCATTTAACTAAACTCATACTTAACTAACTTCTCTCACCTATCATTCTAATTATGGCCACTACCACTCTACCCACAGTTGAGCCATGGCACCACAACCGGTCGACGGTCAGCCCAAGATGCTGGACACCAATTTACTTCCCACCCCTGAACACAGAAAGATTGCCAGACGAAGGCAACAACAACAAAGGAGAGAGGGTAACTTAGTGCGTAAGCGTAGTGTCATGTCATATCATGACTTCACTTGCACACGCACTTGACCTACGCAAAATCTATTAAAACCAGAGAAAATAGTTTCATTGGCCCGAGCAAACTCCTTGACCCAGTGCCTTCATTGCCAATAAAAAGAACCCCCAACATATCACAATAAGTCAAACGACACTGCATTTGAGCCTTCCCCACCCAATCGCAAGATTGCAACTTCATTCAATCCTCTATTCTTGACGGCAGACGCATGTCTCGGTGGGCGAGACAGCATGATCTCATGGCCTTTTCGCTCGTCCCACGTCTCTGCGCGGCTTTCTGCTTCCCAGCCTATCCTGATCATGGCGGTCGTTTTAGCCATGACACAATGTGTCTCGTTAGAAAGGTCTCAATGGCCAAATAACGTTTTTATCAATTTTATTATACTAGGACATTTCAATTTCAACCCCACAACTCAAGTGCATCAGTTGCATCAGGGAAAAAAGGGGGGTTTCAGGTATCGCAGGAGATCTCCGTGGGGTTCTATATGATTCATTTGGTTTTGTTTTGTTTTATTTTGTTTGTTCTATCTCAATTGATTGAAAAAGAATTTGTGACATCCACTTAGTAAACTTGCGTAGTGTTGAAGTCCCCAAGACTCTACAGTGTCAATCCCGTTGTTTCATCCATTGCAAAAGCAGCTCACTAATACTCCCTTGCCGACGACTTGCCACATTTTTCAACGCCATCCTGTTGAGAGTCTCATATATGTATAAGGGATTTCTTATATATCTCAAATATATTAAAATAAAATAATATTTTAGGTAAATTCTTTCTGTATGGGTTTCCAACGGCACTGTTGTTCACTTCGGTCAGATTTTTCTCTCATTGTGTAACGCCGTGAGATATTGAAAGTCGAAACAAAACGTTAAATTCAAAATTTGAATTCATAGCGCGGGTTTGAATTCAATTATATTTCAAAAACTTTACGCGTTCTAAGGTTTAAGGTGACCAATGCTCTACGAGCATCAATATCGAATCAATTTTTATTTGATCCAAGACATACGGGAATAAGGTTCTTGCGTGATCAAATTTCAAGAGTTATTTAAGTTTTACGTGATTAGTGGAACATTCATCCCAATAAAGTGATTACCGGAACATTGGTCCCAAAATAAAAATAAAACTGTGAAGTAAAGTTAAATAAAAGTTAAATAGAACTCAGCAAAACAAGAACAAAACAGTGACAGTGAGTGTGAGCAGGGAGCCAAAGGATTTGCCATATTGGCAACCTGTGAGTCGACACATTAACACATTAATTTTGGTTTTAGTTTTGGTTTTTGAAAATTGATTTATTGGCGATACTAATCTTATTCATTAGATTAAAATAAAAATAAAATGGAAAAAAATTAAGGTTATGAAAAATAATTGGACACTGATTCCATTTCACAATCAATGGGGCCATGAAGGCAGATTTGATTTTGCCAAAGTTTGATATTATTTACAAGGGAGTTTGGTTTTATGGTATTTACTGCCTAAGGGTTTGGAGGGTGTTGAGAATTTTAATTGATATATGCCATATGTGTTATGCTTGAATTTTATGTTTAGAAGTAGGCGATGCAAATCAATGTCAAATATGAATAAAGGAGTTCTCGCTCTTCTATTTTTGTCAGCCAAGTAAAACAGACGTTCGTTTTCGTATTTTCCCACATTTTGGTGCCGAAACCCGGGAAGTATCGAATTAATCTTTCCCAGTTTATATTTTACTGTAGGAGGGAATATGGATACAGCGTCACGTGCCACTTATCGAGAACTGGAGACGAAAATTTGCAAAGCCGCATCGGAGTATTTGCAATCGCCTACATCACGTATTTCCGAGCATTGCAACTTCGATGGAATTGAAGAAGAGCTGACAGTCTTAATTAATAGGCTAATGGCAGCGAACGATAGTCTCCATAAGGCTAACAAAGTACTTCGACAAACGCTGGCAATTCGGATGATTTGGAACGCGAGACCGAATGCATCGCCGAATATGAAGATTTAGCCACAAGCGTGTTTTGCTGGTTAAATCAACGGTTGAAGCACGTGACAGCAGTGCGAAACCAATGTATTGTTCTTGTTAGAGCCGAAACGACCCAGTCACCTGCTGAAATTTCGATTTCAACGAAACTGCCTAAATTGCAGTTGCGAAAATTTAACGCCAATTTAAATGACTGGCTACCATTTTGGGAACAATTTCGTGTAGCAGTACACGAGAATAAAAATTTTTCAGGAGCCGAAAAGTTCAATTATCTCCAATCAGTATTGGTGGGAGTCGCTGAGAAAACGATAGCAGGCTTTACTCCTACCGAAAGCTGCTATGATGGCGCAATTGCTTTGCTCCAGGAAGAGTTTGGTGACACGGATAAAATGGTGGAAGAAAGCATGCTAAGACTTATGGATTTGCAGACGTTCACTACTAAGACTGACTCCAGTAAACTACGCCAGTTGTACAACACCGTCATTTCGTGTACGCGGTCTCTAACAGCTTTTTACTTAAATGTCTTCCCAAAGAGCTACGTGTTGATTATCATCGAGCACAGGACCTCACAGCCTCATCCAATGACGTAGTCAAAGTCAATGATTCAGCTTCCAATTTTGATCCAGTTTTAAATATATTCGAAGTGGATATTCAAATTGCGCATATTTTGAAATTTATAAAACGGGAAGTTGAATCATTGGAAAAGGCAGCTGCGAAAAGAGAACGACCGTTATCAGGACAAATGGCTGAGCAATACCACACAACTGCAGCGGCTATGACCATTAATGCAAACGGAGTTTGCATATTTTGCAGCTCACACAACCACGTTGCCTATGATTGCATGGATAAACAATTTTGAGAACTCAAGGTCGATGTTTTCGGTGTTTAACGTCAAATCGGTGCAAAGTTTATGTGAAATGTAAAGCGTGTTCGGGTCGCCATGCGACATCACTTTGTAATCCGCAATTTAAGAAATTGCCGAAGCCCGCTAATGCAACAAACCTATGCTCATACAGCGTGCCAAATGTTGGCAATATATTTTTGCAAACAGCTTGTGTAAAGGTAATGGGCAATATTCGCAACAGGAGTTTATTGACTCGGTTAATTTTGGATAGTGGAGCGCATTATACGTTCGTGCGTAAATCACTCGCTAGAAAGTTGCATTTGCCAGTAATCGAAAAGCGTGTCTTAAAACTATCGACATTCGGAAGAAAAAACGCTCAGCGAAAATATGATGTAGTGACAATGAAATTGAAAGGTCCAAAAGATGGTCGAACCGTGATAGTGACAGCTTTTGTTGTTCCAGAAATTTGTTACAGTGCAATCCCGATGCCAAAAATTAAAACGAGTTTGCCGTATCTTCCTTCTCCTCTGGTAGATTAAATGTATGATGAAAGAATCTTAGAAGAAGGAATTGGTGTTTTAATTGGGTCTGATTCCTATTGAAGTGTGGTAACTGGTAGAGTAAAGAATATACATGGCAAGTTGTTTGCGATTGGCACGATATTTGGCTGGACCAGCACACCCGGAGACCCAACTGATAAGCCAAAAAGGATCTCAACCTGTTCCTCCTAGGCACTTTTAGTGCTACTTTTTAATCTACTTTTTAATTTTTAATCTACATTGAAAATTCTATTTTGACAAAGTGGTTTCGAAAGTAAACTAGAATTTTCAATGTAGATTAAAAATTTTTAATGTTAATAAAAAGTTGTTCAATTTTAATCATCCCGAAAAAACAATTCCAAATTGATTCTGCTTTCGGAGGCTTATTCCGCAAAACGATCGAGTTTCCCGTTCCAATATGCTCGGCTTCGATCAGCTGTAGAAAAGATATACGTTGTCTATGCTGATTTATAGACAAGAAGGGAACCGTGATCAAATTCAATTACCTTTACTAAGTAAAATTATATCCATGGATATAAGTCGGAGATGTTAAAATTTGTCACAACTAGCATGAATAAAAATGTAATGATTTCCAACTGCAAGTATGCACTGTGTGCTGGTGTCTGATGAGAAGAAGTGCATACTTTCGAAACCACTTTGTCAAAATAGAGTTTTCAATGTAGATTAAAATTTTTATGTTAATAAAAAGTTGTTCAATTTTAATCATCCCGCAAAAACAATTCCAATTTAAATATCTTTAGTTTCTCAAACTTTTTCTATTTGCTCTTGTATAGGAAATAGCTTCTCAATCGCCAGCTACTTTAAGCTAGCCTCTTCCAAAAAAAATTCTTTCAAGTCTACGATCTGTAAATAATATGACTTCACTATCAACATTACGTCCTTCAAAAACAACCTTCGCTGTTGCTCAAATCTGGAATACATCCAAGCCAAATCGTATCATCACACAATCAACTAAATTACGTTCAATCATCGGATCAAAGTAAACTTCAATTCAAATATCATATGGAAATGAAACAGGGATATACTACATCAGTGTGCTTCATAGATTATCCCAATTTTTCAATATACAAAGCTCCATAAAAGCTTTTATGGGCTCGTCTAAATCAATGTCAAACCGCTTTTTTCTGGAATCAGTCCGAGGTTCCTCGAGCTACATGCAGAACAGTTTTCCGCAAACAGATGGTTTGTCACTTGGTGGAAGCAAAGTTTTGCATCTGCAATCAAGAACAGTGCCAGAGCGTTACGACGTCATCTACCCACCCAGCTTGTCTTGGCACAATTGCCAAGACAATTGGCAGCCATATTACAGTGCTTAGTTCAGTTAACTTTCCCAATCACCGTGCTCCTTACACCCGGCATCAAAGTCTCATCAACGCGATTCGCGTATTCAGATTTTACACCAAAGTCAAAGACTATCTCTATAACTTTCAAGAAGACACTACGTTTCAATCATCATACCATCGCACAATCAACTAAATTACGCTCAAGAATCAAATCAGGTCAGATTCATCCATCAAATGCTATAGAAATAGAAACTTACAGTGTCAGTCTTCATCAAAGATTCTCCAAATTCTTCAATACAAACAGCTCAACAAAAGCTTTCGCTGGCTCGTTGCAATCAATATCAGAGCTGTTTTCTCCGCAAACAGCTCCCGTTTCTTCGAGCTACATAAAAAACAGTTTTTCTCGGAAATACGGTAAATCATTAGCAGTATGCAAAGTTTCGCGTCCACAATCATTCACAGTGCCACAGCGTTACAATACCATCCGACCGCTCAGCTGGTCTGAGGCACAGATATCAAAAAAATCGTCACTCATTCTAGAGTGCTTAATTCAAGCAACTTTCCCAAACGCCAGAAACAATTCGGCTGGCATGGAAGTCTCATTCACAATAATTCGATTCTTATCTTCAGACTATACATCAACGTCGGAGACTACCTCTGCTTCTTGCAGTACAGTGTGCTTTTGGTCCTTTGTTACAGCGAGCCAATTCCTGGGTTTCTATCTGCTCGATTCAAAGGGAGCCCGACAAACATCCTAACAATCTATCAGCAGGGGCCTCCGATGTAATCGAAGCCACTTTTCATGCCAGCTTCATTCCACTAAGGTCAAAAAATCGTCCCACGATATCATTCTCTCTGCCATGCTGCTTGATAAATCATTCAGCAACACCAAAATAATTAGCATGATGGCTGCTCGCACTCAGATCCAGGTGAATGGAATGCACTGTCCTGATTACTTGATCTTCCATCATACTGCACCCAGAAGTGAGTGGAACAAAATGACCAAGTCATCCTTAATATTTATTTATAGCAGCTTGCGATCCCAAAAGTCAGGTGCTGGCTTCAACCAAATCATATCAGTGCACTACGCTTCAGCAAGTCAACCTTACAAAATTATACTATTCACCGCTGTGGTTCGTTATTCAACTATTGTAAAACTACCAGTTCCTGGCAGCAGACAGCAATATCGCAAAATATCGATGAGAGAAGTTTCGCAATATGTTGATTATGGTTCCTTACAGGAAGTTATCTGTGAATCGCCTCATCCTGTGATTTCAACTGCAGAATGTATTACCCTTTGTCTCAGCGCCTCCATAAAACCTTCTCGTAGTTAACCAAAAAGAGTTTTACTCACCAAGCCGACGAACCAACTGCTGTTATGCACATACACATCTGCAAAAACTCATCGTTTGCAATCGCTTTCAATACCAAAATATTCAAGAGCCAGCTATTTGTGGCTCGTATCGTCCAAAAGTTTTTCATTCAAGTATTTAGGATCAATAGACGATATAACGGCTTCACCCGCGTTTTATGTCAGAAAAACAATTTCAGCAATCGCTGAAACTCGGAATGCATTCAAGCCGCTTTTTTCCGTCGCAAAGTTTGCTTAGATATACTCTAGAATCGTATAAGCAAAAACACAAGAGCATCAGCAATGTACAGAAATATTGCCAGTGGTTTCTGTTCAACGAAATTCCTATTGTTCAGCACCATTTTTTCAACACGGCATATCACATTGCTTCGCATATCGTCTACTTCTAAACGAAAAGTGCCCACTTGGGCTTCGAGCATTTCCGGCCGAAGAAATGTTTCTTCTTTGCGGCCAAAGAAACCTTTAACCTCAACATTGAAATATACACAGTCAGCAAGACAAAATATTTCCCATGCTGTCAAGCAATTGACCTTCTCGCGTATGGCAAACCGAAAAGCTAGTCAGTCCTTTATTTCCATTACTTCGAAACATATTTCTGTGAGCTTTTACATTTCATATATAATTTAGGGTCATTTGAGTTTGACTGCAACACAGCCTCTTGCGAACTTGTTTTTCATGCTCACTTGTGTGAGAAGTGAGTGGACTTATATAACTCTGTCCACTCAATTATCTAAATTTTTCAAAATTAGTTTTTTCATCAAAATTAGTTTAAGGCAAAGTATTAAAAAAAACAAATCTCTTTCGGAAGTAAATTTAAGGTCAATGATGTCATTTTCTGCTTTAGTTCGATATTCGTCTCTTCCAAAACGGTCGGCTTTTGGTAGCCGGGTGAAACATCGTTCTGAACGAAGGCAAGCTTTGCTCGTCGCAAAGAGATTCCCTGGCTGAGCTTCTCAAACAAATATCTTTAGTTTCTCAAACTTTTTCTATTTGCTCTAATATAGGAAATAGCTTCTCAATCGCCAGGTACTTTAAGCCAACCTCTTCCAAAAAAAATTCTTTCAAGTCTACGATCTGTAAATAATATAACTTCACTATCAGCATTACTTCTTTCAAAAACAAACTTCGCTGTTGCTCCAATCTGGAATACATCCAAGCCAATTCGTATCATCACACAATCAAGTAAATTACGTTCAAGCATCCGATCCAAGCAAACTTCAATTCAAATATCATATGAAAATGAAACAGGGAATTACAACATCAGTATGCTTCATAGATTATCCCACTTTTTCAATAGACAAAGCTCCATAAAAGCTTTTATGGGCTCGTCTAAATCAATGTCAAACCTCTTTTTTCTGGAATCAGTCCGAGGTTCCTCGAGCTACATGCAGAACAGTTTTCCGTAAACAGATGGTTTGTCACTAGGTGGAAGCAAAGTTTTGCACCTGCAATCAAAAATAATGCCAGAGCGTTACAACGTCATCCACCTACCCAGCTTGTCTGAGGCACAATTGCCAAGACATATTACAGCCATATTACAGTGCTTAGTTCAGTTAACTTTCCCAATCACCATGCTCTTTACACCCGGCATCAAAGTCTCATCAACAGTAATTCGATTCGCGTGTACAGATTTTACACCAAAGCCAAAGACTATCTCTATAACTTTCAAGAAGACTACGTTTCACACATCACACCATCGCACAATCAACTAAATTACGTTCAAGAATCAGATCAGGTCAGATTCATCCATCATATGCTAGAGAAACAGAAACTTACAGTTCCTGGCTGAGCTTCTTAATCAAATATCTTTAGTTTCTCAAACTTTTTCTATTTGCTCTAATATAGGAAATAGCTTCTCAATCGCCAGCTACTTTAAGCCAGCCTCTTCCAAAAAAAATTCTTTCAAGTCTACGATCTGTAAATAATATGGCTTCACTATCCACATTACGTCCTTCAAAAACAACCTTCGCTGTTGCTCAAATCTGGAATACATCCAAGCCAAATCGTATCATCACACAATCAACTAAATTATGTTCAAGCATCGGATCAAAGCAAACTTCAATTCAAATATCATATGGAAATGAAACAGGGAAATACTACATCAGTGTGCTTCATAGATTATCCCAATTTTTCAATATACAAAGCTCCATAAAAGCTTTTATGGGCTCGTCTAAATTAATGTCAAACATCTTTTTTCTGGAATCACTAGGTGTCACTAGGTGGAAGCAAAGTTTTGCATCTGCAATCAAGAACAGTGCCAGAGCGTTACAATGTCATCCACCTACCCAGCTTGCCTGAGGCACAATTGCCAAGACAATTGGGAGCCATATTACAGTGCTTAGTTCAGTTAACTTTCCCAATCACCGTGCTCCTTACACCCGGCATCAAAGTCTCATCAACAGTAATTCGATTCGCGTATTCAGATTTTACACCAAAGTCAAAGACTATCTCTATAACTTTCAAGAAGACTACGTTTCCATCATCATACCATCGCACAATCAACTAAATTACGTTCAAGAATCAGATCAGGTCAAATTCATCCATCAAATGCTAGAGAAACAGAAACTTACAGATCCTGGCTGAGCATCTAAAACAAACATCTTTAGTTTCTCAAACTTTTTCTATTTCTCTAATATAGGAAATAGCTTCTCAATCGCCAGCTACTTTAAGCCAGCCTCTTCCAAAAAAAATTCTTTCAAGTCTACGATCTGTAAATAATATGGCTTCACTATCCACATTACGTCCTTCAAAAACAACCTTCGCTGTTGATCAAATCTGGAATACATCCGAGCCAAATCGTATCATCACACAATCAACTAAATTATGTTCAAGCATCGGATCAAAGCAATCTTCAATTCAAATATCATATGGAAATGAAACAGGGAAATACTACATCAGTGTGCTTCATAGATTATCCCAATTTTTCAATATACAATAAGCTTTTATGGGCTCGTCTAAATTAATGTCAAACATCTTTTTTCTGGAATCAGTCCGAGGTTCCTCGAGCTACATGCAGAACAGTTTTCCGCAAACAGATGGTTTGTCACTAGGTGGAAGCAAAGTTTTGCATCTGCAATCAAGAACAGTGCCAGAGCGTTACAATGTCATCCACCTACCCAGCTTGCCTGAGGCACAATTGCCAAGACAATTGGGAGCCATATTACAGTGCTTAGTTCAGTTAACTTTCCCAATCACCGTGCTCTTTACACCCGGCATCAAAGTCTCATCAACAGTAATTCGATTCGCGTATTCAGATTCCACACCAAAGTCAAAGACTATCTCTATAACTTTCAAGAAGACACTACGTTTCAATCATCATACCATCGCACAATCAACTAAATTGCGTTCAAGAATCAGATCAGGTCAGATTTATCCATCATATGCTAGAGAAACAGAAACAAAGTGTCAGTCTTCATCAAAGATTCTCCAAATTCTTCAATACAAACAGCTCGACAAAAGCTTTCGCTGGCTCGTTGCAATCAATATCAGAGCTGTTTTATCCGCAAACAGCTCCCGGTGCTTCGAGCTACATAAAAAACAGTTTTTCTCGGAAATACGGTAAGTCATCAACAGCAGTATGCAAAGTTTCGCGTCCACAATCATCCACAGTGCCACAACGTTACAATACCATCCGACCGCTTAGCTGGTCTGAGGCACAGATGTCAAAAAGATCGTCACTCATTCTAGAGTGCTTAATTCAACCAACTTTCCCAAACGACAGAATCAATTCGGCTGGCATAGAAGTCTCATTCACAATAATTCGATTCTTAACTTCAGACTATACAACAACGTCGGAGACTACCTCTGCTTCTTGCAGTACAGTGTGCTTTTGGTCTTTGTTACAGCGAATCAATTCCTGGGTGTCTATCTGCTCGATTCAAAGGGAGCCCGTCAAACATCCTAACAATCTATCAGCAGGGGCCTCCGATGTAATCGAAGCCACTTTTCATGCCAGCTTCATTCCACTAAGGTCATAAAATCGTGCCACGATATCATTCTCTCTGCCATGCTGCTTGATAATTCATTCAGCAACACCAAAATAAATAGCACGATGGCTGCTCGCTCTCAGATCCAGGTGAATGGAATGCACTGTCCTGATTACTTGATCTTCCATCATACTGCACCCAGAAGTGAGTAGAACAAAATGACCTAGTCATCCTTAATATTTATAGCAGCTTGCGATCCCAAAAGTCAGGTGCAGGCTTCAACCAAATCATACTGCTTTTTGCAGTACAGTGTGCTTTTGGTCTTTGTGACAGCGAGCCAATTCCTGGGTTTCTATCTGCTCGATTCAAAGGGAGCCCGTCAAACATAATAACAATCTATCAGCAGGGGCCTCCGATGTAATCCAAGCCACTTTTCATGGCAGCTTCATTCCACTAAGGTCATAAAATCGTGCCACGATATCATTCTCTCTGCCATGCTGCTCTATAATTCATTCAGCAACACCAAAATAAATAGCACGATGGCTGCTCGCTCTCAGATCCAGGTGAATGGAATGCACTGTCCTGATTACTTGATCTTCCATCATACTGCACCCAGAAGTGAGTAGAGCAAAATGACCAAGTCATCCTTAATATTTATTTATAGCAGCTTGCGATCCCAAAAGTCAGGTGCAGGCTTCAACCAAATCATATCAGTGCACTACGCTTCAGCAAGTCAACCTTACAAAATTATACTATTCACCGCTGTGGTTCGTTATTCAACTATTGTAAAACTACCAGTTCCTAGCAGCAGACAGCAATATAGTAAAATATCGATGAGTGAAGTTTCGCAATATGTTGATAATGGTTCCTTACAGGAAGTTATCTGTGAATCGCCTCATCCTGTGATTTCAAATGCAGAATGTATTACCCTTTGTCTCAGCGCCTCCATAAAACCTTCTCATAGTTCACCAAAAAGAGTTTTACTCACCAAGCCGACGAACCAACTGCTGTTATGCACATACACATCTGCACAAACTAATCGTTTGCAATCGCTTTCAATAGCAAAATATTCAAGAGCAGACTACTTGTGGCTCGTATCGTCCAAAAGTTTGTCATTCAAGTATTTAGGATCAATAGACGATATAACGGCTTCACCCGCGTTTTATGCCAGAAAAACAATTTCAGCAATCGCTGAAACTCGGAATGCATTCAAGCCGCTTTTTCCCGTCGCAAAGTTTGCTAAGATATACTCTAGAATCGAATAAGCAAGAGACACAAGAGCATCAGCAATGTTCAGATATATTGCCAGTGGTTTCTGTTCAACGAAATTCCTATTGTTCAGCACCATTTTTTCAACACGGCATATCACATTGCTTCGCATATCGTCTACTTCTAAACTTAAAGTATTTGCGGCCGAAGAAATGTTTCTTCTTTGCGGCCAAAGAAACCTTGAACCTTAAAATTAAAATATGCACTGTCTGCAAGACAAAATCTGTCGCATGCTTTCAAGCAATTGACCTTCTCACGTATGGCAAACCGAAAAGCTAGTCAGTCCTTTATTTCCATTACTTGGAAACATATTTCTTCTTTTTCTATTTGCTCTAATATAGGAAATAGCTTCTCAATCGCCAGCTACTTTAAGCCAGCCTCTTCCAAAAAAAATTCTTTCAAGTCTACGATTTGTAAATAATATTACTTCACTATCCACATTAGGTCCTTCAAAAACAACCTTCGCTGTTGCTCAAATCTGGAATACATCCAAGCCAAATTGTATCATCACACAATCAACTAAATTATGTTCAAGCATCGGGATCAAAGCAAACTTCAATTCAAATATCATATGGAAATGAAACAGGGAAATACTACATCAGTGTGCTTCATAGATTATCCCAATTTTTCAATATACAAAGCTGCATAAAAGCTTTTATGGGCTCATTTAAATTAATGTCAAACCTCTTTTTTCTGGAATCAGTTCGAGGTTCCTCGAGCTACATGCAGAACAGTTTTCCGCAAACAGATGGTTTGTCACTAGGTGGAAGCAAAGTTTTGCATCTGCAATCAAGAACAGTGCCACAGCGTTACAACGTCATCCACCTACCCAACTTGTCTGAGGCACAATTGCCAAGACAACTGGCAGCCATATTACAGTGCTTTGTTCAGTTAACTTTCCCAATCACCGTGCTCTTTACACCCGGCATCAAAGTCTCATCAACAGTAATTCGATTCGCGTATTCAGATTTTACACCAAAGTCAAAGACTATCTCTATAACTTTCAAGAAGACACTACGTTTCATTCATCATACCAGCGCACAATCAACTAAATTACGTTCAAGAATCAGATCAGGTCAGATTCATCCATCAAATGCTAGAGAAACAGAAACTTACAGATCCTGCCTGAGCTTCTTAAACAAATATCTTTAGTTTCTCAAACTTTTTCTATTTGCTCTAATATAGGAAATAGCGTCTCAATCGCCAGCTACTTTAAGCCAGCCTCTTCCGAAAAAAATTCTTTCAAGTCTACGATCTGTAAATAATATGACTTCACTATCCACATCACGTCCTTCAAAAACAACCTTCGCTGTTGCTCAAATCTGGAATACATCGAAGCCAAATCGTATCATCACACAATCAACTAAATTATGTTCGAGCATAGGATCAAAGCAAACTTGAATTCAAATATCATATGGAAATGAAACAGGGAAATACTACATCAGTGTGCTTCATAGATTATCCCAATTTTGCAATAGACAAAGCTCCATAAAAGCTTTTATGGGCTCGTCTAAATCAATGTCAAACCTCTTTTTTCTGGAATCAGTCCGAGGTTCCTCGAGCTACAGGCAGAACAGTTTTCCACAAACAGATGGTTTGTGACTAGGTGGAAGCAAAGCTTTGCATCTGCAATTAAGAACAGTGAAACAGCGTTACAACGTCATCCACCTACCCAGCTTGTCTGAAGCACAATTGCCAAGACAATTGGCAGCCATATTACAGTGCTTAGTTCAGTTAACTTTCCCAATCACCGTGCTCTTTACACCCGGCATCAAAGTCTCATCAACAGTAATTCGATTCGCGTATTCAGATTTTACACCTAAGTCAAAGACTATCTCTATAACTTTCAAGAAGACACTACGTTTCAATCATCATACCATCGCACAATCAACTAAATTACGTTCAAGAATCAGATCAGGTCAGATTCATCCATCAAATGCTAGAGAAACAGAAACTTAGTGTCAGTCTTCATCAAAGATTCTCCAAATTCTTCAATACAAACAGCTCGACAAAAGCTTTCGCTGGCTCGTTGCAATCAATATCAGAGCTGTTTCATCCGCAAACAGCTCCCGGTACATAAAAAACAGTTTTTCTCGGAAATACGGTAAATCATTTGCAGTATGCAAAGTTTCGCGTCCACAATCATCCACAGTGCCACAGCGTTACAATACCATCCGACCGCTCAGCTGGTCTGAGGCACAGATGTATAAAAGATCGTCACTCATTCTAGAGTGCTTTATTCAAGCAACTTTCCCAAACGCCAGAATCAATTCGGCTGGCATGGAAGTCTCATTCACAATAATTCGATTCTTATCTTCAGACTATACATCAACGTCGGAGACTACCTCTGCTTCTTGCAGTACAGTGTGCTTTTGGTCCTTTGTTACAGCGAGCCAATTCCTGGGTTTCTATCTGCTCGATTCAAAGGGAGCTCGTCAAACATCCTAACAATCTATGAGCAGGGGCCTCCGATGTAATCGAAGCCACTTTTGATGCCAGCTTCATTCCTCTAAAGTCAAAAAATCGTGCCACGATATCATTCTCTCTGCCATGCTGCTTGATATTTCATTCAGCAATACCAAAATAAATAGCACGATGGCTGCTCGCTTTCAGATCCAGGTGAATGGAATGCACTGCCCTGATTACTGCTGAGATATACTCTAGAATCGAATAAGCAACAGACACAAGAGCATCAGCAATGTATAATATTGCCAGTGGTTTCTGTTCAACGAAATTCCTTTTGTTCAGCACCATTTTTTCAACACGGCATATCACAGTGCATATCGTCTACTTCTAAAGGAAAAGTGCCCACTTGGGCTTCGAGCATTTCCGGCCGAAGAAATGTTTCTTCTTTCCGGCCAAAGAAACCTTTAACCTCAATATTAAAATACACACTGTCTGCAAAAAAAAATCTTTCCCATGCTTTCAAGCAATTGACCTTCTCACGTATGGCAAACCGAAAAGCTAGTCAGTCCTTTATTTCCATTACTTCGAAACATATTTCTGTGGGCTTTTACATTTCATATATCATTTAGGTTCATTTGAGTTTGGCTGCAACACAGCCTCTTGCGAACTTGTTTTTCATGCTCACTTGTGTGAGAAGTGAGTGGACTTATATAACTCTGTCCACTCAATTATCTAAATTTTTCAAAATTAGTTTTTTCATCAAAATTAGTTTTAGGCAAAGAATTAACAAAACAAAACTCTTTCGGAAGTAAATTTAAGGTCAATGATGTCATTTTCCGCTTAAGTTCGATATTCGTCTCTTCCAAAACGGTCGGCTTTGGGTAGCCGGGTGAAACATAGTTCTGAACGAATGCTGTTTCAACCCTGGTCGAGAAAAGTTCCTCTCAAGGACGTATAGGAAAATCATTTCCTTCCTTACGCTCATTTCGATCACGCAGTTTGATCTACCCCATTGTTTACGCCAAACATTGTTGGAGCTCGTCACAAAGAGATTCCCTGGCTGAGCAGACGCTCCAGCTTCTTAAACAAATATCTAGTTTCTCAAACTTTTTCTATTTGCTCTAATATAGGAAATAGCTTCTCAATCGCCAGCTACTTTAAGCTGGCCTCTTCCAAAAAAAATTTATTCAAGTCTTTACGATCTGTAAATAATATGACTACACTATCCACATTACTTCTTTCGAAAACAACCTTCGCTGTTGCTCAAATCTTGAATACAATCAAGCCAATTCGTATCATCACACAATCAAGTAAATTACGTTCAAGCATCGGATCAAGGCAAGCTTCAATTCAAATATCATATGGAAATGAAGGTACACCTGATATATTTTTTGCTCGATTCAAAGGGAGCCCGTCAAACATCCTAACAATCTATCAGCAGATGACCTGATATATTTTTCAAAAAAAATCTAGAAAATTATTCCTCTAATAAGATAATCTACATCGGCGGTATACAAATTGAAATACAATATTAAGTAAAGTCCTCGTGGATTATCGATTACAGATTAATAAGAATAAGATGAATAAGATTAATAAGAATTAATAAGTCGTAATATTGAATTTAATTAATATAATAAGAATAAGATTAATAAAAATAAGTTGAATAAGATTAATAAGAATTTATAAGTCGTAACATAGTAGAATTACTGAAAAGTGATTCTAGAATGACAATTCAAAGCTTATTCAGTAAAGCATTTCACTTTTCATCCCAGCTTCATTCCACTAAGGTCATAAAATCGTGCCACGATATCTTTCCCTCTGCCATGCTGCTTGATAATTCATTCAGCAACACCAAAATAAATAGCACGATGGCTGCTCGCTCTCAGATCCAGGTGAATGGAATGCACTGTCCTGATTACTTTATCTTCCATCATACTGCACCCAGAAGTGAATAGAATAAAATGACAAAGTCATCCTTAATATTTATTTATAGCAGCTTGCGATCCCAAAAGTCAGGTGCAGGCTTCAACCAAATCATATCAGTGCACTACGCGTCAGCAAGTCAACCTTCAATATACTATTCACCGCTGTGGTTCGTTATTCAACTATTGTAAAACTACCAGTTCCTGGCAGCAGACAGCAATATCGTAAAATATCGATGAGTGAAGTTTCGCAATATGTTGATAATAGTTCCTTACAGAAGTTATCTGTGAATCGCCTCATCCTTTGATTTCAACTGCAGAATGTATTACCCTCTGTCTCAGCGCCTTCATAAAACCTTCTCATAGTTCACCAAAAAGAGAAATAAAAAAAATTACTCACCAAGCCGACGAACCAACTGCTGTTATGCACATACACATCTGCAAAAACTAATCGTTTGCAATCGCTTTCAATAGCAAAATATTCAAGAGCCAGCTATTTGTGGCTCGTATCGTCCAAAAGTTTCTCATTCAAGTATTTAGGATCAATAGACGGTATAACGGCTTCACCCCCGTTTTATGCCAGAAAAACAATTTCAGCAATCGCTGAAACTCGGAATGCATTCAAGCCGTTTTTTTCCGTCGCAAACTTTGCTTGGATATACTCTAGAATCGAATAAGTAACAGACACAAGAACATCAGCAATGTACAGAAATATTGCCAGTGGTTTCTGTTCAACGAAATTCCTATTGCTCAGCACCATTTTTTCAACACGGCATATCACATTGCATATCGTCTACTTCTAAACGAAAAGTGCCCAATTGGGCTTTGAGCATTTTCGGCCAAGGTAATGTTTCTTCTTTGCGGCCAAAGATCATATGCTAGAGAAACAGAAACTTACAGATCCTGGCTGAGCTTCTTAAACAAATATCTTAAGTTTCTCAAACTTTTTCTATTTGCTCTAATATAGGAAATAGCTTCTCGATCGCCAGCTACTTTAAGCCAGCCTCTTTTTAAAAAAATCCTTTCAAGTCTACGATTTGTAAATAATATGACTTCACTATCCACATTACTTCTTTCAAAAACAAACTTCGCTGTTGCTCAAATCTGGAATACATCCAAGCCAATTCGTATCATCACACAATCAAGTAAACTTCGTTCTAGCATCGGCTCCAAGCAAACTTCAATTCAAATATCCCTGGTCGAGAAATGTTCCTCTCAAGGACGTATAGGAAAATCATTTCCTTTCTTACGCTCATTGCGATCACGCAGTTTGATATACCCCATTGTTTACGCCAAACATTGTTGGAGCTCGTCACAAAGAGATTCCCTGGCTGAGCTTCTCAAACAAATATCTTTAGTTTCTCAAACTTTTTCTATTTGCTCTAATATAGGAAATAGCTTCTCAATCGCCAGCTACTTTAAGCCAGCCTTTTCCAAAAAAAAATTTTTCAAGTCTACGATCTGTAAATAATATGACCACTATCCACATTCCGTCCTTCAAAAACAACCTTCGCTGTTGCTCAAATCTGGAATACATCCAAGCCAAATCGTATCATCACACAATCAACTAAATTATGTTCAAGCATCGGGATCAAAGCAAACTTAAAATATCATATGGAAATGAAACAGGGAAATACATAGATATAGAGAGGAATGGATACGAAATGGGCCGAGAGAAATGAAGCAATTTTCGACCTCTGGTGTAGTTGTGTGAGCGAGAGGTCGCAATGTGTTTGTATGACGAGGGCGGCGTGAAATATTGTAAAATTAAAGGGCAACTTTTTTGGTGCAAATAAAAATTTGTCAATATTGATGTAATGTAATTCACGTCAATAGCGAATCAATGAGTTTCGATTTGCATTAAAACTGTGCGTAGTATTTTAATTAGTGGTGCGGCAGCTGAACAGCTTTTTTTTATGAAAATGATTAGCTCTGAGCAGAGCTGAAGTCTGTTCGCGTACTTTCAGTCACAGAATTTTTGTAAATCATGTGGTGGGGGATATTCAGGAAAAGTACGAAAACGCTCTGATTGCATTTCCGGAAAAGATTCAGTTGTCGGTTTTTGTGAGAACAATAGTAATTATCAAGTCATTCAAAGTGGTGATAAATTATCGCCACAAAAATATTCGATCTTCAAAACAACATTACGCAAAAATATGTTGCTTGCCGCGCACATTTGGAAATTTTTACTCGCGACACGCGTTTCACATTTTTCACTGTTTTTCAATAGCTCAGACTCTACTGAAATTTACTGAAAGAGGCGAAATTTTCAGCATTGAGTAAAACGAAGTACATAAACGGCTTCATTGCAATTAATTGTAGCACGCGAACAGATCTAATTGTTGCCGTGTTGCCAAATAACGCAGATCACTAAGCATAATTCCGTGAAAAAAAAACTTCACTTGGATTTATTTGGTAGAGAAATTCTAAATTCAATTTCAGCGGCACTGAGTCACTTTATTAGGCTCAAAAACTATTCAAATAAAACAATCTGAAATAAATGTTTTAATCTAACGAGTATTAAAAAAGTTTCAAATTATATATACACTCAAGACATTTACGCGCAAATAATGTTAGAAAATTCTCGGCATCCACAAAAAACAAACTATTTATAGAGGTTATTGATTTGTGATCTGGTTCCCTTCTAGTCTATAAATCAGCATAGACAACGTATATCGTCTCTAAAGCTAAAGCCGATAATATTTTATTGTATTATTTAAAATGGTACTATTTTGTAATTTTGAAGGTACATTTTTATCCCTTCAAATGCGCTCAAGCTGTATAGCCTTTGTCTGAAAAAATCACTTCACATATCGCGGCGTCTATTTCGACACAAGTTTTACTTGCAATATTTGCTGTGGTAAATTCAAATATTGTTTACTTACCGGAAAAAAGAAATCGCCCTCGCACTGCGTTTATAATCACTATCATAATTCACAACACTACACTTCATTTTGCTCAATACGAATATTAACGCTTCCACTCGCCGTAAATTTTGCTTTCAAAATGTGCGAATACAAATTCTTCGCACATTACTTGTACGAAATGATCCTTAAGCACATGTTTTTAATTACCTTTTTGCCCGAAAAATCGTCCCAACGTCATATACAAAATTCTTCGCACTTTTCTTGTAACAAAAGGATATATTTCTTTCAGGTAAAACATATTTTTTCAAAATTTATGATCCCTTTGTTATACATTATGTTCCCACCCTACAAATTTGTCCCTACATCGCATGTAAATCTTGGCTTTTTTCAACCAAGGGGACGTATTTATTTCAGGTTAAATAGGTTATTTCCCGAAATTAGCGATCTTTTTGTTTTAAATTATCTTCCCACTCTACAAATCGTCCCTCCATTGTATGTAAAATAACCGCACTTTTTTGTAGCAAACGGACATATTTATTACAGGTAAAATAGGTTTTTCTAAATTAATAAATTACGTTTCCACCCTACAGATCGTCTTTACAAAGCCCAGGAAAAAGAAAGTAAATTGGTATGCTTCATACGAGAGAGTGGCAAGAGTGGTATACATGTTTTTTTATATGAACGAGCTCATAGATTTCATTGCCATAAATGCAAATTTGATTGCCATAAATTTGATGCCATAAATGTTCGATCGGGTTTAAGTTCGGTAATAGCATTTGGACAGTAACAAATAGCCCAAAGCCTACATTGTTCCGGATACATGCGAAAATTGTATAAAATGCCTTATTTTTCAGCACTTTGTTTAATATTTCTTTTAAGAATACTCAGGCAACACGTTTGATCCATCCAACCATTCACAAAATCTATATATAGCATAATGTTTCCTCCGCTGTATTTTACAGTGGAAGTAGTATGTTCCCTCCTAAACTCTGTATTAAACATTCGCCGAACATATTGCCGCTTATTAGATTCAAAAACATTAATTTTTACTTCAGCAACAAAAATTCTGTACTTCCAGAATTATTTTGGCATTTTTGCGCACTCTTAAGCGAAACGTTATTTAACAAATCAATTTTTTTTAACTATTATAAGGTTAGCTTCCGCCATTCTGCCCTTTAAATTCGCTTTCTTTTTTGAATTTCGAATAATTTGAGTAGAGACTTTCTTTTCAACTCGTTTGTTCACCTTAATTTGTAAAACTGGGGCACTTAATTTAGGGATTTTCATAATTTTTCTGATAATCCACTTTTTTCACACTCAGATAAGATTTTAGGCCTTTCTGACCGATGCTTTGTTTCAAAAAATTTGGTTGATTTATTTATTGTTATTATATTTCTCACTGTATGTCTTTTATAATTAATTTTATACCTATGTCGCAAATAATGCAACAACAATAATATTATTTCTTGATTAGCCACCTTATTCAACGTATTTTCTATTAACATAAAAAAGTAAACTATAGTGTAAGAAATACCATTTAGAAAATTTAATTTGCAGACAAACACAGCCATCAAATCTAAAATTCCCTTAAATTCCCTAAAATAGATATATTTGAAATCAAACTGAAATAAAATTTTCGCGACCAAAACACTTGCTAATTTAATTTCAATCGACCGGTATGCCTACCAACGTAACATATAATATCTACATGCGTATAGATCATTTAGCATCATAATCTGCAAACAGCATTCGTAAATAGTAGCCCAAGTCAATTACAAAGTTTACTTGTGCTACTTTAAATCGTTCATTCACACCGGTTTTCATCGTTCGAACAATTTTCTTCACTTAAATGACGTCAATTCATATAATTGATCAAACTTAATGCCCCTACACGCTATCAAGCTTTCCCCGCCTATGAACAAAAGCAATCAATAAAAATGGCGATCGGGCGGTTTGACACATGTTTTATTTTCGTGTTTTCATCAATTAAAAGTATAAATGTTTAGATTGATCAACAAACAGTGTGAAAGTAAAAAGTGTTTTGCACCAATTACTCATAGGATTTCGCCCTAGAATGTGTGATGTAGGTACAAATTCAATTTGAATCAATGTACCTCTTTTTACCGGATTTAGGATAGAAAGCTTTTGAATTGTGGAAAGAAATGGTTGTTATATGTATGCAAGCAACATTTTCGACCTCCCCATACAAAATAACATCAAATTTCATTCAGAAAATTTGATTAATTTTGAAACTTGTGCCCCATGTGACACATATTTTATTTTCCCTGCTATTCCAACTAACCCGAAAATCGACCATGTTCACAACAATACAAATGTATGGAAATGTTTGTTTACATAGAGAGTCAACAGCGCAGAAGGGTATAGTGTGCGGCATTGAGGGGAAAGCTTTTTTGGAGAGAGTAAGTTGCATATGTAGTAAAAATGCTTCATTCACGTACGGGTTCATGGATTATCATTTCGTGTCCATTCTTTATATGTCTATGGCTTCATAGATTATCCCAATTTTTCAATATACAAAGCTCCATAAAAGCTTTTATGGGCTCGTCTAAATCAATGTCAAACCTCTTTTTTCTGGAATCAGTCCGAGGTTCCTCGAGCTACATGCAGAACAGTTTTCCGCAAACAGATGGTTTGTGACTAGGTGGAAGCAAAGTTTTGCATCTGCAATCAAGAACAGTGCCACAGCGTTACAATGTCATCCACCTACCCAGCTTGTCTGAGGCACAATTGCCAAGACAATTGGCAGCCATATTACAGTGCTTAGTTCAGTTAACTTTCCCAATCACCGTGCTCTTTACACCCGGCATCAAAGTCTCATTCTATTCGATTCGCGTATTCAGATTTTACACCAAAGCCAAAGACTATCTCTATAACTTTTAAGAAGACACTACGTTTCACACATCACACCATCGCACAATCAACTAAATTACGTTCAAGAATCAGATCAGGTCACATGCATCCATCATATGCTAGAGAAACAGAAACTTACAGATCCTGGCTGAGCTTCTTAAACAAATATCTTTAGTTTCTCAAACTTTTTCTATTTGCTCTATTATAGGAAATAGCTTCTCAATCACCAGCTACTTTAAGCCAGCCTCTTCTAAAAAAAATTCTTTCAAGTCTACGATCTGTAAATAATATAACTTCACTATCCACATTACTTCTTTCAAAAACAACCTCCGCTGTTGCTCATATCTGGAATACATCCAAGCCAATTCGTATCATCACACAATCAAGTAAATAATGTTCAAGCATCGGATCAAAGCAAACTTCAACTCAAATATCATATGGAAATGAAAGAGGGAAATACTACATCAGTATGCTTCATAGATTCTCCCAATTTTTTACAGTGCTTAGTTCAGTTAACTTTCCCAATCACCGTGCTCCTTACACCCGGCATCAAAGTCTCATCAACAGTAATTCGATTCGCGTATTCAGATTTTACACCAAAGTCAAAGACTATCTCTATAACTGTCAAGAAGACACTACGTTTCAATCATCATACCATCGCACAATCAATATGCTAGAAATGAAACAGGGATATACCACATTAGTGTGCTTCATAGATTATCCCAATTTTTCAATACACAAGGCTCCATAAAAGCTTTTATGGGCTCGTCTAAATTAATGTCAAACCTCTTTTTTTCTGGAATCAGTCCGAGGTTCCTCGAGCTACATGCAGAACAGTTTTCCGCAAACAGATGGTTTGTCACTAGGTGGAAGCAAAGTTTTGCATCTGCAATCAAGAACAGTGCCAGAGCGTTACAACGTCATCCACCTACCCAGCTTGTCTGAGGAACAATTGCCAAGACAATTGGCAGCCATATTACAGTGCTTAGTTCAGTTAACTTTCCCAATCACCGTGCTCCTTACACCCGGCATCAAAGTCTCAGCAACAGTAATTCGATTCGCGTATTCAGATTTTACACCAAAGTCAAAGGCTATCTCTATAACTTTCAAGAAGACACTACGTTTCAATCATCATACCATCGCACAATCTACTAAATTACGTTCAAGAATCAGATCAGGTCAGATTCATCCATCAAATGCAAGAGAAACAGAAACTTACAGATCCTTCCTGAGCTTCTTAAACAAATATCTTTAGTTTCTCAAACTTTTTCTATTTGCTCTAATATAGGAAATAGCTTCTCAATCGCCAGCTACTTTAAGCCAGCCTCTTCCAAAAAAATTTTTTTCAAGTCTACGATCTGTAAATAATATGACTTCACTATCCACATTACGTCCTTCAAAAACAAACTTCGCTGTTGCTCAAATCTGGAATACATCCAAGCCAAATCGTATCATCACACAATCAAGTAAATAACGTTCAAGCATCGGATCAAAGCAAACTTCAATTCAAATATCATATGGAAATGAAACAGGGAAATACTACATGCTTCAAAGAGTCTCCCAATTTTTTAATAGACAAAGCTCCATAAAAGCTTTTATGGGCTCGTCTAAATCAATGTCAAACCTCTTTTTTCTGGAATCAGTCCGATGTTCCTCGAGCTACATGCAGAACAGTTTTCAGCAAATAGATGGTTTGTGACTAGATGGAAGCAAAGTTTTGCATCTGCAATCAAGAACAGTGCCACAGCGTTACAACGTCATCCACCTACCCAGTTTGTCTGAGGCACAATTGCCAAGACAACTGGCAGCCATATTACAGTGCTAAGTTCAGTAAACTTTCCCAATCACCGTGCTCTTTACACCCGGCATCAAAGTCTACTCGATTCGCGTATTCAGATTTTACACCACAGTCAAAGACTATCTCTATAACTTTCAAGAAGACACTACGTTTCACACATCACAACAAATTCGATTATAAATTATTCGATAAAATATCGATGAGTGAAGTTTGATGATGGTTCCTTACAGGAAGTTTTCTGTGAATCGCCTCATCCTGTGATTTCAACTGCAGAATGTATTACCCTTTCTCTGCGCCTCCATAAAACCTTCTCGTAGTTCACCAAAAGAGTTTTACTCACCAAGCCGACGAACAAACTGCTGTTATGCACATACACATCTGCACAAACTAATCGTTTGTGGCTCGTATCGTCCAAAAGTTTGTCATTCAAGTTTTTAGGATCAATAGACGATATAACGGCTTCACCCGCGATTTCGAGCATTTCCGGCCGAAGAAATGTTTCTTTTTTGGGCCCAAAGAAACCTTTAACTTCAATATTAAAATATTCACTGTCTGCAAGACAAAATTTTTCCCATGCTTTCAAGCAATTGA
The DNA here is from genome assembly GCA_963978885.1 of Nemotelus pantherinus. NCBI lineage: Eukaryota > Metazoa > Arthropoda > Insecta > Diptera > Stratiomyidae > Nemotelus > Nemotelus pantherinus. The sequence goes on from OZ022264.1 coordinate 144,165,958, forward strand.
CCTCCTCACGTATGGCAAACCGAAAAACTAGCCAGTTCTTTATTTCAATTACTTCGTAACATATTTCTGTGGGATTTTACATTTCATATATAATTTAGGGTCATTTGAGTTTGACTGCAACACAGCCGCTTGCGAACTTGTTTTTCATGCTCACTTGTGTGAGAAGTGAGTGGACTTATATAACTCTGTCGACTCAATTATCTAAATTTTTCAAAATTAGGTTTTTTCATCAAAATTAGTTTTAGGCAAAGTATTAACAAAACAAAACTCTTTCGGAAATAAATTTAAGGTCAATGATGTCATATTCCGCTGAAGTTCGATATTCGTCTCTTCCAAAACGGTCGGTTTTGGGTAGCCGGGTGAAACATCGTTCTGAACGAATGCTGTTTCAACCCTGGTCGAGAAAAGTTCCTCTCAATGACGTATAGGAAAATCATTTCCTTCCTTACGCTCATTTCGATCACGCAGTTAGATCCACCCCATTGTTTACGCCAAACATTAAAGGAGCTCGTCACAAAGAGATTCCCTGGCTGAGCAGACGCTCCAGCTTCTCAAACAAATATCTTTAGTTTCTCAAACTTTTTCTATTTGCTCTAATATAGGAAATAGCTTCTCAATCGCCAGCTACTTTAACCGTTAGAATGCTACGCGGCGCAAAAGCGCTGCGATCGTTTGTATCGAAAATTGCGGCGCAGCGCAAAAGCGCTGCGAGTTTCAGTGTGTTTTCGGTGCTCCGCGGGAGTGCACGTACGCTGACCTCGCGCGTAATTTGTAATGAGAGTGCATTCTTATACATTTAAAAATAACTTTTATCATTTTTTTATATTATTTTAAAAAAATAACCATGTCACGTGCTATTATTTCGAACGTTGATTCGATTCCTATTGATTCTACGGGGAGTGAAACGACAGATACAAATAGTGATGATAGCAGTATTATAACGCATCGAAGAAAAAGATTGAGGATTGAAAGTGAGTCTTCTACCTCCTCTTCATCTACAGAAACAGAAGAAACACCAACTTTTGCCAAAATTCCTCCGACAAAAGTGTTTTCTAAATCAACAAATGATTTTTTCGAGACTCCTGGACCTAGGCGGGCGCCTCCTCCCGATGGCACACCCATAACCTATTTCAACATATTCTTTACCATATCACTGCTCGAAACCATCGTAGGGGAAACAAATCGATATGCTGCACAGTTTTTGGCCTCGCACACTGTATCGGATAATTCTCGAGCAAAAAAGTGGACGCCGACAACAATATACGAAATGAAAGCCTTTATTGCTGTCATACTCGAAATGGGAATAACGAGAAGGCCAACAATTAGTAGTTGGTGGATAAAAAATTCCCGACACATACCATGGTTTGGGACAATGTTTTCAAGGGATAGGTTCCAACTGATTTTGAAGTTTTTTCACTTGGTTGATAACAGATTATTATTTGAACCAGGCCATCCGAATTATGACCCATGTGGCAGGTTTGATGTGCTTGTCAAACATGCAAATACCGTATTTCATCAGCATTATGTACCAAATCAACAACTATCCATCGACGAGTCGTTAGTTGGTACTCACTGCCATTCTTCGATAAAACAATATAATCCAAACAAAAAACACCATAAATGGGGAATCAAATTTTGGATGCTGTGCGACTTGGTTTCCAAATATTGCTTGGGTTTTTTCTGCTACAAAGGAGCTAAAAATACAGATGACAGAGATTCGGTAGAAAAATATGGTCTTGGATTTACGGTAGTGCAAAAATTGCTTTCAATTGGAAATTACCTGAACAAAGGTTATCATTTGTTTACAGATAATTTTTACACAAGCTTACGATTGGCCAAAGCCCTTTCGGAACAAAATACATATATAACTGGAACAATAAGACGTAACAGAAAAGAGATTCCTCCAGAAGCTAAGAAAGCAATCGTAGGAGAAGCCAAATACCTAGCACATGAAAATGTTTTGATGTGTTCATTCAGAGACAAAAAGTCCAAACCAAAGCCAGTCATATTGATTTCATCCAATGCAGATACTAATAGTGTGACGATCAAGAAAAAGAAAGGGAATTTTGAATACGAAAAAGTGAAACCAAGCATGATTGATGACTACAACAAATACATGGGAGGTGTGGACAAATCTGACAAAATGTTGTACGTGTATTTGGACGAGCGAAGAACCCTAAAATATTGGAAAAAAGTAGTATTCAACATTTTTGGAAGAATGGTACTCAACTCTTATATTTTGTATGTTTCCAACACTACCGAAAAAAAAATGACCCGGCTCCAATTCACATCGAAAATTATTGAGGATCTCGAAAAGGAGTGGATGAATCATAAAAATAGCATGTCAACACAACCATCTTCATCAAAGAAAAAATTTGCGCTGGAAAAATTACCGGGACGTAACTTACGCCAGTGCGAGGTGTGTAGCAACAGAGGGAGTGGGATAAAGCGATCCCGCCTTATTTGCGTACGCTGTAGGAAAGGCCTACACGCTATTTGTGCGGCAAAACATAATTGTTGAGCTATTTTTTTTTTATTTTTTATTTTCTAAAAGAAATAAAATACAATAATATTGATATTATTTTATGTTTAATAAACATTAATAAACAATAAACATTTTATCTTTATAATGCAAAAATAATTAATAAAATTGATTGATATTTGTCTAAGTTAGAGTGTTTTATTTGACACCATTATTTTTTCCTCTAAATTAATCAATATGTGTATAACAATTTTCATTTATTTTTGCCAAAATTGCTTAGCACTAAAACGGTTAAGCTGGCCTCTTGCAAAAAAAAAATTTTTCAAGTCTTTACGATCTGTAAGTAATATGACTAGACTATCCACATTACTTCTTTCAAAAACAACCTTCGCTGTTGCTCAAATCTGGAATACAGCCAAGCCAATTCGTATCATCACACAATCAAGTAAATTACGTTCAAGCATCGGATCAAGGCAAACTTCAATTCAAATATCATATGGAAATGAAACAGGGAAATACTACATCAGTGTGCTTCATAGATTATCCCAATTTTTCAATATACAGAGCTCCATAAAAGCTTTTATGGGCTCGTCTTAATCAATGTCAAAGCTCTTTTCTAAAATCAGTCCGAGGTTCCTCGAGTTACATGCAGAACAGTTTTCCGGAAACAGATGGTTTGTCACTAGGTTGAAGCAGAGTGTTGCATCTGCAATCAAGAACAGTGCCACAGCGTTACAACGTCATCCACCTACCCAGCTTGTCTGAGGCACAATTGCCAAGACAATTGGCAGCCATATTACAGTGCTTAGTTCAGTTAACTTTCCCAATCACCCTGCTCCTTACACCCGGCATCAAAGTCTCCTCGATTCGCGTATTCAGATTTTACACCAAAGTCAAAGTCTATAACTTTCAAGAAGACACTACGTTTCAATCATCATACCATCGCACAATCAACTAAATTACGTTCAAGAATCAGATCAGGTCAGATTCATCCACATATGCTAGAGCAACAGAAACTTACAGTGTCAGTGTTCATCAAAGATTCTCCAAATTCTTCAATACAAACAGCTCGACAAAAGCTTTCGCTGGCTCGTTGCAATCAATATCAGAGCTGTTTTATCCGCAAACAGCTCCCGGTGCTTCGAGCTACATAAAAAACAGTTTTTCTCGGAAATACGGTAAATCATTAGCAGTATGCAAAGTTTGGCGTCCACAATCATCCACAGTGCCACAGCGTTACAATACCATCCGACCGCTCAGCTGGTCTGAGGCACAGATGTCAAAAAGATCGTCACTCATTCTAGAGTGCTTAATTGAAGCAACTTTCCCAAACGCCAGAATCAATTCGGCTGGCATGGAAGTCTCATTCACAATAATTCGATTCTTATCTTCAGACTTTACATCAACGTCGGAGACTACCTCTGCTTCTAGCAGTACAGTGTGCTTTTGGTCCTTTGTTACAGCGTTATACACTGTCTGCAAGACAAAATCTTTCGCATGCTTTCAAGCAATTGATCTTCTCACGTATGGCAAACCGAAAAGCTAGTCAGTCCTTTATTTCCATTACTTCGAAACATATTTCTGTGGGCTTTTACATTTCATATATAATTTAGGGTCATTTGAGTTTGACTGCAACACAGCCTCTTGCGAACTTGTTTTTCATGCTCACTTGTGTGAGAAGTGAGTTGACTTATATAACTCTGTCCACTCAATTATCTAAATTTTTCAAAATTAGTTTTTTCATCAAAATTAGTTTTAGGCAAAGTATTAACAAAACAAAACTCTTTCGGAAGTAAATTTAAGGTCAATGATGTCATTTTCCGCTTTAGTTCGATATTCGTCTCTTCCAAAACGGTCGGCTTTGGGTAGCCGGGTGAAACATCCTTCTGAACGAATGCTGTTTCAACCCTGGTCGAGAAAAGTTTTTCTCAAGGACGTATAGGAAAATCATTTCCTTTCTTACGCTCATTTCGAACATACAGTTTTATCTACCCTATTGTTTACGCCAAACATTGTTGGAGCTCGTCACAAAGAGATTCCCTGGCTTAACTTCTCAAACAAATATCTTTAGTTTGCCAAACTTTTTGTATTTGCTCTAATAAAGAAAATAGCTTCTCAATCGCCAGCTACTTTGAGCTAGCCTCTTCCAAAAAAAATTCTTTCAAGTCTTTACGATCTGTAAATAATATGACTTCACTATCCACATTACTTCTTTCAAAAACAAACTTCGCTGTTGCTCAAATCTGGAATACATCCGTTCAGTTAACTTTCCCAATCACCGTGCTCTTTACACCCGGCATCAAAGTCTCATCAACAGTAATTCGATTCGCGGGGTCAGATTTTACACCAAAGCCAAATACTATCTCTATAACTTTCAAGAAGACACTACGTTTCACACATCACACCATCGCACAATCAATATGCTAGAAATGAAATAGGGAAATACTACATCAGTGTGCTTCATAGATTATCCCAATTTTTCAACAGACAAAGCTCCATAAAAGCTTTTATGGGCTCGTCTAAATCAATGTCATACCTCTTTTTTCTGGAATCAGTCCAAGGTTCCTCGAGTTACATGCAGAACAGTTTTCCGCAAACAGATGGTTTGTCACTAGGTTGAAGCAAAGTTTTGCATCTGCAATCAAGAACAGTGCCAGAGCGTTACAACGTCATCCACCTACCCAGCTTGTCTGAGGCACAATTGCCAAGACAATTGGCAGCCATATTACAGTGCTTAGTTTAACTTTAACTTAGTTTAACTTAGTTTAACTTAGTTTAACTTAGTTTAACTTAGTTTTTAACTTTCCCAATCACCGTGCTTTTTACACCCGGCATCAAAGTCTCATCAACAGAAATTCGATTCGCGTATTCAGATTTTACGCCAAAGTCAAAGACTATCTCTATAACTTTCAAGAAGACACTACGTTTCAATCATCATACAATCGCACAATCAATTAAATTACGTGCAAGAATCAGATCAGGTCAGATTCATCCATCATATGCTAGAGAAACAGAAACTTACAGTGTCAGTCTTCATCAAAGATTCTCCAAATTCTTCAATACAAACAGCTCGATAAAAGCTTTCGCTGGCTCGTTGCAATCAATATCAGAGCTGTTTTCTCCGCAAACAGCTCCCGGTGCTTCGAGCTACATTAAAAACAGTTTTTCTGGGAAATACGGTAAATCATTAGCAGAATGCAAAGTTTCGCGTCCACAATCATCCACAGTGCCACAGCGTTACAATACCATCCGACCGCTCAGCTGGTCTGAGCCACAGATGTCAAAAAGATCGTCACTCATTCTAGAGTGCTTTATTCAAGCAACTTTCCCAAACGCCAGAATCAAATCGGCTGGCATGGAAGTCTCATTCACAATAATTCGATTCTTATCTTCAGACTATACATCAACGTCGGAGACTACCTCTGCTTCCTGCAGTACAGTGTGCTTTTGGTCCTTTGTTACAGCGAGCCAATTCCTGGGTTTCTATCTGCTCGATTCAAAGGGAGCCCGTCAAACATCCTAACAATCTATCAGCAGGGGCCTCCGATGTAATCGAAGCCACTTTTCATGCCAGCTTCATTCCACTAAGGTCAAAAAATCGTGCCACGATATCATTCTCTCTGCCACGCTGCTTGTTAATTCATTCAGCAACACCAAAATAAATAGCACGATGGCTGCTCGCTCGCAGATCCAGGTGAATGGAATGCACTGTCCTGATTACTTGATCTTCCATCATACTGCACCCAGAAGTGAATAGAATAAAATGACAAAGTCATCCTGAATATTTATTTATAGCAGCTTTCGATCCAAAAAGTCAGGTGCAGGCTTCAACCAAATCATATCAGTGCACTACGCTTCAGCAAGTCAACCTTACAAAATTATACTATTCACCGCTGTGGTTCGTTATTCAACTATTGTTAAACTACCAGTTCCCGGCAGCAGACACCAATATCGTTAAATATCAATGAGTGAAGTTTCGCAATTTGTTGATAATGGTTCCTTACAGGAAGTTATCTGTGAATCGCCTCATCCTGTGATTTCAAATGCAGAATGTATTACCCTTTGTCTCAGCGCCTCCATAAAACCTTCTCATAGTTCACCAAAAAGAGTTTTACTCACCAAGCCGGCGAACCAACTGCTGTTATGCACATACACATCTGCACAAACTAATCGTTTGCAATCGCTTTCAATAGCGAAATATTCAAGAGCCAGCTATTTGTGGCTCGTATCGTCCAAAAGTTTCTCATTCAAGTATTTAGGATCAATGGACGATATAACGGCTTCACCCGCGTTTTATGTCAGAAAAACAATTTAACCCTTCCATACGTGAGAACAATTGCCATATGTGAAACAATTTTACGTTGGAGCTCGTCACAAAGAGATTCCCTGGCTGAGCAGACGCTCCAGCTTCTCAAACAAATATCTTTAGTTTCTCAAACTTTTTCTATTTGCTCTAATATGCTTTTACATTTCATATATAATTTAGTGTCATTTGAGTTTGACTGCAACACAGCCTCTTGCGAACTTGTTTTTCATGCTCACTTGTGTGAAAAGTGAGTGGACTTATATAACTCTGTCCACTCAATTATCTAAATTTTTCAAAATTAGTTTTGTCATCAAAATTAGTTTTAGGCAAAGTATTAACAAAACAAAACTCTTTCGGAAGTAAATTTAAGGTCAATGATGTCATTTTCCGCTTTAGTTCGATATTCGTCTCTTCCAAAACGGTCGGCTTTGGGTAGCCGGGTGAAACATCGTTCTGAACGAATGCTGTTTCAACCCTGGTCGAGAAAAGTTACTCTCAAGGACGTATAGAAAAATAATTTCCTTCCTTACGATCATTTCGATCACGCATTTTGATCTACCATATTGTTTACGCCAAACATTGTTGGAGCTCGTCACAAAGAGATTCCCTGGACGCTCCAGCTTTTTAAACAAATATATTTAGTTTCTCAAATTTATTCTATTTGCTCTAATATAGGAAATAGCTTCTCAATCGCCAGGTACTTTAAGCCAGCCTCTTCCAAAAAAAATTCTTTCAAGTCAACGATCTGTAAATAATATGACTTCACTATCCACATTACGTCCTTCAAAAACAACCTTCGCTGTTGCTCAAATCTGGAATACATCCAAGCCAAATCGTATCATCACACAATCAACTAAATTATGTTCAAGCATCGGATCAAAGCAAACTTCAATTCAAATATCATATGGAAATGAAACAGGAAAATACTACATCAGTATGCTACATAGATTCTCCCAATTTTTTAATAGACAAAGCTCCATAAATGCTTTTATGGGCTCGTCTAAATCAATGTCAAACCTCTTTTTCCTGGAATCAGTCCGAGGTTCCTCGAGCTACATGCAGAACAGTTTTCGGCAAACAGATGGTTTGTGACTAGGTGGAAGCAAAGTTTTGCATCTGCAATCAAGAACAGTGCCACAGCGTTACAACGTCATCCACCTACCCAGCTTGTCTGAGGCACAATTACCAAGACCATTGGCAGCCATATTACAGTGCTTAGTTCAGTTAACTTTCCCAATCACCGTGCTCTTTACACCCGGCATCAAAGTCTGATCAACAGTAATTCGATTCGCGTGTACAGATTTTACACCAAAGCCAAAGACCAAAACTTTCAAGAAGACACTACGTTTCACACATCACACCATCGCACAATCAACTAAATTACGTTCAAGAATCAGATCAGGTCAGATTCATCCATCATATGCTAGAGAAACAGAAACTTACAGATCCTGGCTGAGCTTCTTAATTAAATATCTTTCTCAAACTTTTTCTATTTGCTCTAATATAGGAAATAGCTTCTCAACCGCCAGCTACTTTAAGCTGGCCTCTTCCAAAAAATATGTTTTCAAGTCTTAAAGATCTGTAAATAATTTGACTTCACTATCCACATTAATTCTTTGAAAAACAACCTTCGCTGTTGCTCAAATCTGGAATACAACCAAGCCAATTTGTATCATCAAACAATCAAGTAAATTACGTTCAAGCATCGGATCAAGGCAAACTTCAATTCAAATATCATATGGAAATGAAACAGGGATATACTACATCAGCATGCTTCATAGATTCTCCCAATTTTTTAATAGACAAAGCTCCATTAAAGCTTTTATGGGCTCGTCTAAATCAATGTCAAACCTCTTTTTTCGGCAATCAGTCCGAGGTTTCTTGAGCTACATGCAGAACAGTTTTCCGCAAACAGATGGTTTGTGACTAGGTGGAAGCAAAGTGTTGCATCTGCAATTCAGAACAGTGCCAATGCGTTACAACGTCATCCCCCTACCCAGTTTGTCTGAGGCACAATTGCCAAGACAATTGGCAGCCATATTACAGTGCTTAGTTCAGCTAACTTTCCCAATCACCGTGCTCTTTACACCCGGCATCAAAGTCTCCTCGATTCGCGTATTGAGATTTTACACCAAAGTCAAAGACTATCTCTATAACTTTCAAGAAGACACTACGTTTCACACATCACACCAAATTCGATTATAAATTATTCGATAAAATACCGATGAGTGAAGTTTCGCAATATGCTCCTTTTTGTAAATAATATGACTTTTTCTAATGGTTCCTTACAGGAAGTTATCTGTGAATCGCCTCATCCTGTGATTTCAACTGCAGAATGTATTACCCTTTGTCTCAGCGCCTCCATAAAACCTTCTCGTAGTTCACCAAAAAGAGTTTTACTCACCAAGCCGACGAACCAACTGCTGTTATGCACATACACATCTGCACAAACTAATCGTTTGCAATCGCTTTCAATAGCAAAATATTCAAGAGCCAGCTATTTGTGGCTCGTATCGTCCAAAAGTTTCTCATTCAAGTATTTAGGATCAATAGACGGTCTAACGACTTCACCCGCGTTCTATGCCAGAAAAACAATTTCAGCAATCGCTGAAACTCGGAATGCATTCAAGCCGCTTTTTTCCGTCGCAAAGTTTGCTTAGATATACTCTCGAATCGTATAAGCGAAAACACAAGAGCATCCGCAATGTACAGAAATATTGCCAGTGGTTTCTGTTCAACGAAATTCCTATTGTTCAGCACCCTTTTTTCAACTATCACATATCACATTGCTTCGCATATCGTCTACTTCTAAACTTCGAGCATTTGCGGCCGAAGAAATGTTTCTTCTTTGCGGCCAAAGAAACCTTTAACCTCAATATTAAAATATACACTGTCTGCACGACAAAATCTTTCCCATGCTTTCAAGCAATTGACCTTCTCACGTATGGCAAACCGAAAAGCTAGTCAGTCCTTTATTTCAATTACTCCGAAACATATTTCTGTGGGATTTTACATTTCATATATAATTAAGGGTCATTTGAGTTTGACTGCAACACAGCCTCTTGCGAACTTGTTTTTCATGCTCACTTGTGTGAGAAGTGAGTGGACTTATATAACTCTGTCGACTCAATTATCTAAATTTTTCAAAATTAGGTTTTTTCATCAAAATTAGTTTTAGGCAAAGTATTAACAAATCAAAACTCTTTCGGAAGCAAATTTAAGGTCAATGATGTCTTTTCCGCTTTAGTTCGATATTCGTCTCTTCCAAAACGGTCGGCTTTGGGTAGCCGGGTGAAACATCGTTCTGAACGAATGCTGTTTCAACCCTGGTCGAGAAAAGTTACTCTCAAGGACGTATAGAAAAATCATTCCCTTCTTTACGCTCATTTCGATCACGCATTTTGATCTACCCCATTGTTTACGCCAAACATTGTTGGAGCTCGTCACAAAGAGATTCCCTGGACGCTCCAGCTTCTTAAACAAATATCTTTAGTTTCTCAAATTTTTTCTATTTTGAAATGGTATGTCATATGCGCAGTTAGCTTTTACCAGTGTTCGAAAAAGATAAGTTTTTATTTTTGTAAACGAACTAGGAGGAAAGCAATTGTCGTTTTTGCAAATAAGTAGTCATCGCTTCTGCGTGGCGAATTTAACCGCCCCTTTAGCATCAGCTCAGACGTACTTATGTAAGATAAAATATATGTTTAGCTTGTACGAGCAACGTCTTTTTGGTCGCCGATTCTTTTGGCTTACCAATTCAGACTGACTTTATTGTGCCATATTCCGGTCTTAAATAGTAACATTATTCGTTAAATTAGCAAATGAAAATTATGTGTACTAAAATGTATGGATTTGGCTTTTAATGTTGTTTTTAAAATTAAGTGCAATTGTTTGAGTCTCCGCTAAATCAAGTCTATTATAATTTTAGTGTTCACCACTTTCGTGGAATATCGCTAGAATCGCAAAGTGGACATATTTGATATGTTTTGACATTTATGTGTGTTTACATATTAGTATTCACAACACCCTCCTCCTTTGGGGAAAAAAATTTCTTTTCTGAAGAAAGGAAATTTTTCTTGAACTCAAATCCATACTTTACAATTTTAATCACATTTTTTGACGTTTTTGTTTATGTGCATAGAAAGTTTGATTTTAAATATTTGATTCGTAAATGTTTCGTTTAGTTTTAACTTAAAATATATGTGTGATTTTCTTGAAGCTTTTTTTTTATGTTATATTTGTAATTTGGTATTCTTGCTTGTAAAAATTAATAATTTCTATAGATATTAATTAATGTGTGAATGTATGAACGTTTTCATCAATTTTGTGTTGAATAACAATGTAATTACAATGCTTATGTTTAAATATGCTTTTTTTGTGTTTATTTTTGTATGATATTTTCATATTTGTGTTACTTTAATAATATCTCTTTAGTAAATAATTGTGCAATTTTCTGTTCGCTAATATATATGATTTAACAAAATTTCTTTATATTTTGTATGGTTTGTGGTATTCTTTTTGCTGTTTTTTGGTGTTTTTAACTAAAATTTCTTGAAAATTCAAAGAATTCATTTTTATATTTAAATATTTTGTTGTATTTGATTGAATAAACTTAGGTTCCGAAAAGTATGTTCGATCTGTTACAAAAAAGAATAAATATTTTACTTCAAAGTTGAAAAGTTTATTTCAATTCCTGAGTTAATTTTATTGTTTGCTTTAATTTATTCTTTCATATTTTGCAAGTTTGATTTGTAGTTCATTAATATAATTAAATTGAACTAAGCTTTCAATTATTCTCCTAGGTGTTTTGTAGATGATTATTTTCATCGGTTCGTTTTGAATTTGAATTTTTTGTAGCATTCTTTTAAGCATGTTTTTGAATTTCTCTATATTAGATGTGTTTGGGATTTTGTGGCTCTTGTTTCGGCACACATTTGATATATTCTTTTCAGTTGTTTTTGATGTCAGCATCTCCAATGGCAAAACTAATTTCGATGGATTGTCACTGCATCTAACTGCGATTTTATTATTTTCCATTGTCACTCTTGGAATATACTCTATTTTGAATTTTGATTTCATCAAATATTCTATATCAGCGTTCGAATCGCTGTTACAAACAGAAGCTTCTTTAGGCTTCATATTATGTTTTATCAAACTTTTAATTTTAATAGTCGAGTTGCTGTTATATAAATCAGCTTTCATATGTTTTATGTTCTGGGTTTGTTCATGCACTTCTTCAGACTTTGTTTTATTTTTCTTCTGCCTAGTATTTTTTTGGTTTATGATTATTTTTCTTGTACATGGTAATACTTTTTTGTCATCAGTATTGTTTTTCTGTGTTGGTTTCATATTTTTTAATGCTTCTGAGCTCATATGGTTCATGTCAATACTTTGCACTGCTTCTTTAATGATTTCTTCATCATTGAGTATATCGTTTATTGGACCTTCGACTTCAATCGATCGGTATTCATTCAATGATTTAGTTTCTGTTTTAATATTATCTATCAGTTCATCTGTTTTGTTTGTGTTTAATATTTCGATGTGTTTTTCGCTCTCTTCTTGGATTATTGAATAGCTTATATAAGTTTCAGGTGTGATTTCGTTCTGAGCATTTCCATTTCTCTGGTTTATAAAATTTTTTCCAAATCTTTCAGGATTATTGTTATTTCTATAATAATAGCTTTGGTTTGTTACTTTGTTTCTGGAATTATAGTTGTTTCCATTATTCTTATTGTTATTTCTGTAAAAATTTTTTTTACTTTGACCATAATTATTATTGTTCTTATATGTGTTGTAATAGTTTCTTTGACAGTTATTGTTTGGGCAGTTTCTATAACTATAATTCAATTGTTGATTTAAACTGTTTCTACTATTTATATACGTAACATTTTTCGTGGTATTTATGCTTGATTCTAATTCAACCGCTATTTGAATTGCTTCTACAAGCGTTTTGGGCTGTGCAGCGAAAATTGTAGGTTTGAGTGATTCGTCTAAACCATTTTTAAATATAGTAAGTGCATACGAGTCATTTGACTTTCGTATTGCTACTTTCTCTGCTGGAGATGGGTTCTGGCCTAAGCTTTGAATTTGAATATTGCTCAATTCGTGAATGAGCTCAGATATTTTTTCGCCATATTTCTCAACTGTGCCGTGTTGGCGTAATTGGGATAGTTGTGTATGAATTTGTTGTTGAGTTTTATGATTTTTAAATCTATTTACTAGAGCTCTTTCTAGTTCAACGTAGCTATTTATATCTAATGATAATAGTTGTGTTTTAACAACCGTTCCTAATTTTACATGTCTTGTAAATTTCAATAATTTGTGTTTCCCGTCTTCATTAAGGCTCTCATTTAGTAAACTAACTATTGTTAGGAAAGCTTCAAGTTCTTTCGGATTACCACTAAAAATTGGTATGCACTCCAATGCTACCTCAATATCGAAGTTACTCATCTTACTATAATCTTTCAATCTTCCAAAATTAAAACATATATATAAATCGTTTTTCCTTTTTTTAAAGCGCCACTGGAACTAAGAATTTTTTTTTTTTTTTTAACTTTATTTACTTCTTCACAACCTTTTTTTTATACCACAGACCATGCATATTTCTTGTTATTCTACTGTATTTGATTTATTGTTTTGTTTCATTAGTCGAACAAATTTTAATTCCCTATTTTGTTTACGAAACACCATTATATTTTGTTCGTTAAATCTATTCACTTTCATTCAATTTGCTTCCTATTTGAAGCATTACATTATTTGATACTATAACTAACGGTTCTAATTTTGATTCATTTGCCTCCATCGTGTAAATTTGTTTACAGTTTCGTTTTTAATGTTCTTGAAAATCCTGTTTTCAATACTTGAAGTGTTTTACTTTGTTTGCAAAATTTAATTTTCATGTTTTGTATTATATTTTCTATTTTATAGTTTTTCGGTATACATAGTATTGTTTTTCAAGCCGTTGTAGTTTAAATTTTTTTTGCTTAGATAATTCATAATGATTTCATTAATCTAAATTAATGTGTGATCTATGAGTTAGTTCCCGATGCTCGAGGCTAATCGAATTTGGAATTCTTGTCGCTCGAAATTCGTAATATCAAAAGTTCGTAGGTCCCACTATCTGCAGGTTTCGAAATTTGCAGGAACATGGTTTAGTTTATGTTTATCTATAATTTTAAATCTATTTTTCATTGTTAATGGTTATAATTTCTGCAGTCGTCCAAGAATCGATGTCGCTCTAGCAGTTGAAATATGCATCGCTCGAAATTTGCAGGGTCGTCTTGCAAAAATCCGCTTGCAAAATTTTGTCGGGCTCCAGTTTAGTTATTCGTAATGTCCAGATCTCAGAGTTATCCATTATGCGCCGCAAGCTCCAAACATAAAAGCTTCTGAATGTTTGCAGGATCGTGTGTTACAGGATCGCCATGAAATGGTATGTCATATGCGCAGTTAGCTTTTACCAGTGTTCGAAAAAGATAAGTTTTTATTTTTGTAAACGAACTAGGAGGAAAGCAATTGTCGTTTTTGCAAATAAGTAGTCATCGCTTCTGCGTGGCGAATTTAACCGCCCCTTTAGCATCAGCTCAGACGTACTTATGTAAGATAAAATATATTTTTAGCTTGTACGAGCAACGTCTTTTTGGTCGCCGATTCTTTTGGCTTACCAATTCAGACTGACTTTATTGTGCCATATTCCGGTCTTAAATAGTAACATTATTCGTTAAATTAGCAAATGAAAATTATGTGTACTAAAATGTATGGATTTGGCTTTTAACCCTCTAGGGTCACACTTCCCTGGAATCGCATGAAGGTCACACTGGGTGAATTTCACCCACCGCCGAAAAATCAGTGTCTGAGTTCGAGAATTGGTCCTGGTGGGTTAAAAATATTTTTAACGTTTGCCAGAAAGTCAAAAGAAGATACTCTGTCAGTTCTAGGATCGAAAAAGGATCTTCGCCAATGTTCAAACAGCTGGGGAAGTCAACATATCAAAAAAGTCGTGTTTTGCAATAAAAAATCGGTATATTTTTTGGGGATTGATGTGGGACAGAAAAAATTATCAGGATCTATTCCTTGACTACTATATTTGCATAAAAAAATTATTACCAGAGACTTCGTTTTAAAGAACATATTTATTTCATCAATGGAACATGTACAAAATGTTGAGCCTGGACACGGCCGAATTTCGGAATGAGAATATTTCAAACTTTATTAGAAGGCTGAAATAATATGTTAGATGCTTTTTATCAATAACAAAGATCGGAAATCATTACAATCAGTGAGTTTTGTATGTTTCACCGCTGCAATCTACGCAAATATACGCTCTATGCTGATCGCACATCGGACGCAAGCAAGAAGGACAAAGAGACGTGGTTTTCTTGTCTTTGCCTTTCTTGCAGACTCCACATCTCTGTTGTTTTACAAGCCTCCGACGGTCATTGGCTACGAGTCTAGGTGGTTGATCTTTTTTCAAGATTCCCAGGATTCCGAGCTTCAGGTCATTTCGGAGAGTTGGCAAAAGCAGCCGTTCTTCCAGCTCCGGTCTTACTAGTGCTAACGACAACTCACGTAAACAATCTTGAGCTGTTATTCTCTTGTTCAAACCAGCTCTTTATCGTTGGCATTGGGCTAAAATGCGTGCATTTACAGCCGCTTGATCTAGCATTCCAAAAAATACCCGCATCGGCCAACGGTTTGTTCTTCTGGAAGTAGTGAAGGCGTGGCAGAGCATGTCGAAGCAGTCAGTTCCACCTTTAGTGGCGTTGTAATGGCGGATTATTTCAGGCTTCCCATTTTCAATATTCGTTGAGCGAGAATAAGTAGAAGCCAGCAACACAATTTTGTTCTTTTTAGGCGTGTGCGACAAAAGCGTGATACCAGAATCAGAAAAAACAAATTTCGTATGTGGCGGATTCGGGTCGGAAACTTTCATTTCTGCTGGAATCTCGCGTTTATTTTTCCGGATAGTTCCAGTCACTGGTAGATTGAATGGTTCATTCTTCATACGCTCGAGGAGTGGAATGGAAATAAACCAGTTATCAGCTGTGACTGTTCTATTAGTGTTGTGTATAGAAGATGTAACTTCCCGAAAAAAATACTCCGAAACGGACTCCGTTTTGTCTTCAAGAGTCACCTTCTCCAAATACGGAATCGCATGTATCAAATAACTTGTTTCAGCATCATTTAGTGTTACAATTTTGAGACCATATTTATCTGGCTTTGACTTTATGTACATTCTAAAACTGCATCGTCCTCGAAATCCTAACAACTGTTCATCGACTGTACAGAAATTTGATGGTTCATAATTATCTTTGCAGTTGCGGATGAAGATATCCCAAATATCCCGTATTGGGGAAAATTTGTCATTCGGGTTTCGCTTTGTCCGATCATCAAACCGCAAGCATGTGCACAAAAACATGAATCTCGCTTTACTCATAACGCATCTATAAAATGCTATTCCGTTGTCGACACTCCACAACTCCTTATAATCTACATTTGACTGTTTCCACATACCACTGTAATATAATAATCCAATTAATGCTCTCAGTTCAGTTGCTCCAGTGTGATGATGGTAACTCTGTAGATCTTCTCCATTAGAAATAATTTCCAAACAAACTGCTTCAATGTGATTATTTGTGTGTTCGAGTATAATGTTGATAATCTCATCAGTAAATAACACAGACCAAAACTCGGTGATTCTTTGAAGATTTGATGCTGCGCCTTTGGGACCTACGTTTTCAAGTATTCTTTCACCGCCTAAACGAGCTGATCTTCTTTCTGGAACCTTCGAGTGCCACACATACCCATTTTTCCCTCTCAATTTCGACGTAGGTCTGCCACGTGCTCGTGATTGAAGCGTGCGAGCAGCAGCTGTTGCATCCTCTACCTCCATTTCTATGTCTGAATCCGCACCTTCATCGGATTCTTCATAGTCAGAACATTCTTCGTCTTCTTCAGAAACATGGTCGAATTCATCATCAGATGGTTCTGCATCTATAGCCTCAGGCTCTGGTTCCTCCAAAAGCAAATCACGAACACGCCGTGGACGGAGACTGTACGCCATTTGTAAATTTGACAGAAAATACAGATGAAACTGATAAAGAAAAATCCTGGCACTTCACAGTTCACATTCACGACTCTAAAACTTATTTGAACCGAGTAGAATCCAAAAATAAAATTGAAAAAATTGAATCCAGAAAGTGCACTATAGTCACACTGGGTGAATTTCACCCAACGATTTTAGAACTTCTGATTGCATCAGATGCTACGTAAAGACTAACGGGCGTCGAACCACGCCGACTCCGAAAATGTCAAGTAGAGGTTCCCAACGAACGCTAGGGGGCGTCCCGAAGCCAGGCTCGTACATTTAAGTACTCTCCGAGGGGCTCAAAGTTTTTTCTGGGTGAATTTCACCCAGTGTGACCCTAGAGGGTTAATGTTGTTTTTAAAATTAAGTGCAATTGTTTGAGTCTCCGCTAAATCAAGTCTATTATAATTTTAGTGTTCACCACTTTCGTGGAATATCGCTAGAATCGCAAAGTGGACATATTTGATATGTTTTGACATTTATGTGTGTTTACATATTAGTATTCAAAACAATTTGCTCTAATATAGGAAATAGCTTCTCAAACGCCAGCTACTTTAAGCCAGCCTCTTCCAAAAAAAATTCTTTCAAGTCTACGATCTGTAAATAATATGACTTCACTATCCACATTACGTCCTTCAAAAACAACCTTCGCTGTTGCTCAAATCTGGAATACATCCAAGCCAAATCGTATCATCACACAATCAACTAAATTATGTTCAAGCATCGGATCAAAGCAAACTTCAATTCAAATATCATATGGAAATGAAGCAGGAAAATACTACATCAGTATGCTACATAGATTCTCCCAATTTTTTAATAGACATAGCTCCATAAAAGCCTTTATGGGCTCGTCTAAATCAATGTCAAACCTTTTTTTTTTTGGAATCAGTCCGAGGTTCCTCGAGCTACATGCAGAACAGTTTTCCGCAAACAGGTGGAAGCAAAGTTTTGCATCTGCAATCAAGAACAGTGCCACAGCGTTACAACGTCATCCACCTACCCAGTTTGTCTGAGGCACAATTGCCAAGACAATTGGCAGCCATATTACAGTGCTTAGTTCAGTTAACTTTCCCAATCACCATGCTCTTTACACACGGCATCAAAGTCTCATCAACAGTTATTCGATTCGCGTGTACAGATTTTACACCAAAGCCAAAGACTATAACTTCCAAGAAAACACTACGTTTCACACATCACACCATCGCACAATCAACTAAATTACGTTCAAGAATCAGATCAGGTCAGATTCATCCATCATCTGCTAGAGAAACAGAAACTTACAGATCCTGGCTGAGCTTCTTAATTAAATATCTTTCTCAAACTTTTTCTATTTGCTCTAATATAGGAAATAGCTTCTCAATCGCCAGCTACTTTAAGCCAGCTTCTTCCAAAAAAAATTCTTTCAAGTCTACGATCTGTAAATAATATGACTTCACTATCCACATTACGACCTTCAAAAACAACCTTCGCTGTTGCTCAAATCTGGAATACATCCAAGCCAAATTGTATCATCACACAATCAACTAAGCGACATGCAGAACAGTTTTCCGCAAACATATGGTTTGTGACTAGGTGGAAGCAAAATTTTGCATCTGCAATCAAGAACAGTGCCACAGCGTTACAACGTCATCCACCTACCCAGTTTGTCTGAGGCACAATTGCCAAGACAATTGGCAGCCATATTACAGTGTCTTCAGTTTTCTTCAGTTTTTTTTTGTCTTCAGTTAACTTTCCCAATCACCGTGCTCTTTACACCCGGCATCAAAGTCTCATTAACAGTAATTCGATTCGCGTATTCAGATTTTACACCAAAGCCAAAGACTATCTCTATAACTTGCAAGAAGACACTACGTTTCAATCATACCATCGCACAATCAACTAAATTACGTTCAAGAATCAGATCAGGTCAGATTCAAAGATTCTCCAAATTCTTCAATACAAACAGCTCGACAAAAGCTTTCGCTGGCTCGTTGCAATCAATATCAGAGCTGTTTTCTCCGCAAACAGCTCCCGGTGCTGCGAGCTACATAAAAAACAGTTTTTTCTCGGAAATACGGTAAATCATTAGCAGTATGCAAAATTTTGCGTCCACAATCATCCACAGTGCCACAGCGTTACAATACCATCCGACCGCTCAGCTGGTCTGAGGCACAGATGTCAAAAAGATCGTCACTCATTCTAGAGTGCTTAATTCAACCAACTTTCCCAAACGCCAGAATCAATTCGGCTGGCATGGAAGTCTCATTCACAATAATTCGATTCTTATCTTCAGACTATACATCAACGTCGGAGACTACCTCTGCTTCTTGCAGTACAGTGTGCTTTTGGTCCTTTGCTACAGCGAGCCAATTCCTGGGTTTCTAACTGCTCGATTCAAAGGGAGCCCGTCAAACATCCTAAGAATCTATCAGCAGGGGCCTCCGATGTAATCGAAGCCACTTTTCATGCCAGCTTCATTCCACTAAGGTCAAAAAATCGTGCCACGATACACTATCTGCAAGACAAAATCTTTCCCATTCTTTCAAGCAATTGACCTTCTCGCGTATGGCAAACCGAAAAGCTAGTCAGTCCTTTATTTCAATTTCTTCGAAACGTATTTCTGTGGGCTTTTACATTTCAGTTACAATTAAGGGTCATTTGAGTGTGACTGGAACACAGCCACTTGCGAACTTGTTTTTCATGCTCACTTGTGGAGAAGTGAGTGGACTTATTTTACTCTGCCCACTCAACTATCAAAATTTTTCAAAATTTGTTTTTTCATCAAAATTAGTTTTAGGCAAAGTATGGATGGGGGATGTAACGCTGTGGCACTGTCACTGTGTGGCACGCCAAAACTCTTTCGGAAGTAAATTTAAGGTCAATGATGTCATTTCCGCTTTAGTTCGATATTCGTCTCTTGCAAAACGGTCGGCTTTGGGTAGCCGGGTGAAACATCGTTCTGAACGAATGTTGTTTCAACCCTGGTCGAGAAAAGTTCCTCTCAAGGACGTATAAAAAAATCATTTCCTTCCTTTCGCTCATTTCGATCACGCAGTTTGATCTACCCCATTGTTTACGCCAAACATTGTTGGAGCTCATCACAAAGAGATTCCCTGGCTGAGCAGACGCTCCAGCTTCTTAAACAAATATCTTTAGTTTCTCAAACTTTTTCTATTTGCTCTTATATAGGAAATAGCTTCTCAATCGCCAGCTACTTTAAGCTGGTCTCTTCCAAAAAATATGTTTTCAAGTCTTAAAGATCTGTAAATAATATGACTTCACTATCCACATTAATTCTTTGAAAAGCAACCTTCGCTGTTGCTCAAATCTGGAATACAACCAAGCCAATTCGTATCATCAAACAATCAAGTAAATTACGTTCAAGCATCGGATCAAGGCAAACTTCAATTCAAATATCATATGGAAATGAAACAGGGATATACTACATCAGCATGCTTCATAGATTCTCCCAATGTTTTAATAGACAAAGCTCCTTTAAAGCTTTTATGGCCTCGTCTAAATCAATGTCAAACCTCTTTTTTCTGCAATCAGTCCGAGGTTTCTCGAGCTACATGCAGAACAGTTTTCCGCAAACAGATGGTTTTTGACTAGGTGGAAGCAAAGTTTTGCATCTGCAATTCAGAACAGTGCCAATGCGTTACAACGTCATCCCCCTACCCAGTTTGATGAGGCACAATTGCCAAGACAATTGGCAGCCATATTACAGTGCTTAGTTCAGCTAACTTTCCCAATCACCGTGCTCTTTACACCCGGCATCAAAGTCTCCTCGATTCGCGTATTGAGATTTTACACCAAAGTCAAAGAATATCTCTATAACTTTCAAGAAGACACTACGTTTCACACATCACACCAAATTCGATTATAAATTATTCGATAAAATACCGATGAGTGAAGTTTCGCAATATGCTCCTTTTTGTAAATAATATGACTTTTTCTAATGGTTCCTTACAGGAAGTTATCTGTGAATCGCCTCATCCTGTGATTTCAACTGCAGAATGTATTACCCTTTGTCTCAGCGCCTCCATAAAACCTTCTCGTAGTTCACCAAAAAGAGTTTTACTCACCCAGCCGACGAACCAACTGCTGTTATGCACATACACATCTGCACAAACTAATCGTTTGCAATCGCTTTCAATAGCAAAATATTCAAGAGCCAGCTATTTGTGGCTCGTATCGTCCAAAAGTTTCTCATTCAAGTATTTAGGATTAATAGACGGTCTAACGACTTCACCCGCGTTCTATGCCAGAAAAACAATTTCAGCAATCGCTGAAACTCGGAATGCATTCAAGCCGCTTTTTTCCGTCGCAAAGTTTGCTTAGATATACTCTCGAATCGTATAAGCGAAAACACAAGAGCATCCGCAATGTACAGAAATATTGCCAGTGGTTTCTGTTCAACGAAATTCCTATTGTTCAGCACCCTTTTTTCAACTATCACATATCACATTGCTTCGCATATCGTCTACTTCTAAACTTCGAGCATTTGCGGCCGAAGAAATGTTTCTTCTTTGCGGCCAAAGAAACCTTTAACCTCAATATTAAAATATACACTGTCTGCACGACAAAATCTTTCCCATGCTTTCAAGCAATTGACCTTCTCACGTATGGCAAACCGAAAAGCTAGTCAGTCCTTTATTTCAATTACTCCGAAACATATTTCTGTGGGATTTTACATTTCATATATAATTAAGGGTCATTTGAGTTTGACTGCAACACAGCCTCTTGCGAACTTGTTTTTCATGCTCACTTGTGTGAGAAGTGAGTGGACTTATATAACTCTGTCGACTCAATTATCTAAATTTTTCAAAATTAGGTTTTTTCATCAAAATTAGTTTTAGGCAAAGTATTAACAAATCAAAACTCTTTCGGAAGCAAATTTAAGGTCAATGATGTCTTTTCCGCTTTAGTTCGATATTCGTCTCTTCCAAAACGGTCGGCTTTGGGTAGCCGGGTGAAACATCGTTCTGAACGAATGCTGTTTCAACCCTGGTCGAGAAAAGTTACTCTCAAGGACGTATAGAAAAATCATTCCCTTCTTTACGCTCATTTCGATCACGCATTTTGATCTACCCCATTGTTTACGCCAAACATTGTTGGAGCTCGTCACAAAGAGATTGCCTGGACGCTCCAGCTTCTTAAACAAATATCTTTAGTTTCTCAAATTTTTTCTATTTGCTCTAATATAGGAAATAGCTTCTCAAACGCCAGCTACTTTAAGCCAGCCTCTTCCAAAAAAAATTCTTTCAAGTCTACGATCTGTAAATAATATGACTTCACTATCCACATTACGTCCTTCAAAAACAACCTTCGCTGTTGCTCAAATCTGGAATACATCCAAGCCAAATCGTATCATCACACAATCAACTAAATTATGTTCAAGCATCGGATCAAAGCAAACTTCAATTCAAATATCATATGGAAATGAAGCAGGAAAATACTACATCAGTATGCTACATAGATTCTCCCAATTTTTTAATAGACATAGCTCCATAAAAGCCTTTATGGGCTCGTCTAAATCAATGTCAAACCTTTTTTTTTTGGAATCAGTCCGAGGTTCCTCGAGCTACATGCAGAACAGTTTTCCGCAAACAGGTGGAAGCAAAGTTTTGCATCTGCAATCAAGAACAGTGCCACAGCGTTACAACGTCATCCACCTACCCAGTTTGTCTGAGGCACAATTGCCAAGACAATTGGCAGCCATATTACAGTGCTTAGTTCAGTTAACTTTCCCAATCACCATGCTCTTTACACCCGGCATCAAAGTCTCATCAACAGTTATTCGATTCGCGTGTACAGATTTTACACCAAAGCCAAAGACTATAACTTCCAAGAAGACACTACGTTCCACACATCACACCATCGCACAATCAACTAAATTACGTTCAAGAATCAGATCAGGTCAGATTCATCCATCATCTGCTAGAGAAACAGAAACTTACAGATCCTGGCTGAGCTTCTTAATTAAATATCTTTCTCAAACTTTTTCTATTTGCTCTAATATAGGAAATAGCTTCTCAATCGCCAGCTACTTTAAGCCAGCTTCTTCCAAAAAAAATTCTTTCAAGTCTACGATCTGTAAATAATATGACTTCACTATCCACATTACGACCTTCAAAAACAACCTTCGCTGTTGCTCAAATCTGGAATACATCCAAGCCAAATTGTATCATCACACAATCAACTAAGCGACATGCAGAACAGTTTTCCGCAAACATATGGTTTGTGACTAGGTGGAAGCAAAATTTTGCATCTGCAATCAAGAACAGTGCCACAGCGTTACAACGTCATCCACCTACCCAGTTTGTCTGAGGCACAATTGCCAAGACAATTGGCAGCCATATTACAGTGTCTTCAGTTTTCTTCAGTTTTTTTTTGTCTTCAGTTAACTTTCCCAATCACCGTGCTCTTTACACCCGGCATCAAAGTCTCATTAACAGTAATTCGATTCGCGTATTCAGATTTTACACCAAAGCCAAAGACTATCTCTATAACTTGCAAGAAGACACTACGTTTCAATCATACCATCGCACAATCAACTAAATTACGTCCAAGAATCAGATCAGGTCAGATTCAAAGATTCTCCAAATTCTTCAATACAAACAGCTCGACAAAAGCTTTCGCTGGCTCGTTGCAATCAATATCAGAGCTGTTTTCTCCGCAAACAGCTCCCGGTGCTGCGAGCTACATAAAAAACAGTTTTTTCTCGGAAATACGGTAAATCATTAGCAGTATGCAAAATTTTGCTTCCACAATCTTCCACAGTGCCACAGCGTTACAATACCATCCGACCGCTCAGCTGGTCTGAGGCACAGATGTCAAAAAGATCGTCACTCATTCTAGAGTGCTTAATTCAACCAACTTTCCCAAACGCCAGAATCAATTCGGCTGGCATGGAAGTCTCATTCACAATAATTCGATTCTTATCTTCAGACTATACATCAACGTCGGAGACTACCTCTGCTTCTTGCAGTACAGTGTGCTTTTGGTCCTTTGCTACAGCGAGCCAATTCCTGGGTTTCTAACTGCTCGATTCAAAGGGAGCCCGTCAAACATCCTAAGAATCTATCAGCAGGGGCCTCCGATGTAATCGAAGCCACTTTTCATGCCAGCTTCATTCCACTAAGGTCAAAAAATCGTGCCACGATACACTATCTGCAAGACAAAATCTTTCCCATTCTTTCAAGCAATTGACCTTCTCGCGTATGGCAAACCGAAAAGCTAGTCAGTCCTTTATTTCAATTTCTTCGAAACGTATTTCTGTGGGCTTTTACATTTCAGTTACAATTAAGGGTCATTTGAGTGTGACTGGAACACAGCCACTTGCGAACTTGTTTTTCATGCTCACTTGTGGAGAAGTGAGTGGACTTATTTTACTCTGCCCACTCAACTATCAAAATTTTTCAAAATTTGTTTTTTTCATCAAAATTAGTTTTAGGCAAAGTATGGATGGGGGATGTAACGCTGTGGCACTGTCACTGTGTGGCACGCCAAAACTCTTTCGGAAGTAAATTTAAGGTCAATGATGTCATTTCCGCTTTAGTTCGATATTCGTCTCTTGCAAAACGGTCGGCTTTGGGTAGCCGGGTGAAACATCGTTCTGAACGAATGTTGTTTCAACCCTGGTCGAGAAAAGTTCCTCTCAAGGACGTATAAAAAAATCATTTCCTTCCTTTCGCTCATTTCGATCACGCAGTTTGATCTACCCCATTGTTTACGCCAAACATTGTTGGAGCTCATCACAAAGAGATTCCCTGGCTGAGCAGACGCTCCAGCTTCTTAAACAAATATCTTTAGTTTCTCAAACTTTTTCTATTTGCTCTTATATAGGAAATAGCTTCTCAATCGCCAGCTACTTTAAGCTGGTCTCTTCCAAAAAATATGTTTTCAAGTCTTAAAGATCTGTAAATAATATGACTTCACTATCCACATTAATTCTTTGAAAAGCAACCTTCGCTGTTGCTCAAATCTGGAATACAACCAAGCCAATTCGTATCATCAAACAATCAAGTAAATTACGTTCAAGCATCGGATCAAGGCAAACTTCAATTCAAATATCATATGGAAATGAAACAGGGATATACTACATCAGCATGCTTCATAGATTCTCCCAATGTTTTAATAGACAAAGCTCCTTTAAAGCTTTTATGGCCTCGTCTAAATCAATGTCAAACCTCTTTTTTCTGCAATCAGTCCGAGGTTTCTCGAGCTACATGCAGAACAGTTTTCCGCAAACAGATGGTTTTTGACTAGGTGGAAGCAAAGTTTTGCATCTGCAATTCAGAACAGTGCCAATGCGTTACAACGTCATCCCCCTACCCAGTTTGATGAGGCACAATTGCCAAGACAATTGGCAGCCATATTACAGTGCTTAGTTCAGCTAACTTTCCCAATCACCGTGCTCTTTACACCCGGCATCAAAGTCTCCTCGATTCGCGTATTGAGATTTTACACCAAAGTCAAAGACTATCTCTATAACTTTCAAGAAGACACTACGTTTCACACATCACACCAAATTCGATTATAAATTATTCGATAAAATACCGATGAGTGAAGTTTCGCAATATGCTCCTTTTTGTAAATAATATGACTTTTTCTAATGGTTCCTTACAGGAAGTTATCTGTGAATCGCCTCATCCTGTGATTTCAACTGCAGAATGTATTACCCTTTGTCTCAGCGCCTCCATAAAACCTCGTAGTTTTCCAAAAAGAGTTTTACTCACCAAGCCGACGAACCAACTGCTGCTATGCACATACACATCTGCACAAACTAATCGTTTGCAATCGCTTTCAATAGCAAAATATTCAAGAGCCAGCTATTTGTGGCTCGTATCGTCCAAAAGTTTCTCATTCAAGTATTTAGGATCAATAGACGGTCTAACGACTTCACCCGCGTTTTATGCCAGAAAAACAATTTCAGCAATCGCTGAAACTCGGAATGCATTCAAGCCGCTTTTTTCCGTCGCAAAGTTTGCTTAGATATACTCTCGAATCGTATAAGCGAAAACACAAGAGCATCAGCAATGTACAGAAATATTGCCAGTGGTTTCTGTTCAACGAAATTCCTATTGTTCAGCACCATTTTTTCAATACGGCATATCACATTGCTTCGCATATCGTCTACTTCTAAACTTCGAGTATTTGCGGCCGAAGAAATGTTTCTTCTTTGCGGCCAAAGAAACCTTTAACCTCAATATTAAAATATACACTGTCTGCAAGACAAAATCTTTCCCATGCTTTCAAGCAATTGACCTTCTCACGTATGGCAAACGGAAAAGCTAGTCAGTCCTTTATTTCAATTACTCCGAAACATATTTCTGTGGGATTTTACATTTCATATATAATTTAGGGTCATTTGAGTTTGACTGCAACACAGCCTCTTGCGAACTTGTTTTTCATGCTCACTTGTGTGAGAAGTGAGTGGACTTATATAACTCTGTCGCCTCAATTATCTAAATTTTTCAAAATTAGTTTTTTCATCAAAATTAGTTTTAGGCAAAGTATTAACAAATCAAAACTCTTTCGGAAGTAAATTTAAGGTCAATGATGTCTTTTCCGCTTTAGTTCGATATTCGTCTCTTCCAAAACGGTCGGGTTTGGGTAGCCGGGTGAAACATCGTTCTGAACGAATGCTGTTTCAACCCTGGTCGAGAAAAGTTACTCTCAAGGACGTATAGAAAAATCATTTCCTTCTTTACGCTCATTTCGATCACGCATTTCGATCTGCCCCATTGTTTACGCCAAACATTGTTGGAGCTCGTCACAAAGAGATTCCCTGGACGCTCCAGCTTCTTAAACAAATATCTTTAGTTTCTCAATTTTTTTCTATTTGCTCTAATATAGGAAATAGCTTCTCAAACGCCAGCTACTTTAAGCCAGCCTCTTCCAAAAAAAATTCTTTCAAGTCTACGATCTGTAAATAATATGACTTCACTATTCACATTACGTCCTTCAAAAACAACCTTCGCTGTTGCTCAAATCTGGAATACATCCAAGCCAAATCGTATCATCACACAATCAACTAAATTATGTTCAAGCATCGGATCAAAGCAAACTTCAATTCAAATATTAAATGGAAATGAAACAGGAAAATACTACATCAGTATGCTACATAGATTTTCCCAATTTCTTAATAGACATAGCTCCATAAAAGCCTTTATGGGCTCTTCTAAATCAATGTCAAACCTTTTTTTTTTTGGAATCAGTCCGAGGTTCCTCGAGCTACATGCAGAACAGTTTTCCGCAAACAGGTGGAAGCAAAGTTTTGCATCTGCAATCAAGAACAGTGCCACAGCGTTACAACGTCATCCACCTACCCAGCTTGCCTGAGGCACAATTGCCAAGACAATTGGCAGCCATATTACAGTGCTTAGTTCAGTTAACTTTCCCAATCACCATGCTCTTTACACCCGGCATCAAAGTCTCATCAACAGTTATTCGATTCGCGTGTACAGATTTTACACCAAAGCCAAAGACTATAACTTTCAAGAAGACACTACGTTTCACACATCACACCATCGCACAATCAACTAAATTACGTTCAAGAATCAGATCAGGTCAGATTCATCCATCAAATGCTAGAGAAACAGAAACTTACAGATCCTGGCTGAGCTTCTTAATTAAATATCTTTCTCAAACTTTTTCTATTTGCTCTAATATAGGAAATAGCTTCTCAATCGCCAGCTACTTTAAGCCAGCCTCTTCCGAAAAAAATTCTTTCAAGTCTACGATCTGTAAATAATATGACTTCACTATCCACATTACGTCCTTCAAAAACAACCTTCGCTGTTGCTCAAATCTGGAATACATCCAAGCCAAATCGTATCATCACACAATCTAAATTATGTTCAAGCATCGGATCAAAGCAAACTTCAATTCATATATCATATGGAAATGAAACAGGGAAAAACTACATCAGTGTGCTTCATAGATTATCCCAATTTTTCAATATACAAAGCTCCATAAAAGCTTGTGTGGGCTCGTCTAAATTAATGTCAAACCTCTTTTTTCTGGAATCAGTCCGAGGTTCCTCGTGAACAGTTTTCCGCAAACAGATGGTTTGTGACTAGGTGGAAGCAAAATTTTGCATCTGCAATCAAGAACAGTGCCACAGCGTTACAACGTCATCCACCTACCCAGTTTGTCTGAGGCACAATTGCCAAGACAATTGGCAGCCATATTACAGTGTCTTCAGTTTTCTTCAGTTTTTTTTGGGTCTCCAGTTAACTTTCCCAATCACCGTGCTCTTTACACCCGGCATCAAAGTCTCATTAACAGTAATTCGATTCGCGTATTCAGATTTTAGAATCAATTCGGCTGGCATGGAAGTCTCATTCACAATAATTCGATTCTTATCTTCAGACTATACATCAACGTCGGAGACTACCTCTGCTTCTTGCAGTACAGTGTGCTTTTGGTCCTTTGCTACAGCGAGCCAATTCCTGGGTTTCTAACTGCTCGATTCAAAGGGAGCCCGTCAAACATCCTAAGAATCTATCAGCCGGGGCCTCCGATGTAATCGAAGCCACTTTTCATGCCAGCTTCATTCCACTAAGGTCAAAAAATCGTGCCACGATACACTATCTGCAAGACAAAATTTTTCCCATTCTTTCAAGCAATTGACCTTCTCGCGTATGGCAAACCGAAAAGCTAGTCAGTCCTTTATTTCAATTTCTTCGAAACGTATTTCTGTGGGCTTTTACATTTCAGTTACAATTAAGGGTCATTTGAGTGTGACTGGAACACAGCCTCTTGCGAACTTGTTTTTCATATCCACTTGTGGAGAAGTGAGTGGATTTATTTTACTCTGTCCACTCAACTATCAAAATTTTTCAAAATTCGTTTTTTCATCAAAATTAGTTTTAGGCAAAGTATGGATGGGGGATGTAACGCTGTGGCACTGTAACTGTGTGGCACGCCAAAACTCTTTCGGAAGTAAATTTAAGGTCAATGATGTCATTTCCGCTTTAGTTCCATATTCGTCTCTTGCAAAATGGTCGGCTTTGGGTAGCCGGGTGAAACATCGTTCTGAACGAATGCTGTTTCAACCCTGGTCGAGAAAAGTTCCTCTCAAGGACGTATAAAAAAATCATTTCCTTCCTTTCGCTCATTTCGATCACGCAGTTTGATCTACCCCATTGTTTACGCCAAACATTGTTGGAGCTCATCACAAAGAGATTCCCTGGCTGAGCAGACGCTCCAGCTTCTTAAACAAATATCTTTAGTTTCTCAAACTTTTTCTATTTGCTCTTATATAGGAAATAGCTTCTCAATCGCCAGCTACTTTAAGCTGGCTTCTTCCAAAAAATATGTTTTCAAGTCTTAAAGATCTGTAAATAATATGACTTCACTATCCACATTAATTCTTTGAAAAACAACCTTCGCTGTTGCTCAAATCTGGAATACAACCAAGCCAATTTGTATCATCAAACAATCAAGTAAATTACGTTCAAGCATAGGATCAAGGCAAACTTCAATTCAAATATCATATGGAAATGAAACAGGGATATACTACACCAGCATGCTTCATAGATTCACCCAATTTTTTAATAGACAAAGCTCCATTAAAGCTTTTATGGGCTCGTCTAAATCAATGTCATACCTCTTTTTTCTGGAATCAGTCCGAGGTTCCTCGGGCTACATGCAGAACAGTTTTCCGCAAACAGATGGTTTGTCACTAGGTGGAAGCAAAGTTTTGCATCTGCAATCAAGAACAGTGCCAGAGCGTTACAATGTCATCCACCTACCCAGCTTGCCTGAGGCACAATTGCCAAGACAATTGGGAGCCATATTACAGTGCTTAGTTCAGTTAACTTTCCCAATCACCGTGCTCTTTACACCCGGCATCAAAGTCTCATCAACAGTAATTCGATTCGCGTATTCAGATTTCACACCAAAGTCAAAGACTATCTCTATAACTTTCAAGAAGACACTACGTTTCAATCATCATACCATCGCACAATCAACTAAATTACGTTCAAGAATCAGATCAGGTCAGATTCATCCATCATATGCTAGAGAAACAGAAACAAAGTGTCAGTCTTCATCAAAGATTCTCCAAATTCTTCAATACAAACAGCTCGACAAAATCTTTCGCTGGCTCGTTGCAATCAATATCAGAGCTGTTTTATCCGCAAACAGCTCCCGGTGCTTCGAGCTACATAAAAAACAGTTTTTCTCGGAAATACGGTAAGTCATCAACAGCAGTATGCAAAGTTTCGCGTCCACAATCATCCACAGTGGCACAGCGTAACAATACCATCCGACCGCTCAGCTGGTCTGAGGCACAGATGTCAAAAAGATCGTCACTCATTCTAGAGTGCTTAATTCAACCAACTTTCCCAAACGACAGAATCAATTCGGCTGGCATGGAAGTCTCATTCACAATAATTCGATTCTTAACTTCAGACTATACAACAACGTCGGAGACTACCTCTGCTTCTTGCAGTACAGTGTGCTTTTGGTCTTTGTTACAGCGAATCAATTCCTGGGTGTCTATCTGCTCGATTCAAAGGGAGCCCGTCAAACATCCTAACAATCTATCAGCAGGGGCCTCCGATGTAATCGAAGCCACTTTTCATGCCAGCTTCATTCCACTAAGGTCATAAAATCGTGCCACGATATCATTCTCTCTGCCATGCTGCTTGATAATTCATTCAGCAACACCAAAATAAATAGCACGATGGCTGCTCGCTCTCAGATCCAGGTGAATGGAATGCACTGTCCTGATTACTTGATCTTCCATCATACTGCATCCAGAAGTGAGTAGAACAAAATGACCTAGTCATCTTTAATATTTATAGCAGCTTGCGATCCCAAAAGTCAGGTGCAGGCTTCAACCAAATCATACTGCTTTTTGCAGTACAGTGTGCTTTTGGTCTTTGTTACAGCGAGCCAATTCCTGGGTTTCTATCTGCTCGATTCAAAGGGAGCCCGTCAAACATAATAACAATCTATCAGCAGGGGCCTCCGATGTAATCCAAGCCACTTTTCATGGCAGCTTCATTCTACTAAGGTCATAAAATCGTGCCACGATATCATTCTCTCTGCCATGCTGCTCTATAATTCATTCAGCAACACCAAAATAAATAGCACGATGGCTGCTCGCTCTCAGATCCAGGTGAATGGAATGCACTGTCCTGATTACTTGATCTTCCATCATACTGCACCCAGAAGTGAGTAGAGCAAAATGACCAAGTCATCCTTAATATTTATTTATAGCAGCTTGCGATCCCAAAAGTCAGGTGCAGGCTTCAACCAAATCATATCAGTGCACTACGCTTCAGCAAGTCAACCTTACAAAATTATACTATTCACCGCTGTGGTTCGTTATTCAACTATTGTAAAACTACCAGTTCCTGGCAGCAGACAGCAATATAGTAAAATATCGATGAGTGAAGTTTCGCAATATGTTGATAATGGTTCCTTACAGGAAGTTATCTGTGAATCGCCTCATCCTGTGATTTCAAATGCAGAATGTATTACCCTTTGTCTCAGCGCCTCCATAAAACCTTCTCATAGTTCACCAAAAAGAGTTTTACTCACCAAGCCGACGAACCAACTGCTGTTATGCACATACACATCTGCACAAACTAATCGTTTGCAATCGCTTTCAATAGCAAAATATTCAAGAGCAGACTACTTGTGGCTCGTATCGTCCAAAAGTTTGTCATTCAAGTATTTAGGATCAATAGACGATATAACAGCTTCACCCGCGTTTTATGCCAGAAAAACAATTTCAGCAATCGCTGAAACTCGGAATGCATTCAAGCCGCTTTTTCCCGTCGCAAAGTTTGCTAAGATATACTCTAGAATCGAATAAGCAAGAGACACAAGAGCATCAGCAATGTTCAGATATATTGCCAGTGGTTTCTGTTCAACGAAATTCCTATTGTTCAGCACCATTTTTTCAACACGGCATATCACATTGCTTCGCATATCGTCTACTTCTAAATTTCGAGTATTTGCGGCCGAAGAAATGTTTCTTCTTTGCGGCCAAAGAAATCTTGAACCTTAAAATTAAAATATGCACTGTCTGCAAGACAAAATCTGTCGCATGCTTTCAAGCAATTGACCTTCTCACGTATGGCAAACCGAAAAGCTAGTCAGTCCTTTATTTCCATTACTTCGAAACATATTTCTTCTTTTTCTATTTGCTCTAATATAGGAAATAGCTTCTCAATCGCCAGCTACTTTAAGCCAGCCTCTTCCAAAAAAAATTCTTTCAAGTCTACGATTTGTAAATAATATGACTTCACTATCCACATTACGTCCTTCAAAAACAACCTTCGCTGTTGCTCAAATCTGGAATACATCCAAGCCAAATTGTATCATCACACAATCAACTAAATTATGTTCAAGCATCGGGATCAAAGCAAACTTCAATTCAAATATCATATGGAAATGAAACAGGGAAATACTACATCAGTGTGCTTCATAGATTATCCCAATTTTTCAATATACAAAGCTGCATAAAAGCTTTTATGGGCTCATTTAAATTAATGTCAAACCTCTTTTTTCTGGAATCAGTTCGAGGTTCCTCGAGCTACATGCAGAACAGTTTTCCGCAAACAGATGGTTTGTCACTAGGTGGAAGCAAAGTTTTGCATCTGCAATCAAGAACAGTGCCACAGCGTTACAACGTCATCCACCTACCCAACTTGTCTGAGGCACAATTGCCAAGACAACTGGCAGCCATATTACAGTGCTTTGTTCAGTTAACTTTCCCAATCACCGTGCTCTTTACACCCGGCATCAAAGTCTCATCAACAGTAATTCGATTCGCGTATTCAGATTTTACACCAAAGTCAAAGACTATCTCTATAACTTTCAAGAAGACACTACGTTTCATTCATCATACCATCGCACAATCAACTAAATTACGTTCAAGAATCAGATCAGGTCAGATTCATCCATCAAATGCTAGAGAAACAGAAACTTACAGATCCTGCCTGAGCTTCTTAAACAAATATCTTTAGTTTCTCAAACTTTTTCTATTTGCTCTAATATAGGAAATAGCTTCTCAATCGCCAGCTACTTTAAGCCAGCCTCTTCCAAAAAAAATTCTTTCAAGTCTACGATTTGTAAATAATATGACTTCACTATCCACATTACGTCCTTCAAAAACAACCTTCGCTGTTGCTCAAATCTGGAATACATCGAAGCCAAATCGTATCATCACACAATCAACTAAATTATGTTCAAGCATCGGGATCAAAGCAAACTTCAATTCAAATATCATATGGAAATGAAACAGGGAAATACTACATCAGTGTGCTTCATAGATTATCCCAATTTTGCAATAGACAAAGCTCCATAAAAGCTTTTATGGGCTCGTCTAAATCAATGTCAAACCTCTTTTTTCTGGAATCAGTCCGAGGTTCCTCGAGCTACAGGCAGAACAGTTTTCCACAAACAGATGGTTTGTGACTAGGTGGAAGCAAAGCTTTGCATCTGCAATTAAGAACAGTGAAACAGCGTTACAACGTCATCCACCTACCCAGCTTGTCTGAAGCACAATTGCCAAGACAATTGGCAGCCATATTACAGTGCTTAGTTCAGTTAACTTTCCCAATCACCGTGCTCTTTACACCCGGCATCAAAGTCTCATCAACAGTAATTCGATTCGCGTATTCAGATTTTACACCTAAGTCAAAGACTATCTCTATAACTTTCAAGAAGACACTACGTTTCAATCATCATACCATCGCACAATCAACTAAATTACGTTCAAGAATCAGATCAGGTCAGATTCATCCATCAAATGCTAGAGAAACAGAAACTTAGTGTCAGTCTTCATCAAAGATTCTCCAAATTCTTCAATACAAACAGCTCGACAAAAGCTTTCGCTGGCTCGTTGCAATCAATATCAGAGCTGTTTTATCCGCAAACAGCTCCCGGTACATAAAAAACAGTTTTTCTCGGAAATACGGTAAATCATTAGCAGTATGCAAAGTTTCGCGTCCACAATCATCCACAGTGCCACAGCGTTACAATACCATCCGACCGCTCAGCTGGTCTGAGGCACAGATGTCAAAAAGATCGTCACTCATTCTAGAGTGCTTAATTCAAGCAACTTTCCCAAACGCCAGAATCAATTCGGCTGGCATGGAAGTCTCATTCACAATAATTCGATTCTTATCTTCAGACTATACATCAACGTCGGAGACTACCTCTGCTTCTTGCAGTACAGTGTGCTTTTGGTCCTTTGTTACAGCGAGCCAATTCCTGGGTTTCTATCTGCTCGATTCAAAGGGAGCTCGTCAAACATCCTAACAATCTATGAGCAGGGGCCTCCGATGTAATCGAAGCCACTTTTGATGCCAGCTTCATTCCTCTTAAGTCAAAAAATTGTGCCACGATATCATTCTCTCTGCCATGCTGCTTGATATTTCATTCAGCAATACCAAAATAAATAGCACGATGGCTGCTCGCTTTCAGATCCAGGTGAATGGAATGCACTGCCCTTATTACTGCTGAGATATACTCTAGAATCGAATAAGCAACAGACACAAGAGCATCAGCAATGTACAATATTGCCAGTGGTTTCTGTTCAACGAAATTCCTTTTGTTCAGCACCATTTTTTCAACACGGCATATCACAGTGCATATCGTCTACTTCTAAAGGAAAAGTGCCCACTTGGGCTTCGAGCATTTCCGGCCGAAGAAATGTTTCTTCTTTCCGGCCAAAGAAACCTTTAACCTCAATATTAAAATACACACTGTCTGCAAGAAAAAATCTTTTTCATGCTTTCAAGCAATTGACCTTCTCACGTATGGCAAACCGAAAAGCTAGTCAGTCCTTTATTTCCATTACTTCGAAACATATTTCTGTGGGCTTTTACATTTCATATATCATTTAGGTTCATTTGAGTTTGGCTGCAACACAGCCTCTTGCGAACTTGTTTTTCATGCTCACTTGTGTGAGAAGTGAGTGGACTTTTATAACTCTGTCCACTCAATTATCTAAATTTTTCAAAATTAGTTTTTTCATCAAAATTAGTTTTAGGCAAAGAATTAACAAAACAAAACTCTTTCGGAAGTAAATTTAAGGTCAATGATGTCATTTTCCGCTTAAGTTCGATATTCGTCTCTTCCAAAACGGTCGGCTTTGTTTAGCCGGGTGAAACATAGTTCTGAACGAATGCTGTTTCAACCCTGGTCGAGAAAAGTTCCTCTCAAGGACGTATAGGAAAATCATTTCCTTCCTTACGCTCATTTCGATCACGCAGTTTGATCTACCCCATTGTTTACGCCAAACATTGTTGGAGCTCGTCACAAAGAGATTCCCTGGCTGAGCAGACGCTCCAGCTTCTTAAACAAATATCTAGTTTCTCAAACTTTTTCTATTTGCTCTAATATAGGAAATAGCTTCTCAATCGCCAGCTACTTTAAGCTGGCCTCTTCCAAAAAAAATTTATTCAAGTCTTTACGATCTGTAAATAATATGACTACACTATCCACATTACTTCTTTCGAAAACAACCTTCGCTGTTGCTCAAATCTTGAATACAATCAAGCCAATTCGTATCATCACACAATCAAGTAAATTACGTTCAAGCATCGGATCAAGGCAAACTTCAATTCAAATATCATATGGAAATGAAGGTACACCTGATATATTTTTTGCTCGATTCAAAGGGAGCCCGTCAAACATCCTAACAATCTATCAGCAGATGACCTGATATATTTTTCAAAAAAAATCTAGAAAATTATTCCTCTAATAAGATAATCTACATCGGCGGTATACAAATTGAAATACAATATTAAGTAAAGTCCTCGTGGATTATCGATTACAGATTAATAAGAATAAGATGAATAAGATTAATAAGAATTAATAAGTCGTAATATTGAATTTAATTAATATAATAAGAATAAGATTAATAAAAATAAGTTGAATAAGATTAATAAAAATTTATAAGTCGTAACATAGTAGAATTACTGAAAAGTGATTCTAGAATGACAATTCAAAGCTTATTCAGTAAAGCATTTCACTTTTCATCCCAGCTTCATTCCACTAAGGTCATAAAATCGTGCCACGATATCTTTCCCTCTGCCATGCTGCTTGATAATTCATTCAGCAACACCAAAATAAATAGCACGATGGCTGCTCGCTCTCAGATCCAGGTGAATGGAATGCACTGTCCTGATTACTTTATCTTCCATCATACTGCACCCAGAAGTGAATAGAATAAAATGACAAAGTCATCCTTAATATTTATTTATAGCAGCTTGCGATCCCAAAAGTCAGGTGCAGGCTTCAACCAAATCATATCAGTGCACTACGCGTCAGCAAGTCAACCTTCAATATACTATTCACCGCTGTGGTTCGTTATTCAACTATTGTAAAACTACCAGTTCCTGGCAGCAGACAGCAATATCGTAAAATATCGATGAGTGAAGTTTCGCAATATGTTGATAATGGTTCCTTACAGAAGTTATCTGTGAATCGCCTCATCCTTTGATTTCAACTGCAGAATGTATTACCCTCTGTCTCAGCGCCTTCATAAAACCTTCTCATAGTTCACCAAAAAGAGAAATAAAAAAAATTACTCACCAAGCCGACGAACCAACTGCTGTTATGCACATACACATCTGCACAAACTAATCGTTTGCAATCGCTCAAGAGCAATATTCAAGAGCCAGCTATTTGTGGCTCGTATCGTCCAAAAGTTTCTCATTCAAGTATTTAGGATCAATAGACGGTATAACGGCTTCACCCCCGTTTTATGCCAGAAAAACAATTTCAGCAATCGCTGAAACTCGGAATGCATTCAAGCCGTTTTTTTCCGTCGCAAACTTTGCTTGGATATACTCTAGAATCGAATAAGCAAGAGACACAAGAACATCAGCAATGTACAGAAATATTGCCAGTGGTTTCTGTTCAACGAAATTCCTATTGCTCAGCACCATTTTTTCAACACGGCATATCACATTGCATATCGTCTAGTTCTAAACGAAAAGTGCCCAATTGGGCTTTGAGCATTTTCGGCCAAGGTAATGTTTCTTCTTTGCGGCCAAAGATCATATGCTAGAGAAACAGAAACTTACAGATCCTGGCTGAGTTTCTTAAACAAATATCTTAAGTTTCTCAAACTTTTTCTATTTGCTCTAATATAGGAAATAGCTTCTCGATCGCCAGCTACTTTAAGCCAGCCTCTTTTTAAAAAAATTCTTTCAAGTCTACGATTTGTAAATAATATGACTTCACTATCCACATTACTTTTTCAAAAACAAACTTCGCTGTTGCTCAAATCTGGAATACATCCAAGCCAATTCATATCATCACACAATCAAGTAAACTTCGTTCTAGCATCGGCTCCAAGCAAACTTCAATTCAAATATCCCTGGTCGAGAAATGTTCCTCTCAAGGACGTATAGGAAAATCATTTCCTTTCTTACGCTCATTTCGATCACGCAGTTTGATATACCCCATTGTTTACGCCAAACATTGTTGGAGCTCGTCACAAAGAGATTCCCTGGCTGAGCTTCTCAAACAAATATCTTTAGTTTCTCAAACTTTTTCTATTTGCTCTTATATAGGAAATAGCTTCTCAATCGCCAGCTACTTTAAGCCAGCCTCTTCCAAAAAAAAATTTTTCAAGTCTACGATCTGTAAATAATATGACCACTATCCACATTCCGTCCTTCAAAAACAACATTCGCTGTTGCTCAAATCTGGAATACATCCAAGCCAAATCGTATCATCACACAATCAACTTAATTATGTTCAAGCATCGGGATCAAAGCAAACTTAAAATATCATATGGAAATGAAACAGGGAAATACTACATCAGTGTGCTTCATAGATTATCCCAATTTTTCAATATACAAAGCTCCATAAAAGCTTTTATGGGCTCGTCTAAATTAATGTCAAACCTCTTTTTTTCTGGAATCAGGGAAATACTACATCAGTGTGCTTCATAGATTATCCCAATTTTTCAATATACAAAGCTCCATAAAAGCTTTTATGGGCTCGTCTAAATTAATGTCAAACCTTTTCTGGAAACAGGGAAATACTACATCAGTGTGCTTCATACATAGATATAGAGAGGAATGGATACGAAATGGGCCGAGAGAAATGAAGCAATTTTCGACCTCTGGTGTAGTTGTGTGAGCGAGAGGTCGCAATGTGTTTGTATGACGAGGGCGGCGTGAAATATTGTAAAATTAAAGGGCAACTTTTTTGGTGCAAATAAAAATTTGTCAATATTGATGTAATGTAATTCACGTCAATAGCGAATCAATGAGTTTCGATTTGCATTAAAACTGTGCGTAGTATTTTAATTAGTGGTGCGGCAGCTGAACAGCTTTTTTTTATGAAAATGATTAGCTCTGAGCAGAGCTGAAGTCTGTTCGCGTACTTTCAGTCACAGAATTTTTGTAAATCATGTGGTGGGGGATATTCAGGAAAAGTACGAAAACGCTCTGATTGCATTTCCGGAAAAGATTCAGTTGTCGGTTTTTGTGAGAACAATAGTAATTATAAAGTCATTCAAAGTGGTGATAAATTATCGCCACAAAAATATTCGATCTTCAAAACAACATTACGCAAAAATATGTTGCTTGCCGCGCACATTTGGAAATTTTTACTCGCGACACGCGTTTCACATTTTTCACTGTTTTTCAATAGCTCAGACTCTACTGAAATTTACTGAAAGAGGCGAAATTTTCAGCATTGAGTAAAACGAAGTACATAAACGGCTTCATTGCAATTAATTGTAGCACGCGAACAGATCTAATTGTTGCCGTGTTGCCACATAACGCAGATCACTAAGCATAATTCCGTGAAAAAAAAACTTCACTTGGATTTATTTGGTAGAGAAATTCTAAATTCAATTTCAGCGGCACTGAGTCACTTTATTAGGCTCAAAAACTATTCAAATAAAACAATCTGAAATAAATGTTTTAATCTAACGAGTATTAAAAAAGTTTCAAATTATATATACACTCAAGACATTTACGCGCAAATAATGTTAGAAAATTCTCGGCATCCACAAAAAACAAACTATTTATAGAGGTTATTGATTTGTGATCTGGTTCCCTTCTAGTCTATAAATCAGCATAGACAACGTATATCGTCTCTAAAGCTAAAGCCGATAATATTTTATTGTATTATTTAAAATGGTACTATTTTGTAATTTTGAAGGTA
The DNA here is from genome assembly GCA_963978885.1 of Nemotelus pantherinus. Taxonomy (NCBI): domain Eukaryota; kingdom Metazoa; phylum Arthropoda; class Insecta; order Diptera; family Stratiomyidae; genus Nemotelus; species Nemotelus pantherinus. The sequence goes on from OZ022264.1 coordinate 144,204,979, forward strand.
CATTTTTATCCCTTCAAATGCGCTCAAGCTGTATAGCCTTTGTCTGAAAAAATCACTTCACATATCGCGGCGTCTATTTCGACACAAGTTTTACTTGCAATATTTGCTGTGGTAAATTCAAATATTGTTTACTTACCGGAAAAAAGAAATCGCCCTCGCACTGCGTTTATAATCACTATCATAATTCACAACACAACACTTCATTTTGCTCAATACGAATATTAACGCTTCCACTCGCCGTAAATTTTGCTTTCAAAATGTGCGAATACAAATTCTTCGCACATTTCTTGTACGAAATGATCCTTAAGCACATGTTTTTAATTACCTTTTTGCCCGACAAATCGTCCCAACGTCATATACAAAATTCTTCGCATTTTTCTTGTAACAAAAGGATATATTTCTTTCAGGTAAAACATATTTTTTCAAAATTTATGATCCCTTTGTTTTACATTATGTTCCCACCCTACAAATTTGTCCCTACATCGCATGTAAATCTTGGCTTTTTTCAACCAAGGGGACGTATTTATTTCAGGTTAAATAGGTTATTTCCCGAAATTAGCGATCTTTTTGTTTTAAATTATCTTCCCACTCTACAAATCGTCCCTCCATTGTATGTAAAATAACCGCACTTTTTTGTAGCAAACGGACATATTTATTACAGGTAAAATAGGTTTTTCTAAATTAATAAATTACGTTTCCACCCTACAGATCGTCTTTACAAAGCCCAGGAAAAAGAAAGTAAATTGGTATGCTTCATACGAGAGAGTGGCAAGAGTGGTATACATGTTTTTTTATATGAACGAGCTCATAGATTTGATTGCCATAAATGCAAATTTGATTGCCATAAATTTGATGCCATAAATGTTCGATCGGGTTTAAGTTCGGTAATAGCATTTGGACAGTAACAAATAGCCCAAAGCCTACATTGTTCCGGATACATGCGAAAATTGTATAAAATGCCTTATTTTTCAGCACTTTGTTTAATATTTCTTTTAAGAATACCCAGGCAACACGTTTGATCCATCCAACCATTCACAAAATCTATATATAGCATAATGTTTCCTCCGCTGTATTTTACAGTGGAAGTAGTATGTTCCCTCCTAAACTCTGTATTAAACATTCGCCGAACATATTGCCGCTTATTAGATTCAAAAACATTAATTTTTACTTCAGCAACAAAAATTATGTACTTCCAGAATTATTTTGGCATTTTTGCGCACTCTTAAGCGAAACGTTATTTAACAAATCAATTTTTTTTAACTATTATAAGGTTAGCTTCCGCCATTCTGCCCTTTAAATTCGCTTTCTTTTTTGAATTTCGAATAATTTGAGTAGAGACTTTCTTTTCAACTCGTTTGTTCACCTTAATTTGTAAAACTGGGGCACTTAATTTAGGGATTTTCATAATTTTTCTGATAATCCACTTTTTTCACACTCAGATAAGATTTTAGGCCTTTCTGACCGATGCTTTGTTTCAAAAAATTTGGTTGATTTATTTATTGTTATTATATTTCTCACTGTATGTCTTTTATAATTAATTTTATACCTATGACGCAAATAATGCAACAACAATAATATTATTTCTTGATTAGCCATCTTATTCAACGTATTTTCTATTAACATAAAAAAGTAAACTATAGTGTAAGAAATACCATTTAGAAAATTTAATTTGCAGACAAACACAGCCATCAAATCTAAAATTCCCTTAAATTCCCTAAAATAGATATATTTGAAATCAAACTGAAATAAAATTTTCGCGACCAAAACACTTGCTAATTTAATTTCAATCGACCGGTTTGCCTACCAACGTAACATAAAATATCTACATGCGTATAGATCATTTAGCATCATAATCTGCAAACAGCATTCGTAAATAGTAGCCCAAGTCAATTACAAAGTTTACTTGTGCTACTTTAAATCGTTCATTCACACCGGTTTTCATCGTTCGAACAATTTTCTTCACTTAAATGACGTCAATTCATATAATTGATCAAACTTAATGCCCCTACACGCTATCAAGCTTTCCCCGCCTATGAACAAAAGCAATCAATAAAAATGGCGATCGGGCGGTTTGACACTTGTTTTATTTTCGTGTTTTCATCAATTAAAAGTATAAATGTTTAGATTGATCAACAAACAGTGTGAAAGTAAAAAGTGTTTTGCATAAATTACTCATAGGATTTCGCCCTAGAATGTGTGATGTAGGTACTAATTCAATTTGAATCAATGTACCTCTTTTTACCGGATTTAGGATAGAAAGCTTTTGAATTGTGGAAAGAAATGGTTGTTATATGTATGCAAGTAACATTTTCGACCTCCCCATACAAAATAACATCAAATTTCATTCAGAAAATTTGATTAATTTTGAAATTTGTGCCCCATGTGACACATATTTTATTTTCCCTGCTATTCCAACTAACCCGAAAATCGACCATGTTCACAACAATACAAATGTATGGAAATGTTTGTTTACATAGAGAGTCAACAGCGCAGAAGGGTATAGTGTGCGGCATTGAGGGGAAAGCTTTTTTGGAGAGAGTAAGTTGCATATGTAGTAAAAATGCTTCATTCACGTACGGGTTCATGGATTATCATTTCGTGTCCATTCTTTATATGTCTATGGCTTCATAGATTATCCCAATTTTTCAATATACAAAGCTCCATAAAAGCTTTTATGGGCTGTCAAATCAATGTCAAACCTCTTTTTTCTGGAATCAGTCCGAGGTTCCTCGAGCTACATGCAGAACAGTTTTCCGCAAACAGATGGTTTGTGACTAGGTGGAAGCAAAGTTTTGCATCTGCAATCAAGAACAGTGCCACAGCGTTACAACGTCATCCACCTACCCAGCTTGTCTGAGGCACAATTGCCAAGACAATTGGCAGCCATATTACAGTGCTTAGTTGAGTTAACTTTCCCAATCACCGTGCTCTTTACACCCGGCATCAAAGTCTCATTCTATTCGATTCGCGTATTCAGATTTTACACCAAAGCCAAAGACTATCTCTATAACTTTTAAGAAGACACTACGTTTCACACATCACACCATCGCACAATCAACTAAATTACGTTCAAGAATCAGATCAGGTCACATTCATCCATCATATGCTAGAGAAACAGAAACTTACAGATCCTGGCTGAGCTTCTTAAACAAATATCTTTAGTTTCTCAAACTTTTTCTATTTGCTCTAATATAGGAAATAGCTTCTCAATCGCCAGCTACTTTAAGCCAGCCTCTTCCGAAAAAAATTCTTTCAAGTCTACGATCTGTAAATAATATGACTTCACTATCCACATCACGTCCTTCAAAAACAACCTTCGCTGTTGCTCAAATCTGGAATACATCGAAGCCAAATCGTATCATCACACAATCAACTAAATTATGTTCGAGCATAGGATCAAAGCAAACTTGAATTCAAATATCATATGGAAATGAAACAGGGAAATACTACATCAGTGTGCTTCATAGATTATCCCAATTTTGCAATAGACAAAGCTCCATAAAAGCTTTTATGGGCTCGTCTAAATCAATGTCAAACCTCTTTTTTCTGGAATCAGTCCGAGGTTCCTCGAGCTACAGGCAGAACAGTTTTCCACAAACAGATGGTTTGTGACTAGGTGGAAGCAAAGCTTTGCATCTGAAATTAAGAACAGTGAAACAGCGTTACAACGTCATCCACCTACCCAGCTTGTCTGAAGCACAATTGCCAAGACAATTGGCAGCCATATTACAGTGCTTAGTTCAGTTAACTTTCCCAATCACCGTGCTCTTTACACCCGGTATCAAAGTCTCATCAACAGTAATTCGATTCGCGTATTCAGATTTTACACCTAAGTCAAAGACTATCTCTATAACTTTCAAGAAGACACTACGTTTCAATCATCATACCATCGCACAATCAACTAAATTACGTTCAAGAATCAGATCAGGTCAGATTCATCCATCAAATGCTAGAGAAACAGAAACTTAGTGTCAGTCTTCATCAAAGATTCTCCAAATTCTTCAATACAAACAGCTCGACAAAAGCTTTCGCTGGCTCGTTGCAATCAATATCAGAGCTGTTTTATCCGCAAACAGCTCCCGGTACATAAAAAACAGTTTTTCTCGGAAATACGGTAAATCATTAGCAGTATGCAAAGTTTCGCGTCCACAATCATCCACAGTGCCACAGCGTTACAATACCATCCGACCGCTCAGCTGGTCTGAGGCACAGATGTCAAAAAGATCGTCACTCATTCTAGAGTGCTTAATTCAAGCAACTTTCCCAAACGCCAGAATCAATTCGGCTGGCATGGAAGTCTCATTCACAATAATTCGATTCTTATCTTCAGACTATACATCAACGTCGGAGACTACCTCTGCTTCTTGCAGTACAGTGTGCTTTTGGTCCTTTGCTACAGCGAGCCAATTCCTGGGTTTCTATCTGCTCGATTCAAAGGGAGCTCGTCAAACATCCTAACAATCTATGAGCAGGGGCCTCCGATGTAATCGAAGCCACTTTTGATGCCAGCTTCATTCCTCTAAAGTCAAAAAACTCTAGCGCATCTGAACCGCTAGAAAACTAATTTTCGAAGAAATTGTCGTTGAGTGACAAAAAAGTGTGGAAAGACGTAATACACTGTTTTTTAGAATCATATCAACCATTCCTTATCCAAAGCAATAAAACTCAACTATAACACATATAATTCAGGGCTGGCAACACTTTCCGAACGAAGCAGCAATAAGTCTACCATAACAAGCTCATACTCAAATCAACGTATCCTTTGAATTTCGTTCTCTTCGCAGGATTTCATCGAAAGTTTCAGCGGTTAAACGTTGTTTGAGGCTGCCATCCAATAAATGTTCAAAACTCGAAAAATTTCAAAAAGAATTCCTTATTTTTATTGCAAATGCTTCGCATATGAGAACGTTGTTTGAAGCATCTGTTGGTGCAATATTTACGGAAATGGATAATGCTGGTTACCCTGTGTCAACAGCAAAGCATAATACATACCAAATCTGCTTCACGTTAAGTTAAACCCAACCAGTAAATTTCGTTTCGATTGAATCACTGCGCTGGAAGTTATACGGGTGAAAATAATTTTAGGAATACCACCCTCAAAATTTTTCAAATTTTTAAAGCGTTAATATTTCTTGTTAATTTTCATTGCAGGATCATTTCCATTTGGAAATCTAATGACATAATCGCTCAGTAAAGAAATTAAACAAAATTACAAAAATTGTCATAGCTGGCAGCCCTTTCATGATTTTGGTACGAAATTTCTACGACATTTGGTTCACATTAAAGTCCATTTACTGCGTGAACTTCGTTCTGATTCCTACACTGGACCGGAAGTTATAGGGAAAAAAGCTTTATTTTGCTGAGCAAATTTGCAAGATTTAGGAGACAAAAATCACCATAGCTGGCAACTCTATTCTAATTTTTCAGCCAAATTTTCATCAAATGTTATATGAAGTAAGATCCAAGTACTGGATAAATCTTGTCAAAATCTGATGGCTGAATCGGAAGTTATAGGCCAAAAACCGGTTTTTTTTCTCAGTGATTTTTCAAGATGGTACCACTGGCACAGGGTTGCCCGCATTTCAAAATCACTTCTATCAGACCTGGTCCTAGCTAATAACAACATGTTCTGTAAATTTCACTATGATCGGATAATCCGGTCGTCAGTTCTGGTGAACAGAACTTTCGAGTGCTGAAAATAGAGGTAATTTGGTGATGGGTTGCCGTTCTTGTGCAAATCGGAATTTTGAAAATTTTAATTTGACATGATGGACAAAGGTTAAAATTTATCAGTGATTTGATTTTTTTGTCAAAAATCAAAAATTTTTCAGGAAGGTCAATGATTTGAAGGTTTTTTTTTCAAGAGCCTGCCGTAGCTGCAGGGTTACCCGAACTATCTTGAAAATCAACGTGTGCTAAATTCTAGTCAACATTAATACGCTCTGCAAATCTCACGACGATCCATTGCTTTTCTTAGAAGTAATGACAAATCAAAATTTGAAAAAAAATCCTTGCCTACTTTTAGGCACCCCGCAGCAACACACGGCTCAAAATTTTCAATTCTTTATCATAGACGAGCTTAGAACATAATAAGTTTTCATTCTCAATACTTTTCTTTAACAAAAATTTACACTGCTTGGATATATAGGAGTACCTCAAAATTCACTAAAACGCTCGCCACCGCCAAAAGGTTTGGAGTATCTGAATTTGAGAAAGTTGTGGACCTACCTACTATATACATCTACGTTCTCCGAAAATTTCAGCTCAATCGGATCGGCCACTCCAGAGATTACTTCTATTAACCGATTTGCTGATATATATATATATATATAAATAAAGAAATATGAATTTTCGGCGAAACGAGTTTAATACTATTGTTCTTCGAACATTAGTAAAAATCGTGCCACGATATCATTCTCTCTGCCATGCTGCTTGATATTTCATTCAGCAATACCAAAATAAATAGCACGATGTCTGCTCGCTTTCAGATCCAGGTGAATGGAATGCACTGCCCTGATTACTGCTGAGATATACTCTAGAATCGAATAAGCAACAGACACAAGAGCATCAGCAATGTACAATATTGCCAGTGGTTTCTGTTCAACGAAATTCCTTTTGTTCAGCACCATTTTTTCAACACGGCATATCACAGTGCATATCGTCTACTTCTAAAGGAAAAGTGCCCACTTGGGCTTCGAGCATTTCCGGCCGAAGAAATGTTTCTTCTTTCCGGCCAAAGAAACCTTTAACCTCAATATTAAAATACACACTGTCTGCAAGAAAAAATCTTTCCCATGCTTTCAAGCAATTGACCTTCTCACGTATGGCAAACCGAAAAGCTAGTCAGTCCTTTATTTCCATTACTTCGAAACATATTTCTGTGGGCTTTTACATTTCATATATCATTTAGGTTCATTTGAGTTTGGCTGCAACACAGCCTCTTCCGAACTTGTTTTTCATGCTCACTTGTGTGAGAAGTGAGTGGACTTATATAACTCTGTCCACTCAATTATCTTAATTTTTCAAAATTAGTTTTTTCATCAAAATTAGTTTTAGGCAAAGAATTAACAAAACAAAACTCTTTCGGAAGTAAATTTAAGGTCAATGATGTCATTTTCCGCTTAAGTTCGATATTCGTCTCTTCCAAAACGGTCGGCTTTGTTTAGCCGGGTGAAACATAGTTCTGAACGAATGCTGTTTCAACCCTGGTCGAGAAAAGTTCCTCTCAAGGACGTATAGGAAAATCATTTCCTTCCTTACGCTCATTTCGATCACGCAGTTTGATCTACCCCATTGTTTACGCCAAACATTGTTGGAGCTCGTCACAAAGAGATTCCCTGGCTGAGCAGACGCTCCAGCTTCTTAAACAAATATCTAGTTTCTCAAACTTTTTCTATTTGCTCTAATATAGGAAATAGCTTCTCAATCGCCAGCTACTTTAAGCTGGCCTCTTCCAAAAAAAATTTATTCAAGTCTTTACGATCTGTAAATAATATGACTACACTATCCACATTACTTCTTTCGAAAACAACCTTCGCTGTTGCTCAAATCTTGAATACAATCAAGCCAATTCGTATCATCACACAATCAAGTAAATTACGTTCAAGCATCGGATCAAGGCAAACTTCAATTCAAATATCATATGGAAATGAAGGTACACCTGATATATTTTTTGCTCGATTCAAAGGGAGCCCGTCAAACATCCTAACAATCTATCAGCAGATGACCTGATATATTTTTCAAAAAAAATCTAGAAAATTATTCCTCTAATAAGATAATCTACATCGGCGGTATACAAATTGAAATACAATATTAAGTAAAGTCCTCGTGGATTATCGATTACAGATTAATAAGAATAAGATGAATAAGATTAATAAGAATTAATAAGTCGTAATATTGAATTTAATTAATATAATAAGAATAAGATTAATAAAAATAAGTTGAATAAGATTAATAAGAATTTATAAGTCGTAACATAGTAGAATTACTGAAAAGTGATTCTAGAATGACAATTCAAAGCTTATTCAGTAAAGCATTTCACTTTTCATCCCAGCTTCATTCCACTAAGGTCATAAAATCGTGCCACGATATCTTTCCCTCTGCCATGCTGTTTGATAATTCATTCAGCAACACCAAAATAAATAGCACGATGGCTGCTCGCTCTCAGATCCAGGTGAATGGAATGCACTGTCCTGATTACTTTATCTTCCATCATACTGCACCCAGAAGTGAATAGAATAAAATGACAAAGTCATCCTTAATATTTATTTATAGCAGCTTGCGATCCCAAAAGTCAGGTGCAGGCTTCAGCCAAATCATATCAGTGCACTACGCGTCAGCAAGTCAACCTTCAATATACTATTCACCGCTGTGGTTCGTTATTCAACTATTGTAAAACTACCAGTTCCTGGCAGCAGACAGCAATATCGTAAAATATCGATGAGTGAAGTTTCGCAATATGTTGATAATGGTTCCTTACAGAAGTTATCTGTGAATCGCCTCATCCTTTGATTTCAACTGCAGAATGTATTACCCTCTGTCTCAGCGCCTTCATAAAACCTTCTCATAGTTCACCAAAAAGAGAAATAAAAAAAATTACTCACCAAGCCGACGAACCAACTGCTGTTATGCACATACACATCTGCACAAACTAATCGTTTGCAATCGCTCAAGAGCAATATTCAAGAGCCAGCTATTTGTGGCTCGTATCGTCCAAAAGTTTCTCATTCAAGTATTTAGGATCAATAGACGGTATAACGGCTTCACCCCCGTTTTATGCCAGAAAAACAATTTCAGCAATCGCTGAAACTCGGAATGCATTCAAGCCGTTTTTTTCCGTCGCAAACTTTGCTTGGATATACTCTAGAATCGAATAAGCAAGAGACACAAGAACATCAGCAATGTACAGAAATATTGCCAGTGGTTTCTGTTCAACGAAATTCCACAATGATTCCACAGTGATGTCATTTTCCGCTTAAGTTCGATATTCGTCTCTTGCAAAACGGTCGGCTTTGGGTAGCCGGGTGAAACATCGTTCTGAACGAATGCTGTTTCAACCCTGGTCGAGAAAAGTTCCTCTCAAGGACGTATAGGAAAATCATTTCCTTCCTTACGCTCATTTCAATCACGCAGTTTGATCCACCCTATTGTTTACGCCAAGCATTAAAGGAGCTCGTCATAAAGAGATTCCCTGGCTGAGCAGACGCTCCAGCTTCTCAAACAAATATCTTTAGTTTCTCAAAATTTTTCTATTTGCTCTAATATAGGAAATAGCTTCTCAATCGCCAGCTACTTTAAGCTGGCCTCTTCCAAAAAAATTGTTTTTCAAGTCTTTACGATCTGTAAATAATATGACTAGACTATCCACATTACTTCTTTCAAAAACAACCTTCGCTGTTGCTCAAATCTGGAATACAGCCAAGCCAATTCGTATCATCACACAATCAAGTAAATTACGTTCAAGCATCGGATCAAGGCAAACTTCAATTCAAATATCATATGGAAATGAAACAGGGAAATACTACATCAGTGTGCTTCATAGATTATCCCAATTTTTCAATATACAGAGCTCCTTAAAAGCTTTTATGGGCTCGTCTAAATTAATGTCAAACCTCTTTTTTCTGGAATCAGTCCGAGGTTCCTCGAGCTACATGCAGAACAGTTTTCCGCAAACAGATGGTTTGTGACTAGGTAGAAGCAAAGTTTTGCATCTGCAATCAAGAACAGTGCCACAGCGTTACAACGTCATCCACCTACCCAGCTTGTCTGAGGCACAATTGCCAAGACAATTGGCAGCCATATTACAGTGCTTAGTTCAGTTAAGGCAACGTAGCACCTCCAAATTTTTAAAAATCGATTTTTGTTTTTTGATTGAATATGTTAGAATGAAGGTTTTAAAACATGATTTTAATAATATAAAATTGAAATTCTAAAACAAAAAAATTTTATGAGTATATATAGCGAAGCGCCCCAAGATTATTTTTTTTATGATTTTCGTTCACTTCGCTATATCGCTAAATCGACTTAAGCCAAAGTGTAGACAAAGATAAATGAGTCATCTCCTTTAAAAGAAGCAAGAAATAAGCTAGCCTTGGCAAAAAAAATAAAAAAATAGCTGTAAAAGATGTTTCTAAAAAAAGTGTAGAATCTCCAAAAAAAGGTCCGAAAAAAGTTCACCTGACACTAAAATTAATGAAAAATTTAGCCACGCATTATGGCCTAACTATACGACGAAATCCTGATTCAGTTGAAAATATGCGCAAGGAAATTTGGGCAGCATATTACCACAAAATTTCAACTGATGAGAACCCTCAACACTGTTATTGTCCTGTTGGAGAAACGACTTGGTGTAACTGGCGCAAGGCGGAGGCAGCGGGTGATAATGCATTAAACAATTTCAAGCATCCTCCACCTTTAGATGATGAGGTACAAGAAATTTTAAAGCCTATTTATGATGACTTATCATCAGAAGATTTATTAAAGCGTTGCTTGGGCAATTTTGCGTAGAATAATAACGAAAACTATAATTCTTGTGTTTGGAATTTGACCCCCAAACATACTTTTTGTGGGAAAAACGTACTAAATATGGCTGCAAATATTTCTGTATGTACATTTAATGAAGGATTTATGGCTATCTTGAAAATAATGCAAGTCATGGGAATTAAAATTGGCCAATGTGCGCTGGAACATGCAGAGCATAGAGATGCTGCAAGAATTAACCAGGCGGAAAAACACTCGACTGAGGCATCTAAAGAGGCCAGAACTGCTCGAAGGGAGCAAAAATCTTTAGAAGAGGAGAAGTATGAGCAAGAAGAAGGTGTATTGTATGGTCCAAGCATCGCAGATTAATTTTCGATAAGATTTATTGCAAAAAATATTGAATTTTAACTTGAAACGCGATTTTCTCGAAACAACGTTTTTCAAGTTGGCGTGCATGATTAAGAAAAACAATATTATGCACTCGTTTTGAAATTTTAACACGTTAATCTGCACATGTTAATGCTCAGAATGAACCTCGGATGAAAAAATCGGCATTAAACTTTTTTAGTTATAGCCGATTTTTGGGGAAAAAAAACCTCGATTTTCGAAAAAACGCCGCCATTTTGTTATTTTTCAACCAAATTTTTTTTTTTTAGTTCATTCCAAGGCCGCTTTGATGCTGGTCAAAACCCCGTTTTTGTTTTTTTTTCAGACTTTCCTGAGGGCAGTTATCATGCACGCCAGGTTTTTTTGGTGTATTTTCCAAAAAATTGTAACAGGCGACAGGGGCCACAAAACATTTTTAACAATTTTGTTTATGTAGTCTAAGACATATAAAGTATGTGTAAAAAGTTTCATTAGGATATGTCTTTTTATTCAATTAAAAACAAGCCTTTGAAAATAACATTTTTTTTCAATTTGAAGGTGCTATGTCGCCTTAACTTTCCCAATCACCGTGCTCTTTACACCCGGCATCAAAGTCTCATCAACAGTAATTCGATTCGCGTGTACAGATTTAACACCAAAGCCAAAGACTCTATAACTTTCAAGAAGACACTACGTTTCACACATCACACCATCGCACAATCAACTAAATTACGTTCAAGAATCAGATCAGGTCAGATTCATCCATCATATTCGAGAGAAACAGAAACTTACAGATCCTGGCTGAGCTACTTAAACAAATATCTTTAGTGTCTCAAACTTTTTCTATTTGCTCTAATATAGGAAATAGCTTCTCAATCGCCAGCTTCTTTAAGCCAGCCTCTTGCAAAAAAAATTCTTTCAAGTCTACGATCTGTAAATAATATGACTTCACTATCCACATTACGTCCTTCAAAAACAACCTTCGCTGTTGCTCAAATCTGGAATATATCCAAGCCAAATCGTATCATCACACAATCAACAAAATTATGTTCAAGCATCGGATCAAAGCAAACTTCAATTCAAATATCATATGGAAATGACACAGGGAAATACTACATCAGTGTGCTTCATAGATTATCCCAATTTTTCAATATACAAAGCTCCATAAAAGCTTTTATGGGCTCGTCTAAATTAAAGCCAAACCTCTTTTTTCTGGAATCAGTCCGAGGTTCCTCGAGCTACATGCAGAACAGTTTTCCGCAAGCAGTTGGTTTGTGACTAGGTGGAAGTTTTGTTTTGTTTTGTTGATTTTTTTGTTTTGCATCTGCAATCAAGAACAGTGCTACAGCGTAACAACGTCATCCACCTACCCAGGCACCTGAGTCACAATTGCCAAGACAATTGGCAGACAAATTACAGTGCTTAGTTCAATTAACTTTCCAATCACCGTGCTCTTTACACCCGGCATCAAAGTCTCTTCGATTCGCGTATTCAGATTTTACACCAAAGTCAAAGACTATCTCTATAACTTTCAAGAAGAATAAATATCGACAATAAAATGTCGATAAGTGAAGTTTCCGCAATATGTTGATGGTGGTTCCTTACAGGAAGTTATCTGTGAATCGCCTCATCCTGTGATTTCAACTGCAGAATGTATTACCCTTTGTCTCAGCGCCTCCAAAAAACCTTCTCGTAGTTCACCAAAAAGAGTTTTACTCACCAAGCCGACGAGCCAACTGCTGTTATGCACATCAGTACTAAATCCGCTGTACGATCGAGTCTACGAAATCTGTACAGTCTACGAAATCTGTACTAACTAATCTTTTGTGGCTCGTATCGTCCAAAAGTTTGTCATTCAAGTATTTAAGATCAATAGACGATACAACGGCTTCACCCGCTTTTTATGCCATAAAAACAATTTCAGCAATCGCTGAAACTCGGAATGCATTCAAGCCGCTTTTTTCCGTCGCAAAGTTTGCTTAGATATACTCTAGAAACGTATAAGCAAAAACACAAGAGCATCAGCATTGTAGAGAAATATTGCCAGTGGTTTCTGTTCAACGAAATTCCTATTGTTCAGCACCATTTTTTCAACGCGGCATATCACATTGCTTCGCAATTCGTCTGCTTCTAAAATTCGCGCATTTCCGGCCGAAGAAATGTTTCTTCTTTGCGGCCAAAGAATACTTTAACCTCAATATTATAATATACACTGTCTGCAAGACAAAATCTTTCCAATGCTTTCAAGCAATTGACCTTCTCACGTATGGCAAACCGAAAAGCTAGTCAGTCCTTTATTTCAATTACTTCGAAACATATTTCTGGGGGTTTTTACATTTCATATATAATTTAGGGTCATTTCAGTTTGACTGCAACACAGCCTCTTGCGAACTTGTTTTTCATGCTCACTTGTGTGAGTTTGTCTGAGGCACAATTGCCAAGACAATTGGCAGCCATATTACAGTGCTTAGTTCAGTGAACTTTCCCAATTACCGTGCTCTTTACACCCGGCATCAAAGTCTCATCAACAGTCATTCGATTCGCGGGGTCAGATTTTAAACCAAAGCCAATGACTATCTCTATAACTTTCAAGAAGACACTACGTTTCACACATCACTCCATCGCACAATCAATATGCTAGAAATGAAATAGAGAAATACTACATCAGTGTGCTTCTTAGATTATCCCAATTTTTCAATAGACAAAGCTCCATAAAAGCTTTTATGGGCTCGTCTTAATCAATGTCATACCTCTTTTTCTGGAATCAGTCCGAGGTTCCTCGAGTTACATGCAGAACAGTTTTCCGCAAACAGATGGTTTGTCACTAGGTTGAAGCAAAGTTTTGCATCTGCAATCAAGAAAAGTGCAAGAGCGTTACAACGTCATCCACCTACCCAGCGTGTCTGAGGCACAGTTGCTTAGACAATTGGCAGCCATATTACAGTGCTTAGTTCAGTTAACTTTCCCAATCACCGTGCTCTTTACACCCGGCATCAAAGTCTCATCAACAGCAATTCGATTCGCGTGTACAGATTTGACACCAAAGCCAAAGACTCTATAACTTTCAAGAAGACCCTACTTTTAAATCATCATACCATCGCACAATCAACTAAATTACGTTCAAGAATCAGATCAGGTCAGATTCATCCATCATATGTTAGAGAAACAGAAACTTACAGTGTCAGTCTTCATCGAAGATTCTCCAAATTCTTCAATACAAACAGCTCGAAAAAAGCTTTCGCTGGCTCGTTGCAATCAATGTCAGAGCTGTTTTCTCCGCAAACAGCTCCCTGTACTTCGAGCTACATAAAAAACAGTTTTTTCTCGGAAATACGGTAAATCATTAGCAGTATGCAAATTTTCGCGTCCACAAGCATCCACAGTGCCACAGCGTTACAATACCATTCGACAGCTCAGCTGGTCTGAGGCACAGATGTCAAAAAGATCGTCACTTATTCTAGAGTGCTTAATTCAAGCAACTTTTCCAAACGCCAGAATCAATTCGGCTGACATCGAAGTCTCATTCACAATAATTCGATTCTTATCTTCAGACTATACATCAACGTCGGAGACTACCTCTGCTTCTTGCAGTACAGTGTGCGTTTTGTCCTATGTTACAGCGAGCCAATTCATGGGTTTCTATCTGGTCGATTCAAAGGGAGCCCGTCAAACATCCTAACAATCTATCAGCAGGGGCCTACAATGTAATTGAAGCCACTTTTCATCCCAGTTTCATTCCACTAAGGTCAAAAAATCGTGCCACGATATCTTTCTCTCTGCCATGCTGCTTGATAATTCATTCAGCAACACCAAAATAAATAGCACGATGGCTGCTCGCTCTCAGATCCAGGTGAATGGAATGCACTGTCCTGATTACTTGATCTTCCATCATACTGCACCCAGACGTGAATAGAACAAAATGACCAAGTCATCCTTAATATTTATTTATAGTAGCTTGCGATCCCAAAAGTCAGGTGCAGGCTTCAACCAAATCATATCAGTGCACTACGCGTCAGCAAGTCAACCTTCAATATACTATTCACCGCTGTGGTTCGTTATTCAACTATTGTAAAACTACCAGTTCCTGGCAGCAGACAGCAATATCGTAAAATATCGATGAGTGAAGTTTCGCAATATGTTGACAATGGTTCCTTACAGGAAGTTAACTGTAAATCGCCTCATCCTGTGATTTCAAGCGCCTCCATAAAATCTTCTCATAGTTCACCAAAAAGAGTTTTACTCACCAAGCCGACGAACCAACTACTGTTATGCACATACACATCTGCACAAACTAATCGTTTGCAATCGCTCAAGAGCAATATTCAAGAGCCAGCTATTTGTGGCTCGTATCGTCCAAAAGTTTCTCATTCAAGTATTTAGGATCAATAGACGGTATAACGGCTTCACCCGCGTTTTATGCCAGAAAAACAATTTCAGCAATCGCTGAAACTCGGAATGCATTCAAGCCGTTTTTTTCCGTCGCAAACTTTGCTTGGATATACTCTAGAATCGAATAAGCAAGAGACACAAGAACATCAGCAATGTACAGAAATATTGCCAGTGGTTTCTGTTCAACGAAATTCCTATTGTTCAGCACCATTTTTTTCAACACGGCATATCACATTGCTTCGCATATCGTCTACTTCTAAACGAAAAGTGCCCAATTGGGCTGTGAGCATTTCTCGCGTATGGCAAACCGAAAAGCTAGTCAGACCTTTATTTCAATTACTTCGAAACATATTTCTGTGGGCTTTTACATTTCAGTTATAATTTAGGGTCATTTGAGTGTGACTGGAACACAGCCTCTTGCGAACTTGTTTTTCATGCTCACTTGTGTGAGAAGTGAGTGGACTTACATAGCTCTGTCCACTCAATTATCTAAATTTTTCAAAATTAGTTTTTTCATCAAAATTAGTTTTAGGCAAAGTATTAACAAAACAAAACTCTTTCGGAAGTAAATTTAAGGTCAATGATGTCATTTTCCGCTTAAGTTCGATATTCGTCTCTTGCAAAACGGTCGGCTTTGGGTAGCCGGGTGAAACATCGTCCTGGTCGAGAAAAGTTCCTCTCAAGGACGTATAGGAAAATCATTTCCTTCCTTACGCTCATTTCGATCACGCAGTTTGATCTATCCCATTGTTTACGTCAAACATTAAAGGAGCTCGTCACAAAGAGATTCCCTGGCTGAGCAGACGCTCCAGCTTCTCAAACAAATATCTTAAGTTTCTCAAAATTTTTCTATTTGCTCTTATATAGGAAATAGCTTCTCAATCGCCAGCTACTTTAAGCTGGCCTTTTGCAAAAAAAAATTTTTTCAAGTCTTTACGATCTGTAAATAATATGACTAGACTATCCACATTACTTCTTTCAAAAACAACCTTCGCTGTTGCTCAAATCTGGAATACAGCCAAGCCAATTCGTATCATCACACAATCAATTAAATTACGTTCAAGCATCGGATCAAGGCAAACTTCAAATCAAATATCATATGGAAATGAAACAGGGAAATACTGCATCAGTGTGCTTCATAGATTATCCCAATTTTTCAATATACAAAGCTCCATAAAAGCTTTTATGGGCTCGTCTAAATTAATGTCAAACCTCTTTTTTCTGGAATCAGTCCGAGGTTCCTCGAGCTACATGCAGAACAGTTTTCCGCAAACAGATGGTTTGTGACTAGGTGGAAGCAAAGTTTTGCATCTGCAATCAAGAACAGTGCCACAGCGTTACAACGTCATCCACCTACCCAGCTTGTCTGAGGCACAATTGCCAAGACAATTGGCAGCCATATTACAGTGCTTAGTTCAGTTAACATCAATTAAAATAAATTGATGTTAACTGAAAAAAAAAAAAAATTAAACCAATCACCGTGCTCCTTACACCCGGCATCAAAGTCTCATCAACAGTCATTCGATTCGCGGGGTCAGATTTAACACCAAAGCCAAAGACTATCTCAATAACTTTCAAGAAGACACTACGTTTCACACATCACACCATCGAACAATCAATATGCTAGAAATGAAATAGGGAAATACTACATCAGTGTGCTTCATAGATTATCCCAATTTTTCAATAGACAAAGCTCCATAAAAGCTTTTATGGGCTCGTTTTAATCAATGTCATACCTCTTTTTCTGGAATCAGTCCGAGGTTCCTCGAGTTACATGCAGAACAGTTTTCCGCAAACAGATGGTTTGTCACTAGGTTGAAGCAAAGTTTTGCATCTGCAATCAAGAAAAGTGCAAGAGCGTTACAACGTCATCCACCTACCCAGCGTGTCTGAGGCACAGTTGCTTAGACAATTGGCAGCCATATTACAGTGCTTAGTTCAGTTAAGTTTCCCAATCACCGTGCTCCTTACACCCGGCATCAAAGTCTCATCAACAGTAATTCGATTCGCTGTTATGTGCCACTCACACTAAGTGTCACATAAACAATTATCCGCACATTGATAAATACATTAAGTGTCGCATAAACAATTATCCACACTCATTGATTCATTTAAAAGCACTTATGTTTGCATAAATACAATCATACTTGTGATTGATTCCACTCACACTAAGTGTCACATAAACAATTATCCATACTCACCTATGTTTATGTAAACACAATCACGCTTGTGATTGAATCATCTAATTAACTCATGTGATCTTCTGATTGTCTCAAAATTAAACGATTCCTTCTGTAAACACATTTATGCTGTGTAACCGATTCATGCGATTTTCGATTAGGTCCAAAAGATAAACATTACGGGGTTTTGATATGCGAAAAGTTCAATTAGCGAAAATCATAAACAAATTGTAGCAAACACAAAATTCAAAGAATAAGATTTGATTTATGATCATCATTGAAAACTGTAAAAGGTAGTATTGATTGACATATTAATTGAAGCACCCTATATAAAGGACGATCCTGTCCAGTCGATATTCAGTCAGTAGCAGTCAGCCGTTTATTCTCATTTATCCGTTGAGTCCGTTCCGAGCATAAAATTATAAAAGTCAAAAGTCAGAAATTGTAAAAGTAAAGAATCAGAAATTGTAAAAGTAAAGAATCAGAAATTGTAAAAGTAAAGAATCAGAAATTGTAAAAGTGAAAAGTCAGAAATTGTAAAAGTGAAAGGTTAGAAATTACAAAAGTGTAAAGTTAGATTTTGTAAGAGTTTAGTGCTGTATTAAAAAACCTTAAACACTGTGAAAATTTAATATTGTTCGAGACACCGAAATAAAGTGTGTGAGATGTATGAATAAGAACGAATTTTATTTTGCCCATAACAGACGAACATAAATTTGGTGTCAGAAGTGGGATAGTTGAAACGTTGTTAACTATCCAGTGATTCGGACGTTACCTCGCGTGTTAGTGTTTTAAAAAAATAAAGAACAATTTTGAAGCCGCAATAATTGCTGGTATTTCCAGAAACAATTTGAATCGCATTAAGTGTCGGTGTTTGTTTTTGGGACAAAATTTTAAGCCACATTAAGTGTTGGTGTTCTTTTTATAAAAACCCACTTCAAAGGTGGACACAAAGGTGGTTACTGGGCGAAAATCGTTGCATTCTAAATATATACACATATTTCACTCTGTCGGACGGACAAAGGCAGCAATAAATTATTTTCACTCTGTTGGACGAACAGAGGCAGCGCACTCTATTTTCACTCTGTCGGACGGACAGAGGCAGCATTAATTATTTTCACTCTGTCGGACGGACAGAGGCAGCATTAATTATTTTCACTCTGTTGGACAGGCAGAGGCAGCGCACTCAATTTTCACCTTACTGGACTAGTAAGGGCAGCTATATATTCCTGTTTCAACAAGATAACCAACAAGCTTCAGTAATTTAATAACAATATGTAAGTGGAACTATTTCTATTTATAAATTCAAAGTTAAATTTCTATTCAATTAAATTCAAACTCAAAATTCAATTAAATTTAAATTCAAAGTTTACATTTTATTCAATTAAATTCAAATTCAAAATTCAATTAAATTTAAATTCAAAATTTATATTCAATTAAATTCAAATTCAAAATTCAAAGTTTAAAATTTTTTTAAAAAAAAAAAATAAGTATATTTATACATATATTGTAAATCATGGCTCGAAACGCGGACTCAACCATTAACGATCCTCAAAATGAGGACGCGAACGAATTATTCTCTGAACTTTCGGAGAATAATCAAACCGAAAAAATCAATCTGTCAATCCTCCTTAAATTCATAAAACCGTTTAATGGTGATCGCGATAAGTTAAATTCGTATATTACTGGCTGCAATCGTGCTTTTAAATTAGCATACATAGAACAGAAACCTGTTCTTCTTGATTACGCAATTACCCAACTCGAGGGCAAGGCTGAAATCGCAGTTTCAAATCACACGTTCAGTTATTGGTCTGAATTGTGTGATTTTCTCAAACTATTGTATGGGGACAAAAAACATTACAATCATTTATTGATTGAATTGCAACAATGCAAACAAGGCCTAAAAGAAACTGTTTCCCAGTATATCGTAAGACTGGAAACAGCCGCGAAAAACCTAATTGTATGTGTTCGTCAGTCTGTGGAGATCGAGGATGAATTGAAAGGTCGTATTGCCGCGATGGATGACCTGATTCTTCATACCTTCATTTTAAACATTGAACCTTCTATTAGTAATATCCTTAGGGCAAGAAACGTTCGTACGTTAACAGAAGCGATGCAAATTGCTATAGAAGAAGAAAAGATTTCCAATCTTGTAAAAACTAAAAACATTTCTCAAAACAATAACCCTTCGAAATTTTGTAAAATCTGTAAAATGCGTAACCATAATACTATTGACTGCTTTCGAAAAAATAAAAATAATATTCTGAAAATCAATACAGTAACGGAAAAATTCTGCAAATACTGTAAAAACAAAGGGCACACAATAGATGAATGTAGGAAACGTGCCTACAATCAAAACAAAAAACAAACCGCTGAGATGAAACCAAATGTATCAAATGTCAATTATAATTCCTCAATTTCAAAAAACGGGCTAGGCTCATCGGAAGGGATTTCCGAATCACTTCCGAATCTACAAAGAATATCGGATATTTTGAACAATCAGTAGAGGAAACCCTAAATATATCCCATTTCCATAATCAGAATAATATTTATATCGAAGTAAGATGCACTGAATCTAAATTTAAATATTTTAACTTTCTTGTTGATACTGGGGCTTCAGCATCAATCATAAAGGGACAAGTTTTACTACCAAAAACATTGGTCAATATTGAAGAATCAATTAAATTACAAGGCATATGTTCGTTTACCCAAGCGGTCGGAACCACCGAACTTAATATGCAATTTCCAAATCTAAATATCAACCACAAATTCTATGTCGTAACCAAACCTTCGAACATTCCATTCAATGGAATATTAGGTAATGATTTCTTCATTAAATATAAAGCAATTATCGATTTTTCCCAGAAAACTTTATTATTTAATCATATAAGTGTTCCATTGAACACCAGAAATCAAAATGATCTCGAACATAAAGCATCCGAAAGCATCTTGAAAGAAGCTGGAAACCAGGAGTCTTTAGCAGATTCTGACTACTACGTAGATCAAGGTATCCAATTCCTCAAGTCAAACGAACCTCAAGATCAAAGCATTCAATTTCTCAAGTCCAAAGGACCTCAAAATCAAATCGCAAAAGCGAGATCAATAACTTATGTTCGAATAAATATTCAAAACCCCGAAATCAAAGAGGGTATCATTGCGAAAAAGGAACTAAGTCCAGGTGTTTATTTAGGGGAAGTTATTTCTAAAGTCGATAGTAAAGGTCAAGCCTTAGCATCGATCCTAAATATTACCGAACAAGATTCAAAATTCGAAACCATTAGTGCATGTTTTGAACCAATTCCGGGAATCCAGAAATCAAACAAGAATTTCAATGTAATCGACGACACAAATAAGACTCACACAAGTCGTGTAAAAATTTTAAAAGAGTCACTAAGACTCAATCATCTAAATGAAGAAGAAAGAAACTCCGTGCTAACATTAGCAGTCGAATATGCTGACATATTTCACTTAGATGGTGACAAACTATCTAGCACCGATATATACGAACACGAAATAAATTTAACTGAAAGCAAACCCATTTCCGTAAAAACGTATCGTTACCCTGAGATTCATAAAGATGAAGTAAACTCTCAAATTAACAAGATGTTGGAACAAAATATAATCCAAGCGTCGAATTCTCCATGGTCTGCACCACTTTGGGTTGTACCTAAAAAGAGGGACGCATCTGGCAAAGCCAAATGGAGAGTTGTAATTGACTATAGGAAGTTGAACAGTGTCACTGAAACGGATGTTTTTCCCATTCCAAATATCACAGAGATATTAGATCAGCTCGGACACTCAAAATACTTCACTACCTTGGATCTAGCCAGCGGATTCCATCAGATCAATATGAAATCCGACGACCGCGCTAAAACAGCATTCACCACACCTTTAGGACATTACGAATACGTACGAATGCCTTTCGGTTTGAAGAATGCTCCTGCAACATTCCAACGTCTAATGAATTCTGTATTATCTGGTTTACAGGGAATTCAATGTTTCGTATACTTAGATGACATAGTAGTATATGCAAGCTCCATCACAGATCATGAACTTAAGCTGAAAAATGTATTTGATCGTATGAGATCTGGTAATCTAAAATTAGAACCTCTGAAGTGCGAGTTCATGCGACGAGAAGTCGTATATCTGGGTCATGTGATAACCGAAAATGGAGTTCTTCCAAATCCAGAAAAAATTAAATCAGTACAAAACTTTCCCATTCCGAAAAATCAAAAAGCAATAAAATCCTTTTTAGGACTGTGTGGTTACT
This sequence comes from Nemotelus pantherinus, assembly GCA_963978885.1. Lineage (NCBI taxonomy): Eukaryota > Metazoa > Arthropoda > Insecta > Diptera > Stratiomyidae > Nemotelus > Nemotelus pantherinus. The sequence goes on from OZ022264.1 coordinate 144,226,663, forward strand.
ATCGTCGTTTTATCGAAAGTTTTTCAAAAATTACTAAACCACTCACAAAGCTACTTCGAAAGGACATTAAATTTGAATGGTCTAATGAACAAACTCAAGCATTCGAAATACTTAAATCAAAATTAATCTCCGCACCGATTCTTCAATACCCAAATTTCTCTAAAGAGTTTATCGTCACAACCGACGCATCCAGCTATGCTATTGGCGCTATTCTAAGTCAGATGAGCAATCAAAAGGTAGACTTACCTATTTCATACGCAAGTCGAACTTTAAATAGAGCAGAGTCAAATTACAGCACAACCGAAAGAGAGCTACTAGCAATCGTTTGGGCAGTGCAAACTTTTCGTCCTTATTTATATGGCAGAAAATTCAAAATTGTTACTGATCATCGTCCACTAATATGGCTACGAAACTGTAAAGATCCAGGAAGTAGACTCATTAGATGGAGACTAAAACTCGAAGAATTTGATTATGAAATCGTCTATAAGCAAGGCAGAGTTAATTCTAATGCAGATGCATTATCTAGATGCCCTTATGAAGAAACAAAAGGCGAAACTCCAGAAACATGTAAAGAACATTGTTTTGTAAATATGATGAACCTAGACATAGATGACACATTCCAAGATTATGTTAAATTTTATTACAATTCATTAACTCCTACAGTTTATGATTATAATGACATAAACGGTAGCATAGATACAACTAAATCTAACGTCGCATATTTAACAGCAATTGATAAAGATGACCAAAATCCACACACAACGTTCTTCTTAGAAAAAAGTCTAAACAAAGAAATAATTCTGAATACCAGTTATTCCTTGTATGATATAGAGAAATCGCTAACAAAATATAAACAGCATATATATCATTGCTTTTGGAAACATTCATATTTCGAAAAACCTACATACCAAGATTTATTTTACTGCATTCTAAATCTAAAGAAAATGCTTGTTAAAGACAAAGTTTCTGAAATAAATATCCCTGATCCAGTTGATTCACTCAATCAACTTAACTACAACAAAATACGCGATATCATCCAATTCATATTCCGCAACGAGAAAATAAAAATCAATATTTTTCATAATATAATTATAACACCCACAAAAGATCAAATTCCGGAAATATTATCTCAACTTCATGATTCTCCCGCATCAGGACATAACGGATTTCATAAAACTTATAATAAAATCAAACAGTATTATAAATGGAAACACATGAAAAAAGACATAAAAACTTATATAAAAAATTGTGCATCATGTCAGTTAAATAAAACCTCCAGAAAATTGACCAAAGCTCCGATGGAAATAACATCTACAGCAGACACTCCTTTTGAAAAAATTTGCTTAGACATCGTAGGTCCTCTTCCGATTACCGAAAATGGAAACCGATTCATTTTAACCCTACAGGATGACCTAACTAAATTCTCCGATGCGTAAACAATACCTAACCATGAAGCAAAAACCATTGCTGATGAACTTCTGAAATTTATAACTCGTTTTGGAATCCCAAAACAAATTCCTACCGACCAAGGTTCTGATTTCACTTCAGCATTAATGAAAGAAGTAGCAAAGTTGTTCCGTATAAAACTTTTAAATACAACTGTATATCACCCTCAATCTAATGGCGCACTAGAAAGATCCCATTCCACATTAAAGGACTACTTGAAACATTATATTAACAATCAACAAAACGATTGGGATGAATATGTCCCACTAGCCATGTTCGCTTACAACACATCAGTACATACAACTACCAAATACACGCCATACGAACTTGTTTTTGGTCAAAAGCCTACTCTACCCAGTTCCATAACAGCTACACCTGAATTCAGATACACTTATGATTCTTATGTTGAACAACTTAAATTGAAACTCAATAGATCTTTCGAAATCGCAAAGCAAAATATACTAAAATCCAAAGAAACTAGTAAAACCTACTACGACAGGAAAATTCATAACCCGAAATACAAAGAAGGAGACTTTGTTCTCATGAAAAATAATTCTTCAAAACCAGGTATCTCAAAAAAACTTTCATCTAATTGGAAAGGTCCGTATCAGATAACAAAAATTTGCGACAATAACAAAAATATTATCATTCGAATAAAAAGGAATAAAAATCTCAAAGTCCATACAAACCAACTAAAGCCAACCTCTCTTACAGGTTGACCCTCATAATCATGATGTTGCTCATATGCAAGCATTTAAATCCAGCCGGTGGAAGCAATGACTTTGAACTTCAGAAAATAAACAGTGGAAGCGGATTATTCTACGAAAATCTAGGCAGTGCCAGGTTTTATTCCGATTATTTTAAAATAGTCACACATATCGACATAAATTCTTATAGCGAAAGATTAGCCTTAGTGAGAAGAGTCGCTAAATTGTCATTCCAGTTATGCGATAAAATTAATAAGGATCACGTCAAATTATTTTGCAAACAAAATTCAAACATATTTAACTTTAAAATGCCTGAATTAATGGAAAAAGAATCTTCTATTAAAGATATGATAGGTACTTCTAGATCTAAGCGAGGAATTTTAAACATAGTGGGCTCAGTCTCAAAATATTTATTCGGAACCATGGACTCAAACGATGCCGAATATTATGATAAAGTTATTCATAAAGTTGAAAATGACGATGCAGATATACAATTACTAATCAAAGATCAGATAAATGTAATAAAAACAACAATAACAAACTTCAATAATACAATCTCACAATTAAAGATATCCGAAAAACAATTGAACATAAATATTGAAAAATTCAATTCATTCCTTACAAATCAAAATAAAATAAACTCTGAAATTGACATAAACGAGGAAATCATATAACATATTCACCTATTAACATTTCTAATAAACGAAATAGATATTAAACTTGAAGAAATTATAGATGTTCTCCTATCCGCACGAAAAAATACTATTCATCCAAGTCTTATTAGTCCAAAACGATTAATAAAAGAACTTGTAAATTTCAAACAATACCTGAAACATGGACTAGAATATCCTATAAAACCCGAAATTAAAAAAATAAATCAAATACTAGACATTACCCAAATCCAATATTCCCTTATTAACGAACGTATGATATTTGTAATATCAATTCCATTAGTCGACGATTTAAAATTCAACTTGTATCACGTGATACCATTACCCATTCCACACCAAGATCAACAAACATATGCTTACATCGAACCAAGTTTCAAATATCTAGCAATTTCTGTAAACAAAATGCAGTATGCGCAATTCCAAGATCTCAAATCATGTAAACAATTAGAGCATAATAATTACATCTGTGAAAATTATATCGTGTACTCAACTCTAAATAAACCCGTTTGTGAAATTTCGTTACTAACAAATATAAATAATAAAATCCCAAAAAATTGCAAAACTAAATTCTTAACAGGTAAAATAGAGATTTGGCAGAACCTAATTAACAATAAATGGATATTTGTAGTTAGCAATCCACACATGCTCACAGTATCATGTAACGATACGATAAAAGATGTTGAAATATCTAAAACCGGAATATTAACCTTAGGGGGAAATTGCAAAGCTTATTCATCACAAACCCAACTAGTTACGAAAAATGAAGTTATTGTCCATTATCAACATATAATTCCATCACTTAATATCGTGGAAGATGAATGTTGTGAGACCAAGAAAGTAAACGAAACAAAATTTGATTTCTATCTTAACCAAATTCACTTGTCTAACATTAAACTCGAGGATCTTAATGTAGCATCGCACAAACTAGACGATCTAAACGATCAAATAAACAAATTACACTTTCAGCCTCACTTTCACAGATATGAAACCATAAACAAGTATGTTATTATCTTAGTTTCTTCGATAATTCTATCATTCATTCTGTATAAATTATACAACTGTATTAAACCAATCTTACTAAATTTTTTAAGAATTGATCGCCAATGTTGTTGCAAATCAATCACTATCAACTAATACAATTCAGCCACTACCCCTAGAAATCGTAGTATTGACCTCGAACTAAACACAATAAATGAAAGTTCACCTGCCATATTACCTGGAAATGAATCATATCAGTCAACCCCATTACGTTCAAAAAGAACACAGTCAAGATATAGATCGTCAGTGGGAAAACTAAGCTACGACGAATATTAATTTTACAAATTAAAATTCGTCTTTTCCCAGGGGGATGCTGTTATGTGCCACTCACACTAAGTGTCACATAAACAATTATCCGCACATTGATAAATACATTAAGTGTCGCATAAACAATTATCCACACTCATTGATTCATTTAAAAGCACTTATGTTTGCATAAATACAATCATACTTGTGATTGATTCCACTCACACTAAGTGTCACATAAACAATTATCCATACTCACCTATGTTTATGTAAACACAATCACGCTTGTGATTGAATCATCTAATTAACTCATGTGATCTTCTGATTGTCTCAAAATTAAACGATTCCTTCTGTAAACACATTTATGCTGTGTAACCGATTCATGCGATTTTCGATTAGGTCCAAAAGATAAACATTACGGGGTTTTGATATGCGAAAAGTTCAATTAGCGAAAATCATAAACAAATTGTAGCAAACACAAAATTCAAAGAATAAGATTTGATTTATGATCATCATTGAAAACTGTAAAAGGTAGTATTGATTGACATATTAATTGAAGCACCCTATATAAAGGACGATCCTGTCCAGTCGATATTCAGTCAGTAGCAGTCAGCCGTTTATTCTCATTTATCCGTTGAGTCCGTTCCGAGCATAAAATTATAAAAGTCAAAAGTCAGAAATTGTAAAAGTAAAGAATCAGAAATTGTAAAAGTAAAGAATCAGAAATTGTAAAAGTAAAGAATCAGAAATTGTAAAAGTGAAAAGTCAGAAATTGTAAAAGTGAAAGGTTAGAAATTACAAAAGTGTAAAGTTAGATTTTGTAAGGGTTTAGTGCTGTATTAAAAAACCTTAAACACTGTGAAAATTTAATATTGTTCGAGACACCGAAATAAAGTGTGTGAGATGTATGAATAAGAACGAATTTTATTTTGCCCATAACATCGCGTATTCAGATTTTACACCAAAGTCAAAGACTATCTCTATAACTTTCAAGAAGACACTACGTTTCAATCAACATACCATCGCACAATCAACTAAATTACGTTCAATTATCAGATCAGGTCAGATTCATCCATCATATGCTAGAGAAACAGAAACTTACAGTGTCAGTCTTCATCAAAGATTCTCCAAATTCTTCAATACAAACAGCTCGAAAAAAGCTTTCGCTGGCTCGTTGCAATCAATGTCAGAGCTGTTTTCTCCGCAAACAGCTCCCGGTGCTTCGAGCTACATAAAAAACAGTTTTTCTCGGAAATACGGTAAATCATTAGCAGTATGCAAAGTTTCGCGTCCACAATCATCCACAGTGCCATAGCGTTACAATACCATCGGACCACTCAGCTGGTCTGAGGCACAGTTGTCAAAAAGATCGTCACTCATTCTAGAGTGCTTAATTCAAGCAACTTTCCCAAACGCCAGAATCAATTCGGCTGTCATGTAAGTCTCATTCACAATAATTCGATTCTTATCTTCAGACAAGCAACTTTCCCAAACGCCAGAATCAATTCGGCTGGCATGGAAGTCTCATTCACAATAATTCGATTCTTATCTTCAGACTTTCATCAACGTCGGAGACTACCTCTGCTTCTTGCAGTACAGTGTGCTTTTGGTCCTTTGTTACAGCGAGCCAATTCCTGGGTTTCTATCTGCTCGATTCAAAGGGAGCCCGTCAAACATCCTAACAAACTATCAGCAGGGGCCTCCGATGTAATCGAAGCCACTTTTCATGCCAGTTTCATTCCACTTAGGTCAAAAAATCGTGCCACGATATCATTCTCTCTGCCATGCTGCTTGATAATTCATTCAGCAACACCAAAATAAATAGCACGATGGCTGCTCGCTCTCAGATCCAGGTGAATGGAATGCACTGTCCTGATTACTTGATCTTCCATCATACTGCACCCAGAAGTGTATAGAACAAAATGGCCAAGTCATCTTTAATATTTATTTATAGTAGCTTGCGATCCCAAAAGTCAGGTGCAGGCTTCAACCAAATCATATCAGTGCACTACGCGTCAGCAAGTCAACCTTCAATATACTATTCACCGCTGTGGTTCGTTATTCAACTATTGTAAAACTACCAGTTCCTGGCAGCAGACAGCAATATCGTAAAATATCGATGAGTGAAGTTTCGCAATATGTTGATAATGGTTCCTCACAGGAAGTTAACTGTGAATCGCCTCATCCTGAGATTTCAACTGCAGAATGTATTACCCTTTGTCTCAGCGCCTCCATAAAACCTTCTCATAGTTCACCAAAAAGAGTTCTACTCACCAAGCCGACGAACCAACTGCTGTTATGCACATACACATCTGCACAAACTAATCGTTTGCAATCGCTCAAGAGCAATGTTCAAGAGCCAGCTATTTGTGGCTCGTATCGTCCAAAAGTTTCTCATTCAAGTATTAAGATCAATAAACGGTATAACGGCTTCACCCGCGTTTTATGCCAGAAAAACAATTTCAGCAATCGCTGAAACTCGGAATGCATTCAAGCCGTTTTTTTCCGTAGCAAAGTTTGCTTAGATATACTCTAGAATCGAATAAGCAAGAGACACAAGAACATCAGCAATGTACAGAAATATTGCCATTGGTTTCTGTTCAACGAAATTCCTATTGTTCAGCACCATTTTTTTCAACACGGCATATCACATTGCTTCGCATATCGTCTACTTCTAAACGAAAAGTGCCCAATTGGGCTTTGAGCATTTCCGGCCAAAGTAATGTTTCTTCTTTGCGGCCATAGAAACCTTTAACCTCAAATTTAAAATATACATTGTCTGCAAGACAAAATCTTTCCCATGCTTTCAAGTAATTGATCTTCTCGCGTATGGCAAACCGAAAAGCTAGTCTAGCTTGTATTTCAATTACTTCGAAACATATTTCTGTGGGCTTTTACATTTCAGTTATAATTTAGGGTCATTTGAGTGTGACTGGAACACAGCCTTTTACGAACTTGTTTTTCATGCTCACCTGTGTGAGAAGTTAGTGGACTTACATAACTCTGTCCTCAATTATCTAAATTTTTCAAAATTAGTTTTTTCATCAAAATTAGTTTTAGGCAAATTATTAACAAAACAAAACTCTTTCGGAAGTAAATTTAAGGTCAATGATGTCATTTTCCGCTTTAGTTCGATATTCGTCTCTTCCAAAACGGTCGGCTTTGGGTAGTCGGGTGAAACATCGTTCTTAACGAATGCTGTTTCAACCCTGGTCGAGAAAAGTTCCTCTCAAGGACGTATAGGAAAATCATTCCCTTTCTTACGCTCATTTCGATCACGCAGTTTTATCTACCCCATTGTTTACGCCAAACATTATTGGAGCTCGTCACAAAGAGATTCCCTGGCTGAGCTTCTCAAACAATTATCTTTAGTTTCTCAAACTTTTTCTAATTGCTCTAATATAGGAAATAGCTTCTCAATCGCCAGCTTCTTTGAGCTAGCCTCTTCCAAAAAAAATTCTTTCAAGTCTTTACGATCTGTAAATAATATGACTTCACGATCCACATTACTTCTTTCAAAAACAAACTTCGCTGTTGCTCAAATCTGGTATACATCCAAGCCAATTCGTATCATCACACAATCAAGTAAATTACGTTCAAGCATCGGATCAAAGCAAACTTCAATTCAAATATCATATGGAAATGAAATGGGGAAATACTACATCAGTATGCTTCATAGATTCTCCAAATTTTTTAATAGACAAAGCTCCATAAAAGCTTTTATGGGCTCGTCTTAATCAATGTCAAACCTCTTTTTTCTGGAATCAGTCCGAGGTTCCTTGAGCAAGCAGAACAGTTGAGTTCCAAGCAGAACAGTTTTCCACAAACAGATGGTTTGTGACTAGGTGGAAGCAAAGTTTTGCATCTGCAATCAAGAACAGTGCAACAGCGTTACAACGTCATCCACCTACCCAGCTTGTCTGGGGCACAATTGCCAAGACAATTGGCAGCCATATTACAGTGCTTAGTTCAGTTAACTTTCCCAATCACCGTGCTCTTTACACCCGGCATCAAAGTCTCATCAACAGTAATTCGATTCGCGTATTCGGATTTTACACCAAAGCCAAAGACTATCTCTATAACTTTCAAGAAGACACTACGTTTCACACATCACACCATCGAACAATCAATATGCTAGAAATGAAATAGGGAAATACCACATCAGTGTGCTTCATAGATTATCCCAATTTTTCAATGGACAAAGCTCCACAAAAGCTTTTATGGACTCGTCTACATCAATGTCATACCTCTTTTTTCTGGAATCAATCCGAGGTTCCTCGAGTTACATGCAGAACAGTTTTCCGCAAACAGATGGTTTGTCACTAGGTTGAAGCAAAGTTTTGCATCTGCAATCAAGAACAGTGCCAGAGCGTTACAACGTCATCCACCTACCCAGCATGTCTGAGGCACATTTGCCAAGATAATTGGCAGTCATATTACAGTGCTTAGTTCAGTTAACTTTCCCAATCACCGTGCTCCTTACACCCGGCATCAAAGTCTCATCAACAGTAATTCGATTCGCGTATTCAGATTTTACACCAAAGTCAAATACTATCTCTATAACTTTCAAGAAGACACTACGTTTCAATTATCATACCATCGCACAATCAACTAAATTACGTTCAAGAATCAGATCAGGTCAGATTCATCCATCATATGCTAGAGAAACAGAAACTTACAGTGTCAGTCTTCATCAAAGATTCTCCAAATTCTTCAATACAAACTGCTCGACAAAAGCTTTCGCTGGCTCGTTGCAATCAATATCAGAGCTGTTTTCTCCGCAAACAGCTCCCGGTGCTTCGAGCTACATAAAAAACAGTTTTTCTCGGAAATACGGTAAATCATTAGCAGTATGCAAAGTTTCGCGTCCACAATCATCCACAGTGCCACAGCGTTACAATACCATCCGACCGCTCAGCTGGTCTGAGGCACAGATGTCAGAAAGATTGTCACTCATTCTAGAGTGCTTAATTCAAGCAACTTTCCCAAACGCCAGAATCAATTAGGCTGGCATGGAAGTCTCATTCACAATAATTCGATTCTTATCTTCAGACTGTACATTAACTTCGGAGACTACCTCTGCTTCTTGCGGTACAGTGTGCTTTTGGTCTGTTGTTACAGTGAGCCAATTCCTGGGTTTCTATCTGCTCGATTCAAAGGGAGCCCGTCAAACATCCTAACAATCTATCAGCAGGGGCCTCCGATGTAATCGAAGCTACTTTTCATGCCAGTTATATTCCACTAATGTCAAAAAATCGTGCCACGATATCTTTCTCTCTGCCATGCTGCTTGATAATTCATTCAGCAACACCAAAATAAATAGCACGATGGCTGCTCGCTCTGATCCAGGTGAATGGAATGCACTGTCCTGATTGCTTGATCTTCCATCATACTGCACCCAGAAGTATAGAACAAAATGACCAAGTCATCCTAAATATTTATTTATAGCAGCTTGCGATCCCAAAAGTCAGGTGCAGGCTTCAACCAAATCATATCAGTGGACTACGCTTCAGCAAGTCAACCTTACAAAATTATACTATTCACCGCTGTGGTTCGTTATTCAACTATTGTAAAATTACCAGTCCTGGCAGCAGACAGCATCAAAATATCGATGAGTGAAGTTTCGCAATATGTTGATAATGGTTCCTTACAGGAAGTTAACTGTGAATCGCCTCATCCTGTGATTTCAAAAGTTTCTTATTCAAGTATTTAGGATCAATAGACGATATAACGGCTTCACCCGCGTTTTATGCCAGAAAAACAATTTCAGCAATCGCTGAAACTCGGAATGCATTCAAGCCGCTATTTTCCGTCGCAAAGTTTGCTTGGATATACTCTAGAATCGAACAAGCAAGAGACACAAGAGCATCAGCAATGTACAGAAATATTGCCAGTGGTTTCTGTTCAACGAAATTTCTATTGTTCGGCACCATTTTTTCAACACGGCATATCACATTGCTTCGCATATCGTCTACTTCTAAACTTCGAGCTTTTCCGGCCGAAGAAATGTTTCTTCTCTGCGGCCAAAGAAACCTTTAACCTCAATATTAAAATATACACTGTCTGCAAGACAAAATCTTTCCCATGCTTTCAAGCAATTGACCTTCTCACGTATGGCAAACCGAAAAGCTAGTCAGTCCTTTATTTTCATTACTTCGAAACATATTTCTGTGGGCTTTTACATTTCATATATAATTTAGGGTCATTTGAGTTTGCGAACTTGCGAACTTGTTTTTCATGCTCACTTGTGTGGGAAGTGATAATTCAATTATCTAAATTTTTCAAAATTAGTTTTTTCATCAAAATTAATTTTAGGCATCAAAATTAGTTGAAGGCAAAGTGGTTGAACAAAACAAAACTCTTTCGGAAGTAAATTTAAGGTCAATGATGTCATTTTCCGCCTTAGTTCGACATTCGTCTCTTCCAAAACGGTCGGCTTTGGGTAGCCGGGTGAAACATCGTTCTGAACGAATGCTGTTTCAACCCTGGTCGAGAAAAGTTCCTCTCAAGGACGTATAGGAAAATCATTCCATTTCTTACGCTCATTTCGATCACGCAGTTTTATCTACCCCATTGTTTACGCCAAACATTGTTGGAGCTCGTCACAAAGAGATTCCCTTTCTGAGCTTCTCAAACTAATATCTTTAGTTTCTTAAACTTTTTCTATTTGCTCTAATAAGAGAAATAGCTTCTCAATCGCCAGCTACTTTGAGCTAGCCTCTTCCAAAAAAAAATCTTTCAAGTCTTTACGATCGGTAAATAATCAAGTAAATTACGTTCAAATTACGTTCACAATCAAGTTAATTACGTTCAAGCATCGGATCAAAGCAAACTTCAATTCAAATATCATATGGAAATGAAACAGGGAAATACTACATCAGTGTGCTTCAGAACAGTTTTCCGCAAACAGATGGTTTGTCACTAGGTGGAAGCAAAGTTTTGCATCTGCAATCAAGAACAGTGCCACAGCGTTACAACGTCATCCACTTACCCAGCTTGTCTGAGGCACAATTTTCAAGACAATGGGCAGCCATATTACAGTGCTTAGTTCAGTTAACTTTCCCAATCACCGTGCTCTTTACACCCGGCATCAAAGTCTCATCAACAGTAATTCGATTCGCGTATTCAGATTTTACACCAAAGCCAGAGACTTTCTCTATAACTTTCAAGAAGACACTACGTTTCACACATCACACCATCGCACAATCAACTAAATTACGTTCAAGAATCAGATCAGGTCAGATTCATCTATCATATGCTAGAGAAACAGAAACTTACAGATCCTGGCTGAGCTTCTTAAACAAATATCTTTAGTTTCTCAAACTTTTTTTATTTGCTCTAATATAGGAAATAGCTTCTCAATCGCCAGCTACTTTAACCCTGCATCACTAAATATTAGTCGCTCAAACTACACACCCCACACGGTTACGATATTTATGCATGATCCCGATACTTGCCCACACCGCCGCGCACAGTACCATGCTTAATTAGCTATTTAGTGTCCCGCCGGTTATCATTACGCGTGTACGTCGTTTTGTTTTTGAGATTTTGGGAAATATTAGTTTCTCAGACTAATATATAGTGACGACGAGTGAAAATTAAGCCAAGTTAAGTTACATGTTATTATTATTTAATTTTTTTTTGTGTGTAAATAAATTATTTTTGAATTAAATTATTTCTTGTTATTATTCATAAACCATGTATGTAAAATGTAATGGTGTAATTTTTTATTATTATATGGTTATTTTTACGAGCTAGAAAATTTATGACGGCGTTTTGTTTTTGCCTAGATGAATTTGGTAAGAAATCAAGAAAAGATTTTGCAAATTTTGAATCAGTCTGACAGCGAGACCGATGAAGAAGTTCATCGGCAAATATGTGGTGTTTCAGATTCAAGTTTCGAAGACAACGTGGAAATCGAGTTACATTGGTTGAATGACGAAAGTCGAAATGAGTCATCAGTTGCATCGGATGAGGATTTTCTTGTTATCAGACGTATTCGAAATATAAGTCGTATAGAAGACTCGGATGATGATTCTCCTCTCAGTGGGGAGTTCCATCAACCTTCAGCTTCATCGTCACGATCAAGCTATGTAGTACATCCTGGTAAGAGCTACATTTATGGAAAAAATAAACATAAGTGGGCATCTAACCCACGTAATTCGAGTACTCGGACATAAGCTCGTAATATTACCCACTTTATACCTGGACCTGTGAATGGAGTCAGAGATACAATTGAGCCAATATCGTTATTTAATTTGTTTATATCCAATGAAATGATTGATGGAGTTGTATTGTACACAAATGCTGAAATTGGAATAATAAGGACAAGTATAAGCAAATGTCTCATACTACTTCTTATACAACAAGTAATGAAATGAAAGCATTATGGGGTCTCCTTCTTCAATCAGCAGTTGTCAAAAGTAATAATTTGCCGACAAGAGTGTTATTTGATTCTAAACGAAGCGGTAATATTTTTAAAGCTTGTATGAGTGCTGTCCGATTTGACTTCCTACTAAGATGTTGCCGATTCGATAATCGATCCACCAGACAGCAGAGAACACAATCAGATCGATTCGCACCGATAAGAGAATTTTGGGAAAAATTCATTGTAGTTGTAGGAAATCTTACGAACCTAGTTCTGATTTAACTATTGATGAGCAACTAGTTGGCTTCCGAGGGCGCTACCCATTTCGCATGTATACGCCTAGTAAGCCAAATAAATATGGCATAAAGATGGTCATGGCTGATTCAAATTCAAAGTACATATATAATGCTATGCCATATTTAGGAAAAGGGACATATAGTGGTAACATGCCCCTGGCTACATATTTCGTGAAACAGCTTTGTGAACCTATATACGGAACAAACCGAAATATAGCCATGGGTTATTGATTTACTCCTGTCCCACTCGCTTCAGAGTTATTACAATCTCCTTACAAATTAACTATCGTCGGTACGTTGCACAGCAATAAACGAGAAATCTTCCCATCGATGAAAAATTCAAAAACACGGAATATCGGCACTTCTATGTTTGCTTTCGATTCAGAAAAGACTTTGGTTTCGTATAAGCCCAAGTCCAATAAAGTCGTTTATTTACTATCGACTGCTCACGACCAGCCAAATATAAACCCCGATTCAAAAAAACCAAGTGATTCATTTCTACAATAGTAAAAGGAGCAATTGACACCATAGGCCAAATGTGTACAGTCATGAGTTGGAGTCGTAAGACCAAAAGACGATCTCAATGCATATTTTATATTTTGAACTTGTGCATGGTAAACACATATGTACTTTATGTGTCCAACTTGGTAAGGATGAGACAAAAGCCGCAAAAACAACGAGAGTTTGTTCAACGACTGGTGGATGAGCTCACTGGACCGTAATTACGAGAGCGCTACAATACTGTGACTTTGAGGAGGGATATTAGAGAAAGTATCAAAGATATTTTAAAAATTGAAAACATCACAGCAGGTACCTCTGAAGCACAATCAAATAAGCGCAAAATTTGCGCATTTTGTCCCTAACAAAAGCATAGAATGACCAAATTCGCGTGCCATGCCTGTGGAAAGGCAATTTGCGGAAACATACTGTCCCAGTCTGCAATGAGTGCAAAAAATAATTTTTTTAACGTTTCCTTCATATTGTTTACTTTTTATTAAATAAAAACGAATAAAATAAAATAATGAAGTTTTATTTTGTTAGTCTGTGAGACTAATATCTAGTGACAATGTAACTCGAAAATATGATTAGTGATCTGGGGTTAAGCCAGCCTCTTCCAAAAAAAATTCTTTCAAGTCTACGATCTGTAAATAATATGACTTCACTATCCAGATAACGTCCTTCAAAAACAACCTTCGCTGTTGCTCAAATCTGGAATACATCCAAGCCAAATCGTATCATCACACAATCAACTAAATTATGTTCAAGCATCGGATCAAAGCAAATTTCAATTCAAATATCATATGGAAATGAAACAGGGAAATACTACATCAGTGTGCTTCATCGATTATCCCAATTTTTCAATAGACAAAGCTCCATAAAAGCTTTTATGGGCTCGTCTAAATCAATGTCAAACCTCTTTTTTCTGGAATCAGTCCGAGGTTCCTCGAGCTACATGCAGAACAGTTTTTCGCAAACAGATAGTTTGTCACTAGGTGGAAGCAAAGTTTGGCATCTGCAATCAAGAACAGTGCCAGAGCGTTACAACGTCATCCACTTACCCAGCTTGTCTGTGGCACAATTGCCAAGACAATTGGCAGCCATATTACAGTGCTAAGTTCAGTTAACTTTCCCAATCACCGTGCTCTTTACAACCGGCATCAAAGTCTCATCAACAGTAATTCGATTCGCGTATTCAGATTTTACACCAAAGTCAAAGACTATCTCTATAACTTTCAAGAAGACACTACGTTTCAATCATCATACCATCGCACAATCAACTTAGTTACGTTCAAGAATCAGCTCAGGTCAGATTCATCCATCATATGCTAGAGAAACAGAAACTTACAGTATCAGTCTTCATCAAAGATTCTCCAAATTCTTCAATACAAACAGCTCGAAAAAAGCTTTCGCTGGCTCGTTGCAATCAATGTCAGAGCTGTTTTCTCCGCAAACAGCTCCCGGTGCTTCGAGCTACATAAAAAATAGTCTTTCTCGGAAATACGGTAAATCATTAGCAGTATGCAAAGTTTCGCGTCCACAATCATCCACAGTGCCACAGCGTTACAATACCATCCGACCGCTCAGCTGGTCTGAGGCACAGATGTCAAAAAGATCGTCATTCATTCTAGAGTGCTTAATTCAAGCAACTTTCTCAAACGCCAGAATCAATTCGGCTGGCATGGAAGTCTCATTCACAATAATTCGTTTCTTATCTTCAGACTATACATCAACGTCGGAGACTACCTCTGCTTCTTGCAGTACAGTGTGCTTTTGGTCCTTTGTTACAGCGAGCAAACTCCTGGAATTCTATCTGCTCGATTCAAAAGGAGCCCGTCAAACAAACTAACAATCTATCAGCAGGGGCCTCCGATGTAATCGAAGCCACTTTTCATGCCAGCTTCATTCCACAGAGGTCAAAAAATCGTGCCACGATACACTGTCTGCAAGACAAAATCTTTCCCATGCTTTCAAGCAATTGACCTTCTCGCGTATGGCAAACCGAAAAGCTCCTCAGTCCTTTATTTCAATTACTTCGAAACATATTTCTGTGGGCTTTAACATTTCAGTTATAATTTAGGGTCATTTGAGTGTGACTGGAACACAGCCTCTTGCGAACTTGTCTTTCATGCTCACTTGTGTGAGAAGTGGGTGTACTTACATAACTCTGTCCACTCAATTATCTAAATTTTTCAAAATTAGTTTTTTCATCAAAATTAGTTTTAGGCAAAGTTTTAACAAACAAAACTCTTTCGGAAGTATATTTAAGGTCAATGATGTCATTTTCCGCTTAAGTTCGATATTCGTCTCTTAAAAAACGGTCGGCTTTGGGTAGCCAGGTGAAACATCGTTCTGAACGAATGCTGTTTCAACCCTGGTCGAGAAAAGTTCCTCTCAATGAGGTATAGGAAAATCATTTCCTTCCTTACGCTCATTTCGATCACGCAGTTTGATCTACCCCATTGATTACGCCAAACATTGTTGGAGCTCGTCACAAAGAGATTCCCTGGCTGAGCATACGCTCCAGCTTTTTAAACAAATATCTTTAGTTTCTCAAACTTTTTCTATTTGCTCTAATATAGGAAATAGCTTCTCAATCGCCAGCTACTTTAAGCCACCCTCTTCCAAAAAAAAATTTTTCAAGTCTTTACGATCTGTAAATAATATGACTACGCTATCCACATTACTTCTTTCAAAAACAAACTTCGCTGTTGCTCAAATCTGGAATACAACCAAGCCAATTCGTATCATCACACAATCAAGTAAATAACGTTCAAGCATCGGATCAAGGCAAACTTCAATTCAAATATCATATGGAAATGAAACAGGGAAATACTACATCAGTATGGTTCATAGATTCTCCCAATTTTTTAATAGACAAAGCTCCATAAAAGCTTTTATGTGCTCGTCTAAATCAATGTCAAACCTCTTTTTTCTGGAATCAGTCCGAGGTTCCTCGAGCTACATGCAGAACAGTTTTCCGCAAACAGATGGTTTGTGACTAGGTGGAAGCAAAGTTTTGCATCTGCAATCAAGAACAGTGCCACAGCGTTACAACGTCATCCACCTACCCAGCTTGTCTGAGGCACAATTGTTAAGACAATTGAAGCCATATTACAGTGCTTAGTTCAGTTAACTTTTCCCATCACCGTGCTCTTTACACCCGGCATCAAAGTCTCATCTACAGTAATTCGATTCGCGTGTACAGATTTTACACCAAAGCCAAAGACTATCTCTATAACTTTCAAGAAGACAATACGTTTCACACATCACACCATCGCACAATCAACTAAATTACGTACTAATTTTGATGAAAAAACTAATTTTGAAAAATTTAGATAATTGAGTGGACAGAGTTCAAAGTCCACTCAGTTCTCACATAAGCGAGCATGAAAAACAAGTTCGCAAGAGGCTGTTTTCCAGTCACACTCAAATGACCCTAAATTATATATGAAATGTAAAAGCCCACAGAAATATGTTTCGAAGTAATGGAAATAAAGGACTGACTAGCTTTTCAGTTTGCCATACGCGAGAAGGTCAATTGCTTGAAAGCATGGGAAAGATTTTGTCTTGCAGACAGTGTATATATTAATATTGAGGTTAAAGGTTTCTTTGGCTGCAAAGAAGAAACATTTCTTCGGCCGGAAATGCTCGAAGTTTAGAAGTAGACGATATGCGAAGCAATGTGATATGCCGTGTTGAAAATATGGTGCTGAACAATAGGAATTTCGTTGAACAGAAACCACTGGCAATATTTCTGTACATTGCTGATGCTCTTGTGTTTCTTGCTTATTCGATTCTAGAGTATATCTAAGCAAACTTTGCGACGGAAAAATGCGGCTTGAATGCATTCCGAGTTTTGCAAAAAGAGTTTTACTCACCAAGCCATTCTGCAGTTGAAATCACAGGATGAGGCTATTCACAGTTAACTTCCTGTAAGGAACCATTATTAGTATATTGCGAAACTTCACTCATCGATATTTTACGATATTGCTGTCTGCTGCCAGGACTGGTAATTTTACAATAGTTGAATAACGAACCACAGCGGTGAATAGTGTAATTTTGTAAGGTTGACTTGCTGAAGCTTAGTGCACTGATATGATTTGGTTGAAGCCTGCAGCTGACTTTTGGGATCGCAAGCTGCTATAAATAAATATTAAGGATTACTTGGTCATTTTGTTCTACTCACTTCTGGGTGCAGTATGATGGAAGATCAAGTAATCAGGACAGTGCATTCCATTCACCTGGATCTGAGAGCGAGCAGCCATCGTGCTATGTATTTTGGTGTTGCTGAATGAATTATCAAGCAGCATGGCAGAGAGAATGATATCGTGGCACGATTGTTTGACCTTAGTGTAATGAAGCTGGCATGAAAAGTGGCTTCGATTACATCGGAGGCCCCTGCTGATAGATTGTTAGAATGTTTGACGGGCTCCCTTTGAATCGAGCAGATAGAAAATTTGTTCCGGGTTTCGTTACGATATCCCAACCGCTTCAAACGTTACTGAAGAAGGACCAACCATTCGAGTGGAGTGATGCACAAACAAAACCATGCGAGGAGTTGAAAATGATGACCAAAGAGCTTGACCCAATTATGCCCCTCTTAGGTGGATGGTTTAATACAGCTGACTTCGACATCAGAGGTTGAGAGATATTGAGAGAGTATGAGTTTAGTATGAGTTATAAATGACTCGTCAATGGTCTACAAATGAACCTTGACAGGATTAGCTGCAGCACTCAGAGCTTTCCATTATCGCACCCTTCCAGATCTCTCGAGAATAAACACTATCATAAATTTTCAAACAGGTTTTCCATGTCTATTTTGATCAACTACTTATGATGTTAGTGCAATTACTCAAATTGACACACAGCCTTAGAAATTCATGAGCCATTGTGGCCCGAGCAAACTCCCTGACCCAGTGTCTTCATTGTCAAGTCTTCCATTCGCAGCAAGAATGAAAATGGAAGTAAAAAATATAAATAGCAGGTAAAAGAACCTCCAACATATCACAATAATCCAAACGACACTGCATTTGAGCCTTCCCCACCCAATCGCAAGATTGCCACTTCATTCAATCCTCTATTCTTGACTGCAGACGCATATCTCGGTGGGCGAGACAGCATGATCTCATGGCCTTTTCGCTCGTATCACGTCTCTGCGCGGCTTTCTGCTTCCCACCTTCGTTTTAGCCACGACACAATGTGTCTCGTTAGAAAGGTCTCAATG
Organism: Nemotelus pantherinus; assembly: GCA_963978885.1. NCBI lineage: Eukaryota > Metazoa > Arthropoda > Insecta > Diptera > Stratiomyidae > Nemotelus > Nemotelus pantherinus. The sequence continues at coordinate 144,245,160 of OZ022264.1, forward strand.
GCCAAATAACGTTTTTATCAATTTTATCATATTGGGGGACTTTGAATTTCAACCCCACAACTCAAGTGTAGAAATGAATAAACTTGCATCAGGGAAAAAGGGGGGTTTCAGGTATTGCAGGAGATCTCCGTGGGGTTCTATTTGATTCATTTAGCTTTGTTTTGTTTTACTTTGTTTGTTCTATCTCAATTGATTGAATAAAGAATTTGTGGCAATAGTGTTGAACTCTTCTTGCAGCGTATGATGTCACAAAAAAAACTGAAGTCCATACTGATGCCAGTGGTCGAGGTCTAGCGGGTGTATTTCTTCAATCTAACAACAAAGGGCAACTCAAACCAGTTGCTTATCAACGCCATCCTGCTGAGAGTCTGATATATGTATGAGGGGTTTCTTATATATCATATATATTAAAATAAAATGTTTTTTTAGGTATATTCTTTGTGTATGGGCTTCCAACGGCACTGTTGTTCACTTTGGTTACATTCTTCAGTCATTGTGTAACGCCGTGAGACATTGAAAGTCGAAACAAAATGTTAAATTCAAAATTTGAATGCATAGCGCCGGCGCTTAGCAATTATATTTTAAAAACTTTAAGCGTTCCAAGGTTTTAGGTGACCAATGCTCTACAAGCATCAATATCGAATCAATTTTTACGTGATCCAAAACATACTTATTTAGTTATTTATTTATTTAGTGTCTTCATCCACAGAACAAATCCAATTATTGATTAGACAAGAAGAAAAAAAATAAAAATAAATACAAGTATATGAAAAAAATAAAAAATTAATACAAGTACATAAAATATGTAAAAAAAAGAAAAAAATATGAAAACCAAGAAAATCAATAAGAAAATAACATGAAAACCAAGAAAATTAATAAATTCAGAATGGAATAACAATACAAAAAAGAATAAAAAGCAAATCGATCGGAATAGAAACAAACAAAATGAGTAAATTAGGATTTATTACGATTATAAGAGATAACGTTATTTTTTAAAGTATTTTTAAACACAGATAACGTTTGAGGCAGAGGACCAAGGTTAAGGCTATTGTGCTGACGAGGCAAACGCAAGAGGGGGGGAAAAGAAATAGGTGTCCGTACGGGCAAATGCAACATTAAAGGCAAATAATGTTCTATTGAGACGGCCCAGTTCCCTAACTGAAAGTTGAATGCTGGGGTCAACCAATATACTGCCTTTAAAAAGTTTAAAAAGGAGGCACTCGTCGAGGAACACTCTGCGTGACTCAATGGAAGGAATTTGAAGGATGGAGAGCGCATGGAGCGCATAATGTAATCACAATACGGAATACTGTACTTATAGAACAACGAGCGGGTGAATCGGCGTTGCACGGATTCAACCGCATCGATCAAGTATCCATAATGTGGACACCAAATTTGGCAACAGTATTCAAGAACACTACGGACAAAAGAAAAAAACAGACTAAGAGAGGTGGAAAGATTAACAAAACGTTTAGAGGATCTGATGATGAAGCCGGAAAGACGAGAAGCTCTGGCAGTGACGTGAAGAATATGCAAGTCGAACTTTAATTTGCAGTCAAAAATCACGCCAAGGTCTTTGATATTAGAAGCAGCATTGAGAGGAGAGCCTAGGACACAATAGGAGAAGAGCAAAGGAGATATTTTATGGGTGAAAGACATTTGATGACACTTCGCAACATTCAAAGTGAGGGAATTAGCAGTGCACCAGTTAGCCAAAGTATCCAAATCACACTGCAATATGGTGCAGTCACTAGCGGATTCAATCACTCTGAAAATTTTGAGATCATCAGCGTACAAAAGGCAGGGTGAATTAAAGAGGGAAGGAAGATCATTAATAAACAAAAGGAACAATAAAGGGCCAAGAATGGATCCTTGCGGAACTTCTGAGGTAGGAAAAAAAGGTGTAGAAGAACAAGAGTTAACAGAAACGATACAAGAGCGATCACAAACGTAGGAAGAGAACCAACAAAAAAGGGCACCAGAGATACCAAACCCAGCTAGCTTTGATAGAAGAACAGCATGGTTCACAGAATCGAAGGCCTTGGCAAAGTCAGTATAGATGACATCTACTTGCTTTTGCTGGTCGATTGCGGAAGCAACGGTGTTTGACAAAGTCAATAAGTTTGTTATCGTTGATTTACCTTTGATGAATCCATGCTGTTCCCTGGCCAGCAAGGGCTGGACGAAAGGGTACACTCTATTGTAAACGACTCTTTTGAGAAGCTTACAAAAACAAGGTAAAAGGGATATGGGACGGTAATTAGAGATGGAAGAAATATCACCAGCTTTCAGGATGGGAAATACGTTGGTGGATTTCCAAAGGAAAGGGAAGGTTCCGGTTGAAATGCTGAGGTTAAAAATTATTGACAGAGGAACACACAAGGAAGATGAAAGGGATTTGGTGAAAAAATTTGGAATGCCGTCAGCACCGAAGCTAGTGCTTGCATCAAGAGATAACATTAGCAATTCTACTTCTAATGGATTAGTAAAAAAAGCGGAAAGGGTACAATCAGGAACTGGAAAAAAGGTTGAAGGCGAAGAGCTATTATGATGGGAGGTAAACGAAGAAAAAAATTGAGCAAAAAGCTCACAAGTATCTTGAGGTGAGGACGCAGACTTATCATGCAGATACATAGTAGAAGGAATGCCAGAGGAAGTTTTAAGGGATTTAAGATAGGACCAGAAAGGTTTAGGATTGTCAGAGGTAATAGAAGTTTCGACATGCTCTAAATAAGCACGCATAGCATCGTTGGCTGCTCTTTTAGCAGCAGCACGTAATCTTTTAAAATTCAAAAGGTCATCAAGTGAGCCAGACCTTTTGTATTTGCTACGCGCTGCATCTTTCGCTCTAAGAGCAATCGCGACATCAACGGTGAACCACGGAGGGTCGGAACTTCTTTTACAGCGAAAGGAAGGAGTATAACAGGAAATTAAGTTGGACAAGAAGGAATAAAATTTGCAGATAGCATCATCCACACTTAGCCCTTTGAAGAAATTATACCAGTTAGTACAATTTATTTCATTGGACGAAGCAGAATAGTTTGCTTTTTTAAAATTGAAACGAAATCTAGAGGCATGCTTGTCTTTAGACGAACGGTTTATAGTTAACTCTATACAAAGAGGAGGGTGATGAGGATCAGGGCGCACATACGGAGATAGAGAAGGACTCAGGCAGACTGAAGAAGGGTGAAGGTTCGTCAGAACAAGATCGAGAATCCTGTTGTTAGTATTGGGTAAGTTGTTGAGTTGTGAAAGTGAGCAAAGGGACATAAAGGAAGAAGTAGCGATAGAAATATTGTTTGAAGATAAAATACAAGAAAAAGTATTATCTCATTCAAGCGACGGCATATTAAAATCACCTAATAACAGTAAGGAAGCAGAAGGGAAGCGGCGATTAAGGTAGGACGAGAGTTCCGCAAAGAAACGTTCATATACTACGACAGGGCTACTACAAGGGATGTAGATTGAGGAAACAAGCAACACTGTGGCTGGGGAAGGAAAAATACGAACAATCACACATTCAACCGGGGCGGAAGGGATGAAGTCACTGCAGAGCGTTCCGTTCAAAGTTTTAAGTATACCAATTAAAACACCACCTCCTAATGAAAGATTACTCACAGAGTGATTACGGTCCCTGCGAAAAACAGTGTGAAGAGGCAAAATTTCATTGTTAAATATATCCCCAGACAACCAGGTTTCAGTTAGGCAGACAATATCATCAGACGCAATTACAGAAGAGATATTAACATAATTAACCTTGGTCCTCAGACCACGAACGTTCTGATAATATATTTTCAGAGGACGATTCATGTTCTGTTTTTGTTCGATGGTCTGGAACGAAAATTTCTGGCGGGAGTCCTGACAAATTCCTTGACAAATACACCAGTTGGCCAGAAGTTCTTCTTCAGAAGATCGGTAACACCAGTACTGATGGTAATGCAAAAAGATGATATTTGCTGGTCTTCCAGATTGTCCCGTGTAAGCTTACGACACAGCAACAAGCGAGGATTATAGCCCAGTTTAGCTCGTACATACTCAGCAACTTGTTCAGAAGTGGTTCTGTAAGCGAACCGAGAAACAAATACCTTGAGTGGAGGCACAATCACTTCCAGTTGGGGGATGCTAGAAACAGTATCCATGGCAGCCGGAGCATTATCACCAGTCATCCCGTAGGTCAATTGTACCGAATTTGATGCAACAGCAGAAATATCACGTTGTGGGACTGGTGACGCATGTTTTCGTGGAGCTGGAAGCTTGGATGATGGATCAGTTTGCACCTGGGAGCTCGGAGAATTTATTTGGCGACGATCTTCAGGAGGTACCGATTCCGCTGATGTAATAACAGGCCGAGCTTGAGCGTAAGGCTGTAACAGCTGGGCCCTAGTTGATAGCTGTTGTTGTTTTTGGCTGCGAGTGCAAATTCCAGCTGGTAGAGAAATTTCGAGAGAAACAGGTGAAGCAGGAGGTAAAATCATAGTCGAATCACAGCCGGTCAGCGCGTCTTGCGAAGTAAATGTAGATGGACGCTCCGTCAACGCAAAACTAAGGAGCTTTTCGGTCTCCTTGCGGGAATCCTCAAGCTGCTTATTCAGAACGTTGAAGGAAGCCTCAAGCGCAGCGAAATTTCGCAGATTGGCCCTGACTCTCTCAACGTAAGTTAAAATGGAGAACTTCCGGCATTTATCGCAGTAGTAATGGATGCCGGAGTCCGCGCGATTGATGCAATCGCCCACGGGTGCAGTGAAACCTGCACACTTCGCGTAAAATGATAATCCACAAAACCCGAAGCAAGTTATGAGAGGTGTTTTGTCGGCTTTATCGCAACAGGCAGTGGCAGAACAGAGCGACATGATCAAAGAATATGTACAAAAAGTTAGTAGAATAAATTTTGAGTAAATGAAAAACCGAAACGAAAACGTGAGCGTGGTAGCACTTTTATAAGAAAATGTACGATAATGGTAGCACTACGACAAAAAGCTGGCAAGTGTCTAGACTACAAACCACGGCTGCAACACAGCTTAACGAACGATCTGGTTTGAAAGTTTAAAGTTTATAGTGATCACTGTTGGATTAGAAGCTACAAAACTTTGATAGCTTAGGGTTGAATCACTGATGGACTAGGGTGGATGATTTAACTATAGTTTAACCGCAGATTCACGCCATAACAAAAAAGTTTCACTAATGAGCTTTACACTACACAGCGAAGTGGTGCACTAAACTTTTAATCTATTTGAAAAATAATCCACAGTTTGATCACGGTTTCACACCACTTCATACAAATGAATAAAGCACAAGTTCACTCAAGTTCGCTATGTGGCCAGCAAGAAAAAAGGGAAAGTTTAACGTCTGAGCTTTGAACAAAGCTGTAAATTAGCAAAGCTAATTGAAATCAAATCTTAAGATGAAGATCTTGTCGGAACCATTGAAAAGGTACAATGACGAACAGCGAAACGGCGCGAAAAAACTCGAGAGCGAACGGTTTTGTCAAATAAAATACGTGTGAGCGACAACGCTGATGTTGGCCTGGGAATAAAACTTAGCAGTCGACAACGAGACAGCGGTTTCGCCACGATATCCCAACCGCTTCAAACGTTACTGAAGAAGGACCAACCATTCGAGTGGAGTGATGCACAAACAAAAGCATGCGAGGAGTTGAAAATGATGACCAAAGAGCTTGACCCAATTATGCCCCTCTTAGGTGGATGGTTTAATACAGCTGACTTCGACATCAGAGGTTGAGAGATATTGAGAGAGTATGAGTTTAGTATGAGTTATAAATGACACGTTAATGGTCTACAAGTGAACCTTGACAGGATTAGCTGCAGCACTCAGAGCTTTCCATTATCGCACCCCTCCAGATCTCTCGTGAATAACCACTATCATAACTTTTCAAACAGGTTTTCCATGTCTATTTTGATCAACTACTTATGATGTTAGTGCAATTACTCAAATTAACACACAGCCTTAGAAATTCATGAGCCATTGTGGCCCGAGCAAACTCCCTGACCCAGTGCCTTCATTGTCAATTCTTCCATTCGCAGCAAGAATAAAAATGGAAGTAAAAATATAAATAGCAGGTAAAAGAACCTCCAACATATCATAATAATCCAAACGACACTGCATTTGAACCTTCCCCACCCAATCGCAAGATTGCTACTTCATTCAATCCTCTATTCTTGACTGCAGACGCATATCTCGGTGGGCGAGACAGCATGATCTCATGTCCTTTTCGCTCGTATCACGTCTCTGCGCGGCTTTCTGCTTCCCACCTTCGTTTTAGCCACGACACAATGTGTCTCGTTAGAAAGGTCTCAAGGGCCAAATAACGTTTTTATCAATTTTATCATATTGGGGGACTTTGAATTTCAACCCCCCAACTCAAGTGTAGAAATGAATAAACTTGCGTCAGGGAAAAAGGGGGGTTTCAGGTATTGCAGGAGATCTCCGTGGGGTTCTGTTTGATTCATTTAGTTTTGTTTTGTTTTATTTTGTTTGTTCAATCTCAATTGATTGAATAAAGAATTTGTGGCAATAGTGTTGAACTCTTCTTGCAGCGTATGATGTCAAAAAGAAAACTGAAGTCCATACTGATGCCAGTGGTCGAGGTCTAGCTGGTGTATTTCTTCAATCTTACAACGAAGGGAACTCAAACCAGTCGCTTATTAACGCCATCCTGCTGAGAGTCTGATATATGTATGAGGGGTTTCTTATATATCATATATATTAAAATAAAATATTTTTTTAGGTATATTCTTTGTGTATGGGCTTCCAACGGCACTGTTGTCCACTTTGGTCACATTCTTCAGTCATTGTGTAACGCCGTGAGACATTGAAAGTCGAAACAAAACGTTAAATTCAAAATTTGAATTCATAGCGCCGGCGCTTAGCAATTATATTTTGAAAACTTTAAGCGTTCCAAGGTTTTTTCACTTTGGTCACATTCTTCAGTCATTGTGAAACGCCGTGAGACATTGAAAGTCGAAACAAAACGTTAAATTCAAAATTTAAATTCATAGTGCCGGCGCTTAGCAATTATATTTTAAAAACTTTAAGCGTTCCAAGGTTTTAGGTGAATAACCTTGCATCAGGGAAAAAGGGGTGTTTCAGGTATTGCAGGAGATCTCCGTGGGGTTCTATTTGATTCATTTAGTTTTGTTTTGTTTTATTTTGTTTGTTCAATCTCAATTGATTGAATAAAGAATTTGTGGCAATAGTGTTGAACTCTACTTGCAGCGTATGATGTCAAAAAGAAAACTGAAGTCCATACTGATGCCAGTGGTCGAGGTCTAGCGGGTGTATTTCTTCAATATAACAACGAAGGGCAACTCAAACCAGTCGCTTATTAACGCCATCCTGCTGAGAGTCTGATATATGTATGAGATGTTTCTTATAAATCATATATATTAAAATAAAATATTTTTTTAGGTATATTCTTTGTGTATGGGCTTCCAACGGCACTGTTGTTCACTTTGGTCACATTCTTCAGTCATTGTGTAACGCCGTGAGACATTGAAAGTCGAAACAAAACGTTAAATTCAAAATTTGAATTCATAGCGCCGGCGCTTAGCAATTATATTTTAAAAACTTTAAGCGTTCCAAAGTTTTAGGTGAATAACCTTGCATCAGGGATAAAGGGGGGTTTCAGTTATTGCAGGAGATCTCCGTGGGTTTCTGTTTGATTCATTTAGTTTTGTTTTGTTTTATTTTGTTTGTTCAATCTCAATTGATTGAATAAAGAATTTGTGGCAATAGTGTTGAACTCTTCTTGCAGCGTATGATGTCAAAAAGAAAACTGAAGTCCATACTGATGCCAGTGGTCGAGGTCTAGCGGGTGTATTTCTTCAATCTAAAAAGGAAGGGCAACTCAAACCAGTCGCTTATTTACGCCATCCTGCTGAGAGTCTGATATATGTATGAGGGGTTTCTTATATATCATATATATTAAAATAAAATATTTTTTTAGGTATATTCTTTGTGTATGGGCTTCCAACGGCACTGTTGTCCACTTTGGTCACATTCTTCAGTCATTGTGTAACGCCGTGAGACATTGAAAGTCGAAACAAAACGTTAAATTCAAAATTTGAATTCATAGCGCCGGCGCTTAGCAATTATATTTTGAAAACTTTAAGCGTTCCAAGGTTTTAGGTGAATAACCTTGCATCAGGGAAAAAGGGGGGTTTCAGGTATTGCAGGAGATCTCCGTGGGGTTCTATTTGATTCATTTAGCTTTGTTTTGTTATATTTTGTTTGTTCAATCTCAATTGATTGAATAAAGAATTTGTGGCAATAGTGTTGAACTCTTCTTGCAGCGTATGATGTCAAAAAGAAAACTGAAGTCCATACTGATGCCAGTGGTCGAGGTCTAGCGGGTGTATTTCTTCAATCTAACAACGAAGGGCAACTCAAACCAGTCGCTTATTTACGCCATCCTGCTGAGAGTCTGATATATGTATGAGGGGTTTCTTATATATCATATATATTAAAATAAAATATTTTTTTAGGTATATTCTTTGTGTATGGGCTTCCAACGGCACTGTTGTTCACTTTGGTCACATTCTTCAGTCATTATGTAACGCCGTGAGACATTGAAAGTCGAAACAAAACGTTAAATTCAAAATTTAAATTCATAGTGCCGGCGCTTAGCAATTATATTTTAAAAACTTTAAGCGTTCCAAGGTTTTAGGTGAATAACCTTGCATCCGGGAAAAAGGGGTGTTTCAGGTATTGCAGGAGATCTCCGTGGGGTTCTATTTGATTCATTTAGTTTTGTTTTGTTTTATTTTGTTTGTTCAATCTCAATGGATTGAATAAAGAATTTGTGGCAATAGTGTTGAACTCTTCTTGCAGCGTATGATGTCAAAAAGAAAACTGAAGTCCATACTGATGCCAGTGGTCGAGGTCTAGCGGGTGTATTTCTTCAATATAACAACGAAGGGCAACTCAAACCAGTCGCTTATTAACGCCATCCTGCTGAGAGTCTGATATACGTATGAGGGGTTTCTTATATATCATATATATTAAAATAAAATATTTTTTTAGGTATATTCTTTGTGTATGGGCTTCCAACGGCACTGTTGTTCACTTTGGTCACATTCTTCAGTCATTGTGTAACGCCGTGCGACATTGAAAGTCGAAACAAAACGTTAAATTCAAAATTTGAATTCATAGCGCCGGCGCTTAGCAATTATATTTTAAAAACTTTAAGCGTTCCAAGGTTTAAGGTGACCAATGCTCTACAAGCATCAATATCGAATCAATTTTTACGTGATCCAAGACATACGTGTGAGCGACAACACTGATGTTGGCCTGGGAATAAAACTTAGCAGTCGACAACGAGACAGCGAAGCGAGCAGACGCGACGATCATCTGAAATAGTTTTTGCTTTATATAGTCAATCTGACAACTATTTGATTTTCTCAAGTCATATATACGAATAAATACTGTTATTACAACAATTCAGAAGTGGGATAACCGTGAAGTAGCACAACGCGAGTTGAAATTTGTGGCTAACAAAATAGAACGAGTTAATTGAAAGTGTTTGCTTGTCCAATATAAATATGAGTGATTTGCCCGAATTGGCTGTAATGGAGCTGAAAGCAGCTTGCAAAGCGAGGGGAATCATACAAGCTGGGAACAAAAGCGAGCTTGTCGACCGATTACGGGAATTCAATGGAGTGGTGGGTGCCGCGGGAGTGAGCAGCGCAGCGTTTGAAGACAACGACGCCGAGCGTACGAGTAATGATAGCGATAGCGATGGCGAGAATGAGGCAAACGCAACATTTCTAGGAAGTACTGTGGACGACGACAACAACGAGCAATGTAAAACAACGACGATAGATTCGCAAGCTCATCCGACAACAAGCAATATAGGAAAAGAAACGAGCAGTGGAAAGAAAAATCAAATAACGAAGGCAAACATATCTACTAATACAAAAGCGATGAAACGTGAACATAAGCATTTTCAGTTCACACCACGAGATGTAGTAGAGATTTTGCCAGAATTTGATCCCGATGATAAACGAGGTCTTACGAGCACGCAATGGCTTGCGAAAGTGGATAAATTTGCGAAGATGTACGACTGGCCAAGCAGATTGCTTTTGTATGCAGCAACAGCGAATTGACGAGGAACAGCGAAGGATTGGTTCGACAGAAGTTTGACTGTCATAGACACGTGGAAACAACTTTCGGTTAGTTTGCTGGAAAGATATACGCCGAAAATCAACGAAGCAGATGTGCATATTCGACTGATGCAACGAAAACGTCAGAGAAATGAAAGTTTAATGGATTTCCTACATGAAATTTGGAAAATGGGGCGTGATGGTAAGCTTAAAGATGAAGCGATTATTAAATATTTCATTATCGGTATGCAGGATGACGAATTATTCTCTTTGCTTCAGTCACAGAAGATCGATAGAATGGATGATCTGGAAGAAAATGTGAAGTGGTGCTTAAATATTCGTGAGTTGAAATCAATTAGTGTCTCTGGTCAACGGCGTGTTAGTGGTTATAAACAGGAAGAAGACAAACGACCAGTGCTAAGTGGCATCACAAAAAACATGTTTTAATTGCAAACAGCCGGGACATATAGTGAGTGATTGCACGAAAGAAAAAGTTTGTTTTTACTGCAACAAAGTTGGACATATGTCGAGGGATTGTCCTCATCCGGGAGAAAGACAGCGATGTCAGTATTGTAATCGATTGCATCGAAAGGGACCGATAAATTGTGAATTCAGAAAATTCGAAGTGCATCAAGTATTTAGTGAAACTGATAATGAATGTTGTAAGAAAATAATTGTTGATGGAAAGAAATTTGACAGTTACATCATTAGTGGAGCTCAGTGCTCAATGATTAAAAACAGTGTTGCCAGTAATTTGAAACTTCCAGTAGAACAGTGTAGAAACATGATAACTGGTTTTCTCGGTGGAACATTTGTGGCGAAAAAACAAATGAGAATTAAAATTTGTATTGATGGCGAGGAATTTTAAGGGGTTGTTTGTTATTGTGCCTGATGAGTTTATGAAGAATTCGTTCTTAATTGGGTGTGATATTTTGAGTAACCCTGGACTGATTTTAACAAAACCACAAACATTTAAATTTTACAATCCAAAAAACTGCGCAATCGATTAAAAGAAGAGTTCGGCAATTGGATGAAACTGAAGTTCAATTAGGATTGGAAGAAAGAGATAAAGTAACGATGACGAAACTTCTAAATGCTTATCGAGATCTCTTCGCATCAAATTTTCATTAAATCGGGTGTACTGGATTAACAACGATGCAAATAACGATGAAAACAGATAAGGTGGTACAACAAAAATCGTATCGTATTCCTTACGCGAAGCAAGTGGTAATGGATGAAATCGTACAAGAGTTATGTGACAGTGGAATAATCCAAAAATCAACGTCTGATTTTGCAAGTCCTGCAATCTTAGTGAAAAAGAAGAATGGCCAAGATCGATTGTGTATCGATTTTCGAAAATTGAATAGTGAAACGGCCAAAGAGATGTATCCGACACCAAATATCGAAGAGCAGATACATGAGGCAGCTAAATATAAAATGTTCTGTTCGCTCGATTAAAACAGTGAATATTATCAGGTGCCGGTTGAGCCCGAGTCCTTTTATACTGCGTTTATCACTCAAAGTGGTTCATAAGAGTTTCTACGAATGCCATTCGGGCTGAAAAATGCTCCGATGGAATTTCAATGGCTAATGGCGAAATGGAAGAAAACTTTATTTAAAGACGATGCTTTAATTTACGTGGATGATATCCTAAATGGCGCGCAGACTTTTGAAGGGATGATTGAAGAGTTGGAACGAGTTTTGATTGCCCTAAGAAGAGCAAACCTCACACTAAATTTGCGAAAATGTAGATTTGCGAAACAAACCATCGAATACTTTGGTCACGAAATAACGCCATCTGGAATACAACCTGGGTATGTGAAGACTCAAGCGATCATGAGTTTTCCTGAGCCTTAGTGCATTAGCGATATTAGACGATTTAATGGTTTAACCAGTTATTTCCGGAAATCTGTTCCGGGTTTCGCCACGATATCCCAACCGCTTCAAACGTTACTGAAGACCAGTGCCTTCATTGTCAATTCTTCCATTCGCAGCAAGAATAAAAATGGAAGTAAAAATATAAATAGCAGGTAAAAGAACCTCCAACATATCATAATAATCCAAACGACACTGCATTTAAGCCTTCCCCACCCAATCGCAAGATTGCCACTTCATTCAATCCTCTATTCTTGACTGCAGACGCATATCTCGGTGGGCGAGACAGCATGATCTCATGGCCTTTTCGCTCGTATCACGTCTCTGTGCGGCTTTCTGCTTCCCACCTTCGTTTTCGCCACGACACAATGTGTCTCGTTAGAAAGGTCTCAATGGACAAATAACGTTTTTATCAATTTTATCATATTGGGGGACTTTGAATTTCAACCCCCCAACTCAAGTGTAGAAATGAATAAACTTGCATCAGGGAGGGGGGGGGGGTTGTTTCAGGTATTGCAGGAGATCTCCGTGGGGTTCTATTTGATTCATTTAGCTTTGTTTTGTTTTATTTTGTTTGTTCTATCTCAATTGATTGAATAAAGAATTTGTGGCAATAGTGTTGAACTCTTCTTGCAGCGTATGATGTCACAAAAAAAACTGAAGTCCATACTGATGCCAGTGGTCGAGGTCTAGCGGGTGTATTTCTTCAATCTAACAACGAAGGGCAACTCAAACCAGTCGCTTATTAACGCCATCCTGCTGAGAGTCTGATATATGTATGAGGGGTTTCTTATATATCATATATATTAAAATAAAATATTTTTTTAGGTATATTCTTTGTGTATGGGCTTCCAACGGCACTGTTGTCCACTTTGGTCACATTCTTCAGTCATTGTGTAACGCCGTGAGACATTGAAAGTCGAAACAAAACGTTAAATTCAAAATTTGAATTCATAGCGCCGGCGCTTAGCAATTATATTTTGAAAACTTTAAGCGTTCCAAGGTTTTAGGTGAATAACCTTGCATCAGGGAAAAAGGGGGGTTTCAGGTATTGCAGGAGATCTCCGTGGGGTTCTATTTGATTCATTTAGCTTTGTTTTGTTATATTTTGTTTGTTCAATCTCAATTGATTGAATAAAGAATTTGTGGCAATAGTGTTGAACTCTTCTTGCAGCGTATGATGTCAAAAAGAAAACTGAAGTCCATACTGATGCCAGTGGTCGAGGTCTAGCGGGTGTATTTCTTCAATCTAACAACGAAGGGCAACTCAAACCAGTCGCTTATTTACGCCATCCTGCTGAGAGTCTGATATATGTATGAGGGGTTTCTTATATATCATATATATAATGCGTATCTTTATATTACTGTATCAAATTACAAAATTGCGTTTCTTTGTAAACAAAGCATTTTATTAGTTATTTAATCAAATACAAATAATTTTAATATCTAACTTAATGTTAATTACACAAATCTTACCTGTAAACAAAGAAACAACATTTACTGTTATTTGTCCACAGTGTATTTTCTAACGCACAATAATTCTTTCTTATATGTCTTTCTCCATTGAGTTCTGATTTGCAACTCACACCTCCTGTCGTTTTATGGCGACGCATCGACTTTATGGAATTCAGTGACGTTTAGTCATTCGGTCGATGCCTACTTTATTAAAATTTTCGGTCGAGATGCAAAGTCAGCAAACTAAAGTAATGCATACACTACAATACCGTATGTGTTACTTTACATCTCCCTCCCTCAAAGAAAATTTTACTTATAAAATTTTTTCACAATCATATTCTTAAGCTAGTATTATCATCTAACATTTCATTTCAACCAAAATCTAATTCCCCTCTATATATTATTTAATTTTAGGAGCTGGAATGAGTTTCGTAATGTGAAACAAATTCGATTCCGCTTTTTTATATCCTGTATCTACTTTATAAATTGAGTTTGATATTTTTTCAATTATCTTAAAAGGACCTATTCTTATCTCATCTAATTTTTTTCTATTTAGTTTATTGCCATTTTCAACATATACCATGTCTCCACTGTTAAATGTTACATATTTTCGATTCTTATCAAAGATAGCTTTGTTGTAATCATGTGATCTTTTTGTATTTTCTAAAGCTATTTTTCTATCTCTTATTAGATTATTACAATTCTTAACTTGTTTTAATTCTTTAGGTAGAGTTGTAATATCTATTCCAAATAATAGATACTTGGGTGTAAATCCAGTTACTGTGTGTTCTGTTTCATTGTATTTTTCTATGCATTCATGTGCTACTGTTGTCCATGCTATTTTATTTTTATTTTCATTAATTCTACATCTTATCTTGTTAACAATTGTTTGATTCAATCTCTCATTTAGACCATTAGAGAATGGTGTATTAACAGAAGTGAAAATCAGTTGAATCTGTTTGTCATTTAAAAACTTCTTAAATTCTTTTGAATTTATTCCTGGATATTGATCGGCTAAAATTAAACCAATTCTATCGATATCTGTAGCATTTTCTATCAATTTTATGAAATCATTTGCATTTTGAGTTTTGGAGGTTAAAATAAATGCATATCTAGTGAAATGGTCAACTAAAAGATGTAAATATGTTTTTGTGGATCTAGACCCACCAAATCCTCCAATAGTATCAATTGACATTATCTCAAAAGGTCTTTCTGCTGGTCCTAAATGTGACATTAAACCGAATTTATGTGGACCTCTAGTTTTATTCTTTATGCATATTTCACAATTTTTGCAAATTTTCTGTATATTCTCTACCAATCGATTTGCTGTATAAAATGGCGCAATTTTATTTTGTAGTTGTTTCACCCCTATATGACAGTAATCTTCATGAATTTGTTTGATAAGTTTTCTACTCATTTTCTCAGATAAGATTATTTTTTCTTTATTTTTTGATTTTTTGTAATATATTCTATCTTTATTTATCATTTTGTTCTTTCTATCTTGGATATACTCATTGTTTCGTTGATCTTCAATAATATCTTGTAGTTTTATAAAATTTACAATTTTCAATTGTTCGTCTTCATTTTCATTGGATTCTAGTACAGGATTTCTGCTTAAACAATCAGCTTCTAAGTTAATCTTTCCTGGAGAATATTTTATTTTAAAATCATATTGTGAAAGGTAATATGTAAGATCACCTAGTTCTTCATCTGTTCTAGATTTTATGTTCAAATTCTCTAAAGGTTTGTGATCTGAAAAAACTGTGAATATTTTTCCTATCAGCCAGTATTGCCAATATTTAATAGCCTCTTTTATGGCTAAACACTCTAAGTATATCGCTTTCTTTTTCTTTTGACTATTATTTAGTTTTTTTGAAAAATAAGCTACTGGTTTTTCTTCTCCGTTTGGTTGTTTTTGTTTCAAAACAGCTCCTATACCCAATATGCTTGCATCTGTATAAATGTATATTGGCAAATTTGGATCATATATCTAAGATTGGTTTTGAGCATAGCATATCTTTTATTTTCTCAAATGCATTTTGACATTCTTTTGTCCAAATAAATTTTTGTCCTTTTCTCAATAAGTTATGTAGTGGATCCAAAGTTATAGCAATATTTGGTATATATTTGTTGTAAAAATTTATCTTTCCTAAGAATTGTCTAATATTTTTTTGAGTTTTTGGTATTGGGAAATTCCTTATCGAAATCAAATTGTCTTTGAGTGGACATATCGAATTATTGCTTATTACATGACCTAGATATTTGACTGAACTTTCTGCAAACATGCATTTTGTAAATTTTAATCTGAAACCTTCTTTTCTTATTGCTTCTAATAATTGTTCTATGTGTTTCATATGTACATTGAATGATTCAGAAAATATCAATATATCATCTATATAATTTACTGTAAAATCTGATAGTTTATGTTTTCTGATTATATTACTCAAAATTCTTTGAAAAATTGCTGGAGATGTCTTTAATCCAAATGGAAGACATGTCCATTGAAATTGTCCTTCTTGTGTAACAAAAGCTGTCTTCTTTCTATCTTCTATTCGTAAAGGAATTGACCAAAATGCAGAATTTATATCTAATGTTGAAAAGTATTTGCAATTTCGTGTTTTTGTCATTAAGTCTTCTATCAACGGGAAAGGCTGCGATTGTGGTATTACAAGTTTATTCAAATCACGAAAATCAATACACAATCTTGTTTTTCTACCTTCTTCTTTCTTATATACCAGTGTTACCGGTGCCGCAAATGGGCTATAAGATTCTTCAATAAGATTGTTTTCTAATAGTTTAGCAATTTGCATTTCTATCTCTTTTTTATCTTCGACATTACATCTATATGGTCTTTTACTACAATATTTATCTATTAGTAGATCAATACGTGCTTCATAATCTTTTACTGTACCTACATCATATTTATCTTTTGCAAAAATGTCACTGTATCTTTTTATTAACTTATCTATCTCAAATCTTTCTTGGTAGTTCAAATGATTTACAGAAATATAAAAATCTGATCTATTCATATTCTCATTAAAATTTATAGAATTAATATTCAAAATATTTTCCTTTGAAATATCAAGTTTTTTTTGTCTAATTTTTAAATTTTCATCTTGAATAAGTTTGAATTCCTTAATCATATCTAATCCAATAAGAAAATCATATTGACTATTATCTCCATCTATTACAAAAACGTTCATTATCTTTTCTATATCGAATATTTTTTATCTTTACAGATATCATTCCTTTAGTTCTCTTTGCACCATTAATCGTTTCAAATTTTGTTTTCCATATGTTTACTAATTTCTGATTTTTTATGTTCAAAAGTTTTGAATGTATCAATGATATATTGGAACCTGAATCATATAATCCAAAAATTTCAATAGTATCTTCAACTAAGATTTTAATATTGATTAATGGTGGAGTTACTAGTTTTTTGGAATATTTTCAAACAACTCAGTTTCTATCTCTACATTGTTAACGCATTTTATTTGATTCTTATCTCTCGCGTTTTTCTCATTTATTTTATACCAACATGAAGCTTCAGGATGAAAACGATTCAGCTTACCTTTCTTTTCACATATTTTGCACGGACGTTTTTGTTGTTCTTTTTCTGCATCATCTTTCACGTTTCTGCTTATTTTCTTTTTCTTCATTAGATGTTCTAAACTTCCCAATTCGGTAAATAAATCTCTGGGTTTTTTCAAGTTCTTTCTGTTGATTCTGTCCATTATAAATTCTGGCAAACCTACTGCAATAAGGTTGATCATAGTGCAGTCATCGATATTTTCGTTCATTCCCAATAAAATTCTTTCTTTTTTCAAAGCATAGTCTAATAGTGATCCATTCACATATTTAAAGAGAATAGCATATCTGATTGAAGACCAACCTTTGTTAGCATATGTTTCGATAAAATTTTCTTTCCAAATTTTCCATTCTGATGTTAATGTATTCCTAATAAGCATTGAATTGTACCAATCTAATACTGAACCTTCTAGAAATAATCTTAACACTTCAATTATCTCTTCGTCTTTGTTAATTTGTAAACGATTGCATTCTTTTTCAAAAGTATCTATCCATTGCAATGCATTACAGTTCTTACTTGAAAATTTTTCGATGACAAAATTATCCGTTATCTTCTTCAAATTTCTGTTTGTTTCTTCATTTCTAGATCTAATTGGTTGTTCTTCTATAATTTTAGTGATAATTTCTTCTGGATAATAATCACCTATAACTACATTATCACTGTCATCCAGAAAGCATCGTAAATCTGCCGTTACATTAATCCATATTATCCTATAGTGATTTCTCAATTTCAAATTTTTGATCACATTTTTCACAATACTATTCTTCAATAATACTTTATGATCTGCTAAAGGTTGATATTCAATTGGAACTTGATAAATTCTTCCATCTGGTGTTCCGATTTCAGTTAAACATATAGTATTCGTTTTTGGATCCGTCGATGCTTTCACTTCAATTTTAAATTGTAATTTTTCCATTTTTATAACTAAAATGTTGTTTTATAATGCGTATCTTTATATTACTGTATCAAATTACAAAATTGCGTTTCTTTGTAAACAAAGCATTTTATTAGTTATTTAATCAAATACAAATAATTTTAATATCTAACTTAATGTTAATTACACAAATCTTACCTGTAAACAAAGAAACAACATTTACTGTTATTTGTCCACAGTGTATTTTCTAACGCACAATAATTCTTTCTTATATGTCTTTCTCCATTGAGTTCTGATTTGCAACTCACACCTCCTGCCGTTTTATGGCGACGCATCGACTTTATGGAATTCAGTGACGTTTAGTCATTCGGTCGATGCCTACTTTATTAAAATTTTCGGTCGAGATGCAAAGTCAGCAAAATAAAGTAATGCATACACTACAATACCGTATGTGTTACTTTACATATATATTAAAATAAAATATTTTTTTAGGTATATTCTTTGTGTATGGGCTTCCAACGGCACTGTTGTTCACTTTGGTCACATTCTTCAGTCATTGTGTAACGCCGTGAGACATTGAAAGTCGAAACAAAACGTTAAATTCAAAATTTGAATTCATAGCGCCGGCGCTTAGCAATTATATTTTAAAAACTTTAAGCGTTCCAAGGTTTTAGGTGAATAACCTTGCATCAGGGATAAAGGGGGGTTTCAGTTATTGCAGGAGATCTCCGTGGGGTTCTGTTTGATTCATTTAGTTTTGTTTTGTTTTATTTTGTTTGTTCAATCTCAATTGATTGAATAAAGAATTTGTGGCAATAGTGTTGAACTCTTCTTGCAGCGTATGATGTCAAAAAGAAAACTGAAGTCCATACTGATGCCAGTGGTCGAGGTCTAGCGGGTGTATTTCTTCAATCTAACAACGAAGGGCAACTCAAACCAGTCGCTTATTTACGCCATCCTGCTGAGAGTCTGATATATGTATGAGGGGTTTCTTATATATCATATATATTAAAATAAAATATTTTTTTAGGTATATTCTTTGTGTATGGGCTTCCAACGGCACTGTTGTCCACTTTGGTGACATTCTTCAGTCATTCTGTAACGCCGTGAGACATTGAAAGTCGAAACAAAACGTTAAATTCAAAATTTGAATTCATAGCGCCGGCGCTTAGCAATTATATTTTGAAAACTTTAAGCGTTCCAAAGTTTTAGGTGAATAACCTTGCATCAGGGAAAAAGGGGGGTTTCAGGTATTGCAGGAGATCTCCGTGGGGTTCTATTTGATTCATTTAGCTTTGTTTTGTTATATTTTGTTTGTTCAATCTCAATTGATTGAATAAAGAATTTGTGGCAATAGTGTTGAACTCTTCTTGCAGCGTATGATGTCAAAAAGAAAACTGAAGTCCATACTGATGCCTGTGGTCGAGGTCTAGCGGGTGTATTTCTTCAATCTAACAACGAAGGGCAACTCAAACCAGTCGCTTATTTACGCCATCCTGCTGAGAGTCTGATATATGTATGAGGGGTTTCTTATATATCATATATATTAAAATAAAATATTTTTTTAGGTATATTCTTTGTGTATGGGCTTCCAACGGCACTGTTGTTCACTTTGGTCACACTCTTCAGTCATTGTGTAACGCCGTGAGACATTGAAAGTCAAAACAAAACGTTAAATTCAAAATTTGAATTCATAGCGCCGGCGCTTAGCAATTATATTTTAAAAACTTTAAGCGTTCCAAGGTTTTAGGTGAATAACCTTGCATCAGGGAAAAAGGGGGGTTTCAGGTATTGCAGGAGATCTCCGTGGGGTTCTATTTGGTTCATTTAGTTTTGTTTTGTTTTATTTTGTTTGTTCAATCTCAATTGATTGAATAAAGAATTTGTGGCAATAGTGTTGAACTCTTCTTGCAGCGTATGATGTCAAAAAGATAACTGAAGTCCATACTGATGCCAGTGGTCGAGGTCTAGCGGGTGTATTTCTTCAATCTAACAACGAAGGGCAACTCAAACCAGTCGCTTATTAACGCCATCCTTCTGAGAGTCTGATATATGTATGAGGGGTTTCTTATATATCATATATATTAAAATAAAATATTTTTTTAGGTATATTCTTTGTGTATGGGCTTCCAACGGCACTGTTGTTCACTTTGGTCACATTCTTCAGTCATTGTGTAACGCCGTGCGACATTGAAAGTCGAAACAAAACGTTAAATTCAAAATTTGAATTCATAGCGCCGGCGCTTAGCAATTATATTTTAAAAACTTTAAGCGTTCCAAGGTTTTAGGTGACCAATGCTCTACAAGCATCAATATCGAATCAATTTTTACGTGATCCAAGACATACGTTGATGTTGGCCTGGGAATAAAACTTAGCAGTCGACAACGAGACAGCGAAGCGAGCAGACGCGACGATCATCTGAAATAGTTTTTGCTTTATATAGTCAATCTGACAACTATTTGATTTTCTCAAGTCATATATACGAATAAATACTGTTATTACAACAATTCAGAAGTGGGATAACCGTGAAGTAGCACAACGCGAGTTGAAATTTGTGGCTAACAAAATAGAACGAGTTAATTGAAAGTGTTTGCTTGTCCAATATAAATATGAGTGATTTGCCCGAATTGGCTGTAATGGAGCTGAAAGCAGCTTGCAAAGCGAGGGGAATCATACAAGCTGGGAACAAAAGCGAGCTTGTCGACCAATTACGGGAATTCAATGGAGTGGTGGGTGCCGCGGGAGTGAGCAGCGCAGCGTTTGAAGACAACGACGCCGAGCGTACGAGTAATGATAGCGATAGCGATGGCGAGAATGAGGCAAACGCAACATTTCTAGGAAGTACTGTGGACGACGACAACAACGAGCAATGTAAAACAACGACGATAGATTCGCAAGCTCATCCGACAACAAGCAATATAGGAAAAGAAACGAGCAGTGGAAAGAAAAATCAAATAACGAAGGCAAACATATCTACTAATACAAAAGCGATGAAACGTGAACATAAGCATTTTCAGTTCACACCACGAGATGTAGTAGAGATTTTGCCAGAATTTGATCCCGATGATAAACGAGGTCTTACGATCACGCAATGGCTTGCGAAAGTGGATAAATTAGCGAAGATGTACGACTGGCCAAGCAGATTGCTTTTGTATGCAGCAACAGCGAATTGACGAGGAACAGCGAAGGATTGGTTCGACAGAAGTTTGACTGTCATAGACACGTGGAAACAACTTTCGGTTAGTTTGCTGGAAAGATATACGCCGAAAATCAACGAAGCAGATGTGCATATTCGACTGATGCAACGAAAACGTCAGAGAAATGAAAGTTTAATGGATTTCCTACATGAAATTTGGAAAATGGGGCGTGATGGTAAGCTTAAAGATGAAGCGATTATTAAATATTTCATTATCGGTATGCAGGATGACGAATTATTCTCTTTGCTTCAGTCACAGAAGATCGATAGAATGGATGATCTGGAAGAAAATGTGAAGTGGTGCTTAAATATTCGTGAGTTGAAATCAATTAGTGTCTCTGGTCAACGGCGTGTTAGTGGTTATAAACAGGAAGAAGACAAACGACCAGTGCTAAGTGGCATCACAAAAAACATGTTTTAATTGCAGCCGGGACATATAGTGAGTGATTGCACGAAAGAAAAAGTTTGTTTTTACTGCAACAAAGTTGGACATATGTCGAGGGATAGTCCTCATCCGGGAGAAAGACAGCGATGTCAGTATTGTAATCGATTGCATCGAAAGGGACCGATAAATTGTGAATTCAGAAAATTCGAAGTGCATCAAGTATTTAGTGAAACTGATAATGAATGTTGTAAGAAAATAATTGTTGATGGAAAGAAATTTGACAGTTACATCGTTAGTGGAGCTCAGTGCTCAGTGATTAAAAACAGTGTTGCCAGTAATTTGAAACTTCCAGTAGAACAGTGTAGAAACATGATAACTGGTTTTCTCGGTGGAACATTTGTGGCGAAAAAACAAATGAGAATTAAAATTTGTATTGATGGCGAGGAATTTTAAGGGGTTGTTTGTTATTGTGCCTGATGAGTTTATGAAGAATTCGTTCTTAATTGGGTGTGATATTTTGAGTTACCCTGGACTGATTTTAACAAAAACACAAACATTTAAATTTTACAATCCAAAAAACTGCGCAATCGATTAAAAGAAGAGTTCGGCAATTGGATGAAACTGAAGTTCAATTAGGATTGGAAGAAAGAGATAAAGTAACGATGACGAAACTTCTAAATGCTTATCGAGATCTCTTCGCATCAAATTTTTATTAAATCGGGTGTACTGGATTAACAACGATGCAAATAACGATGAAAACAGATAAGGTGGTACAACAAAAATCGTATCGTATTCCTTACGGGAAGCAAGTGGTAATGGACGAAATCGTACAAGAGTTATGTGACAGTGGAATAATCCAAAAATCAACGTCTGATTTTGCAAGTCCTGCAATCTTAGTGAAAAAGAAGAATGGCCAAGATCGATTGTGTATCGATTTTCGAAAATTGAATAGTGAAACGGCCAAAGAGATGTATCCGACACCAAATATCGAAGACCAGATACATGAGGCAGCTAAATATAAAATGTTCTGTTTGCTCGATTAAAACAGTGAATATTATCAGGTGCCGATTGAGCCCGAGTCCTTTTATACTGCGTTTATCACTCAAAGTGGTTCATAAGAGTTTCTACGAATGCCATTCGGGCTGAAAAATGCTCCGATGGAATTTCAATGGCTAATGGCGAAATGGAAGAAAACTTTATTTAAAGACGATGCTTTAATTTACGTGGATGATATCCTAAATGATGCGCAGACTTTTGAAGGGATGATTGAAGAGTTGGAACGAGTTTTGATTGCCCTAAGAAGAGCAAACCTCACACTAAATTTGCGAAAATGTAGTTTTGCGAAACAAACCATCGGATACTTTGGTCACGAAATAACGCCATCTGGAATACAACCTGGGTATGTGAAGACTCAAGCGATCATGAGTTTTCCTGAGCCTTAGTGCATTAGCGATATTAGACGATTTAATGGTTTAACCAGTTATTTCCGGAAATCTGTTCCGGGTTTCGCCACGATATCCCAACCGCTTCAAACGTTACTGAAGACCAGTGCCTTCATTGTAAATTCTTCCATTCGCAGCAAGAATAAAAATGGAAGTAAAAATATAAATAGCAGGTAAAAGAACCTCCAACATATCATAATAATCCAAACGACACTGCATTTGAGCCTTCCCCACCCAATCGCAAGATTGCCACTTCATTCAATCCTCTATTCTTGACTGCAGACGCATATCTCGGTGGGCGAGACAGCATGATCTCATGGCCTTTTCGCTCGTATCACGTCTCTGCGCGGCTTTCTGCTTCCCACCTTCGTTTTAGCCACGACACAATGTGTCTCGTTAGAAAGGTCTCAATGGACAAATAACGTTTTTATCAATTTTATCATATTGGGGGACTTTGAATTTCAACCCCCCAACTCAAGTGTAGAAATGAATAAACTTGCATCAGGGAAAAGGGGGGGGGGGTTTCAGGTATTGCAGGAGATCTCCGTGGGGTTCTATTTGATTCATTTAGCTTTGTTTTGTTTTATTTTGTTTGTTCTATTTCAATTGATTGAATAAAGAATTTGTGGCAATAGTGTTGAACTCTTCTTGCAGCGTATGATGTCACAAAAAAAACCGAAGTCCATACTGATGCCAGTGGTCGAGGTCTAGCGGGTGTATTTCTTCAATCTAACAACGAAGGGCAACTCAAACCAGTCGCTTATTAACGCCATCCTGCTGAGAGTCTGATATATGTATGAGGGGTTTCTTATATATCATATATATTAAAATAAAATATTTTTTTAGGTATATTCTTTGTGTATGGGCTTCCAACGGCACTGTTGTTCACTTTGGTCAGCTTCTTCAGTCATTGTGTAACGCCGTGAGACATTGAAAGTCGAAACAAAACCTTAAATTCAAAATTTGAATTCATAGCGCCGGCGCTTAGCAATTATATTTTGAAAACTTTAAGCGTTCCAAGGTTTTTTCACTTTGGTCACATTCTTCAGTCATTGTGAAACGCCGTGAGACATTGAAAGTCGAAACAAAACGTTAAATTCAAAATTTGAATTCATAGCGCCGGCGCTTAGCAATTATATTTTAAAAACTTTAAGCGTTCCAAGGTTTTAGGTGAATAACCTTGCATCAGGGAAAAAGGAATGTTTCAGGTATTGCAGGAGATCTCCGTGGGGTTCTATTTGATTCATTTAGTTTTGTTTTGTTTTATTTTGTTTGTTCAATCTCAATTGATTGAATAAAGAATTTGTGGCAATAGTGTTGAACTCTTCTTGCAGCGTATGATGTCAAAAAGAAAACTGAAGTCCATACTGATGCCAGCGGTCGAGGTCTAGCGGGTGTATTTCTTCAATATAACAACGAAGGGCAACTCAAACCAGTCGCTTATTAATGCCATCCTGCTGAGAGTCTGATATATGTATGAGGCGTTTCTTATATATCATATATATTAAAATAAAATATTTTTTTAGGTATATTCTTTTTGTATGGGCTTCCAACGGCACTGTTGTTCACTTTAGTCACATTCTTCAGTCATTGTGTAACGCCGTGAGACATTGAAAGTCGAAACAAAACGTTAAATTCAAAATTTGAATTCATAGCGCCGGCGCTTAGCAATTATATTTTAAAAACTTTAAGCGTTCCAAGGTTTTAGGTGAATAACCTTGCATCAGGGATAAAGGGGGGTTTCAGTTATTGCAGGAGATCTCCGTGGGGTTCTGTTTGATTCATTTAGTTTTGTTTTGTTTTATTTTGTTTGTTCAATCTCAATTGATTGAATAAAGAATTTGTGGCAATAGTGTTGAACTCTTCTTGCAGCGTATGATGTCAAAAAGAAAACTGAAGTCCATACTGATGCCAGTGGTCGAGGTCTAGCGGGTGTATTTCTTCAATATAACAACGAAGGGCAACTCAAACCAGTCGCTTATTAATGCCATCCTGCTGAGAGTCTGATATATGTATGAGGGGTTTCTTATATATCATATATATTAAAATAAAATATTTTTTTAGGTATATTCTTTTTGTATGGGCTTCCAACGGCACTGTTGTTCACTTTGGTCACATTCTTCAGTCATTGTGTAACGCCGTGAGACATTGAAAGTCGAAACAAAACGTTAAATTCAAAATTTGAATTCATAGCGCCGGCGCTTAGCAATTATATTTTAAAAACTTTAAGCGTTCCAAGGTTTTAGGTGAATAACCTTGCATCAGGGAAAAAGGAATGTTTCAGGTATTGCAGGAGATCTCCGTGGGGTTCTATTTGATTCATTTAGTTTTGTTTTGTTTTATTTTGTTTGTTCAATCTCAATTGATTGAATAAAGAATTTGTGGCAATAGTGTTGAACTCTTCTTGCAGCGTATGATGTCAAAAAGAAAACTGAAGTCCATACTGATGCCAGTGGTCGAGGTCTAGCGGGTGTATTTCTTCAATCTAACAACGAAGGGCAACTCAAACCAGTCGCTTATTTACGCCATCCTGCTGAGAGTCTGATATATGTATGAGGGGTTTCTTATATATCATATATATTAAAATAAAATATTTTTTTAGGTATATTCTTTTTGTATGGGCTTCCAACGGCACTGTTGTTCACTTTGGTCACATTCTTCAGTCATTGTGTAACGCCGTGAGACATTGAAAGTCGAAACAAAACGTTAAATTCAAAATTTGAATTCATAGCGCCGGCGCTTAGCAATTATATTTTAAAAACTTTAAGCGTTCCAAGGTTTTAGGTGAATAACCTTGCATCAGGGATAAAGGGGGGTTTCAGTTATTGCAGGAGATCTCCGTGGGGTTCTGTTTGATTCATTTAGTTTTGTTTTGTTTTATTTTGTTTGTTCAATCTCAATTGATTGAATAAAGAATTTGTGGCAATAGTGTTGAACTCTTCTTGCAGCGTATGATGTCAAAAAGAAAACTGAAGTCCATACTGATGCCAGTGGTCGAGGTCTAGCGGGTGTATTTCTTCAATCTAACAACGAAGGGCAACTCAAACCAGTCGCTTATTTACGCCATCCTGCTGAGAGTCTGATATATGTATGAGGGGTTTCTTATATATCATATATATTAAAATAAAATATTTATTTAGGTATATTCTTTGTGTATGGGCTTCCAACGGCACTGTTGTCCACTTTGGTCACATTCTTCAGTCATTGTGTAACGCCGTGAGACATTGAAAGTCGAAACAAAACGTTAAATTCAAAATTTGAATTCATAGCGCCGGCGCTTAGCAATTATATTTTGAAAACTTTAAGCGTTCCAAAGTTTTAGGTGAATAACCTTGCATCAGGGAAAAAGGGGTGTTTCAGGTATTGCAGGAGATCTCCGTGGGGTTCTATTTGATTCATTTAGCTTTGTTTTGTTATATTTTGTTTGTTCAATCTCAATTGATTGAATAAAGAATTTGTGGCAATAGTGTTGAACTCTTCTTGCAGCGTATGATGTCAAAAAGAAAACTGAAGTCCATACTGATGCCAGTGGTCGAGGTCTAGCGGGTGTATTTCTTCAATCTAACAACGAAGGGCAACTCAAACCAGTCGCTTATTTACGCCATCCTGCTGAGAGTCTGATATATGTATGAGGGGTTTCTTATATATCATATATATTAAAATAAAATATTTTTTTAGGTATATTCTTTGTGTATGGGCTTCCAACGGCACTGTTGGTCACTTTGGTCACATTCTTCAGTCATTGTGTAACGCCGTGAGACATTGAAAGTCGAAACAAAACGTTAAATTCAAAATTTAAATTCATAGTGCCGGCGCTTAGCAATTATATTTTAAAAACTTTAAGCGTTCCAAGGTTTTAGGTGAATAACCTTGCATCAGGGAAAAAGGGGTGTTTCAGGTATTGCAGGAGATCTCCGTGGGGTTCTATTTGATTCATTTAGCTTTGTTTTGTTATATTTTGTTTGTTCAATCTCAATTGATTGAATAAAGAATTTGTGGCAATAGTGTTGAACTCTTCTTGCAGCGTATGATGTCAAAAAGAAAACTGAAGTCCATACTGATGCCAGTGGTCGAGGTCTAGCGGGTGTATTTCTTCAATCTAACAACGAAGGGCAACTCAAACCAGTCGCTTATTTACGCCATCCTGCTGAGAGTCTGATATATGTATGAGGGGTTTCTTATATATCATATATATTAAAATAAAATATTTTTTTAGGTATATTCTTTGTGTATGGGCTTCCAACGGTACTGTTGTTCACTTTGGTCACATTCTTCAGTCATTGTGTAACGCCGTGAGACATTGAAAGTCGAAACAAAACGTTAAATTCAAAATTTAAATTCATAGTGCCGGCGCTTAGCAATTATATTTTGAAAACTTTAAGCGTTCCAAAGTTTTAGGTGAATAACCTTGCATCAGGGAAAAAGGGGGGTTTCAGGTATTGCAGAAGATCTCCGTGGGGTTCTATTTGATTCATTTAGCTTTGTTTTGTTATATTTTGTTTGTTCAATTTCAATTGATTGAATAAAGAATTTGTGGCAATAGTGTTGAACTCTTCTTGCAGCGTATGATGTCACAAAAAAAACTGAAGTCCATACTGATGCCTGTGGTCGAGGTCTAGCGGGTGTATTTCTTCAATCTAACAACGAAGGGCAACTCAAACCAGTCGCTTATTAGCGCCATCCTGCTGAAAGTCTGATATATGTATGAGGGGTTTCTTATATATCATATATATTAAAATAAAATATTTTTTTAGGTATATTGTTTGTGTATGGGCTTCCAACGGCACTGTTGTTCACTTTGGTCAGATTCTTCAGTCATTGTGTAACGCCGTGAGACATTGAAAGTCGAAACAAAACGTTAAATTCAAAATTTGAATTCATAGCGCCGGCGCTTAGCAATTATATTTTAAAAACTTTAAGCGTTCCAAGGTTTTAGGTGACCAATGCTCTACAAGCATCAATATCGAATCAATTTTTACGTGATCCACATACGTGTGAGCGACAACACTGATGTTGGCCTGGGAATAAAACTAAGCAGTCGACAACGAGACAGCGAAGCGAGCAGACGCGACGATCATCTGAAATAGTTTTTGCTTTATATAGTCAATCTGACAACTATTTGATTTTCTCAAGTCATATATACGAATAAATACTGTTATTACAACAATTCAGAAGTGGGATAACCGTGAAGTAGCACAACGCGAGTTGAAATTTGTGGCTAACAAAATAGAACGAGTTAATTGAAAGTGTTTGCTTGTCCAATATAAATATGAGTGATTTGCCCGAATTGGCTGTAATGGAGCTGAAAGCAGCTTGCAAAGCGAGGGGAATCACACAAGCTGGGAACAAAAGCGAGCTTGTCGACCGATTACGGGAATTCAATGGAGTGGTGGGTGCCGCGGGAGTGATCAGTGCAGCGTTTGAAGACAACGACGCCGAGCGTACGAGTAATGATAGCGATAGCGATGGCGAGAATGAGGCAAACGCAACATTTCTAGGAAGTACTGTCGACGACGACAACAACGAGCAATGTAAAACAATGACGATAGATTCGCAAGCTCATCCGACAACAAGCAATATAGGAAAAGAAACGAGCAGTGGAAAGAAAAATCAAATAACGAAGGCAAACATATCTACTAATACAAAAGCGATGAAACGTGAACATAAGCATTTTCAGTTCACACCACGAGATGTAGTAGAGATTTTGCCAGAATTTGATCCCGATGATAAACGAGGTCTTACGATCACGCAATGGCTTGCGAAAGTGGATAAATTAGCGAAGATGTACGACTGGCCAAGCAGATTGCTTTTGTATGCAGCAACAGCGAATTGACGAGGAACAGCGAAGGATTGGTTCGACAGAAGTTTGACTGTCATAGACACGTGGAAACAACTTTCGGTTAGTTTGCTGGAAAGATATACGCCGAAAATCAACGAAGCAGATGTGCATATTCGACTGATGCAACGAAAACGTCAGAGAAATGAAAGTTTAATGGATTTCCTACATGAAATTTAGAAAATGGGGCGTGATGGTAAGCTTAAAGATGAAGCGATTATTAAATATTTCATTATCGGTATGCAGGATGACGAATTATTCTCTTTGCTTCAGTCACAGAAGATCGATAGAATGGATGATCTGGAAGAAAATGTGAAGTGGTGCTTAAATATTCGTGAGTTGAAATCAATTAGTGTCTCTGGTCAACGGCGTGTTAGTGGTTATAAACAGGAAGAAGACAAACGACCAGTGCTAAGTGACATCACAAAAAACATGTTTTAACTGCAAACAGCAGGGACATATAGTGAGTGATTGCACGAAAGGAAAAGTTTGTTTTAACCACAACAAAGTTGGACATATGTCGAGGGATTGTCCTCATCCGGGAAAAAAACAGCGATGTCAGTATTGTAATCGAGTGCATCGAAAGGGACCGATAAATGGTGAATTCAGAAAATTCGAAGTGCATCAAGTATTTAGTGAAACTGATAATGAATGTTGTAAGAAAATAATTGTTGATGGAAAGAAATTTGACAGTTACATCGTTAGTGGAGCTCAGTGCTCAAGGATTAAAAACAGTGTTGCCAGTAATTTGAAACTTCCAGTAGAACAGTGTAGAAACATGATAACTGGTTTTCTCGGTGGAACATTTGTGGCGAAAATAAACAAATGAGAATTAAAATTTGTATTGATGGCGAGGAATTTTAAGGGGTTGTTTGTTATTGTGCCTGATGAGTTTATGAAGAATTTGTTCTTAATTGGGTGTGATATTTTGAGTTACCCTGGACTGATTTTAACAAAAACACAAACATTTAAATTTTACAATCCAAAAAACTGCGCAATCGATTAAAAGAAGAGTTCGGCAATTGGATGAAACTGAAGTTCAATTAGGATTGGAAGAAAGAAATAAAGTAACGATGACGAAACTTCTTCTAAGTACTTATCGAGATCTCTTCGCATCAAATTTTCATGAAATCGGGTGTACTGGATTAACAACGATGCAAATAACGATGAAAACAGATAAGGTTGTACAACAAAAACCGTATCGTATTCCTTACGCGAAGCAAGTGGTAATGGATGAAATCGTACAAGAGTTATGTGACAGTGGAATAATCCAAGAATCAACGTCTGATTTTGCAAGTCCTGCAATCTTAGTGAAAAAGAAGAATGGCCAAGATCGATTGTGTATCGATTTTCGAAAATTGAATAGTGAAACGGCAAAAGAGATGTATCCGACACCAAATATCGAAGAGCAGATACATGAGGCAGCTAAATATAAAATGTTCTGTTTGCTTGATTAAAACAGTGAATATTATCAGGTGCCGATTGAGCCCGAGTCCTTGTATACTGCAATTATCACTCAAAGTGGTTCATAAGAGTTTCTACGAATGCCATTCGGGCTGAAAAATGCTCCGATGGAATTTCAATGGCTAATGGCGAAATGGAAGAAAACTTTATTTAAAAGACGATGCTTTAATTTACGTGGATGATATCCTAAATAGCGCGCAGACATTTGAAGGGATGATTGAAGAGTTGGAACGAGTTTTGATTGCCCTAAGAAGAGCAAACCTCACACTAAATTTGCGAAAATGTAGTTTTGCGAAACAAACCATCGAATACTTTGGTCACGAAATAACGCCATCTGGAATACAACCTGGGTGTGTGAAGACTCAAGCGATCATGAGTTTTCCTGAGCCTTAGTGCATTAGCGATATTAGACGATTTAATGGTTTAACCAGTTATTTCCGGAAATTTGTTCTGGGTTTCGCCACGATATCCCAACCGCTTCAAACGTTACTGAAGAAGGACCAACCATTCGAGTGGAGTTATGCACAAACAAAAGCATGCGAGGAGTTGAAAATGATGACCAAAGAGCTTGACCCAGTTATGCCCCTCTTAGGTGGATGGTTTAATACAGCTGACTTCGACATCAGAGGTTGAGAGATATTGAGAGAGTATGAGTTTAGTATGAGTTATAAATGACACGTTAATGGCCTACAAGTGAACCTTGACAGGATTAGCTGCAGCACTCAGAGCTTTCCATTATCGCACCCCTCCAGATCTCTCGTGAATAACCACTATCATAACTTTTCAAACAGGCTTTCCATGTCTATTTTGATCAACTACTTATGATGTTAGTGCAATTACTCAAATTGACACACAGCCTTAGAAATTCATGAGCCATTGTGGCCCGAGCAAACTCCCTGACCCAGTGCCTTCATTGTCAATTCTTCCATTCGCAGCAAGAATAAAAATGGAAGTATAAATATAAATAGCAGGTAAAAGAACCTCCAACATATCATAATAATCCAAACGACACTGCATTTGAGCCTTCCCCACCCAATCGCAAGATTGCCACTTCATTCAATCCTCTATTCTTGACTGCAGACGCATATCTCGGTGGGCGAGACAGCATGATCTCATGGCCTTTTCGCTCGTATCACGTCTCTGCGCGGCTTTCTGCTTCCCACCTTCGTTTTAGCCACGACACAATGTGTCTCGTTAGAAAGGTCTCAATGGCCAAATAACGTTTTTATCAATTTTATCATATTGGGGGACTTTGAATTTCAACCCCCCAACTCAAGTGTAGAAATGAATAAACTTGCATCAGGGAAAAGGGGGGGGGGGGTTTCAGGTATTGCAGGAGATCTCCGTGGGGTTCTATTTGATTCATTTAGCTTTGTTTTGTTTTATTTTGTTTGTTCTATCTCAATTGATTGAATAAAGAATTTGTGGCAATAGTGTTGAACTCTTCTTGCAGCGTATGATGTCACAAAACAAATTGAAGTCCATACTGGTGCCAGTGGTCGAGGTCTAGCGGGTGTATTTCTTCAATCTAACAACGAAGGGAAACTCAAACCAGTCGCTTATTAACGCCATCCTGCTGAAAGTCTGATATATGTATGAGGGGTTTCTTATATATGATATATATTAAAATAAAATATTTTTTTAGGTATATTCTTTGTGTATGGGCTTCCAACGGCACTGTTGTTCACTTTGGTCACATTCTTCAGTCATTGTGTAACGCCGTGAGACATTGAAAGTCGAAACAAAACGTTAAATTCAAAATTTGAATTCATAGCGCCGGCGCTTAGCAATTATATTTTAAAAACTTTAAGCGTTCCAAGGTTTTAGGTGAATAACCTTGCATCAGGGAAAAAGGGGGGTTTCAGGTATTGCAGGAGATCTCCGTGGGGTTCTATTTGATTCATTTAGTTATGTTTTATTTTATTTTGTTTGTTCAATCTCAATTGATTGAATAAAGAATTTGTGGCAATAGTGTTGAACTCTTCTTGCAGCGTATGATGTCAAAAAGAAAACTGAAGTCCATACTGATGCCAGTGGTCGAGGTCTAGCGGGTGTATTTCTTCAATCTAACAACGAAGGGCAACTCAAACCAGTCGCTTATTAACGCCATCCTGCTGAGAGTCTGATATATGTATGAGGCGTTTCTTATATATCATATATATTAAAATAAAATATTTTTTTAGGTATATTGTTTGTGTATGGGCTTCCAACGGCACTGTTGTTCACTTTGGTCACATTCTTCAGTCATTGTGTAACGCCGTGAGACATCGAAAGTCGAAACAAAACGTTAAATTCAAAATTTGAATTCATAGCGCCGGCGCTTAGCAATTATATTTTAAAAACTTTAAGCGTTCCAAGGTTTTAGGTGACCAATGCTCTACGAACATCAATATCGAATCAATTTTTACGTGATCCAAGACATACGTGTGAGCGACAACACTGATGTTGGCCTGGGAATAAAACTTAGCAGTCGACAACGAGACAGCGAAGCGAGCAGACGCGACGATCATCTGAAATAGTTTTTGCTATATATAGTCAATCTGACGACTATTTGATTTTCTCAAGTCATATATACGAATAAATACTGTTATTACAACAATTCAGAAGTGGGATAACCGTGAAGTAGCACAACGCGAATTGAAATTTGTGGCTAACAAAATAGAACGAGTTAATTGAAAGTGTTTGCTTGTCCAATATAAATATGAGTGATTTGCCCGAATTGGCTGTAATGGAGCTGAAAGCAGCTTGCAAAGCGAGGGGAATCATACAAGCTGGGAACAAAAGCGAGCTTGTCGACCGATTACGGGAATTCAATGGAGTGGTGGGTGCCGCGGGAGTGAGCAGTGCAGCGTTTGAAGACAACGACGCCGGGCGTACGAGTAATGATAGCGATAGCGATGGCGAGAATGAGGCAAACGCAACATTTCTAGGAAGTACTGTGGACGACGACAACAACGAGCAATGTAAAACAACGACGATAGATTCGCAAGCTCATCCGACAACAAGCAATATAGGAAAAGAAACGAGCAGTGGAAAGAAAAATCAAATAACGAAGGCAAACATATCTACTAATACAAAAGCGATGAAACGTGAACATAAGCATTTTCAGTTCACACCACGAGATGTAGTAGAGATTTTGCCAGAATTTGATCCCGATGATAAACGAGGTCTTACGATCACGCAATGGCTTGCGAAAGTGGATAAATTAGCGAAGATGTACGACTGGCCAAGCAGATTGCTTTTGTATGCAGCAACAGCGAATTGACGAGGAACAGTGAAGGATTGGTTCGACAGAAGTTTGACTGTCATAGACACATGAAAACAACTTTCGGTTAGTTTGCTGGAAAGATATACGCCGAAAATCAACGAAGCAGATGTGCATATTCGACTGATGCAACGAAAACGTCAGAGAAATGAAAGTTTAATGGATTTCCTACATGAAATTTGGAAAATGGGGCGTGATGGTAAGCTTAAAGATGAAGCAATTATTAAATATTTCATTATCGGTATGCAGGATGACGAATTATTCTCTTTGCTTCAGTCACAGAAGATCGGTAGAATGGATGATCTGGAAGAAAATGTGAAGTGGTGCTTAAATATTCGTGAGTTGAAATCAATTAGTGTCTCTGGTCAACGGCGTGTTAGTGGTTATAAACAGGAAGAAGATAAACGACCAGTGCAAAGTGGCATCACAAAAAACATGTTTTAATTGCAAACAGCCGGGACATATAGTGAGTGATTGCACGAAAGAAAAAGTTTGTTTTTACTGCAACAAAGTTGGACATATGTCGAGGGATTGTCCTCATCCGGGAGAAAGACAGCGATGTCAGTATTGTAATCGATTGCATCGAAAGGGACCGATAAATTGTGAATTCAGAAAATTCGAAGTGCATCAAGTATTTAGTGAAACTGATAATGAATGTTGTAAGAAAATAATTGTTGATGGAAAGAAATTTGACAGTTACATCGTTAGTGGAGCTCAGTGCTCAATGATTAAAAACAGTGTTGCCAGTAATTTGAAACTTCCAGTAGAACAGTGTAGAAACATGATAACTGGTTTTCTCGGTGGAACATTTGTGGCGAAAAAACAAATGAGAATTAAAATTTGTGTTGATGGCGAGGAATTTTAAGGGGTTGTTTGTTATTGTGCCTGATGAGTTTATGAAGAATTCGTTCTTAATTGGGTGTGATATTTTGAGTTACCCTGGACTGATTTTAACAAAAACACAAACATTTAAATTTTACAATCCAAAAAACTGCGCAATCGATTAAAAGAAGAGTTCGGCAATTGGATGAAACTGAAGTTCAATTAGGATTGGAAGAAAGAGATAAAGTAACGATGACGAAACTTCTAAATGCTTATCGAGATCTCTTCGCATCAAATTTTCATTAAATCGGGTGTACTGGATTAACAACGATGCAAATAACGATGAAAACAGATAAGGTGGTACAACAAAAATCGTATCGTATTCCTTACGCGAAGCAAGTGGTAATGGATGAAATCGTACAAGAGTTATGTGACAGTGGAATAATCCAAAAATCAACGTCTGATTTTGCAAGTCCTGCAATCTTAGTGAAAAAGAAGAATGGCCAAGATCGATTGTGTATCGATTTTCGAAAATTGAATAGTGAAACGGCCAAAGAGATGTATCCGACACCAAATATCGAAGAGCAGATACATGAGGCAGCTAAATATAAAATGTTCTGTTTGCTTGATTAAAACAGTGAATATTATCAGGTGCCGATTGAGCCCGAGTCCTTGTATACTGCGTTTATCACTCAAAGTGGTTCATAAGAGTTTCTACGAATGCCATTCGGGCTGAAAAATGCTCCGATGGAATTTCAATGGCTAATGGCGAAATGGAAGAAAACTTTATTTAAAGACGATGCTTTAATTTACGTGGATGATATCCTAAATAGCGCGCAGACATTTGAAGGGATGATTGAAGAGTTGGAACGAGTTTTGATTGCCCTAAGAAGAGCAAACCTCACACTAAATTTGCGAAAATGTAGTTTTGCGAAACAAACCATCGAATACTTTGGTCACGAAATAACGCCATCTGGAATACAACCTGGGTATGTGAAGACTCAAGCGATCATGAGTTTTCCTGAGCCTTAGTGCATTAGCGATATTAGACGATTTAATGGTTTAACCAGTTATTTCCGGAAATTTGTTCCGGGTTTCGCCACGATATCCCAACCGCTTCAAACGTTACTGAAGAAGGACCAACCATTCGAGTGGAGTGATGCACAAACAAAAGCATGCGAGGAGTTGAAAATGATGACCAAAGAGCTTGACCCAATTATGCCCCTCTTAGGTGGATGGTTTAATACAGCTGACTTCGACATCAGAGGTTGAGAGATATTGAGAGAGTATGAGTTTAGTATGAGTTATAAATGACACGTTAATGGTCTACAAGTGAACCTTGACAGGATTAGCTGCAGCACTCAGAGCTTTCCATTATCGCACCCCTCCAGATCTCTCGTGAATAACCACTATCATAACTTTTCAAACAGGCTTTCCATGTCTATTTTGATCAACTACTTATGATGTTAGTGCAATTACTCAAATTGACACACAGCCTTAGAAATTCATGAGCCATTGTGGCCCGAGCAAACTCCCTGACCCAGTGCCTTCATTGTCAATTCTTCCATTCGCAGCAAGAATAAAAATGGAAGTAAAAATATAAATAGCAGGTAAAAGAACCTCCAACATATCATAATAATCCAAACGACACTGCATTTGAGCCTTCCCCACCCAATCGCAAGATTGCCACTTCATTCAATCCTCTATTCTTGACTGCAGACGCATATCTCGGTGGGCGAGACAGCATGATCTTAAGGCCTTTTCGCTCGTATCACGTCTCTGCGCGGCTTTCTGCTTCCCACCTTCGTTTTAGCCACGACACAATGTGTCTCGTTAGAAAGGTCTCAATGGCCAAATAACGTTTTTATCAATTTTATCATATTGGGGGACTTTGAATTTCAACCCCCCAACTCAAGTGTAGAAATGAATAAACTTGCATCAGGGAAAAGGGGGGGGGGGTTTCAGGTATTGCAGGAGATCTCCGTGGGGTTCTATTTGATTCATTTAGCTTTGTTTTGTTTTATTTTGTTTGTTCTATCTCAATTGATTGAATAAAGAATTTGTGGCAATAGTGTTGAACTCTTCTTGCGGCGTATGATGTCACAAAACAAATTGAAGTCCATACTGATGCCAGTGGTCGAGGTCTAGCGGGTGTATTTCTTCAATCTTACAACGAAGGGCAACTCAAACCAGTCGCTTATTAACGCCATCCTGCTGAAAGTCTGATATATGTATGAGGGGTTTCTTATATATGATATATATTAAAATAAAATATTTTTTTAGGTATATTCTTTGTGTATGGGCTTCCAACGGCACTGTTGTTCACTTTGGTCACATTCTTCAGTCATTGTGTAACGCCGTGAGACATTGAAAGTCGAAACAAAACGTTAAATTCAAAATTTGAATTCATAGCGCCGGCGCTTAGCAATTATATTTTAAAAACTTTAAGCGTTCCAAGGTTTTAGGTGAATAACCTTGCATCAGGGAAAAAGGGGGGTTTCAGGTATTGCAGGAGATCTCCGTGGGGTTCTATTTGATTCATTTAGTTATGTTTTATTTTATTTTGTTTGTTCAATCTCAATTGATTGAATAAAGAATTTGTGGCAATAGTGTTGAACTCTTCTTGCAGCGTATGATGTCAAAAAGAAAACTGAAGTCCATACTGATGCCAGTGGTGGAGGTCTAGCGGGTGTATTTCTTCAATCTAACAACGAAGGGCAACTCAAACCAGTCGCTTATTAACGCCATCCTGCTGAGAGTCTGATATATGTATGAGGCGTTTCTTATATATCATATATATTAAAATAAAATATTTTTTTAGGTATATTGTTTGTGTATGGGCTTCCAACGGCACTGTTGTTCACTTTGGTCACATTCTTCAGTCATTGTGTAACGCCGTGAGACATCGAAAGTCGAAACAAAACGTTAAATTCAAAATTTGAATTCATAGCGCCGGCGCTTAGCAATTATATTTTAAAAACTTTAAGCGTTCCAAGGTTTTAGGTGAATAACCTTGCATCAGGGAAAAAGGGGGGTTTCAGGTATTGCAGGAGATCTCCGTGGGGTTCTATTTGATTCATTTAGTTATGTTTTATTTTATTTTGTTTGTTCAATCTCAATTGATTGAATAAAGAATTTGTGGCAATAGTGTTGAACTCTTCTTGCAGCGTATGATGTCAAAAAGAAAACTGAAGTCCATACTGATGCCAGTGGTCGAGGTCTAGCGGGTGTATTTCTTCAATCTAACAACGAAGGGCAACTCAAACCAGTCGCTTATTAACGCCATCCTGCTGAGAGTCTGATATATGTATGAGGCGTTTCTTATATATCATATATATTAAAATAAAATATTTTTTTAGGTATATTGTTTGTGTATGGGCTTCCAACGGCACTGTTGTTCACTTTGGTCACATTCTTCAGTCATTGTGTAACGCCGTGAGACATCGAAAGTCGAAACAAAACGTTAAATTCAAAATTTGAATTCATAGCGCCGGCGCTTAGCAATTATATTTTAAAAACTTTAAGCGTTCCAAGGTTTTAGGTGACCAATGCTCTACGAACATCAATATCGAATCAATTTTTACGTGATCCAAGACATACGTGTGAGCGACAACACTGATGTTGGCCTGGGAATAAAACTTAGCAGTCGACAACGAGACAGCGAAGCGAGCAGACGCGACGATCATCTGAAATAGTTTTTGCTATATATAGTCAATCTGACGACTATTTGATTTTCTCAAGTCATATATACGAATAAATACTGTTATTACAACAATTCAGAAGTGGGATAACCGTGAAGTAGCACAACGCGAATTGAAATTTGTGGCTAACAAAATAGAACGAGTTAATTGAAAGTGTTTGCTTGTCCAATATAAATATGAGTGATTTGCCCGAATTGGCTGTAATGGAGCTGAAAGCAGCTTGCAAAGCGAGGGGAATCATACAAGCTGGGAACAAAAGCGAGCTTGTCGACCGATTACGGGAATTCAATGGAGTGGTGGGTGCCGCGGGAGTGAGCAGTGCAGCGTTTGAAGACAACGACGCCGGGCGTACGAGTAATGATAGCGATAGCGATGGCGAGAATGAGGCAAACGCAACATTTCTAGGAAGTACTGTGGACGACGACAACAACGAGCAATGTAAAACAACGACGATAGATTCGCAAGCTCATCCGACAACAAGCAATATAGGAAAAGAAACGAGCAGTGGAAAGAAAAATCAAATAACGAAGGCAAACATATCTACTAAAACAAAAGCGATGAAACGTGAACATAAGCATTTTCAGTTCACACCACGAGATGTAGTAGAGATTTTGCCAGAATTTGATCCCGATGATAAACGAGGTCTTACGATCACGCAATGGCTTGCGAAAGTGGATAAATTAGCGAAGATGTACGACTGGCCAAGCAGATTGCTTTTGTATGCAGCAACAGCGAATTGACGAGGAACAGTGAAGGATTGGTTCGACAGAAGTTTGACTGTCATAGACACATGAAAACAACTTTCGGTTAGTTTGCTGGAAAGATATACGCCGAAAATCAACGAAGCAGATGTGCATATTCGACTGATGCAACGAAAACGTCAGAGAAATGAAAGTTTAATGGATTTCCTACATGAAATTTGGAAAATGGGGCGTGATGGTAAGCTTAAAGATGAAGCGATTATTAAATATTTCATTATCGGTATGCAGGATGACGAATTATTCTCTTTGCTTCAGTCACAGAAGATCGATAGAATGGATGATCTGGAAGAAAATGTGAAGTGGTGCTTAAATATTCGTGAGTTGAAATCAATTAGTGTCTCTGGTCAACGGCGTGTTAGTGGTTATAAACAGGAAGAAGATAAACGACCAGTGCAAAGTGGCATCACAAAAAACATGTTTTAATTGCAAACAGCCGGGACATATAGTGAGTGATTGCACGAAAGAAAAAGTTTGTTTTTACTGCAACAAAGTTGGACATATGTCGAGGGATTGTCCTCATCCGGGAGAAAGACAGCGATGTCAGTATTGTAATCGATTGCATCGAAAGGGACCGATAAATTGTGAATTCAGAAAATTCGAAGTGCATCAAGTATTTAGTGAAACTGATAATGAATGTTGTAAGAAAATAATTGTTGATGGAAAGAAATTTGACAGTTACATCGTTAGTGGAGCTCAGTGCTCAATGATTAAAAACAGTGTTGCCAGTAATTTGAAACTTCCAGTAGAACAGTGTAGAAACATGATAACTGGTTTTCTCGGTGGAACATTTGTGGCGAAAAAACAAATGAGAATTAAAATTTGTGTTGATGGCGAGGAATTTTAAGGGGTTGTTTGTTATTGTGCCTGATGAGTTTATGAAGAATTCGTTCTTAATTGGGTGTGATATTTTGAGTTACCCTGGACTGATTTTAACAAAAACACAAACATTTAAATTTTACAATCCAAAAAACTGCGCAATCGATTAAAAGAAGAGTTCGGCAATTGGATGAAACTGAAGTTCAATTAGGATTGGAAGAAAGAGATAAAGTAACGATGACGAAACTTCTAAATGCTTATCGAGATCTCTTCGCATCAAATTTTCATTAAATCGGGTGTACTGGATTAACAACGATGCAAATAACGATGAAAACAGATAAGGTGGTACAACAAAAATCGTATCGTATTCCTTACGCGAAGCAAGTGGTAATGGATGAAATCGTACAAGAGTTATGTGACAGTGGAATAATCCAAAAATCAACGTCTGATTTTGCAAGTCCTGCAATCTTAGTGAAAAAGAAGAATGGCCAAGATCGATTGTGTATCGATTTTCGAAAATTGAATAGTGAAACGGCCAAAGAGATGTATCCGACACCAAATATCGAAGAGCAGATACATGAGGCAGCTAAATATAAAATGTTCTGTTTGCTTGATTAAAACAGTGAATATTATCAGGTGCCGATTGAGCCCGAGTCCTTGTATACTGCGTTTATCACTCAAAGTGGTTCATAAGAGTTTCTACGAATGCCATTCGGGCTGAAAAATGCTCCGATGGAATTTCAATGGCTAATGGCGAAATGGAAGAAAACTTTATTTAAAGACGATGCTTTAATTTACGTGGATGATATCCTAAATAGCGCGCAGACATTTGAAGGGATGATTGAAGAGTTGGAACGAGTTTTGATTGCCCTAAGAAGAGCAAACCTCACACTAAATTTGCGAAAATGTAGTTTTGCGAAACAAACCATCGAATACTTTGGTCACGAAATAACGCCATCTGGAATACAACCTGGGTATGTGAAGACTCAAGCGATCATGAGTTTTCCTGAGCCTTAGTGCATTAGCGATATTAGACGATTTAATGGTTTAACCAGTTATTTCCGGAAATTTGTTCCGGGTTTCGCCACGATATCCCAACCGCTTCAAACGTTACTGAAGAAGGACCAACCATTCGAGTGGAGTGATGCACAAACAAAAGCATGCGAGGAGTTGAAAATGATGACCAAAGAGCTTGACCCAATTATGCCCCTCTTAGGTGGATGGTTTAATACAGCTGACTTCGACATCAGAGGTTGAGAGATATTGAGAGAGTATGAGTTTAGTATGAGTTATAAATGACACGTTAATGGTCTAGAAGTGAACCTTGACAGGATTAGCTGCAGCACTCAGAGCTTTCCATTATCGCACCCCTCCAGATCTCTCGTGAATAACCACTATCATAACTTTTCAAACAGGCTTTCCATGTCTATTTTGATCAACTACTTATGATGTTAGTGCAATTACTCAAATTGACACACAGCCTTAGAAATTCATGAGCCATTGTGGCCCGAGCAAACTCCCTGACCCAGTGCCTTCATTGTCAATTCTTCCATTCGCAGCAAGAATAAAAATGGAAGTAAAAATATAAATAGCAGGTAAAAGAACCTCCAACATATCATAATAATCCAAACGACACTGCATTTGAGCCTTCCCCACCCAATCGCAAGATTGCCACTTCATTCAATCCTCTATTCTTGACTGCAGACGCATATCTCGGTGGGCGAGACAGCATGATCTTAAGGCCTTTTCGCTCGTATCACGTCTCTGCGCGGCTTTCTGCTTCCCACCTTCGTTTTAGCCACGACACAATGTGTCTCGTTAGAAAGGTCTCAATGGCCAAATAACGTTTTTATCAATTTTATCATATTGGGGGACTTTGAATTTCAACCCCCCAACTCAAGTGTAGAAATGAATAAACTTGCATCAGGGAAAAGGGGGGGGGGGGGGGTTTCAGGTATTGCAGGAGATCTCCGTGGGGTTCTATTTGATTCATTTAGCTTTGTTTTGTTTTATTTTGTTTGTTCTATCTCAATTGATTGAATAAAGAATTTGTGGCAATAGTGTTGAACTCTTCTTGCAGCGTATGATGTCACAAAACAAATTGAAGTCCATACTGATGCCAGTGGTCGAGGTCTAGCGGGTGTATTTCTTCAATCTTACAACGAAGGGCAACTCAAACCAGTCGCTTATTAACGCCATCCTGCTGAAAGTCTGATATATGTATGAGGGGTTTCTTATATATGATATATATTAAAATAAAATATTTTTTTAGGTATATTCTTTGTGTATGGGCTTCCAACGGCACTGTTGTTCACTTTGGTCACATTCTTCAGTCATTGTGTAACGCCGTGAGACATTGAAAGTCGAAACAAAACGTTAAATTCAAAATTTGAATTCATAGCGCCGGCGCTTAGCAATTATATTTTAAAAACTTTAAGCGTTCCAAGGTTTTAGGTGAATAACCTTGCATCAGGGAAAAAGGGGGGTTTCAGGTATTGCAGGAGATCTCCGTGGGGTTCTATTTGATTCATTTAGTTATGTTTTATTTTATTTTGTTTGTTCAATCTCAATTGATTGAATAAAGAATTTGTGGCAATAGTGTTGAACTCTTCTTGCAGCGTATGATGTCAAAAAGAAAACTGAAGTCCATACTGATGCCAGTGGTGGAGGTCTAGCGGGTGTATTTTTTCAATCTAACAACGAAGGGCAACTCAAACCAGTCGCTTATTAACGCCATCCTGCTGAGAGTCTGATATATGTATGAGGCGTTTCTTATATATCATATATATTAAAATAAAATATTTTTTTAGGTATATTGTTTGTGTATGGGCTTCCAACGGCACTGTTGTTCACTTTGGTCACATTCTTCAGTCATTGTGTAACGCCGTGAGACATCGAAAGTCGAAACAAAACGTTAAATTCAAAATTTGAATTCATAGCGCCGGCGCTTAGCAATTATATTTTAAAAACTTTAAGCGTTCCAAGGTTTTAGGTGACCAATGCTCTACAAGCATCAATATCGAATCAATTTTTACGTGGTCCACATACGTGTGAGCGACAACACTGATGTTGGCCTGGGAATAAAACTTAGCAGTCGACAACGAGACAGCGAAGCGAGCAGACGCGACGATCATCTGAAATAGTTTTTGCTTTATATAGTCAATCTGACAACTATTTGATATTCTCAAGTCATATATACGAATAAATACTGTTATTACAACAATTCAGAAGTGGGATAACCGTGAAGTAGCACAACGCGAGTTGAAATTTGTGGCTAACAAAATAGAACGAGTTAATTGAAAGTGTTTGCTTGTCCAATATAAATATGAGCGATTTGCCCGAATTGGCTGTAATGGAGCTGAAAGCAGCTTGCAAAGCGAGGGGAATCATACAAGCTGGGAGCAAAAGCGAGCTTGTCGACCGATTACGGGAATTCAATGGAGTGGTGGGTGCCGCGGGAGTGAGCAGTGCAGCGTTTGAAGACAACGACGCCGAGCGTACGAGTAATGATAGCGATAGCGATGGCGAGAATGAGGCAAACGCAACATTTCTAGGAAGTACTGTGGACGACGACAACAACGAGCAATGTAAAACAACGACGATAGATTCGCAAGCTCATCCGACAACAAGCAATATAGGAAAAGAAACGAGCAGTGGAAAGAAAAATCAAATAACGAAGGCAAACATATCTACTAATACAAAAGCGATGAAACGTGAACATAAGCATTTTCAGTTCACACCACGAGATGTAGTAGAGATTTTGCCAGAATTTGATCCCGATGATAAACGAGGTCTTACGATCACGCAATGGCTTGCGAAAGTGGATAAATTAGCGAAGATGTACGACTGGCCAAGCAGATTGCTTTTGTATGCAGCAACAGCGAATTGACGAGGAACAGCGAAGGATTGGTTCGACAGAAGTTTGACTGTCATAGACACGTGGAAACAACTTTCGGTTAGTTTGCTGGAAAGATATACGCCGAAAATCAACGAAGCAGATGTGCATATTCGACTGATGCAACGAAAACGTCAGAGAAATGAAAGTTTAATGGATTTCCTACATGAAATTTGGAAAATGGGGCGTGATGGTAAGCTTAAAGATGAAGCGATTATTAAATATTTCATTATCGGTATGCAGGATGACGAATTATTCTCTTTGCTTCAGTCACAGAAGATCGATAGAATGGATGATCTGGAAGAAAATGTGAAGTGGTGCTTAAATATTCGTGAGTTGAAATCAATTAGTGTCTCTGGTCAACGGCGTGTTAGTGGTTATAAACAGGAAGAAGACAAACGACCAGTGCTAAGTGGCATCACAAAAAACATGTTTTAATTGCAAACAGCCGGGACATATAGTGAGTGATTGCACGAAAGAAAAAGTTTGTTTTTACTGCAACAAAGTTGGACATATGTCGAGGGATTGTCCTCATCCGGGAGAAAGACAGCGATGTCAGTATTGTAATCGATTGCATCGAAAGGGACCGATAAATTGTGAATTCAGAAAATTCGAAGTGCATCAAGTATTTAGTGAAACTGATAATGAATGTTGTAAGAAAATAATTGTTGATGGAAAGAAATTTGACAGTTACATCGTTAGTGGAGCTCAGTGCTCAATGATTAAAAACAGTGTAGCCAGTAATTTGAAACTTCCAGTAGAACAGTGTAGAAACATGATAACTGGTTTTCTCGGTGGAACATTTGTGGCGAAAAAACAAATGAGAATTAAAATTTGTGTTGATGGCGAGGAATTTTAAGGGGTTGTTTGTTATTGTGCCTGATGAGTTTATGAAGAATT
The DNA here is from genome assembly GCA_963978885.1 of Nemotelus pantherinus. NCBI lineage: Eukaryota > Metazoa > Arthropoda > Insecta > Diptera > Stratiomyidae > Nemotelus > Nemotelus pantherinus. The sequence goes on from OZ022264.1 coordinate 144,289,555, forward strand.
CGTTCTTAATTGGGTGTGATATTTTGGGTAACCCTGGACTGATTTTAACAAAAACACAAACATTTAAATTTTACAATCCAAAAAACTGCGCAATCGATTAAAAGAAGAGTTCGGCAATTGGATGAAACTGAAGTTCAATTAGGATTGGAAGAAAGAGATAAAGTAACGATGACGAAACTTCTAAATGCTTATCGAGATCTCTTCGCATCAAATTTTCATTAAATCGGGTGTACTGGATTAACAACGATGCAAATAACGATGAAAACAGATAAGGTGGTACAACAAAAATCGTATCGTATTCCTTACGCGAAGCAAGTGGTAATGGATGAAATCGTACAAGAGTTATGTGACAGTGGAATAATCCAAAAATCAACGTCTGATTTTGCAAGTCCTGCAATCTTAGTGAAAAAGAAGAATGGCCAAGATCGATTGTGTATCGATTTTCGAAAATTGAATAGTGAAACGGCCAAAGAGATGTATCCGACACCAAATATCGAAGAGCAGATACATGAGGCAGCTAAATATAAAATGTTCTGTTTGCTTGATTAAAACAGTGAATATTATCAGGTGCCGATTGAGCCCGAGTCCTTGTATACTGCGTTTATCACTCAAAGTGGTTCATAAGAGTTTCTACGAATGCCATTCGGGCTGAAAAATGCTCCGATGGAATTTCAATGGCTAATGGCGAAATGGAAGAAAACTTTATTTAAAGACGATGCTTTAATTTACGTGGATGATATCCTAAATAGCGCGCAGACATTTGAAGGGATGATTGAAGAGCTGGAACGAGTTTTGATTGCCCTAAGAAGAGCAAACCTCACACTAAATTTGCGAAAATGTAGTTTTGCGAAACAAACCATCGAATACTTTGGTCACGAAATAACGCCATCTGGAATACAACCTGGGTATGTGAAGACTCAAGCGATCATGAGTTTTCCTGAGCCTTAGTGCATTAGCGATATTAGACGATTTAATGGTTTAACCAGTTATTTCCGGAAATTTGTTCCGGGTTTCGCCACGATATCCCAACCGCTTCAAACGTTACTGAAGAAGGACCAACCATTCGAGTGGAGTGATGCACAAACAAAAGCATGCGAGGAGTTGAAAATGATGACCAAAGAGCTTGACCCAATTATGCCCCTCTTAGGTGGATGGTTTAATACAGCTGACTTCGACATCAGAGGTTGAGAGATATTGAGAGAGTATGAGTTTAGTATGAGTTATAAATGACACGTTAATGGTCTACAAGTGAACCTTGACAGGATTAGCTGCAGCACTCAGAGCTTTCCATTATCGCACCCCTCCAGATCTCTCGTGAATAACCACTATCATAACTTTTCAAACAGGCTTTCCATGTCTATTTTGATCAACTACTTATGATGTTAGTGCAATTACTCAAATTGACACACAGCCTTAGAAATTCATGAGCCATTGTGGCCCGAGCAAACTCCCTGACCCAGTGCCTTCATTGTCAATTCTTCCATTCGCAGCAAGAATAAAAATGGAAGTAAAAATATAAATAGCAGGTAAAAGAACCTCCAACATATCATAATAATCCAAACGACACTGCATTTGAGCCTTCCCCACCCAATCGCAAGATTGCCACTTCATTCAATCCTCTATTCTTGACTGCAGACGCATATCTCGGTGGGCGAGACAGCATGATCTCATGGCCTTTTCGCTCGTTTCACGTCTCTGCGCGGCTTTCTGCTTCCCACCTTCGTTTTAGCCACGACACAATGTGTCTCGTTAGAAAGGTCTCAATGGCCAAATAACGTTTTTATCAATTTTATCATATTGGGGGACTTTGAATTTCAACCCCCCAACTCAAGTGTAGAAATGAATAAACTTGCATCAGGGAAAAGGGGGGGGGGGTTTCAGGTATTGCAGGAGATCTCCGTGGGGTTCTATTTGATTCATTTAGCTTTGTTTTGTTTTATTTTGTTTGTTCTATCTCAATTGATTGAATAAAGAATTTGTGGCAATAGTGTTGAACTCTTCTTGCAGCGTATGATGTCACAAAACAAATTGAAGTCCATACTGATGCCAGTGGTCGAGGTCTAGCGGGTGTATTTCTTCAATCTAACAACGAAGGGCAACTCAAACCAGTCGCTTATTAACGCCATCCTGCTGAAAGTCTGATATATGTATGAGGGGTTTCTTATATATGATATATATTAAAATAAAATATTTTTTTAGGTATATTCTTTGTGTATGGGCTTCCAACGGCACTGTTGTTCACTTTGGTCACATTCTTCAGTCATTGTGTAACGCCGTGAGACATTGAAAGTCGAAACAAAACGTTAAATTCAAAATTTGAATTCATAGCGCCGGCGCTTAGCAATTATATTTTAAAAACTTTAAGCGTTCCAAGGTTTTAGGTGAATAACCTTGCATCAGGGAAAAAGGGGGGTTTCAGGTATTGCAGGAGATCTCCGTGGGGTTCTATTTGATTCATTTAGTTTTGTTTTATTTTATTTTGTTTGTTCAATCTCAATTGATTGAATAAAGAATTTGTGGCAATAGTGTTGAACTCTTCTTGCAGCGTATGATGTCAAAAAGAAAACTGAAGTCCATACTGATGCCAGTGGTCGAGGTCTAGCGGGTGTATTTCTTCAATCTTACAACGAAGGGCAACTCAAACCAGTCGCTTATTAACGCCATCCTGCTGAGAGTCTGATATATGTATGAGGCGTTTCTTATATATCATATATATTAAAATAAAATATTTTTTTAGGTATATTCTTTGTGTATGGGCTTCCAACGGCACTGTTGTTCACTTTGGTCACATTCTTCAGTCATTGTGTAACGCCGTGAGACATCGAAAGTCGAAACAAAACGTTAAATTCAAAATTTGAATTCATAGCACCGGCGCTTAGCAATTATATTTTAAAAACTTTAAGCGTTCCAAGGTTTTAGGTGACCAATGCTCTACGAACATCAATATCGAATCAATTTTTACGTGATCCAAGACATACGTGTGAGCGACAACACTGATGTTGGCCTGGGAATAAAACTTAGCAGTCGACAACGAGACAGCGAAGCGAGCAGACGCGACGATCATCTGAAATAGCTTTTGCTTTATATAGTCAATCTGACCACTATTTGATTTTCTCAAGTCATATATACGAATAAATACTGTTATTACAACAATTCAGAAGTGGGATAACCGTGAAGTAGCACAACGCGAGTTGAAATTTGTGGCTAACAAAATAGAACGAGTTAATTGAAAGTGTTTGCTTGTCCAATATAAATATGAGTGATTTGCCCGAATTGGCTGTAATGGAGCTGAAAGCAGCTTGCAAAGCGAGGGGAATCATACAAGCTGGGAACAAAAGCGAGCTTGTCGACCGATTACGGGAATTCAATGGAGCGGTGGGTGCCGCGGGAGTGAGCAGCGCAGCGCTTGATGACAACGACGCCGAGCATACGATTAATGATAGCGATAGCGATGGCGAGAATGAGACAAACGCAACATTTCTAGGAAGTACTGTGGACGACGACAACAACGAGCAATGTAAAACAACGACGATAGATTCGCAAGCTCATCCGACAACAAGCAATATAGGAAAAGAAACGAGCAGTGGAAAGAAAAATCAAATAACGAAAGCAAACATATCTACTAATACAAAAGCGATGAAACGTGAACATAAGCATTTTCAGTTCACACCACGAGATGTAGTAGAGATTTTGCCAGAATTTGATCCCGATGATAAACGAGGTCTTACGATCACGCAATGGCTTGCGAAAGTGGATAAATTAGCGAAGATGTACGACTGGCCAAGCAGATTGCTTTTGTATGCAGCAACAGCGAATTTACGAGGAACAGCGAAGGATTGGTTCGACAGAAGTTTGACTGCCATAGACACGTGGAAGCAACTTTCGGTTAGTTTGCTGAAAAGATATACGCCGAAAATCAACGAAGCAGATGTGCATATTCGACTGATGCAACGAAAACGTCAGAGAAATGAAAGTTTAATGGATTTCCTACATGAAATTTGGAAAATGGGGCGTGATGGTATGCTTAAAGATGAAGCGATTATTAAATATTTCATTATCGGTATGCAGGATGACGAATTATTCTCTTTGCTTCAGTCACAGAAGATCGATAGAATGGATGATCTGGAAGAAAATGTGAAGTGGTGCTTAAATATTCGTGAGTTGAAATCAATTAGTGTCTCTGGTCAACGGCGTGTTAGTGGTTATAAACAGGAAGAAGACAAACGACCAGTGCTAAGTGACATCACAAAAAACATGTTTTAACTGCAAACAGCCGGGACATATAGTGAGTGATTGCACGAAAGAAAAAGTTTGTTTTAACCGCAACAAAGTTGGACATATGTCGAGGGATTGTCCTCATCCGGGAAAAAAACAGCGATGTCAGTATTGTAATCGAGTGCATCGAAAGGGACCGATAAATTGTGAATTCAGAAAATTCGAAGTGCATCAAGTATTTAGTGAAACTGATAATGAATGTTGTAAGAAAATAATTGTTGATGGAAAGAAATTTGACAGTTACATCGTTAGTGGAGCTCAGTGCTCAAGGATTAAAAACAGTGTTGCCAGTAATTTGAAACTTCCAGTAGAACAGTGTAGAAACATGATAACTGGTTTTCTCGGTGGAACATTTGTGGCGAAAATAAACAAATGAGAATTAAAATTTGTATTGATGGCGAGGAATTTTAAGGGGTTATTTGTTATTGTGCCTGATGAGTTTATGAAGAATTCGTTCTTAATTGGGTGTGATATTTTGAGTGACCCTGGACTGATTTTAACAAAAACACAAACATTTAAATTTTACAATCCAAAAAACTGCGCAATCGATTAAAAGAAGAGTTCGGCAATTGGATGAAACTGAAGTTCAACTAGGATTGGAAGAAAGAAATAAAGTAACGATGACGAAACTTCTTCTAAGTACTTATCGAGATCTCTTCGCATCAAATTTTCATGAAATCGGGTGTACTGGATTAACAACGATGCAAATAACGATGAAAACAGATAAGGTGGTACAACAAAAACCGTATCGTATTCCTTACGCGAAGCAAGTGGTAATGGATGGAATCGTACAAGAGTTATGTGACAGTGGAATAATCCAAGAATCAACGTCTGATTTTGCAAGTCCTGCAATCTTAGTGAAAAAGAAGAATGGCCAAGATCGATTGTGTATCGATTTTCGAAAATTGAATAGTGAAACGGCAAAAGAGATGTATCCGACACCAAATATCGAAGAGCAGATACATGAGGCAGCTAAATATAAAATGTTCTGTTTGCTTGACTAAAACAGTGAATATTATCAGGTGCCGATTGAGCCCGAGTCCTTGTATACTGCGTTTATCACTCAAAGTGGTTCATAAGAGTTTCTACGAATGCCATTCGGGCTGAAAAATGCTCCGATGGAATTTCAATGGCTAATGGCGAAATGGAAGAAAACTTTATTTAAAGACCATGCTTTAATTTACGTGGATGATATCCTAAATAGCGCGCAGACATGTGAAGGGATGATTGAAGAGTTGGAACGAGTTTTGATTGCCCTAAGAAGAGCAAACCTCACACTAAATTTGCGAAAATGTAGTTTTGCGAAACAAACCATCGAATACTTTGGTCACGAAATAACGCCATCTGGAATACAACCTGGGTATGTGAAGACTCAAGCGATCATGAGTTTTCCTGAGCCTTAGTGCATTAGCGATATTGGACGATTTAATGGTTTAACCAGTTATTTCCGGAAATTTGTTCCGGGTTTCGCCACGATATCCCAACCGCTTCAAACGTTGCTGAAGAAGGACCAACCATTCGAGTGGAGTGATGCACAAACAAAAGCATGCGAGGAGTTGAAAATGATGACCAAAGAGCTTGACCCAATTATGCCCCTCTTAGGTGGATGGTTTAATACAGCTGACTTCGACATCAGAGGTTGAGAGATATTGAGAGAGTATGAGTTTAGTATGAGTTATAAATGACACGTTAATGGTCTACAAGTGAACCTTGACAGGATTAGCTGCAGCACTCAGAGCTTTCCATTATCGCACCCCTCCAGATCTCTCGTGAATAACCACTATCATAACTTTTCAAACAGGCTTTCCATGTCTATTTTGATCAACTACTTATGATGTTAGTGCAATTACTCAAATTGACACACAGCCTTAGAAATTCATGAGCCATTGTGGCCCGAGCAAACTCCCTGACCCAGTGCCTTCATTGTCAATTCTTCCATTCGCAGCAAGAATAAAAATGGAAGTAAAAATATAAATAGCAGGTAAAAGAACCTCCAACATATCATAATAATCCAAACGACACTGCATTTGAGCCTTCCCCACCCAATCGCAAGATTGCCACTTCATTGAATCCTCTATTCTTGACTGCAGACGCATATCTCGGTGGGCGAGACAGCATGATCTCATGGCCTTTTCGCTCGTATCACGTCGCTCGTATGTATGAGGGGTTTCTAATCTATTAACGAAGGGCAACTCAAACCAGTCGCTTATTAACGCCATCCTGCTGAAAGTCTGATATATGTATGAGGGGTTTCTTATATATCATATATATTAAAATAAAATATTTTTTTAGGTATATTCTTTGTGTATGGGCTTCCAACGGCACTGTTGTTCACTTTGGTCACATTCTTCAGTCATTGTGTAACGCCGTGAGACATTGAAAGTCGAAACAAAACGTTAAATTCAAAATTTGAATTCATAGCGCCGGCGCTTAGCAATTATATTTTAAAAACTTTAAGCGTTCCAAGGTTTTAGGTGAATAACCTTGCATCAGGGAAAAAGGGGGTTTCAGGTATTGCAGGAGATCTCCGTGGGGTTCTATTTGATTCATTTAGTTTTGTTTTGTTTTATTTTGTTTGTTCAATCTCAATTGATTGAATAAAGAATTTGTGGCAATAGTGTTGAACTCTTCTTGCAGCGTATGATGTCAAAAAGAAAACTGAAGTCCATACTGATGCCAGTGGTCGAGGTCTAGCGGGTGTATTTCTTCAATCTAACAACGAAGGGACACTCAAACCAGTCGCTTATTAACGCCATCCTGCTGAGAGTCTGATATATGTATGAGGCGTTTCTTATATATCATATATATTAAAATAAAATATTTTTTTAGGTATATTCTTTGTGTATGGGCTTCCAACGGCACTGTTGTTCACTTTGGTCACATTCTTCAGTCATTGTGTAACGCCGTGCGACATTGAAAGTCGAAACAAAACGTTAAATTCAAAATTTGAATTCATAGCGCCGGCGCTTAGCAATTATATTTTAAAAACTTTAAGCGTTCCAAGGTTTTAGGTGACCAATGCTCTACAAGCATCAATATCGAATCAATTTTTACGTGATCCACATACGTGTGAGCGACAACACTGATGTTGGCCTGGGAATGAAACTAAGCAGTCGACAACGAGACAGCGAAGCGAGCAGACGCGACGATCATCTGAAATAGTTTTTGCTTTATATAGTCAATCTGACAACTATTTGATTTTCTCAAGTCATATATACGAATAAATACTGTTATTACAACAATTCAGAAGTGGGATAACCGTGAAGTAGCACAACGCGAGTTGAAATTTGTGGCTAACAAAATAGAACGAGTTAATTGAAAGTGTTTGCTTGTCCAATATAAATATGAGTGATTTGCCCGAATTGGCTGTAATGGAGCTGAAAGCAGCTTGCAAAGCGAGGGGAATCATACAAGCTGGGAACAAAAGCGAGCTTGTCGACCGATTACGGGAATTCAATGGAGTGGTGGGTGCCGCGGGAGTGATCAGTGCAGCGTTTGAAGACAACGACGCCGAGCGTACGAGTAATGATAGCGATAGCGATGGCGAGAATGAGGCAAACGCAACATTTCTAGGAAGTACTGTGGACGACGACAACAACGAGCAATGTAAAACAACGACGATAGATTCGCAAGCTCATCCGACAACAAGCAATATAGGAAAAGAAACGAGCAGTGGAAAGAAAAATCAAATAACGAAGGCAAACATATCTACTAATACAAAAGCGATGAAACGTGAACATAAGCATTTTCAGTTCACACCACGAGATGTAGTAGAGATTTTGCCAGAATTTGATCCCGATGATAAACGAGGTCTTACGATCACGCAATGGCTTGCGAAAGTGGATAAATTAGCGAAGATGTACGACTGGCCAAGCAGATTGCTTTTGTATGCAGCAACAGCGAATTTACGAGGAACAGCGAAGGATTGGTTCGACAGAAGTTTGACTGTCATAGACACGTGGAAACAACTTTCGGTTAGTTTGCTGGAAAGATATACGCCGAAAATCAACGAAGCAGATGTGCATATTCGACTGATGCAACGAAAACGTCAGAGAAATGAAAGTTTAATGGATTTCCTACATGAAATTTGGAAAATGGGGCGTGATGGTAAGCTTAAAGATGAAGCGATTATTAAATATTTCATTATCGGTATGCAGGATGACGAATTATTCTCTTTGCTTCAGTCACAGAAGATCGATAGAATGGATGATCTGGAAGAAAATGTGAATAGGTGCTTAAATATTCGTGAGTTGAAATCAATTAGTGTCTCTGGTCAACGGCGTGTTAGTGGTTATAAACAGGAAGAAGACAAACGACCAGTGCTAAGTGGCATCACAAAAAACATGTTTTAATTGCAAACAGCCGGGACATATAGTGAGTGATTGCACGAAAGAAAAAGTTTGTTTTTACTGCAACAAAGTTGGACATATGTCGAGGGATTGTCCTCATCCGGGAGAAAGACAGCGATGTCAGTATTGTAATCGATTGCATCGAAAGGGACCGATAAATTGTGAATTCAGAAAATTCGAAGTGCATCAAGTATTTAGTGAAACTGATAATGAATGTTGTAAGAAAATAATTGTTGATGGAAAGAAATTTGACAGTTACATCGTTAGTGGAGCTCAGTGCTCAATGATTAAAAACAGTGTTGCCAGTAATTTGAAACTTCCAGTAGAACAGTGTAGAAACATGATAACTGGTTTTCTCGGTGGAACATTTGTGGCGAAAAAACAAATGAGAATTAAAATTTGTGTTGATGGCGAGGAATTTTAAGGGGTTGTTTGTTATTGTGCCTGATGAGTTTATGAAGAATTCGTTCTTAATTGGGTGTGATATTTTGAGTAACCCTGGACTGATTTTAACAAAAACACGAACATTTAAATTTTACAATCCAAAAAACTGCGCAATCGATTAAAAGAAGAGTTCGGCAATTGGATGAAACTGAAGTTCAATTAGGATTGGAAGAAAGAGATAAAGTAACGATGACGAAACTTCTAAATGCTTATCGAGATCTCTTCGCATCAAATTTTCATGAAATCGGGTGTACTGGATTAACAACGATGCAAATAACGATGAAAACAGATAAGGTGGTACAACAAAAATCGTATCGTATTCCTTACGCGAAGCAAGTGGTAATGGATGAAATCGTACAAGAGTTATGTGACAGTGGAATAATCCAAAAATCAACGTCTGATTTTGCAAGTCCTGCAATCTTAGTGAAAAAGAAGAATGGCCAAGATCGATTGTGTATCGATTTTCGAAAATTGAATAGTGAAACGGCCAAAGAGATGTATCCGACACCAAATATCGAAGACCAGATACATGAGGTAGCTAAATATAAAATGTTCTGTTTGCTCGATTAAAACAGTGAATATTATCAGGTGCCGATTGAGCCCGAGTCCTTTTATACTGCGTTTATCACTCAAAGTGGTTCATAAGAGTTTCTACGAATGCCATTCGGGCTGAAAAATGCTCCGATGGAATTTCAATGGCTAATGGCGAAATGGAAGAAAACTTTATTTAAAGACGATGCTTTAATTTACGTGGATGATATCCTAAATGGCGCGCAGACTTTTGAAGGGATGATTGAAGAGTTGGAACGAGTTTTGATTGCCCTAAGAAGAGCAAACCTCACACTAAATTTGCGAAAATGTAGTTTTGCGAAACAAACCATCGGATACTTTGGTCACGAAATAACGCCATCTGGAATACAACCTGGGTATGTGAAGACTCAAGCGATCATGAGTTTTCCTGAGCCTTAGTGCATTAGCGATATTAGACGATTTAATGGTTTAACCAGTTATTTCCGGAAATCTGTTCCGGGTTTCGCCACGATATCCCAACCGCTTCAAACGTTACTGAAGACCAGTGCCTTCATTGTCAATTCTTCCATTCGCAGCAAGAATAAAAATGGAAGTAAAAATATAAATAGCAGGTAAAAGAACCTCCAACATATCATAATAATCCAAACGACACTGCATTTGAGCCTTCCCCACCCAATCGCAAGATTGCCACTTCATTCAATCCTCTATTCTTGACTGCAGACGCATATCTCGGTGGGCGAGACAGCATGATCTCATGGCCTTTTTGCTCGTATCACGTCTCTGCGCGGCTTTCTGCTTCCCACCTTCGTTTTAGCCACGACACAATGTGTCTCGTTAGAAAGGTCTCAATGGACAAATAACGTTTTTATCAATTTTATCATATTGGGGGACTTTGAATATCAACCCCCCAACTCAAGTGTAGAAATGAATAAACTTGCATCAGGGAGGGGGGGGGTGGGTTTCAGGTATTGCAGGAGATCTCCGTGGGGTTCTATTTGATTCATTTAGCTTTGTTTTGTTTTATTTTGTTTGTTCTATCTCAATTGATTGAATAAAGAATTTGTGGCAATAGTGTTGAACTCTTCTTGCAGCGTATGATGTCAAAAAGAAAACTGAAGTCCATACTGATGCCAGTGGTCGAGGTCTAGCGGGTGTATTTCTTCAATCTAACAACGAAGGGCAACTCAAACCAGTCGCTTATTAACGCCATCCTGCTGAGAGTCTGATATATGTATGAGGGGTTTCTTATATATCATATATATTAAAATAAAATATTTTTTTAGGTATATTCTTTGTGTATGGGCTTCCAACGGCACTGTTGTTCACTTTGGTCAGATTCTTCAGTCATTGTGTAACGCCGTGAGACATTGAAAGTCGAAACAAAACGTTAAATTCAAAATTTGAATTCATAGCGCCGGCGCTTAGCAATTATATTTTAAAAACTTTAAGCGTTCCAAGGTTTTAGGTGAATAACCTTGCATCAGGGAAAAAGGGGGGTTTCAGGTATTGCAGGAGATCTCCGTGGGGTTCTATTTGATTCATTTAGCTTTGTTTTGTTATATTTTGTTTGTTCAATCTCAATTGATTGAATAAAGAATTTGTGGCAATAGTGTTGAACTCTTCTTGCAGCGTATGATGTCACAAAAAAAACTGAAGTCCATACTGATGCCAGTGGTCGAGGTCTAGCGGGTGTATTTCTTCAATCTAACAACGAAGGGCAACTCAAACCAGTCGCTTATTAACGCCATCCTGCTGAAAGTCTGATATATGTATGAGGGGTTTCTTATATATCATATATATTAAAATAAAATATTTTTTTAGGTATATTCTTTGTGTATGGGCTTCCAACGGCACTGTTGTTCACTTTGGTCAGATTCTTCAGTCATTGTGTAACGCCGTGAGACATTGAAAGTCGAAACAAAACGTTAAATTCAAAATTTGAATTCATAGCGCCGGCGCTTAGCAATTATATTTTAAAAACTTTAAGCGTTCCAAGGTTTTAGGTGAATAACCTTGCATCAGGGAAAAAGGGGGGTTTCAGGTATTGCAGGAGATCTCCGTGGGGTTCTATTTGATTCATTTAGTTTTGTTTTGTTTTATTTTGTTTGTTCAATCTCAATTGATTGAATAAAGAATTTGTGGCAATAGTGTTGAACTCTTCTTGCAGCGTATGATGTCAAAAAGAAAACTGAAGTCCATACTGATGCCAGTGGTCGAGGTCTAGCGGGTGTATTTCTTCAATCTAACAACGAAGGGCAACTCAAACCAGTCGCTTATTAACGCCATCCTGCTGAGAGTCTGATATATGTATGAGGCGTTTCTTATATATCATATATATTAAAATAAAATATTTTTTTAGGTATATTCTTTGTGTATGGGCTTCCAACGGCACTGTTGTTCACTTTGGTCACATTCTTCAGTCATTGTGTAACGCCGTGCGACATTGAAAGTCGAAACAAAACGTTAAATTCAAAATTTGAATTCATAGCGCCGGCGCTTAGCAATTATATTTTAAAAACTTTAAGCGTTCCAAGGTTTTAGGTGACCAATGCTCTACAAGCATCAATATCGAATCAATTTTTACGTGATCCACATACGTGTGAGCGACAACACTGATGTTGGCCTGGGAATAAAACTTAGCAGTCGACACCGAGACAGCGAAGCGAGCAGACGCGACGATCATCTGAAATAGTTTTTGCTTTATATAGTCAATCTGACAACTATTTGATTTTCTCAAGTCATATATACGAATAAATACTGTTATTACAACAATTCAGAAGTGGGATAACCGTGAAGTAGCACAACGCGAGTTGAAATTTGTGGCTAACAAAATAGAACGAGTTAATTGAAAGTGTTTGCTTGTCCAATATAAATATGAGTGATTTGCCCGAATTGGCTGTAATGGAGCTGAAAGCAGCTTGCAAAGCGAGCGGAATCATACAAGCTGGGAACAAAAGCGAGCTTGTCGACCGATTACGGGAGTTCAATGGAGTGGTGGGTGCCGCGGGAGTGAGCAGCGCAGCGTTTGAAGACAACGACGCCGAGCATACGAGTAATGATAGCGATAGCGATGGCGAGAATGAGACAAACGCAACATTTCTAGGAAGTACTGTGGACGACGACAACAACGAGCAATGTAAAACAACGACGATAGATTCGCAAGCTCATCCGACCACAAGCAATATAGGAAAAGAAACGCAATATAGGAAACAAGCAATATAGGAAAGAAAAATCAAATAACGAAGGCAAACATATCTACTAATACAAAAGCGATGAAACGTGAACATAAGCATTTTCAGTTCACACCACGAGATGTAGTAGAGATTTTGCCAGAATTTGATCCCGATGATAAACGAGGTCTTACGATCACGCAATGGCTTGCGAAAGTGGATAAATTAGCGAAGATGTACGACTGGCCAAGCAGATTGCTTTTGTATGCAGCAACAGCGAATTGACGAGGAACAGCGAAGGATTGGTTCGACAGAAGTTTGACTGTCATAGACACGTGGAAACAACTTTCGTTTAGTTTGCTGCAAAGATATACGCCGAAAATCAACGAAGCAGATGTGCATATTCGACTGATGCAACGAAAACGTCAGAGAAATGAAAGTTTAATGGATTTCCTACATGAAATTTGGAAAATGGGGCGTGATGGTAAGCTTAAAGATGAAGCGATTATTAAATATTTCATTATCGGTATGCAGGATGACGAATTATTCTCTTTGCTTCAGTCACAGAAGATCGATAGAATGGATGATCTGGAAGAAAATGTGAAGTGGTGCTTAAATATTCGTGAGTTGAAATCAATTAGTGTCTCTGGTCAACGGCGTGTTAGTGGTTATAAACAGGAAGAAGACAAACGACCAGTGCTAAGTGACATCACAAAAAACATGTTTTAACTGCAAACAGCCGGGACATATAGTGAGTGATTGCACGAAAGAAAAAGTTTGTTTTAACCGCAACAAAGTTGGACATATGTCGAGGGATTGTCCTCTTCCGGGAAAAAAACAGCGATGTCAGTATTGTAATCGAGTGCATCGAAAGGGACCGATAAATTGTGAATTCAGAAAATTCGAAGTGCATCAAGTATTTAGTGAAACTGATAATGAATGTTGTAAGAAAATAATTGTTGATGGAAAGAAATTTGACAGTTACATCGTTAGTGGAGCTCAGTGCTCAATGATTAAAAACAGTGTAGCCAGTAATTTGAAACTTCCAGTAGAACAGTGTAGAAACATGATAACTGGTTTTCTCGGTGGAACATTTGTGGCGAAAATAAACAAATGAGAATTAAAATTTGTATTGATGGCGAGGAATTTTAAGGGGTTGTTTGTTATTGTGCCTGATGAGTTTATGAAGAATTCGTTCTTAATTGGGTGTGATATTTTGAGTTACCCTGGACTGATTTTAACAAAACCACAAACATTTAAATTTTACAATCCAAAAAACTGCGCAATCGATTAAAAGAAGAGTTCGGCAATTGGATGAAACTGAAGTTCAATTAGGATTGGAAGAAAGAAATAAAGTAACGATGACGAAACTTCTAAGTACTTATCGAGATCTCTTCGCATCAAATTTTCATGAAATCGGGTGTACTGGATTAACAACGATGCAAATAACGATGAAAACAGATAAGGTGGTACAACAAAAACCGTATCGTATTCCTTACGCGAAGCAAGTGGTAATGGATGAAATCGTACAAGAGTTATGTGACAGTGGAATAATCCAAGAATCAACGTCTGATTTTGCAAGTCCTGCAATCTTAGTGAAAAAGAAGAATGGCCAAGATCGATTGTGTATCGATTTTCGAAAATTGAATAGTGAAACGGCAAAAGAGATGTATCCGACACCAAATATCGAAGAGCAGATACATGAGGCAGCTAAATATAAAATGTTCTGTTTGCTTGATTAAAACAGTGAATATTATCAGGTGCCGATTGAGCCCGAGTCCTTGTATACTGCGTTTATCACTCAAAGTGGTTCATAAGAGTTTCTACGAATGCCATTCGGGCTGAAAAATGCTCCGATGGAATTTCAATGGCTAGTGGCGAAATGGAAGAAAACTTTATTTAAAGACGATGCTTTAATTTACGTGGATGATATCCTAAATAGCGCGCAGACATTTGAAGGGATGATTGAAGAGTTGGAACGAGTTTTGATTGCCCTAAGAAGAGCAAACCTCACACTAAATTTGCGAAAATGTAGTTTTGCGAAACAAACCATCGAATACTTTGGTCACGAAATAACGCCATCTGGAATACAACCTGGGTATGTGAAGACTCAAGCGATCATGAGCCTAAGTGCATTAGCGATATTAGACGATTTAATGGTTTAACCAGTTATTTCCGGAAATTTGTTCCGGGTTTCGCCACGATATCCCAACCGCTTCAAACGTTACTGAAGAAGGACCAACCATTCGAGTGGAGTGATGCACAAACAAAAGCATGCGAGGAGTTGAAAATGATGACCAAAGAGCTTGACCCAATTATGCCCCTCTTAGGTGGATGGTTTAATACAGCTGACCTCGACATCAGAGGTTGAGAGATATTGAGAGAGTATGAGTTTAGTATGAGTTATAAATGACACGTTAATGGTCTACAAGTGAACCTTGACAGGATTAGCTGCAGCACTCAGAGCTTTCCATTATCGCACCCCTCCAGATCTCTCGTGAATAACCACTATCATAACTTTTCAAACAGGCTTTCCATGTCTATTTTGATCAACTACTTATGATGTTAGTGCAATTACTCAAATTGACACACAGCCTTAGAAATTCATGAGCCATTGTGGCCCGAGCAAACTCCCTGACCCAGTGCCTTCATTGTCAATTCTTCCATTCGCAGCAAGAATAAAAATGGAAGTAAAAATATAAATAGCAGGTAAAAGAACCTCCAACATATCATAATAATCCAAACGACACTGCATTTGAGCCTTCCCCACCCAATCGCAAGATTGCCACTTCATTCAATCCTCTATTCTTGACTGCAGACGCATATCTCGGTGGGCGAGACAGCATGATCTTAAGGCCTTTTCGCTCGTATCACGTCTCTGCGCGGCTTTCTGCTTCCCACCTTCGTTTTAGCCACGACACAATGTGTCTCGTTAGAAAGGTCTCAATGGCCAAATAACGTTTTTATCAATTTTATCATATTGGGGGACTTTGAATTTCAACCCCCCAACTCAAGTGTAGAAATGAATAAACTTGCATCAGGGAAAAGGGGGGGGCGGGGTTTCAGGTATTGCAGGAGATCTCCGTGGGGTTCTATTTGATTCATTTAGCTTTGTTTTGTTTTATTTTGTTTGTTCTATCTCAATTGATTGAATAAAGAATTTGTGGCAATAGTGTTGAACTCTTCTTGCAGCGTATGATGTCAAAAAGAAAACTGAAGTCCATACTGATGCCAGTGGTCGAGGTCTAGCGGGTGTATTTCTTCAATCTAACAACGAAGGGACACTCAAACCAGTCGCTTATTAACGCCATCCTGCTGAGAGTCTGATATATGTATGAGGCGTTTCTTATATATCATATATATTAAAATAAAATATTTTTTTAGGTATATTCTTTGTGTATGGGCTTCCAGCGGCACTGTTGTTCACTTTGGTCACATTCTTCAGTCATTGTGTAACGCCGTGAGACATCGAAAGTCGAAACAAAACGTTAAATTCAAAATTTGAATTCATAGCGCCGGCGCTTAGCAATTATATTTTAAAAACTTTAAGCGTTCCAAGGTTTTAGGTGACCAATGCTCTACAAGCATCAATATCGAATCAATTTTTACGTGATCCAAGACATACGTGTGAGCGACAACACTGATGTTGGCCTGGGAATAAAACTTAGCAGTCGACAACGAGACAGCGAAGCGAGCAGACGCGACGATCATCTGAAATAGCTTTTGCTTTATATAGTCAATCTGACCACTATTTGATTTTCTCAAGTCATATATACGAATAAATACTGTTATTACAGCAATTCAGAAGTGGGATAACCGTGAAGTAGCACAACGCGAGTTGAAATTTGTGGCTAACAAAATAGAACGAGTTAATTGAAAGTGTTTGCTTGTCCAATATAAATATGAGTGATTTGCCCGAATTGGCTGTAATGGAGCTGAAAGCAGCTTGCAAAGCGAGGGGAATCATACAAGCTGGGAACAAAAGCGAGCTTGTCGACTGATTACGGGAATTCAATGGAGCGGTGGGTGCCGCGGGAGTGAGCAGCGCAGCGCTTGATGACAACGACGCCGAGCATACGATTAATGATAGCGATAGCGATGGCGAGAATGAGACAAACGCAACATTTCTAGGAAGTACTGTGGACGACGACAACAACGAGCAATGTAAAACAACGACGATAGATTCGCAAGCTCATCCGACAACAAGCAATATAGGAAAAGAAACGAGCAGTGGAAAGAAAAATCAAATAACGAAGGCAAACATATCTACTAATACAAAAGCGATGAAACGTGAACATAAGCATTTTCAGTTCACACCACGAGATGTAGTAGAGATTTTGCCAGAATTTGATCCCGATGATAAACGAGGTCTTACGATCACGCAATGGCTTGCGAAAGTGGATAAATTAGCGAAGATGTACGACTGGCCAAGCAGATTGCTTTTGTATGCAGCAACAGCGAATTGACGAGGAACAGCGAAGGATTGGTTCGACAGAAGTTTGACTGTCATAGACACGTGGAAGCAACTTTCGGTTAGTTTGCTGGAAAGATATACGCCGAAAATCAACGAAGCAGATGTGCATATTCGACTGATGCAACGAAAACGTCAGAGAAATGAAAGTTTAATGGATTTCCTACATGAAATTTGGAAAATGGGGCGTGATAGTATGCTTAAAGATGAAGCGATTATTAAATATTTCATTATCGGTATGCAGGATGATTGCTTCAGTCACAGAAGATCGATAGAATGGATGATCTGGAAGAAAATGTGAAGTGGTGCTTAAATATTCGTGAGTTGAAATCAATTAGTGTCTCTGGTCAACGGCGTGTTAGTGGTTATAAACAGGAAGAAGACAAACGACCAGTGCTAAGTGACATCACAAAAAACATGTTTTAACTGCAAACAGCCGGGACATATAGTGAGTGATTGCACGAAAGAAAAAGTTTGTTTTAACCGCAACAAAGTTGGACATATGTCGAGGGATTGTCCTCATCCGGGAAAAAAACAGCGATGTCAGTATTGTAATCGAGTGCATCGAAAGGGACCGATAAATTGTGAATTCAGAAAATTCGAAGTGCATCAAGTATTTAGTGAAACTGATAATGAATGTTGTAAGAAAATAATTGTTGATGGAAAGAAATTTGACAGTTACATCGTTAGTGGAGCTCAGTGCTCAATGATTAAAAACAGTGTTGCCAGTAATTTGAAACTTCCAGTAGAACAGTGTAGAAACATGATAACTGGTTTTCTCGGTGGAACATTTGTGGCGAAAATAAACATATGAGAATTAAAATTTGTATTGATGGCGAGGAATTTTAAGGGGTTGTTTGTTATTGTGCCTGATGAGTTTATGAAGAATTCGTTCTTAATTGGGTGTGATATTTTGAGTTACCCTGGACTGATTTTAACAAAAACACAAACATTTAAATTTTACAATCCAAAAAACTGCGCAATCGATTAAAAGAAGAGTTCGGCAATTGGATGAAACTGAAGTTCAATTAGGATTGGAAGAAAGAAATAAAGTAACGATGACGAAACTTCTAAGTACTTATCGAGATCTCTTCGCATCAAATTTTCATTAAATCGGGTGTACTGGATTAACAACGATGCAAATAACGATGAAAACAGATAAGGTGGTACAACAAAAACCGTATCGTATTCCTTACGCGAAGCAAGTGGTAATGGATGAAATCGTACAAGAGTTATGTGACAGTGGAATAATCCAAGAATCAACGTCTGATTTTGCAAGTCCTGCAATCTTAGTGAAAAAGAAGAATGGCCAAGATCGATTGTGTATCGATTTTCGAAAATTGAATAGTGAAACGGCAAAAGAGATGTATCCGACACCAAATATCGAAGAGCAGATACATGAGGCAGCTAAATATAAAATGTTCTGTTTGCTTGATTAAAACAGTGAATATTATCAGGTGCCGATTGAGCCCGAGTCCTTGTATACTGCGTTTATCACTCAAAGTGGTTCATAGGAGTTTCTACGAATGCCATTCGGGCTGAAAAATACTCCGATGGAATTTCAATGGCTAATGGCGAAATGGAAGAAAACTTTATTTAAAGACGATGCTTTAATTTACGTGGATGATATCCTAAATAGCGCGCAGACATTTGAAGAGGGATGATTGAAGAGTTGGAACGAGTTTTGATTGCCCTAAGAAGAGCAAACCTCACACTAAATTTGCGAAAATGTAGTTTTGCGAAACAAACCATCGAATACTTTGGTCACGAAATAACGCCATCTGGAATACAACCTGGGTATGTGAAGACTCAAGCGATCATGAGTTTTCCTGAGCCTTAGTGCATTAGCGATATTAGACGATTTAATGGTTTAACCAGTTATTTCCGGAAATTTGTTCCGGGTTTCGCCACGATATCCCAACCGCTTCAAACGTTACTGAAGAAGGACCAACCATTCGAGTGGAGTGATGCACAAACAAAAGCATGCGAGGAGTTGAAAATGATGACCAAAGAGCTTGACCCAATTATGCCCCTCTTAGGTGGATGGTTTAATACAGCTGACTTCGACATCAGAGGTTGAGAGATATTGAGAGAGTATGAGTTTAGTATGAGTTATAAATGACACGTTAATGGTCTACAAGTGAACCTTGACAGGATTAGCTGCAGCACTCAGAGCTTTCCATTTTCGCACCCCTCCAGATCTCTCGTGAATAACCACTATCATAACTTTTCAAACAGGCTTTCCATGTCTATTTTGATCAACTACTTATGATGTTATTGCAATTACTCAAATTGACACACATCCTTAGAAATTCATGAGCCATTGTGGCCCGAGCAAACTCCCTGACCCAGTGCCTTCATTGTCAATTCTTCCATTCGCAGCAAGAATAAAAATGGAAGTAAAAATATAAATAGCAGGTAAAAGAACCTCCAACATATCATAATAATCCAAACGACACTGCATTTGAGCCTTCCCCACCCAATCGCAAGATTGCCACTTCATTCAATCCTCTATTCTTGACTGCAATCGCATATCTCGGTGGGCGAGACAGCATGATCTCATGGCCTTTTCGCTCGTATCACGTCTCTGCGCGGCTTTCTGCTTCCCACCTTCGTTTTAGCCACGACACAATGTGTCTCGTTAGAAAGGTCTCAATGGCCAAATAACGTTTTTATCAATTTTATCATATTGGGGGACTTTGAATTTCAACCCCCCAACTCAAGTGTAGAAATGAATAGACTTGCATCAGGGAAAAGGGGGGGGCGGGGTTTCAGGTATTGCAGGAGATCTCCGTGGGGTTCTATTTGATTCATTTAGCTTTGTTTTGTTTTATTTTGTTTGTTCTATCTCAATTGATTGAATAAAGAATTTGTGGCAATAGTGTTGAACTCTTCTTGCAGCGTATGATGTCATAAAATAAACTGAAGTCCATACTGATGCCAGTGGTCGAGGTCTAGCGGGTGTATTTCTTCAATCTAACAACGAAGGGCAACTCAAACCAGTCGCTTATTAACGCCATCCTGCTGAAAGTCTGATATATGTATGAGGGGTTTCTTATATATGATATATATTAAAATAAAATATTTTTTTAGGTATATTCTTTGTGTATGGGTTTCCAACGGCACTGTTGTTCACTTTGGTCACATTCTTCAGTCATTGTGTAACGCCGTGAGACATTGAAAGTCGAAACAAAACGTTAAATTCAAAATTTGAATTCATAGCGCCGGCGCTTAGCAATTATATTTTAAAAACTTTAAGCGTTCCAAGGTTTTAGGTGAATAACCTTGCATCAGGGAAAAAGGGGGGTTTCAGGTATTGCAGGAGATCTCCGTGGGGTTCTATTTGATTCATTTAGTTATGTTTTATTTTATTTTGTTTGTTCAATCTCAATTGATTGAATAAAGAATTTGTGGCAATAGTGTTGAACTCTTCTTGCAGCGTATGATGTCAAAAAGAAAACTGAAGTCCATACTGATGCCAGTGGTCGAGGTCTAGCTGGTGTATTTCTTCAATCTAACAACGAAGGGCAACTCAAACCAGTCGCTTATTAACGCCATCCTGCTGAGAGTCTGATATATGTATGAGGCGTTTCTTATATATCATATATATTAAAATAAAATATTTTTTTAGGTATATTCTTTGTGTATGGGCTTCCAACGGCACTGTTGTTCACTTTGGTCACATTCTTCAGTCATTGTGTAACGCCGTGCGACATTGAAAGTCGAAACAAAACGTTAAATTCAAAATTTGAATTCATAGCGCCGGCGCTTAGCAATTATATTTTAAAAACTTTAAGCGTTCTAAGGTTTTAGGTGACCAATGCTCTACAAGCATCAATATCGAATCAATTTTTACGTGATCCAAGACATACGTGTGAGCGACAACACTGATGTTGGCCTGGGAATAAAACTTAGCAGTCGACAACGAGACAGCGAAGCGAGCAGACGCGACGATCATCTGAAATAGCTTTTGCTTTATATAGTCAATCTGACCACTATTTGATTTTCTCAAGTCATATATACGAATAAATACTGTTATTACAACAATTCAGAAGTGGGATAACCGTGAAGTAGCACAACGCGAGTTGAAATTTGTGGCTAACAAAATAGAACGAGTTAATTTAAAGTGTTTGCTTGTCCAATATAAATATGAGTGATTTGCCCGAATTGGCTGTAATGGAGCTGAAAGCAGCTTGCAAAGCGAGGGGAATCATACAAGCTGGGAACAAAAGCGAGCTTGTCGACCGATTACGGGAATTCAATGGAGCGGTGGGTGCCGCGGGAGTGAGCAGCGCAGCGCTTGATGACAACGACGCCGAGCATACGATTAATGATTGCGATAGCGATGGCGAGAATGAGACAAACGCAACATTTCTAGGAAGTACTGTGGACGACGACAACAACGAGCAATGTAAAACAACGACGATAGATTCGCAAGCTCATCCGACAACAAGCAATATAGGAAAAGAAACGAGCAGTGGAAAGAAAAATCAAATAACGAAGGCAAACATATCTACTAATACAAAAGCGATGAAACGTGAACATAAGCATTTTCAGTTCACACCACGAGATGTAGTAGAGATTTTGCCAGAATTTGATCCCGATGATAAACGAGGTCTTACGATCACGCAATGGCTTGCGAAAGTGGATAAATTAGCGAAGATGTACGACTGGCCAAGCAGATTGCTTTTGTATGCAGCAACAGCGAATTAACGAGGAACAGCGAAGGATTGGTTCGACAGAAGTTTGACTGTCATAGACACGTGGAAGCAACTTTCGGTTAGTTTGCTGAAAAGATATACGCCGAAAATCAACGAAGCAGATGTGCATATTCGACTGATGCAACGAAAACGTCAGAGAAATGAAAGTTTAATGGATTTCCTACATGAAATTTGGAAAATGGGGCGTGATGGTATGCTTAAAGATGAAGCGATTATTAAATATTTCATTATCGGTATGCAGGATGACGAATTATTCTCTTTGCTTCAGTCACAGAAGATCGATAGAATGGATGATCTGGAAGAAAATGTGAAGTGGTGCTTAAATATCCGTGAGTTGAAATCAATTAGTGTCGCTTGTCAACGGTATGTTAGTGGTTATAAACAGGAAGAAGACAAACGACCAGTGCTAAGTGGCATCACAAAAAACATGTTTTAATTGCAAACAGCCGGGACATATAGTGAGTGATTGCACGAAAGAAAAAGTTTGTTTTTACTGCAACAAAGTTGGACATATGTCGAGGGATTTTCCTCATCCGGGAGAAAGACAGCGATGTCAGTATTGTAATCGATTGCATCGAAAGGGACCGATAAATTGTGAATTCAGAAAATTCGAAGTGCATCAAGTATTTAGTGAAACTGATAATGAATGTTGTAAGAAAATAATTGTTGATGGAAAGAAATTTGACAGTTACATCGTTAGTGGAGCTCAGTGCTCAATGATTAAAAACAGTGTTGCCAGTAATTTGAAACTTCCAGTAGAACAGTGTAGAAACATGATAACTGGTTTTCTCGGTCGAACATTTGTGGCGAAAAAACAAATGAGAATTAAAATTTGTGTTGATGGCGAGGAATTTTAAGGGGTTGTTTGTTATTGTGCCTGATGAGTTTATGAAGAATTCGTTCTTAATTGGGTGTGATATTTTGAGTTACCCTGGACTGATTTTAACAAAAACACAAACATTTAAATTTTACAATCCAAAAAATTGCGCAATCGATTAAAAGAAGAGTTCGGCAATTGGATGAAACTGAAGTTCAATTAGGATTGGAAGAAAGAGATAAAGTAACGATGACGAAACTTCTAAATGCTTATCGAGATCTCTTCGCATCAGATTTTCATTAAATCGGGTGTACTGGATTAACAACGATGCAAATAACGATGAAAACAGATAAGGTGGTACAACAAAAATCGTATCGTATTCCTTACGCGAAGCAAGTGGTAATGGATGAAATCGTACAAGAGCTATGTGACAGTGGAATAATCCAAAAATCAACGTCTGATTTTGCAAGTCCTGCAATCTTAGTGAAAAAGAAGAATGGCCAAGATCGATTGTGTATCGATTTTCGAAAATTGAATAGTGAAACGGCCAAAGAGATGTATCCGACACCAAATATCGAAGAGCAGATACATGAGGCAGCTAAATATAAAATGTTCTGTTTGCTCGATTAAAAAACTGAATATTATCAGGTGCCGATTGAGCCCGAGTCCTTTTATACTGCGTTTATCACTCAAAGTGGTTCATAAGAGTTTCTACGAATGCCATTCGGGCTGAAAAATGCTCCGATGGAATTTCAATGGCTAATGGCGAAATGGAAGAAAACTTTATTTAAAGACGATGCTTTAATTTACGTGGATGATATCCTAAATAGCGCGCAGACTTTTGAAGGGATGATTGAAGAGTTGGAACGAGTTTTGATTGCCCTAAGAAGAGCAAACCTCACACTAAATTTGCGAAAATGTAGTTTTGCGAAACAAACCATCAGATACTTTGGTCACGAAATAACGCCATCTGGAATACAACCTGGGTATGTGAAGACTCAAGCGATCATGAGTTTTCCTGAGCCTTAGTGCATTAGCGATATTAGACGATTTAATGGTTTAACCAGTTATTTCCGGAAATTTGTTCCGGGTTTCGCCACGATATCCCAACCGCTTCAAACGTTACTGAAGACCAGTGCCTTCATTGTCAATTCTTCCATTCGCAGCAAGAATAAAAATGGAAGTAAAAATATAAATAGCAGGTAAAAGAACCTCCAACATATCATAATAATCCAAACGACCCTGCCTTTGAGCCTTCCCCACCCAATCGCAAGATTGCCACTTCATTCAATCCTCTATTCTTGACTGCAGACGCATATCTCGGTGGGCGAGACAGCATGATCTCAAGGCCTTTTCGCTCGTATCACGTCTCTGCGCGGCTTTCTGCTTCCCACCTTCGTTTTAGCCACGACACAATGTGTCTCGTTAGAAAGGTCTCAATGGCCAAATAACGTTTTTATCAATTTTATCATATTGGGGGACTTTGAATTTCAACCCCCCAACTCAAGTGTAGAAATGAATAAACTTGCATCAGGGAAAAAGGGGGGGGGGGGTTTCAGGTATTGCAGGAGATCTCCGTGGGGTTCTATTTGATTCATTTAGCTTTGTTTTGTTTTATTTTGTTTGTTCTATCTCAATTGATTGAATAAAGAATTTGTGGCAATAGTGTTGAACTCTTCTTGCAGCGTATGATGTCACAAAATAAACTGAAGTCCATACTGATGCCAGTGGTCGAGGTCTAGCGGGTGTATTTCTTCAATCTAACAACGAAGGGCAACTCAAACCAGTCGCTTATTAACGCCATCCTGCTGAAAGTCTGATATATGTGTGAGGGGTTTCTTATATATCATATATATTAAAATAAAATATTTTTTTAGGTATATTCTTTGTGTATGGGCTTCCAACGGCACTGTTGTTCACTTTGGTCACATTCTTCAGTCATTGTGTAACGCCGTGAGACATTGAAAGTCGAAACAAAACGTTAAATTCAAAATTTGAATTCATAGCGCCGGCGCTTAGCAATTATATTTTAAAAACTTTAAGCGTTCCAAGGTTTTAGGTGAATACAAATTTGCATCAGGGAAAAAGGGGGGTTTCAGATATTGCAGGAGATCTCCGTGGGGTTCTATTTGATTCATTTAGTTTTGTTTTGTTTTATTTTGTTTGTTCAATCTCAATTGATTGAATAAAGAATTTGTGGCAATAGTGTTGAACTCTTCTTGCAGCGTATGATGTCAAAAAGAAAACTGAAGTCCATACTGATGCCAGTGGTCGAGGTCTAGCTGGTGTATTTCTTCAATCTAACAACGAAGGGCAACTCAAACCAGTCGCTTATTAACGCCATCCTGCTGAGAGTCTGATATATGTATGAGGCGTTTCTTATATATCATATATATTAAAATAAAATATTTTTTTAGGTATATTCTTTGTGTATGGGCTTCCAACGGCACTGTTGTTCACTTTGGTCACATTCTTCAGTCATTGTGTAACGCCGTGAGACATCGAAAGTCGAAACAAAACGTTAAATTCAAAATTTGAATTCATAGCGCCGGCGCTTAGCAATTATATTTTAAAAACTTTAAGCGTTCCAAGGTTTTAGGTGACCAATGCTCTACGAACATCAATATCGAATCAATTTTTACGTGATCCAAGACATACGTGTGAGCGACAACACTGATGTTGGCCTGGGAATAAAACTTAGCAGTCGACAACGAGACAGCGAAGCGAGCAGACGCGACGATCATCTGAAATAGCTTTTGCTTTATATAGTCAATCTGACCACTATTTGATTTTCTCAAGTCATATATACGAATAAATACTGTTATTACAACAATTCAGAAGTGGGATAACCGTGAAGTAGCACAACGCGAGTTGAAATTTGTGGCTAACAAAATAGAACGAGTTAATTGAAAGTGTTTGCTTGTCCAATATAAATATGAGTGATTTGCCCAAATTGGCTGTAATGGAGCTGAAAGCAGCTTGCAAAGCGAGGGGAATCATACAAGCTGGGAACAAAAGCGAGCTTGTCGACCGATTACGGGAATTCAATGGAGCGGTGGGTGCCGCGGGAGTGAGCAGCGCAGCGCTTGATGACAACGACGCCGAGCATACGATTAATGATAGCGATAGCGATGGCGAGAATGAGACAAACGCAACATTTCTAGGAAGTACTGTGGACAACGACAACAACGAGCAATGTAAAACAACGACGATAAATTCGCAAGCTCATCCGACATCAAGCAATATAGGAAAAGAAACGAGCAGTGGAAAGAAAAATCAAATAACGAAGGCAAACATATCGTATAAGCGATGAAACGTGAACATAAGCATTTTCAGTTCACACCACGAGATGTAGTAGAGATTTTGCCAGAATTTGATCCCGATGATAAACGAGGTCTGTTACGGCTTGGCAAAGTAGGGGATAAATGTGAAATAATTAAAATAATAATTTGAGCATTAGTGTTATTTTAATTACATATTAGAGCTTGGCAAATCAATGTATAAATTTGAAATAAGTATAATAATTTTTGGGATATTAGTGTATGTCAATTACATATCAAGTGAAGCACAGATTCGAAATAAGAAGGTGAAAAGTAATGGTATTTAAGTTGGAAGCCTGTAAAAATTAAGGTAATAGATGGATAGTATTAAGTAGGAATAGCTGCGCGCCATCGAGCCTCGAAGATGAGGGCCAACTAAGATGTCGCGACCCACAATCCCCGGGATCCGAGAGCGAACGAGCCAGTTAAGTACGATCGTCGTCTACAACATATGAATATGGAATATTAATCAGAACATAAAAAAAAAATTAATATCGACATGAGGACATATGTAATCTTCACTCTTATTAATTTGATCGGACTGACCGGCGATAACATCGATCTGTCTGAACAGCAATTGCTTCGCGTATTTCACCAAAATCATTTGAGATACCTTGATGTAACAGCACCAAGCCAGATAAAATGACCGATCCAGGTAGTCGCTGAGTACGTGATACGTTGCCGATTTAATGTAATCGCCGTACATACGAAACAGGATCCTAGACTCCGTTGCCGACAGCTTCATTTGGTATCGCAACAACTGAATATCTTCTTGAAGTCGCAGGATTTTCACGATAATTCCCGCATTTACGAATTCGGTTACTGCGAATTTCGATGGACAATACAAAATAGCATCAGCAACATCTTCACTTGATTGGATGCAATTTCGCCGTTGCCGACAGCTTCATTTGGTATCGCAACAACTGAATATCTTCTTGAAGTCGCAGGTTTTTCACGATAATTCGTTGGAGACGCTCATTTTCACAAAACACCATCAAAATAAACACTGTAACTACATGACATTTCGATCCCGTCCTGTCATGGCTGACATTTCTCGTTAGGAATGATCGGTCATGGAACAGGGGAAAACCGAAACAATCGAAGCGGAAGGCATGGCCAGTTCAGACACGCGTACACTGGAAAAGTGCAACGACCGAGCAATGGATAGCCAACTAGAACCAACGGTTTTCTCGGCGGAGTTTCGTTGGCCGAATGGAAAATCAAGGCCTGAAGCGAGTTGGAGCAGCGACGTGGGGTCTCTTTGATAATCGAACTGGTAAGGAGACGGTTGGAGTTTGAAGTCCGACTCAGGAATCTTTTCTTTTTTCTTCTGGCTGAACTCTAACTGGCGGCGACGGGTGACTGGCCATTGGCTGTGCAAAGGCGACCTGAAAGTTTGACGATCGTGTAGACGGAGATATAATTGTGTGGTGGATTTCTAAAGGAGGTGGAACGCGTGGAGTAGGAAATTGCACCGGCGGAAAATTGGAGACGTCCAAGAGCAGTTACACGTTGGCCGAGTCGCGGCGGTTTTTCGAGGAAGGGCCCCAACGAGCATTTAGGTCGACCATAGTCACGTAAGTTAATGAAAATTTGTATTAATTAGGGAGTAAGCGATAGCTAGGGTGTTCTCGGCCGAGCAGGTTAGTAAGGCGTAGCATATGAATGAATAAAAGTAATGTATCACTGAGATCGCGGCGGTCTAATTTTGTATGGTAGGCAATTGTGACATAGTGTACGACGTGTGAGCCAACCCGTCCTTTCCTTCTCGCTTCCGGCGACGGGAACGGCTTAGCTTCGGGGGGGAAGCGAGTGGCGCCGACCCACCCCATCTCCGTTGAGTAGCGGCCCCGAGGCTAACCCCCTTTGGCTTCCCATAGGGAACCATAAGGGTTTTGACGCGGCGGATTAGACGCGTAATAAATTGGCGCCCAACGTTCTACGGGGTGACAAAACGGTTTTGAAAAATTAACGATGAAACTATTTTGAAAACGTGAATTTTAGCTGAATGCATTTTAAATTTAAATTTTACATGTGAATTTTAAGCGAGTGGAAGGTTGAGGAATATTTTATTGAATATCATTTATGCAAATATTGAACTTTATTTATTATATCTCATTGGATTTTTGATTTATTCTACTTTGGTAATATGCATTTTGTGGGTTCTTGGTTCTACCATCGGTAGTGTGTGAAGTGAGTTTAGAAGTGAGTCATAAAGAATAATTTATGGTGTATTGAGTGTTGGTTTTTGCATCTCTTGTTGGCGAGTGTCTGTAGCGGTAGAGGCTAAGGAAATTGTGCCAGTGTTTCAAGGTTTCCAACGAGGGTGGAAGAATTTACTGCCGCCTGTTCGGTGCGGTGTGTATAGTTTATGTGCGAAGCTCTGGGTTGGAAAATCGGTATTCGGGTTGTCTCGGTGGTAGCTGGTGTCCGACTCGTGATTCTTGCGGTTCCCCACAGCAAAGGCAGCATATATTAAGGCAGTACGAGAGGCGCTTGAATTTTCTGGTGGTGTTCAGTAGGGCGTTGGCGACTGGACAGTTCGTCATTTAGTTGTACTAGATAGATTTTATTAAGGGCGTACATTAGGAAATGGCTAGCGGAAGCGGTTTTGGAAAGATCTCGGTCGATCGGCTGAGTAAAGACGAACTCGCGTATGAATTATCAATCCGGGGTATGGCTGGTGACACGGTGGAGACCATGCGGAAACTGCTGAGGGGGGCTTTAAGAAGCGAAGTAGCCTTGGGTGAGTCTGTTGCAATGGCAACGTATCCGTTTTCATTCTCAGAGGACCGAGAGGCGTTAACCGCAAAATTAGCTGAGATCAAAATGTTAGTGGACCCATTTGTGGGCGATTTTAATTCGCCGGAATTTAGTAAAGTCAAGGGTAAAATATGCTTCGCCCTGCGACGGTTGGGTAGAATGAAAGGGGAAACGGGGTAAGAAAGAGACTTTTTGAGGCAGGCCAAGGGCCAACTAATGTTAGCTATGGGTGACCTGCTCTTCAAGGCAGGCGGCGCAGAAAGCGAGGAGTCTGAGGAGGTATGGACTCTGGACAGTCCAACATTGTCAGCCCCGAGTACCCCGATGTTTCAGCCTCAAAAGCCAACAGATCTCCAAAAGTGGGGGCTGAAATTTAGTGGAGAATCGCCATGTTCGGTGAGCGCGTTCCTCGAGCGGGTGGAAGAGCTGAGGGAGGTGAAGGGACTAACAAAAGCGCAGCTGTTCCGGTCGGCCGTGGACCTTTTTGAAGGAAAGGCTCTAATTTGGTTTCGGGCAAACCGCGCAGTCTGTCAGAGTTGGGAGGGCCTGGTGAAGGAGTTACGAGCCGAATTTCTTCCCGCAGACTACGATGATAGGCTGCTGGATGAAATTAGACGTCGCACGCAGGGCAACACGGAGTCAATCGGGGTATTTGTGGCGGTGATGGAGGGTTTGTTCCGTCGATTGAGTGACCAACCGAGCGAAGCGGAGAAGTTGAAAATACTCCGCAAAAATATTGCTCCCTTTTACCAGACTCAGCTGGCTCTGGTGAAATTCGAATCGATTGGAGAACTGGTGACGCTGGGGCGTTCATTGGAGGCGACGAGAGTGTCCGTGGAATCATTTGTGCCACCTACTCCAAGAAGAACTCCGAGGGTTTTGGAACCGGACCTGGCGTATTTGGAGACGCAAAACTTAGCTGCAGTGGAAGTACCGGGCGTATCGAGCATCACGTGCTGGAATTGTAAGAAGTCTGGACATACGTCGAGGGAGTGTCAAGATCCGGCTAAGTGTTTCGGGTGTGGAAGAGTAGGAACGGTTAGGGCGAGGTGTGTTGACTGTAGGGAAGGTGGACGAGGAAATGGAGGTCAAGCAAGGGCCGCCCAATATAACCGAAATTCGACTTCGGGGGTTAGTCGCCAGGGGAACGGCAATCGGGCATAGTGGGCGACAAACTAGGCCCTCGTCCGATTTCGAGCGTCGCAAGAGATAGCCAAGTGGGGTATATGCTGCACAGCGCAGAGGGGGATAACCGCCCTTACGTAGACATAGCAATTCAGGGTCAGAGATTTCTGGGGCTGGTGGATTCAGGAGCGTCGAAATCAGTGATTGGTGGAAAGGGATGGGAGCTGATCCGGAGTCTAGGTGTCGAACTAAAACAAAGCGGTCGGAGAGACCTGCGATTGGCAAACGGAGTGGGTTGTGGTGTGGAAGGAGTAGCGTATTGCCCAATCACGGTGCATGGAAAAGAGAGATGGCTGGAGGTTTTGGTAGCACCTGCGATTCCTCATCTCATACTGGGAGTAGATTTCCTGCGGCTATTCGGAATTGTGTTGAATGTGGCGAAGGAGCAGTGGGAGATGGTCGCGTCAGTGGAGGGGCTCAAGTCCGAGCAGCTGATCGGCAGGAGTCGATTGACACATGGGGAGGAAGTGGAGCTGGAGGCACTGCTCGAAGAAGAGTTCCGGATGATGGGGGAAGGAATTGGTTGCACCGATAGGGTAGAGCACGTCATACGAACCGATTCCAATCCGATCAAACAGCGCTACTATCCCGTCTCGCCGGCAGTACAAAAGCATATTGACGCCGAACTAAATGAAATGCTTGAGGCGGGGATAGTGGAGCCGTCGTGCAGCCCGTGGGCTTCGCCGATTGTTTTGATTAAGAAGAAGGATGGGTCGTTCCGGTTTTGTGTGGACTACCGGAAGCTCAACAAGGTGTCGGAAAGAGATGCCTATCCTCTGCCCTTCGTCACTGCAACTCTGGATATATTAAGAGATGCGAAATATTTATCTTC
This sequence comes from Nemotelus pantherinus, assembly GCA_963978885.1. Taxonomy (NCBI): domain Eukaryota; kingdom Metazoa; phylum Arthropoda; class Insecta; order Diptera; family Stratiomyidae; genus Nemotelus; species Nemotelus pantherinus. Next base: position 144,320,433 of record OZ022264.1, read on the forward strand.
CCTGGACATTAAATCCGCGTATTGGCAAGAGCCGATGGCGGAAAATTCAAAGGAGCTCACCGCCTTCACTGTTCCCCACAGAGGGCTGTTTCAATTCCGTAGGATGCCTTTTGGGTTACAAAATGCACCGGCAACTTGGCAACGACTCATTGACAAGGTCTTGGGACCAGACCTAGAGCCATTCGTCTTCACGTACCTGGATGACATTGTGGTGGTCACCCAGGACTTCGCGAAACACCTAGAGATCCTGAAGGAAGTCCTCAATAGACTGCGCCAGGCCGGATTGAGGGTCTCTCGGGAGAAGTGCGAGTTCTGCCGCACTCGCCTCCGTTATCTGGGTTATGTTGTGGACGAGAACGGGTTGAGTGTAGATCCGGATAACGTAAGGGCGGTGATGGACATTCCTCGTCCAAAGGGGGTAAAGGAGGTACGGCAATTCTTGGGGATGGTATCGTGGTATCGGAGATTTATCCCGGATTTTGCAACGTTGATGTCGCCAATCACGAACCTCCTCAAGAAGAACCGGAAATTCTTATGGACTGAGGAATGTGAGGAGACTTTCGTCCGGGCGAAGACAAAGCTGGCGACGGCACCAATACTTACTTGTCCGGACTACACTCTGCCATTTACCGTCCAGACAGACGCCTCAGGTAGCGGGATGGGGGCGGTATTGACACAGGAGCACCCCGAGGGCAGAAAAGTGATCTGCTACCTCAGCCGCGCCTTGACTAGTGCCGAACAGAAGTACTCCGCTACAGAACGAGAGTGTCTTGCGGTCGTATGGGCCATTGAAAAATTGAGGCCATACGTAGAGGGTACTAGGTTCAGGGTAGTCACGGATCACCACTCTCTGGTCTGGCTGCACAACTTGAAAGACCCGAGTGGAAGACTGGCTCGATGGGCGGTGAGGCTGCAGCAGTACGACTATGAGGTGGTACACCGCAAAGGTAAGGAGCATCTGGTTCCAGATGCTCTCTCACGGTCCATTGAGGTAGCGGAGGTGCAGGGAGGTGAAGTCAGGGAGGACAAGTGGTATGTAAGGATGAAAGAGCAGGTGGAAAAGAATCCAGGGCGGTATCCAAACTGGCGGCTGGAAAAAGGTCGGTTATGGAAACACATGGAAGGCCGATACCCAGAACTTCAAGCTGACGATCCGTGGAAGTCGGTAGTCCCCTCAGCTGAACGGTCGGCAGTACTGCATCAATGCCATGATGCGCCCACAGCGGGTCATATGGGAGTTCGCAAGACTGTAGATCGTCTGGCACAGTGTTTCTATTGGCCGAAGATGGCTGCGGATGTAAAAAAGTACGTCAATCGTTGCAGTGTGTCAGTCTGTGAAAGTAGAACGGAAGCCACCAAACGGACAGATGGTGTCAAGGGTTGGAGAAGCATCATCACCCTGGGAGATGATCTGTGTGGACCTTGTGGGACCACTGCCTCGTTCCTTGAACGGACACGCATACATCTTGACAGTGGTAGACTACGCTACGAAGTTCCCACTTCTATTTCCCTTAAAGAAGGCAACAGGGATTGCCGTAGCTCGCATCCTTGAGGAGCAGGTATTGTTCTTGTTCGGAGTTCCACGAGTGATGGTATGCGATAACGGAGTTCAATTTTGCTCAAAGGAGCTCACAAAGATGGCCGAGACTCACAGTATGACGCTGAAGTTCACTGCGTTTTATCATCCTCAGGCGAATCCAGCCGAACGGGTGAACCAAAATATTAAACGGTTGTTACGGTCATATGTGTCGGAAAATCACCGGGATTGGGATAAGGTGCTACCTCAAATTGGTTGCGCCTTAAGAACATGTACTCACGAAAACATGAAGGTCACCCCATATTTCTTAAATTTCGGAAGAGAGATGACGGTCCATCCGGAGAACCGCAAATATCCACAGGATGGAGAAAGGGACAGAAGGGTTGATGGAATAAGAAAGGCGAATCTATTACAGAAGGTCCGGGAAGAAGTGCTCATGCGTCTAAAAGAAGCCGCGGATAAGTCAAAATCAAAATATAATCTGCGACATCGAGATGAAAAATTTTTACCAAAAGATCTAGTATGGCGAAGAAATTACGTACTCTCGGATGCTGCACGGTATTTCTCGGCTAAGCTAGCTCCGGAATTTTTAGAGCCATTCATAGTACGGAAGCAAGTGTCTGGTTGGACCTATGAGTTGGAAGACTCCAAGGGGAAAAGTATGGGGGTGTGGCACTCTAAGGACCTAAAGCGATATGTGGTCTAAAAAAAAAAAAAAAAGTAAAGGGCCGACATTCGGATAAGCCTCTAGAATTGGAAGACGTTATCGCTCTGGTGGAACATAGGGATTTAGTAGAAGGAAATACTAGTAGCCGATAGGGGAATCAGAAACTCGAGACTAATGCTAAATAAGACAGACATGAAGTTAAACAGAAGTTTGAAGTAATAAGAATAGCAAGTTAGCTGTAAGAATTTAAATTAAACTTAAGCATACCTAATGGAAAGTAATTATTCCTGACAGTGGAGGGAAGTAAGGAGAAGCTTGTTAGTTTAGTGGTGGCGGGTAGTTTATAAGAAGGTGGTGGTATTATTCCTACACGTAGTTAAAAGCGTTGGGGAAGTTTTGTAAGAACAAGTTAGGTTAGGAAAATAAATGGGAGTCGAACCAAATAGTAAAGCAGGATAAAATATAAACTGTTAGTAAGGTGACAAGGATTATAAATTAACTGCAAAGAGTTACCATATGTACAGTGAGTTGGTTGCGTTTTCTTCGTGTTTTTTTTCTCCCTTGCCGTTTTAGCTCCCCCCAACGTGCCATGTTTTCTGTTTTGGTGGTGGGGTATCTTGGTGGTTCGCCTTAAATTTTTTTTTTTGGATTCCATGTATGTGTAATCTGTAGCAACCTGAAATATAAGTAAATGAATTAATTGGTGATGTATGAAGGTGGTGAGTTATTGTTAAGTAGTTAGCCGGAGGTAGAACCACGTTACAACATGCAAATTACGGCAAACGCGAGATGGAAGACAACGGCCGCGAGATAGCTATGGTCGTAGTTTATTGAGGATTGAATAGTATCAAGAATTAACGTAATTCTCTCGGGAGGGGGGAAATGTTACGGCTTGGCAAAGTAGGGGATAAATGTGAAATAATTAAAATAATAATTTGAGCATTAGTGTTATTTTAATTACATATTAGAGCTTGGCAAATCAATGTATAAATTTGAAATAATTAAAATAATTTTTGGGATATTAGTGTATGTCAATTACATATCAAGTGAAGCACAGATTCGAAATAAGAAGGTGAAAAGTAATGGTATTTAAGTTGGAAGCCTGTAAAAATTAAGGTAATAGATGGATAGTATTAAGTAGGAATAGCTGCGCGCCATCGAGCCTCGAAGATGAGGGCCAACTAAGATGTCGCGACCCACAATCCCCGGGATCCGAGAGCGAACGAGCCAGTTAAGTACGATCGTCGTCTACAACATATGAATATGGAATATTAATCAGAACATAAAAAAAAAATTAATATCGACATGAGGACATATGTAATCTTCACTCTTATTAATTTGATCGGACTGACCGGCGATAACATCGATCTGTCTGAACAGCAATTGCTTCGCGTATTTCACCAAAATCATTTGAGATACCTTGATGTAACAGCACCAAGCCAGATAAAATGACCGATCCAGGTAGTCGCTGAGTACGTGATACGTTGCCGATTTAATGTAATCGCCGTAAATACGAAACAGGATCCTAGACTCCGTTGCCGACAGCTTCATTTGGTATCGCAACAACTGAATATCTTCTTGAAGTCGCAGGATTTTCACGATAATTCCCGCATTTACGAATTCCTGCCTGTAAGTTTCAGCCATTGCGGTTACTGCGAATTTCGATGGACAATACAAAATAGCATCAGCAACATCTTCACTTGATTGGATGCAATTTCGCCGTTGCCGACAGCTTCATTTGGTATCGCAACAACTGAATATCTTCTTGAAGTCGCAGGTTTTTCACGATAATTCGTTGGAGACGCTCATTTTCACAAAACACCATCAAAATAAACACTGAACTACATGACATTTCGATCCCGTCCTGTCATGGCTGACATCTCTCGTTAGGAATGATCGGTCATGGAACAGGGGAAAACCGAAACAATCGAAGCGGAAGGCATGGGCAGTTCAGACACGCGTACACTGGAAAAGTGCAACGACCGAGCAATGGATAGTCAACTAGAACCAACGGTTTTCTCGGCGGAGTTCCGTTGGCCGAATGGAAAATCAAGGCCTGAAGCGAGTTGGAGCAGCGACGTGGGGTCTCTTTGATAATCGAACTGGTAAGGAGACGGTTGGAGTTTGAAGTCCGACTCAGGAATCTTTTCTTTTTTCTTCTGGCTGAACTCTAACTGGCGGCGACGGGTGACTGGCCATTGGCTGTGCAAAGGCGACCTGAAAGGTCTTACGACCATGCAATGGCTTGCGAAAGTGGATAAATTAGCGAAGATGTACGACTGGCCAAGCAGATTGCTTTTGTATGCAGCAACAGCGAATTTACGAGGAACAGCGAAGGATTGGTTCGACAGAAGTTTGACTGTCATAGACACGTGGAAGCAACTTTCGGTTAGTTTGCTGAAAAGATATACGCCGAAAATCAACGAAGCAGATGTGCATATTCGACTGATGCAACGAAAACGTCAGAGAAATGAAAGTTTAATGGATTTCCTACATGAAATTTGGAAAATGGGGCGTGATGGTATGCTTAAAGATGAAGCGATTATTAAATATTTCATTATCGGTATGCAGGATGACGAATTATTCTCTTTGCTTCAGTCACAGAAGATCGATAGAATGGATGATCTGGAAGAAAATGTGAAGTGGTGCTTAAATATTCGTGAGTTGAAATCAATTAGTGTCGCTTGTCAACGGTATGTTAGTGGTTATAAACAGGAAGAAGACAAACGACCAGTGCTAAGTGACTTATCAAAAAAAACTTGTTTTAACTGCAAACAGCCGGGACATATAGTGAGTGATTGCACGAAAGAAAAAGTTTGTTTTAACCGCAACAAAGTTGGACATATGTCGAGGGATTGTCCTCATCCGGGAAAAAAACAGCGATGTCAGTATTGTAATCGAGTGCATCGAAAGGGACCGATAAATTGTGAATTCAGAAAATTCAAAGTGCATCAAGTATTTAGTGAAACTGATAATGAATGTTGTAAGAAAATAATTGTTGATGGAAAGAAATTTGACAGTTACATCGTTAGTGGAGCTCAGTGCTCAATGATTAAAAACAGTGTTGCCAGTAATTTGAAACTTCCAGTAGAACAGTGTAGAAACATGATAACTGGTTTTCTCGGTGGAACATTTGTGGCGAAAAAACAAATGAGAATTAAAATTTGTATTGATGGCGAGGAATTTTAAGGGGTTGTTTGTTATTGTGCCTGATGAGTTTATGAAGAATTCGTTCTTAATTGGGTGTGATATTTTGAGTTACCCTGGACTGATTTTAACAAAACCACAAACATTTAAATTTTACAATCCAAAAAACTGCGCAATCGATTAAAAGAAGAGTTCGGCAATTGGATGAAACTGAAGTTCAATTAGGATTGGAAGAAAGAAATAAAGTAACGATGACGAAACTTCTAAGTACTTATCGAGATCTCTTCGCATCAAATTTTCATGAAATCGGGTGTACTGAATTAACAACGATGCAAATAACGATGAAAACAGATAAGGTGGTACAACAAAAACCGTATCGTATTCCTTACGCGAAGCAAGTGGTAATGGATGAAATCGTACAAGAGTTATGTGACAGTGGAATAATCCAAGAATCAACGTCTGATTTTGCAAGTCCTGCAATCTTAGTGAAAAAGAAGAATGGCCAAGATCGATTGTGTATCGATTTTCGAAAATTGAATAGTGAAACGGCAAAAGAGATGTATCCGACACCAAATATCGAAGAGCAGATACATGAGGCAGCTAAATATAAAATGTTCTGTTTGCTTGATTAAAACAGTGAATATTATCAGGTGCCGATTGAGCCCGAGTCCTTGTATACTGCGTTTATCACTCAAAGTGGTTCATAAGAGTTTCTACGAATGCCATTCGGGCTGAAAAATGCTCCGATGGAATTTCAATGGCTAATGGCGAAATAGAAGAAAACTTTATTTAAAGACGATGCTTTAATTTACGTGGATGATATCCTAAATAGCGCGCAAACATTTGAAGGGATGATTGAAGAGTTGGAACGAGTTTTGATTGCCCTAAGAAGAGCAAACCTCACACTAAATTTGCGAAAACGTAGTTTTGCGAAACAAACCATCGAATACTTTGGTCACCAAATAACGCCATCTGGAATACAACCTGGGTATGTGCAGACTCAAGCGATCATGAGTTTTCCTGAGCCTAAGTGCATTAGCGATATTAGACGATTTAATGGTTTAACCAGTTATTTCCGGAAATTTGTTCCGGGTTTCGCCACGATATCCCAACCGCTTCAAACGTTACTGAAGAAGGACTAACCATTCGAGTGGAGTGATGCACAAACAAAAGCATGCGAGGAGTTGAAAATGATGACCAAAGAGCTTGACCCAATTATGCCCCTCTTAGGTGGATGGTTTAATACAGCTGACTTCGACATCAGAGGTTGAGAGATATTGAGAGAGTATGAGTTTAGTATGAGTTATAAGTGACACGTTAATGGTTTACAAGTGAACCTTGACAGGATTAGCTGCAGCACTCAGAGCTTTCCATTATCGCACCCCTCCAGATCTCTCGTGAATAACCACTATCATAACTTTTCAAACAGGTTTTCCATGTCTATTTTGATCAACTACTTATGATGTTAGTGCAATTACTCAAATTTACACACAGCCTTAGAAATTCATGAGCCATTGTGGCCCGAGCAAACTCCCTGACCCAGTGCCTTCATTGTCAATTCTTCCATTCGCAGCAAGAATAAAAATGGAAGTAAAAATATAAATAGCAGGTAAAAGAACCTCCAACATATCATAATAATCCAAACGACACTGCATTTGAGCCTTCCCCACCCAATCGCAAGATTGCCACTTCATTCAATCCTCTATTCTTGACTGCAGACGCATATCTCGGTGGGCGAGACAGCATGATCTCATGGCCTTTTCGCTCGTATCACGTCTCTGCGCGGCTTTCTGCTTCCCACCTTCGTTTTAGCCACGACACAATGTGTCTCGTTAGAAAGGTCTCAATGGCCAAATAACGTTTTTATCAATTTTATCATATTGGGGGACTTTGAATTTTAACCCCCCAACTCAAGTGTAGAAATGAATAAACTTGCATCAGGGAAAAAGGGGGGGTTTCAGGTATTGCAGGAGATCTCCGTGGGGTTCTATTTGATTCATTTAGCTTTGTTTTGTTTTATTTTGTTTGTTCTATCTCAATTGATTGAATAAAGAATTTGTGGCAATAGTGTTGAACTCTTCTTGCAGCGTATGATGTCACAAAAAAAACTGAAGTCCATACTGATGCCAGTGGTCGAGGTCTAGCGGGTGTATTTCTTCAATCTAACAACGAAGGGCAACTCAAACCAGTCGCTTATTAACGCCATCCTGCTGAAAGTCTGATATATGTATGAGGGGTTTCTTATATATCATATATATTAAAATAAAATATTTTTTTAGGTATATTCTTTGCGTATGGGCTTCCAACGGCACTGTTGTTCACTTTGGTCACATTCTTCAGTCATTGTGTAACGCCGTGAGACATTGAAAGTCGAAACAAAACGTTAAGTTCAAAATTTGAATTCATAGCGCCGGCGCTTAGCAATCATATTTTAAAAACTTTAAGCGTTCCAAGGTTTTAGGTGAATAACCTTGCATCAGGGAAAAAGGGGGGTTTCAGGTATTGCAGGAGATCTCCGTGGGGTTCTATTTGATTCATTTAGTTTTGTTTTGTTTTATTTTGTTTGTTCAATCTCAATTGATTGAATAAAGAATTTGTGGCAATAGTGTTGAACTCTTCTTGCAGCGTATGATGTCAAAAAGAAAACTGAAGTCCATACTGATGCCAGTGGTCGAGGTCTAGCGGGTGTATTTCTTCAATCTAACAACGAAGGGCAACTCAAACCAGTCGCTTATTAACGCCATCCTGCTGAGAGTCTGATATATGTATGAGGCGTTTCTTAATATCATATATATTAAAATAAAATATTTTTTTAGGTATATTCTTTGTGTATGGGCTTCCAACGGCACTGTTGTTCACTTTGGTCACATTCTTCAGTCATTGTGTAACGCCGTGAGACATCGAAAGTCGAAACAAAACGTTAAATTCAAAATTTGAATTCATAGCGCCGGCGCTTAGCAATTATATTTTAAAAATTTTAAGCGTTCCAAGGTTTTAGGTGACCAATGCTCTACGAACATCAATATCGAATCAATTTTTACGTGATCCAAGACATACGTGTGAGCGACAACACTGATGTTGGCCTGGGAATAAAACTTAGCAGTCGACAACGAGACAGCGAAGCGAGCAGACGCGACGATCATCTGAAATAGCTTTTGCTTTATATAGTCAATCTGACCACTATTTGATTTTCTCAAGTCATATATACGAATAAATACTGTTATTAAAACAATTCAGAAAAAATCACGCCAAGGTCTTTGATATTAGAAACAGCATTGAGAGGAGAGCCTAGGACACAATAGGAGAAGAGCAAAGGAGATATTTTATGGGTGAAAGACATTTGATGACACTTCGCAACATTCAAAGTGAGGGAATTAGCAGTGCACCAGTTAGCCAAAGTATCCAAATCACACTGCAATATGGTGCAGTCACTAGCGGATTCAATCACTCTGAAAATTTTGAGATCATCAGCGTACAAAAGGCAGGGTGAATTAAAGAGGGAAGGAAGATCATTAATAAACAAAAGGAACAATAAAGGGCCAAGAATGGATCCTTGCGGAACTTCTGAGGTAGGAAAAAAAGGTGTAGAAGAACAAGAGTTAACAGAAACGATATAAGAGCGATCACATACGTAGGAAGAGAACCAACAAAAAAGGGCACCAGAGATACCAAACCCAGCTAGCTTTGATAGAAGAACAGCATGGTTCACAGAATCGAAGGCCTTGGCAAAGTCAGTATAGATGACATCTACTTGCTTTTGCTGGTCGATTGCGGAAGCAACGGTGTTTGACAAAGTCAATAAGTTTGTTATCGTTGATTTACCTTTGATGAATCCATGCTGTTCCCTGGCCAGCAAGGGCTGGACGAAAGGGTACACTCTATTGTAAACGACTCTTTCGAGAAGCTTACTAAAACAAGGTAAAAGGTATATGGGACGGTAATTAGAGATGGAAGAAATATCACCAGCTTTCAGGATGGGAAATACGTTGGTGGATTTCCAAAGGAAAGGGAAGGTTCCGGTTGAAATGCTGAGGTTAAAAATTATTGACAGAGGAACACACAAGGAAGATGAAAGGGATTTGGTGAAAAAATTTGGAATGCCGTCAGCACCGAAGCTAGTGCTTGCATCAAGAGATAACATTAGCAATTCTACTTCTAATGGATTAGTAAAAAAAGCGGAAAGGGTACAATCAGGAACTGGAAAAAGGTTGAAGGCGAAGAGCTATTATGATGGGAGGTAAAGGAAGAAAAAAATTGAGCAAAAAGCTCACAAGTATCTTGAGGTGAGGACGCAGACTTATCATGCAGATACATAGTAGAAGGAATGCCAGAGGAAGTTTTAAGGGATTTAAGATAGGACCAGAAAGGTTTAGGATTGTCAGAGGTAATAGAAGTTTCGACATGCTCTAAATAAGCACGCATAGCATCGTTGGCTGCTCTTTTAGCAGCAGCACGTAATCTTTTAAAATTCAAAAGGTCATCAAGTGAGCCAGACCTTTTGTATTTGCTACGCGCTGCATCTTTCGCTCTAAGAGCAATCGCGACATCAACGGTGAACCACGGAGGGTCGGAACTTCTTTTACAGCGAAAGGAAGGAGTATAACAGGAAATTAAGTTGGACAAGAAGGAATAAAATTTGCAGATAGCATCATCCACACTTAGCCCTTTGAAGAAATTATACCAGTTAGTACAATTTATTTCATTGGACGAAGCAGAATAGTTTGCTTTTTTAAAATTGAAACGAAATCTAGAGGCATGCTTGTCTTTAGACGAACGGTTTATAGTTAACTCTATACAAAGAGGAGGGTGATGAGGATCAGGGCGCACATACGGAGATAGAGAAGGACTCAGGCAGACTGAAGAAGGGTGAAGGTTAGTCAGAACAAGATCGAGAATCCTGTTGTTAGTATTGGGTAAGTTGTTGAGTTGTGAAAGTGAGCAAAGGGACATAAAGGAAGAAGTAGCGATAGAAATATTGTTTGAAGATAAAATACAAGTAAAAGTATTATCTCATTCAAGCGACGGCATATTAAAATCACCTAATAACAGTAAGGAAGCAGAAGGGAAGCGGCGATTAAGGTAGGACGAGAGTTCCGCAAAGAAACGTTCATATACTACGACAGGGCTACTACAAGGGATGTAGATTGAGGAAACAAGCAACACTGTGGCTGGGGAAGGAAAAATACGAACAATCACACATTCAACCGGGGCGGAAGGGATGAAGTCACTGCAGAGCGTTCCGTTCAAAGTTTTAAGTATACCAATTAAAACACCACCTCCTAATGAAAGATTACTCACAGAGTGATTACGGTCCCTGCGAAAAACAGTGTGAAGAGGCAAAATTTCATTGTTAAATATATCCCCAGACAACCAGGTTTCAGTTAGGCAGACAATATCATCAGACGCAATTACAGAAGAGATACTAACATAATTAACCTTGGTCCTCAGACCACGAACGTTCTGATAATATATTTTCAGAGGACGATTCATGTTCTGTTTTTGTTCGATGGTCTGGAACGAAAATTTCTGGCGGGAGTCCTGACAAATTCCTTGACAAATACACCAGTTGGCCAGAAGTTCTTCTTCAGAAGATCGGTAACACCAGTACTGATGGTAATGCAAAAAGATGATATTTGCTGGTCTTCCAGATTGTCCCGTGTAAGCTTACGACACAGCAACAAGCGAGGATTATAGCCCAGTTTAGCTCGTACATACTCAGCAACTTGTTCAGAAGTGGTTCTGTAAGCGAACCGAGAAACAAATACCTTGAGTGGAGGCACAATCACTTCCAGTTGGGGGATGCTAGAAACAGTATCCATGGCAGCCGGAGCATTATCACCAGTCATCCCGTAGGTCAATTGTACCGAATTTGATGCAACAGCAGAAATATCACGTTGTGGGACTGGTGACGCATGTTTTCCTGGAGCTGGAAGCTTGGATGATGGATCAGTTTGCACCTGGGAGCTCGGAGAATTTATTTGGCGACGATCTTCAGGAGGTACCGATTCCGCTGATGTAATAACAGGCTGAGCTTGAGCGTAAGGCTGTAACAGCTGGGCCCTAGTTGATAGCTGTTGTTGTTTTTGGCTGCGAGTGCAAATTCCAGCTGGTAGAGAAATTTCGAGAGAAACAGGTGAAGCAGGAGGTAAAATCATAGTCGCATCTCAGCCGGTCAGCGCGTCTTGCGAAGTAGATGTAGATGGACGCTCCGTCAACGCAAAACTAAGGAGCTTTTCGGTCTCCTTGCGGGAATCCTCAAGCTGCTTATTCAGAACGTTGAAGGAAGCCTCAAGCGCAGCGAAATTTCGCAGATTGGCCCTGAGTCTCTCAACGTAAGTTAAAATGGAGAACTTCCGGCATTTATCGCAGTAGTAATGGACGCCGGAGTCCGCGCGATTGATGCAATCGCCCACGGGTGCAGTGAAACCTGCACACTTCGCGTGAAATGATAATCCACAAAACCCGAAGCAAGTTATGAGAGGTGTTTTGTCGGCTTTATCGCAACAGGCAGTGGCAGAACAAAGCGACATGATCAAAGAATATGTACAAAAAGTTAGTAGAATAAATTTTGAGTAAATGAAAAACCGAAACGAAAACGTGAGCGTGGTAGCACTTTTATAAGAAAATGTACGATAATGGTAGCACTACGACAAAAAGCTGGCAAGTGTCTAGACTACAAACCACGGCTGCAACACAGCTTAACGAACGATCTGGTTTGAAAGTTTAAAGTTTATAGTGATCACTGTTGGATTAGAAGCTACAAAACTTTGATAGCTTAGGGTTGAATCACTGATGGACTAGGGTGGATTATTTAACTATAGTTTAATCGCAGATTCACGCCATAATAAAAAAGTTTCACTAATGAGCTTTACACTACACAGCGAAGTGGTCCACTAAACTTTTAATCTATTTGAAAAATAATCCACAGTTTGATCACGGTTTCACACCACTTCATACAAATGAATAAAGCACAAGTTCACTCAAGTTCGCTAGGTGGCCAGCAAGAAAAAAGGGAAAGTTTAACGTCTGAGCTTTGAACAAAGCTGTAAATTAGCAAAGCTAATTGAAATCAAATCTTAAGATGAAGATCTTGTCGGAACCATTGAAAAGGAACAATGACGAACAGCGAAACGGCGCGAAAAAACTCGAGAGCGAACGGTTTTGTCAAATCAAATACGTGTGAGCGACAACACTGATGTTGGCCTGGGAATAAAACTTAGCAGTCGACAACGAGACAGCGAAGGGAGCAGACGCGACGATCATCTGAAATAGTTTTTGCTTTTTATAGTCCATCTGACAACTATTTGATTTTCTCAAGTCATATATACGAATAAATACTGTTATTACAACAATTCAGAAGTGGGATAGCCGTGAAGTAGCACAACGCGAGTTGAAATTTGTGGCTAACAAAATAGAACGAGTTAATTGAAAGTGTTTGTTTGTCCAATATAAATATGAGTGATTTGCCCGAATTGGCTGTAATGGAGCTGAAAGCAGCTTGCAAATCGAGGGGAATCATACAAGCTGGGAACAAAAGCGAGCTTGTCGACCGATTACGGGAATTTAATGGAGTGGTGGGTGCCGCGGGAGTGAGCAGCGCAGTGTTTGATGACAACGACGCCGAGCATACGAGTAATGATAGCGATAGCGATGGCGAGAATGAGGCAAACGCAACATTTCTAGGAAGTACTGTGGACGACGACAACAACGAGCAATGTAAAACAACGACGATAGATTCGCAAGCTCATCCGACAACAAGCAATATAGGAAAAGAAACGAGCAGTGGAAAGAAAAATCAAATAACGAAGGCAAACATATCTGCTAATACAAAAGCGATGAAACGTGAACATAAGCATTTTCAGTTCACACCGCGAGATGTAGTAGAGATTTTGCCAGAATTTGATCCCGATGATAAACGAGGTCTTACGAGCACGCAATGGCTTGCGAAAGTGGATAAATTTGCGAAGATGTACGACTGGCCAAGCAGATTGTTTTTGTATGCAGCAACAGCGAATTTACGAGGAACAGCGAAGGATTGGTTCGACAGAAGTTTGACTGTCATAGACATGTGGAAGCAACTTTCGGTTAGTTTGCTGGAAAGATATACGCCGAAAATCTACGAAGCAGATGTGCATATTCGACTGATGCAACGAAAACGTTAGAGAAATGAAAGTTTAATGGATTTCCTACATGAAATTTGGAAAATGGGGCGTGATGGTAAGCTTAAAGATGAAGCGATTATTAAATATTTCATTATCGGTATGCAGGATGACGAATTATTCTCTTTGCTTCAGTCACAGAAGATCGATAGAATGGATGATCTGGAAGAAAAAGTGAAGTGGTGCTTAAATATCCGTGAGTTGAAATCCATTAGTGTCGCTTGTCAACGGTATGTTAGTGGTTATAAACAGGAAGAATATTTAACAGTGCTAAGTGACTTATCACAAAATACATGTTTTAACTGCAAACAGCCGGGACATATAGTGAGTGATTGCACGAAAGAAAAAGTTTGTTTTAACCGCAACAAAGTTGGACATATGTCGAGGGATTGTCCTCATCCGGGAAAAAAACAGCGATGTCAGTATTGTAATCGAGTGCATCGAAAGGGACCGATAAATTGTGAATTCAGAAAATTCGAAGTGCATCAAGTATTTAGTGAAACTGATAATGAATGTTGTAAGAAAATAATTGTTGATGGAAAGAAATTTGACAGTTACATCGTTAGTGGAGCTCAGTGCTCAATGATTAAAAACAGTGTTGCCAGTAATTTGAAACTTCCAGTAGAACAGTGTAGAAACATGATAACTGGTTTTCTCGGTGGAACATTTGTGGCGAAAAAACAAATGAGAATTAAAATTTGTATTGATGGCGAGGAATTTTAAGGGGTTGTTTGTTATTGTGCCTGATGAGTTTATGAAGAATTCGTTGTTAATTGGGTGTGATATTTTGAGTAACCCTGGACTGATTTTAACAAAAACACAAACATTTAAATTTTACAATCCAAAAAACTGCGCAATCGATTAAAAGAAGAGTTCGGCAATTGGATGAAACTGAAGTTCAATTAGGATTGGAAAAAAGAGATGACGAAACTTCTAAATGCTTATCGAGATCTCTTCGCATCAAATTTTCATGAAATCGGGTGTACTGGATTAACAACGATGCAAATAACGATGAAAACAGATAAGGTGGTACAACAAAAACCGTATCGTATTCCTTCCGCGAAGCAAGTGGTAATGGATGAAATCGTACAAGAGTTATGTGACAGTGGAGTAATCCAAGAATCAACGTCTGGTTTTGCAAGTCCTGCAATCTTAGTGAAAAAGAAGAATGGCCAAGATCGATTGTGTATCGATTTTCGAAAATTGAATAGTGAAACGGCAAAAGAGATGTATCCGACACCAAATATCGAAGAGCAGATACATGAGGCAGCTAAATATAAAATGTTCTGTTTGCTTGATTAAAACAGTGAATATTATCAGGTGCCGATTGAGCCCGAGTCCTTGTATACTGCGTTTATCACTCAAAGTGGTTCATAAGAGTTTCTAAGAATGCCATTCGGGCTGAAAAATGCTCCGATGGAATTTCAATGGCTAATGGCGAAATGGAAGAAAACTTTATTTAAAGACGATGCTTTAATTTACGTGGATGATATCCTAAATGGCGCGCACACATTTGAAGGGATGATTGAAGAGTTGGAACGAGTTTTGATTGCCCTAAGAAGAGCAAACCTCACACTAAATTTGCGAAAATGTAGTTTTGCGAAACAAACCATCGAATATTTTGGTCACCAAATAACGCCATCTGGAATACAACCTGGGTATGTGAAGACTCAAGCGATCATGAGTTTTCCTGAGCCTAAGTGCATTAGCGATATTAGACGATTTAATGGTTTAACCAGTTATTTCCGGAAATTTGTTCCGGGTTTCGCCACGATATCCCAACCGCTTCAAACGTTACTGAAGAAGGACCAACCATTCGAGTGGAGTGATGCACAAACAAAAGCATGCGAGGAGTTGAAAATGATGACCAAAGAGCTTGACCCAATTATGCCCCTCTTAGGTGGATGGTTTAATACAGCTGACTTCGACATCAGAGGTTGAGAGATATTGAGAGAGTATGAGTTTAGTATGAGTTATAAATGACACGTTAATGGTCTACAAGTGAACCTTGACAGGATTAGCTGCAGCACTCAGAGCTTTCCATTATCGCACCCCTCCAGATCTCTCGTGAATAACCACTATCATAACTTTTCAAACAGGTTTTCCATGTCTATTTTGATCAACTACTTATGATGTTAGTGCAATTACTCAAATTGACACACAGCCTTAGAAATTCATGAGCCATTGTGGCCCGAGCAAACTCCCTGACCCAGTGCCTTCATTGTCAATTCTTCCATTCGCAGCAAGAATAAAAATGGAAGTAAAAATATAAATAGCAGGTAAAAGAACCTCCAACATATCATAATAATCCAAACGACACTGCATTTGAACCTTCCCCACCCAATCGCAAGATTGCCACTTCATTCAATCCTCTATTCTTGACTGCAGACGCATATCTCGGTGGGCGAGACAGCATGATGAAAAAGGGGGGGTTTCAGGTATTGCAGGAGATCTCCGTGGGGTTCTATTTGATTCATTTAGCTTTGTTTTGTTTTATTTTGTTTGTTCTATCTCAATTGATTGAATAAAGAATTTGTGGCAATAGTGTTGAACTCTTCTTGCAGCGTATGATGTCACAAAAAAAACTGAAGTCCATACTGATGCCAGTGGTCGAGGTCTAGCGGGTGTATTTCTTCAATCTTACAACGAAGCGCAACTCAAACCAATCGCTTATTAACGCCATCCTGCTGAGAGTCTGATATATGTATGAGGGGTTTCTTATATATGATATATATTAAAATAAAATATTTTTTTAGGTATATTCTTTGTGTATGGGCTTTCAACGGCACTGTTGTTCACTTTGGTCACATTCTTCAGTCATTGTGTAACGCCGTGAGACATCGAAAGTCGAAACAAAACGTTATATTCAAAATTTGAATTCATAGCGCCGGCGCTTAGCAATTATATTTTGAAAACTTTAAGCGTTCCAAGGTTTTAGGTGAATAACCTTGCATCAGGGAAAAAGGGGGGTTTCAGGTATTGCAGGAGATCTCCGTGGGGTTCTGTTTGATTCATTTATTTTTGTTTTGTTTTATTTTGTTTGTTCAATCTCAATTGATTGAATAAAGAATTTGTGGCAATAGTGTTGAACTCTTCTTGCAGCGTATGATGTCAAAAAGAAAACTGAAGTCCATACTGATGCCAGTGGTCAAGGTCTAGATGGTGTATTTCTTCAATCTAACAACGAAGGGCAACTCAAACCAGTCGCTTATTAACGCCATCCTGCTGAGAGTCTGATATATGTATGAGGGGTTTCTTATATATCATATATATTAAAATAAAATATTTTTTTAGGTATATTCTTTGTGTATGGTCTTCCAACGGCACTGTTGTCCACTTTGGTCACATTTTTCAGTCATTGTGTAAAGCCGTGAGACATTGAAAGTCGAAACAAAACGTTAAATTCAAAATTTGAATTCATAGCGCCGGCGCTTAGCAATTATATTTTGAAAACTTTAAGCGTTCCAAGGTTTTAGGTGAATAACCTTGCATCAGGGAAAAAGGGGGGTTTCAGGTATTGCAGGAGATCTCCGTGGGGTTCTATTTGATTCATTTAGTTTTGTTTTGTTTTATTTTGTTTGTTAAATCTCAATTGATTGAATAAAGAATTTGTGGCAATAGTGTTGACCTCTTCTTGCAGCGTATGATGTCAAAAAGAAAACTGAAGTCCATACTGATGCCAGTGGTCGAGGTCTAGCTTGTGTATTTCTTCAATCTAACAACGAAGGGCAACTCAAACCAGTCGCTTATTAACGCCATCCTGCTGAGAGTCTGATATATGTATGAGGGGTTTCTTATATATCATATATATTAAAATAAAATATTTTTTTAGGTATATTCTTTGTGTATGGTCTTCCAACGGCACTGTTGTCCACTTTGGTCACATTTTTCAGTCATTGTGTAAAGCCGTGAGACATTGAAAGTCGAAACAAAACGTTAAATTCAAAATTTGAATTCATAGCGCCGGCGCTTAGCAATTATATTTTGAAAACTTTAAGCGTTCCAAGGTTTTAGGTGAATAACCTTGCATCAGGGAAAAAGGGGGGTTTCAGGTATTGCAGGAGATCTCTGTGGGGTTCTATTTGATTCATTTAGTTTTGTTTTGTTTTATTTTGTTTGTTAAATCTCAATTGA
Source organism: Nemotelus pantherinus (assembly GCA_963978885.1). Lineage (NCBI taxonomy): Eukaryota > Metazoa > Arthropoda > Insecta > Diptera > Stratiomyidae > Nemotelus > Nemotelus pantherinus. The sequence goes on from OZ022264.1 coordinate 144,338,077, forward strand.
TTGAATAAAGAATTTGTGGCAATAGTGTTGACCTCTTCTTGCAGCGTATGATGTCAAAAAGAAAACTGAAGTCCATACTGATGCCAGTGGTCGAGGTCTAGCTTGTGTATTTCTTCAATCTAACAACGAAGGGCAACTCAAACCAGTCGCTTATTAACGCCATCCTGCTGAGAGTCTGATATATGTATGAGGGGTTTCTTATATATCATATATATTAAAATAAAATGTTTTTTTAGGTATATTCTTTGTGTATGGGCTTCCAACGGCACTGTTGTTCACTTTGGTCACATTCTTCAGTCATTGTGTAACGCCGTGAGACATTGAAAGTCGAAACAAAACGTTAAATTCAAAATTTGAATTCATAGCGCCGGCGCTTAGCAATTATATTTTAAAAACTTTAAGCGTTCCAAGGTTTTAGGTGACCAATGCTCTACAAGCATCAATATCGAATCAATTTTTACGTGATCCAAGACATACGTGTGAGCGACAACACTGATGTTGGCCTGGGAATAAAACTTAGCAGTCGACAACGAGACAGCGAAGCGAGCAGACGCGATGATCAGCTGAAATAGTTTTTGCTTTATATAGTCAATCTGACAACTATTTGATTTTCTCAAGTCATATATACGAATAAATACTGTTATTACAACAATTCAGAAGTGGGATAGCCGTGAAGTAGCACAACGCGAGTTGAAATTTGTGGCTAACAAAATAGAACGAGTTAATTGAAAGTGTTTGCTTGTCCAATATAAATATGAGTGATTTGCCCGAATTGGCTGTAATGGAGCTGAAAGCAGCTTGCGAGGGGAATCATACAAGCTGGGAACAAAAGCGAGCTTGTCGACCGATTACGGGAATTCAATGGTGTGGTGGGTGCCGCGGGAGTGAGCAGCGCAGCGTTTGATGACAACGACGCCGAGCATACGAGTAATGATAGCGATAGCGATGGCGAGCATGAGGCAAACGCAACATTTCTAGGAAGTACTGTGGACGACGACAACAACGAGCAATGTAAAACAACAACGATAGATTCGCAAGCTCATCCGACAACAAGCAATATAGGAAAAGAAACGAGCAGTGGAAAGAAAAATCAAATAACGAAGGCAAACATATCTGCTAATACAAAAGCGATGAAACGTGAACATAAGCATTTTCAGTTCACACCACGAGATGTAGTAGAGATTTTGCCAGAATTTGATACCGATGATAAACGAGGTCTTACGATCACGCAATGGCTTGCGAAAGTGGATAAATTAGTGAAGATGTACGACTGGCCAAGCAGATTGCTTTTGTATGCAGCAACAGCGAATTGACGAGGAACAGCGAAGGATTGGTTTGACAGAAGTTTTACTGTCAAAGACACGTGGAAACAACTTTCGGTTAGTTTGCTGGAAAGATATACGCCGAAAATCAACGAAGCAGATGTGCATATTCGACTGATGCAACGAAAACGTCAGAGAAATGAAAGTTTAATGGATTTCCTACATGAAATTTGGAAAATGGGGCGTGATGGTAAGCTTAAAGATGAAGCGATTATTAAATATTTCATTATCGGTATGCAGGATGACGAATTATTCTCTTTGCTTCAGTCACAGAAGATCGATAGAATGGATGATCTGGAAGAAAATGTGAAGTGGTGCTTAAATATTCGTTACTTGAAATCAATTAGTGTCTCTGGTCAACGGCGTGTTAGTGGTTATAAACAGGAAGAAGACAAACGACCAGTGCTAAGTGACTTATCACAAAAAACATGTTTTAACTGCAAACAGCCGGGACATATAGTGAGTGATTGCACGAAAGAAGAAGTTTGTTTTAACCGCAACAAAGTTGGACATATGTCGAGGGATTGTCCTCATCCGGGAAAAAAACAGCGATGTCAGTATTGTAATCGAGTGCATCGAAAGGGACCGATAAATTGTGAATTCAGAAAATTCGAAGTGCATCAAGTATTTAGTGAAACTGATAATGAATGTTGTAAGAAAATAATTGTTGATGGAAAGAAATTTGACAGTTACATCGTTAGTGGAGCTCAGTGCTCAATGATTAAAAACAGTGTTGCCAGTAATTTGAAACTTCCAGTAGAACAGTGTAGAAACATGATAACTGGTTTTCTCGGTGGAACATTTGTGGCGAAAAAACAAATGAGAATTAAAATTTGTATTGATGGCGAGGAATTTTAAGGGGTTGTTTGTTATTGTGCCTGATGAGTTTATGAAGAATTCGTTCTTAATTGGGTGTGATATTTTGAGTTACCCTGGTCTGATTTTAACAAAAACACAAACATTTAAATTTTACAATCCAAAAAACTGCGCAATCGATTAAAAGAAGAGTTCGGCAATTGGATGAAACTGAAGTTCAATTAGGATTGGAAGAAAGAGATAAAGTAACGATGACGAAACTTCTAAGTACTTATCGAGATCTCTTCGCATCAAATTTTCATGAAATGGGGTGTACTGGATTAACAACGATGCAAATAACGATGAAAACAGATAAGGTGGTACAACAAAAACCGTATCGTATTCCTTACGCGAAGCAAGTGGTAATGGATGAAATCGTACAAGAGTTATGTGACAGTGGAATAATCCAAGAATCAACGTCTGATTTTGCAAGTCCTGCAATCTTAGTGAAAAAGAAGAATGGCCAAGATCGATTGTGTATCGATTTTCGAAAATTGAATAGTGAAACGGCAAAAGAGATGTATCCGACACCAAATATCGAAGAGCAGATACATGAGGCAGCTAAATATAAAATGTTCTGTTTGCTTGATTAAAACAGTGAATATTATCAGGTGCCGATTGAGCCCGAGTCCTTGTATACTGCGTTTATCACTCAAAGTGGTTCATAAGAGTTTCTACGAATGCCATTCGGGCTGAAAAATGCTCCGATGGAATTTCAATGGCTAATGGCGAAATGGAAGAAAACTTTATTTAAAGACGATGCTTTAATTTACGTGGATGATATCCTAAATAGCGCGCAAACATTTGAAGGGATGATTGAAGAGTTGGAACGAGTTTTGATTGCCCTAAGAAGAGCAAACCTCACACTAAATTTGCGAAAATGTAGTTTTGCGAAACAAACCATCGAATACTTTGGTCACCAAATAACGCCATCTGGAATACAACCTGGGTATGTGAAGACTCAAGCGATCATGAGTTTTCCTGAGACTAAGTGCATTAGCGATACTAGACGATTTAATGGTTTAACCAGTTATTTCCGGAAATTTGTTCCGGGTTTCGCCACGATATCCCAACCGCTTCAAACGTTGCTGAAGAAGGACCAACCATTCGAGTGGAGTGATGCACAAACAAAAGCATGCGAGGAGTTGAAAATGATGACCAAAGAGCTTGACCCAATTATGCCCCTCTTAGGTGGATGGTTTAATACAGCTGACTTCGACATCAGAGGTTGAGATATATTGAGAGAGTATGAGTTTAGTATGAGTTATAAATGACACGTTAATGGTCTACAAGTGAACCTTGACAGGATTAGCTGCAGCCCTCAGAGCTTTCCATTATCGCACCCCTCCAGATCTCTCGTGAATAACCACTATCATAACTTTTCAAACAGGTTTTCCATGTCTATTTTGATCAACTACTTATGATGTTGGTGCAATTACTCAAATTGACACACAGCCTTAGAAATTCATGAGCCATTGTGGCCCGAGCAAACTCCCTGACCCAGTGCCTTCATTGTCAATTCTTCCATTCGCAGCAAGAATAAAAATGGAAGTAAAAATATAAATAGCAGGTAAAAGAACCTCCAACATATCATAATAATCCAAACGACACTGCATTTGAGCCTTCCCCACCCAATCGCAAGATTGCCACTTCATTCAATCCTCTATTCTCGACTGCAGACGCATATCTCGGTGGGTGAGACAGCATGGAATCATGGCCTTTTCGCTCGTATCACGTCTCTGCGCGGCTTTCTGCTTCCCACCTTCGTTTTAGCCACGACACAATGTGTCTCGTTAGAAAGGTCTCAATGGCCAAATAACGTTTTTATCAATTTAATCATATTGGGGGACTTTGAATTTCCACCCCCCAACTCAAGTGTAGAAATGAATAAACTTGCATCAGGGAAAAAGGGGGGTTTCAGGTATTGCAGGAGATCTCCGTGGGGTTCTATTTGATTCATTTAGCTTTGTTTTGTTTTATTTTGCTTGTTCTATCTCAATTGATTGAATAAAGAATTTGTGGCAATAGTGTTGAACTCTTCTTGCAGCGTATGATGTCACAAAAAAAATTGAAGTCCATACTTGTCTTTAGACGAACGGTTTATAGTTAACTCTATACAAAGAGGAGGGTGATGAGGATCAGGGCGCACATACGGAGATAGAGAAGGACTCAGGCAGACTGAAGAAGGGTGAAGGTTAGTCAGAACAAGATCGAGAATCCTGTTGTTAGTATTGGGTAAGTTGTTTAGTTGTGAAAGTGAGCAAACGGACATAAAGGAAGAAGTAGCGATAGAAATATTGTTTGAAGATAAAATACAAGAAAAAGTATTATCTCATTCAAGCGACGGCATATTAAAATCACCTAATAACAGTAAGGAAGCAGAAGGGAAGCGGCGATTAAGGTAGGACGAGAGTTCCGCAAAGAAACGTTCATATACTACGACAGGGCTACTACAAGGGATGTAGATTGAGGAAACAAGCAACACTGTGGCTGGGGAAGGAAAAATACGAACAATCACACATTCAACCGGGGCGGAAGGGATGAAGTCACTGCAGAGCGTTCCGTTCAAAGTTTTAAGTATACCAATTAAAACACCACCTCCTAATGAAAGATTACTCACAGAGTGATTACGGTCCTTGCGAAAAACAGTGTGAAGAGGCAAAATTTCATTGTTAAATATATCCCCAGACAACCAGGTTTCAGTTAGGCAGACAATATCATCAGACGCAATTACAGAAGAGATATTAACATAATTAACCTTGGCCCTCAGACCACGAACGTTCTGATAATATATTTTCAGAGGACGATTCATGTTCTGTTTTTATTCGATGGTCTGGAACGAAAATTTCTGGCGGGAGTCCTGACAAATTCCTTGACAAATACACCAGTTGGCCAGAAGTTCTTCTTCAGAAGATCGGTAACACCAGTACTGATGGTAATGCAAAAAGATGATATTTGCTGGTCTTCCAGATTGTCCCGTGTAAGCTTACGACACAGCAACAAGCGAGGATTATAGCCCAGTTTAGCTCGTACATACTCAGCAACTTGTTCAGAAGTGGTTCTGTAAGCGAACCGAGAAACAAATACCTTGAGTGGAGGCACAATCACTTCCAGTTGGGGGATGCTAGAAACAGTATCCATGGCAGCCGGAGCATTATCACCAGTCATCCCGTAGGTCAATTGTACCGAATTTGATGCAACAGCAGAAATATCACGTTGTGGGACTGGTGACGCATGTTTTCGTGGAGCTGGAAGCTTGGATGATGGATCAGTTTGCACCTGGGAGCTCGGAGAATTTATTTGGCGACGATCTTCAGGAGGTACCGATTCCGCTGATGTAATAACAGGCCGAGCTTGAGCGTAAGGCTGTAACAGCTGGGCCCTAGTTGATAGCTGTTGTTGTTTTTGGCTGCGAGTGCAAATTCCAGCTGGTAGAGAAATTTCGAGAGAAACAGGTGAAGCAGGAGGTAAAATCATAGTCGCATCTCAGCCGGTCAGCGCGTCTTGCGAAGTAGATGTAGATGGACGCTCCGTCAACGCAAAACTAAGGAGCTTTTCGGTCTCCTTGCGGGAATCCTCAAGCTGCTTATTCAGAACGTTGAAGGAAGCCTCAAGCGCAGCGAAATTTCGCAGATTGGCCCTGAGTCTCTCAACGTAAGTTAAAATGGAGAACTTCCGGCATTTATCGCAGTAGTAATGGACGCCGGAGTCCGCGCGATTGATGCAATCGCCCACGGGTGCAGTGAAACCTGCACACTTCGCGTGAAATGATAATCCACAAAACCCGAAGCAAGTTATGAGAGGTGTTTTGTCGGCTTTATCGCAACAGGCAGTGGCAGAACAGAGCGACATGATCAAAGAATATGTACAAAAAGTTAGTAGAATAAATTTTGAGTAAATGAAAAACCGAAACGAAAACGTGAGCGTGGTAGCACTTTTATAAGAAAATGTACGATAATGGTAGCACTACGACAAAAAGCTGGCAAGTGTCTAGACTACAAACCACGGCTGCAACACAGCTTAACGAACGATCTGGTTTGAAAGTTTAAAGTTTATAGTGATCACTGTTGGATTAGAAGCTACAAAACTTTGATAGCTTAGGGTTGAATCACTGATGGACTAGGGTGGATGATTTAACTATAGTTTAACCGCAGATTCACGCCATAACAAAAAAGTTTCACTAATGAGCTTTACACTACACAGCGAAGTGGTCCACTAAACTTTTAATCTATTTGAAAAATAATCCACAGTTTGATCACGGTTTCACACCACTTCATACAAATGAATAAAGCACAAGTTCACTCAAGTTCGCTAGGTGGCCAGCAAGAAAAAAGGGAAAGTTTAACGTCTGAGCTTTGAACAAAGCTGGAAATTAGCAAAGCTAATTGAAATCAAATCTTAAGATGAAGATCTTGTCGGAACCATTGAAAAGGAACAATGACGAACAGCGAAATGGCGCGAAAAAACTCGAGAGCGAACGGTTTTGTCAAATCAAATACGTGTGAGTGACAACACTGATGTTGGCCTGGGAATAAAACTTAGCAGTCGACAACGAGACAGCGAAGGGAGCAGACGCGACGATCATCTAAAATAGTTTTTGCTTTTTATAGTCCATCTGACAACTATTTGATTTTCTCAAGTCATATATACGAATAAATACTGTTATTACAACAATTCAGAAGTGGGATAGCCGTGAAGTAGCACAACGCGAGTTGAAATTTGTGGCTAACAAAATAGAACGAGTTAATTGAAAGTGTTTGTTTGTCCAATATAAATATGAGTGATTTGCCCGAATTGGCTGTAATGGAGCTGAAAGCAGCTTGCAAATCGAGGGGAATCATACAAGCTGGGAACAAAAGCGAGCTTGTCGACCGATTACGGGAATTCAATGGAGTGGTGGGTGCCGCGGGAGTGAGCAGCGCAGCGTTTGATGACAACGACGCCGAGCATACGAGTAATGATAGCGATAGCGATGGCGAGAATGAGGCAAACGCAACATTTCTAGGAAGTACTGTGGACGACGACAACAACGAGCAATGTAAAACAACGACGATAGATTCGCAAGCTCATCCGACAACAAGCAATATAGGAAAAGGAACGAGCAGTGGAAAGAAAAATCAAATAACGAAGGCAAACATATCTACTAATACAAAAGCGATGAAACGTGAACATAAGCATTTTCAGTTCACACCACGAGATGTAGTAGAGATTTTGCCAGAATTTGATCCCGATGATAAACGAGGTCTTACGAGCACGCAATGGCTTGCGAAAGTGGATAAACTTGTGAAGATGTACGACTGGCCAAGCAGATTACTTTTGTATGCAGCAACAGCGAATTTACGAGGAACAGCGAAGGATTGGTTCGACAGAAGTTTGACTGTCATAGACATGTGGAAGCAACTTTCGGTTAGTTTGCTGGAAAGATATACGCCGAAAATCTACGAAGCAGATGTGCATATTCGACTGATGCAACGAAAACGTTAGAGAAATGAAAGTTTAATGGATTTCCTACATGAAATTTGGAAAATGGGGCGTGATGGTAAGCTTAAAGATGAAGCGATTATTAAATATTTCATTATCGGTATGCAGGATGACGAATTATTCTCTTTGCTTCAGTCACAGAAGATCGATAGAATGGATGATCTGGAAGAAAAAGTGAAGTGGTGCTTAAATATCCGTGAGTTGAAATCCATTAGTGTCGCTTGTCAACGGTATGTTAGTGGTTATAAACAGGAAGAATATTTAACAGTGCTAAGTGACATCACAAAAAACATGTTTTAACTGCAAACAGCCGGGACATATAGTGAGTGATTGCACGAAAGAAAAAGTTTGTTTTAACCGCAACAAAGTTGGACATATGTCGAGGGATTGTCCTCATCCGGGAAAAAAACAGCGATGTCAGTATTGTAATCGAGTGCATCGAAAGGGACCGATAAATTGTGAATTCAGAAAATTCGAAGTGCATCAAGTATTTAGTGAAACTGATAATGAATGTTGTAAGAAAATAATTGTTGATGGAAAGAAATTTGACAGTTACATCGTTAGTGGAGCTCAGTGCTCAATGATTAAAAACAGTGTTGCCAGTAATTTGAAACTTCCAGTAGAACAGTGTAGAAACATGATAACTGGTTTTCTCGGTGGAACATTTGTGGCGAAAATAAACATATGAGAATTAAAATTTGTATTGATGGCGAGGAATTTTAAGGGGTTGTTTGTTATTGTGCCTGATGAGTTTATGAAGAATTCGTTCTTAATTGGGTGTGATATTTTGAGTTACCCTGGACTGATTTTAACAAAACCACAAACATTTAAATTTTACAATCCAAAAAATTGCACAATCGAGAGTTCACCAATTGGATGAAACTGAAGTTCTATTAGGATTGGAAGAAAGAGATAAAGTAACGATGACGAAACTTCTAAATGCTTATCGAGATCTCTTCGCATCAAATTTTCATTAAATCGGGTGTACTGGATTAACGACGATGCAAATAACGATGAAAACAGATAAGGTGGTACAACAAAAACCGTATCGTATTCCTTACGCGAAGCAAGTGGTAATGGATGAAATCGTACAAGAGTTATGTGACAGTGGAATAATCCAAGAATCAACGTCTGATTTTGCAAGTCCTGCAATCTTAGTGAAAAAGAAGAATGGCCAAGATCGATTGTGTATCGATTTTCGAAAATTGAATAGTGAAACGGCAAAAGAGATGTATCCGACACCAAATATCGAAGAGCAGATACATGAGGCAGCTAAATATAAAATGTTCTGTTTGCTTGATTAAAACAGTGAATATTATCAGGTGCCGATTGAGCCCGAGTCCTTGTATACTGCGTTTATCACGCAAAGTGGTTCATAAGAGTTTCTACGAATGCCATTCGGGCTGAAAAATGCTCCGATGGAATTTCAATGGCTAATGGCGAAATGGAAGAAAACTTTATTTAAAGACGATGCTTTAATTTACGTGGATGATATCCTAAATAGCGCGCAAACATTTGAAGGGATGATTGAAGAGTTTGAACGAGTTTTGATTGCCCCAAGAAGAGCAAACCTCACACTAAATTTGCGAAAATGTAGTTTTGCGAAACAAACCATCGAATACTTTGGTCACCAAATAACGCCATCTGGAATACAACCTGGGTATGTGAAGACTCAAGCGATCATGAGTTTTCCTAAGCCTAAGTGCATTAGCGATACTAGACGATTTAATGGTTTAACCAGTTATTTCCGGAAATTTGTTCCGGGTTTCGCCACGATATCCCAACCGCTTCAAACGTTACTGAAGAAGGACCAACCATTCGAGTGGAGTGATGCACAAACAAAAGCATGCGAGGAGTTGAAAATGATGACCAAAGAGCTTGACCCAATTATGCCCCTCTTAGGTGGATGGTTTAATACAGCTGACTTCGACATCAGAGGTTGAGAGATATTGAGAGAGTATGAGTTTAGTATGAGTTATAAATGACACGTTAATGGTCTACAAGTGAACCTTGACAGGATTAGCTGCAGCACTCAGAGCTTTCCATTATCGCACCCCTCCAGATCTCTCGTGAATAACCACTATCATAACTTTTCAAACAGGTTTTCCATGTCTATTTTGATCAACTACTTATGATGTTGGTGCAATTACTCAAATTGACACACAGCCTTAGAAATTCATGAGCCATTGTGGCCCGAGCAAACTCCCTGACCCAGTGCCTTCATTGTCAATTCTTCCATTCGCAGCAAGAATAAAAATGGAAGTAAAAATATAAATAGCAGGTAAAAGAACCTCCAACATATCATAATAATCCAAACGACACTGCATTTGAGCCTTCCCCACCCAATCGCAAGATTGCCACTTCATTCAATCCTCTATTCTTGACTGCAGACGCATATCTCGGTGGGCGAGACAGCATGATCTCATGGCATTTTCGCTCGTATCACGTCTCTGCGCGGCTTTCTGCTTCCCACCTTCGTTTTAGCCACGACACAATGTGTCTCGTTAGAAAGGTCTCAATGGCCAAATAACGTTTTTATCAATTTTATCATATTGGGGGACTTTGAATTTCAACCCCCCAACTCAAGTGTAGAAATGAATAAACTTGCATCAGGGAAAAAGGGGGGGTTTCAGGTATTGCAGGAGATCTCCGTGGGGTTCTATTTGATTCATTTAGCTTTGTTTTGTTTTATTTTGCTTGTTCTATCTCAATTGATTGAATAAAGAATTTGTGGCAATAGTGTTGAGCTCTTCTTGCAGCGTATGATATCAAAAAGAAAACTGAAGTCCATACTGATGCCAGTGGTCGAGGTCTAGCGGGTGTATTTCTTCAATCTAACAACGAAGGGCAACTCAAACCAGTCGCTTATTAGCGCCATCCTGCTGAGAGTCTGATATATGTATGAGGGGTTTCTTATATATCATATATATTAAAATAAAATATTTTTTTAGGTATATTCTTTGTGTATGGGCTTCCAACGGCACTGTTGTTCACTTTGGTCACATTCTTCAGTCATTGTGTAACGCCGTGAGACATCGAAAGTCGAAACAAAACGTTAAATTCAAAATTTGAATTCATAGCGCCGGCGCTTAGCAATTATATTTTAAAAACTTTAAGCGTTCCAACGTTTTAGGTGACCAATGCTCTACGAACATCAATATCGAATCAATTTTTACGTGATCCAAGACATACGTGTGAGCGACAACACTGATGTTGGCCTGGGAATAAAACTTAGCAGTCGACAACGAGACAGCGAAGCGAGCAGACGCGACGATCATCTGAAATAGCTTTTGCTTTATATAGTCAATCTGACCACTATTTGATTTTCTCAAGTCATATATACGAATAAATACTGTTATTAAAACAATTCAGAAAAAATCACGCCAAGGTCTTTGATATTAGAAACAGCATTGAGAGGAGAGCCTAGGACACAATAGGAGAAGAGCAAAGGAGATATTTTATGGGTGAAAGACATTTGATGACACTTCGCAACATTCAAAGTGAGGGAATTAGCAGTGCACCAGTTAGACAAAGTATCCAAATCACACTGCAATATGGTGCAGTCACTAGCGGATTCAATCACTCTGAAAATTTTGAGATCATCAGCGTACAAAAGGCAGGGTGAATTAAAGAGGGAAGGAAGATCATTAATAAACAAAAGGAACAATAAAGGGCCAAGAATGGATCCTTGCGGAACTTCTGAGGTAGGAAAAAAAGGTGTAGAAGAACAAGAGTTAACAGAAACGATACAAGAGCGATCACAAACGTAGGAAGAGAACCAACAATAAAGGGCACCAGAGATACCAAACCCAGCTAGCTTTGATAGAAGAACAGCATGGTTCACAGAATCGAAGGCCTTGGCAAAGTCAGTATAGATGACATCTACTTGCTTTTGCTGGTCGATTGCGGAAGCAACGGTGTTTGACAAAGTCAATAAGTTTGTTATCGTTGATTTACCTTTGATGAATCCATGCTGTTCCCTGGCCAGCAAGGGCTGGACGAAAGGGTACACTCTATTGTAAACGACTCTTTCGAGAAGCTTACTAAAACAAAGTAAAAGGGATATGGGACGGTAATTAGAGATGGAAGGAATATCACCAGCTTTCAGGATGGGAAATACGTTGGTGGATTTCCAAAGGAAAGGGAAGGTTCCGGTTGAAATGCTTAGGTTAAAAATTATTGAGAGGAACACACAAGGAAGATGAAAGGGATTTGGTGAAAAAATTTGGAATGCCGTCAGCACCGAAGCTAGTGCTTGCATCAAGCTCGGCCAAGCAATTCTACTTCTAATGGATTAGTAAAAAAAGCGGAAAAAAGCTCGGCCAGCAATTCTACTTCTAATGTCTTAGTAAAAAAAGGCGGAAAGGGTACAATCAGGAACTGGAAAAAAGGTTGAAGGCGAAGAGCTATTATGATGGGAGGTAAAGGAAGAAAAAAATTGAGCAAAAAGCTCACAAGTATCTTGAGGTGAGGACGCAGACTTATCATGCAGATACATAGTAGAAAGAATGCCAGAGGAAGTTTTAAGGGATTTAAGATAGGACCAGAAAGGTTTAGGATTGTCAGAGGTAATAGAAGTTTCGACATGCTCTAAATAAGCACGCATAGCATCGTTGGCTGCTCTTTTAGCAGCAGCACGTAATCTTTTAAAATTCAAAAGGTCATCAAGTGAGCCAGACCTTTTGTATTTGCTACGCGCTGCATCTTTCGCTCTAAGAGCAATCGCGACATCAACGGTGAACCACGGAGGGTCGGAACTTCTTTTACAGCGAAAGGAAGGAGTATAACAGGAAATTAAGTTGGACAAGAAGGAATAAAATTTGCAGATAGCATCATCCACACTTAGCCCTTTGAAGAAATTATACCAGTTAGTACAATTGATTTCATTGGACGAAGCAGAATAGTTTGCTTTTTAAAAATTGAAACGAAATCTAGAGGCATGCTTGTCTTTAGACGAACGGTTTATAGTTAACTCTATACAAAGAGGAGGGTGATGAGGATCAGGGCGCACATACGGAGATAGAGAAGGACTCAGGCAGACTGAAGAAGGGTGAAGGTTAGTCAGAACAAGATCGAGAATCCTGTTGCTAGTATTGGGTAAGTTGTTGAGTTGTGAAAGTGAGCAAAGGGACATAAAGGAAGAAGTAGCGACAGAAATATTGTTTGAAGATAAAATACAAGAAAAAGTATTATCTCATTCAAGCGACGGCATATTAAAATCACCTAATAACAGTAAGGAAGCAGAAGGGAAGCGGCGATTAAGGTAGGACGAGAGTTCCGCAAAGAAACGTTCATATACTACGACAGGGCTACTACAAGGGATGTAGATTGAGGAAACAAGCAACACTGTGGCTGGGGAAGGAAAAATACGAACAATCACACATTCAACCGGGGCGGAAGGGATGAAGTCACTGCAGAGCGTTCCGTTCAAAGTTTTAAGTATACCAATTAAAACACCACTTCCTAATGAAAGATTACTCACAGAGTGATTACGGTCCCTGCGAAAAACAGTGTGAAGAGGCAAAATTTCATTGTTAAATATATCCCCAGACAACCAGGTTTCAGTTAGGCAGACAATATCATCAGACGCAATTACAGAAGAGATATTAACATAATTAACCTTGGTCCTCAGACCACGAACGTTCTGATAATATATTTTCAGAGGACGATTCATGTTCTGTTTTTGTTCGATGGTCTGGAACGAAAATTTCTGGCGGGAGTCCTGACAAATTCCTTGACAAATACACCAGTTGGCCAGAAGTTCTTCTTCAGAAGATCGGTAACACCAGTACTGATGGTAATGCAAAAAGATGATATTTGCTGGTCTTCCAGATTGTCCCGTGTAAGCTTACGACACAGCAACAAGCGAGGATTATAGCCCAGTTTAGCTCGTACATACTCAGCAACTTGTTCAGAAGTGGTTCTGTAAGCGAACCGAGAAACAAATACCTTGAGTGGAGGCACAATCACTTCCAGTTGGGGGATGCTAGAAACAGTATCCATGGCAGCCGGAGCATTATCACCAGTCATCCCGTAGGTCAATTGTACCGAATTTGATGCAACAGCAGAAATATCACGTTGTGGGACTGGTGACGCATGTTTTCGTGGAGCTGGAAGCTTGGATGATGGATCAGTTTGCACCTGGGAGCTCGGAGAATTTATTTGGCGACGATCTTCAGGAGGTACCGATTCCGCTGATGTAATAACAGGCCGAGCTTGAGCGTAAGGCTGTAACAGCTGGGCCCTAGTTGATAGCTGTTGTTGTTTTTGGCTGCGAGTGCAAATTCCAGCTGGTAGAGAAATTTCGAGAGAAACAGGTGAAGCAGGAGGTAAAATCATAGTCGCATCTCAGCCGGTCAGCGCGTCTTGCGAAGTAGATGTAGATGGACGCTCCGTCAACGCAAAACTAAGGAGCTTTTCGGTCTCCTTGCGGGAATCCTCAAGCTGCTTATTCAGAACGTTGAAGGAAGCCTCAAGCGCAGCGAAATTTCGCAGATTGGCCCTGAGTCTCTCAACGTAAGTTAAAATGGAGAACTTCCGGCATTTATCGCAGTAGTAATGGATGCCGGAGTCCGCGCGATTGATGCAATCGCCCACGGGTGCAGTGAAACCTGCACACTTCGCGTGAAATGATAATCCACAAAACCCGAAGCAAGTTATGAGAGGTGTTTTGTCGGCTTTATCGCAACAGGCAGTGGCAGAACAGAGCGACATGATCAAAGAATATGTACAAAAAGTTAGTAGAATAAATTTTGAGTAAATGAAAAACCGAAACAAAAACGTGAGCGTGGTAGCACTTTTATAAGAAAATGTACGATAATGGTAGCACTACGACAAAAAGCTGGCAAGTGTCTAAACTACAAACCACGGCTGCAACACAGCTTAACGAACGATCTGGTTTGAAAGTTTAAAGTTTATAGTGATCACTGTTGGATTAGAAGCTACAAAACTTTGATAGCTTAGGGTTGAATCACTGATGGACTAGGGTGGATGATTTAACTATAGTTTAACCGCAGATTCACGCCATAACAAAAAAGTTTCACTAATGAGCTTTACACTACACAGCGAAGTGGTCCACTAAACTTTTAATCTATTTGAAAAATAATCCACAGTTTGATCACGGTTTCACACCACTTCATACAAATGAATAAAGCACAAGTTCACTCAAGTTCGCTAGGTGGCTAGCAAGAAAAAAGGGAAAGTTTAACGTCTGAGCTTTGAACAAAGCTGGAAATTAGCAAAGCTAATTGAAATCAAATCTTAAGATGAAGATCTTGTCGGAACCATTGAAAAGGAACAATGACGAACAGCGAAACGGCGCGAAAAAACTCGAGAGCGAACGGTTTTGTCAAATCAAATACGTGTGAGCGACAACACTGATGTTGGCCTGGGAATAAAACTTAGCAGTCGACAACGAGACAGCGAAGGGAGCAGACGCGACGATCATCTGAAATAGTTTTTGCTTTTTATAGTCCATCTGACAACTATTTGATTTTCTCAAGTCATATATACGAATAAATACTGTTATTACAACAATTCAGAAGTGGGATAGCCGTGAAGTAGCACAACGCGAGTTGAAATTTGTGGCTAACAAAATAGAACGAGTTAATTGAAAGTGTTTGTTTGTCCAATATAAATATGAGTGATTTGCCCGAATTGGCTGTAATGGAGCTGAAAGCAGCTTGCAAATCGAGGGGAATCATACAAGCTGGGAACAAAAGCGAGCTTGTCGACCGATTACGGGAATTCAATGGAGTGGTGGGTGCCGCGGGAGTGAGCAGCGCAGCGTTTGATGACAACGACGCCGAGCATACGAGTAATGATAGCGATAGCGATGGCGAGAATGAGGCAAACGCAACATTTCTAGGAAGTACTGTGGACGACGACAACAACGAGCAATGTAAAACAACGACGATAGATTCGCAAGCTCATCCGACAACAAGCAATATAGGAAAAGAAACGAGCAGTGGAAAGAAAAATCAAATAACGAAGGCAAACATATCTACTAATACAAAAGCGATGAAACGTGAACATAAGCATTTTCAGTTCACACCACGAGATGTAGTAGAGATTTTGCCAGAATTTGATCCCGATGATAAACGAGGTCTTACGAGCACGCAATGGCTTGCGAAAGTGGATAAATTTGCGAAGATGTACGACTGGCCAAGCAGATTGCTTTTGTATGCAGCAACAGCGAATTTACGAGGAACAGCGAAGGATTGGTTCGACAGAAGTTTGACTGTCATAGACATGTGGAAGCAACTTTCGGTTAGTTTGCTGGAAAGATATACGCCGAAAATCTACGAAGCAGATGTGCATATTCGACTGATGCAACGAAAACGTTAGAGAAATGAAAGTTTAATGGATTTCCTACATGAAATTTGGAAAATGGGGCGTGATGGTAAGCTTAAAGATGAAGCGATTATTAAATATTTCATTATCGGTATGCAGGATGACGAATTATTCTCTTTGCTTCAGTCACAGAAGATCGATAGAATGGATGATCTGGAAGAAAAAGTGAAGTGGTGCTTAAATATCCGTGAGTTGAAATCCATTAGTGTCGCTTGTCAACGGTATGTTAGTGGTTATAAACAGGAAGAATATTTAACAGTGCTAAGTGACATCACAAAAAACATGTTTTAACTGCAAACAGCCGGACATATAGTGAGTGATTGCACGAAAGAAAAAGTTTGTTTTAACCGCAACAAAGTTGGACATATGTCGAGGGATTGTCCTCATCCGGGAAAAAAACAGCGATGTCAGTATTGTAATCGAGTGCATCGAAAGGGACCGATAAATTGTGAATTCAGAAAATTCGAAGTGCATCAAGTATTTAGTGAAACTGATAATGAATGTTGTAAGAAAATAATTGTTGATGGAAAGAAATTTGACAGTTACATCGTTAGTGGATCTCAGTGCTCAATGATTAAAAACAGTGTTGCCAGTAATTTGAAACTTCCAGTAGAACAGTGTAGAAACATGATAACTGGTTTTCTCGGTGGAACATTTGTGGCGAAAAAACAAATGAGAATTAAAATTTGTACTGATGGCGAGGAATTTTAAGGGGTTGTTTGTTATTGTGCCTGATGAGTTTATGAAGAATTCGTTCTTAATTGGGTGTGATATTTTGAGTTACCCTGGACTGATTTTAACAAAAACACAAACATTTAAATTTTACAATCCAAAAAATTGCACAATCGAGAGTTCGGCAATTGGATGAAACTGAAGTTCTATTAGGATTGGAAGAAAGAGATAAAGTAACGATGACGAAACTTCTAAATGCTTATCGAGATCTCTTCGCATCAAATTTTCATTAAACCGGGTGTACTGGATTAACGACGATGCAAATGACGATGAAAACAGATAAGGTGGTACAACAAAAACCGTATCGTATTCCTTACGCGAAGCAAGTGGTAATGGATGAAATCGTACAAGAGTTATGTGACAGTGGAATAATCCAAGAATCAACGTCTGATTTTGCAAGTCCTGCAATCTTAGTGAAAAAGAAGAATGGCCAAGATCGATTGTGTATCGATTTTCGAAAATTGAATAGTGAAACGGCAAAAGAGATGTATCCGACACCAAATATCGAAGAGCAGATACATGAGGCAGCTAAATATAAAATGTTCTGTTTGCTTGATTAAAACAGTGAATATTATCAGGTGCCGATTGAGCCCGAGTCCTTGTATACTGCGTTTATCACTCAAAGTGGTTCATAAGAGTTTCTAAGAATGCCATTCGGGCTGAAAAATGCTCCGATGGAATTTCAATGGCTAATGGCGAAATGGAAGAAAACTTTATTTAAAGACGATGCTTTAATTTACGTGGATGATATCCTAAATGGCGCGCACACATTTGAAGGGATGATTGAAGAGTTGGAACGAGTTTTGATTGCCCTAAGAAGAGCAAACCTCACACTAAATTTGCGAAAATGTAGTTTTGCGAAACAAACCATCGAATACTTTGGTCACCAAATAACGCCATCTGGAATACAACCTGGGTATGTGAAGACTCAAGCGATCATGAGTTTTCCTGAGCCTAAGTGCATTAGCGATATTACACGATTTAATGGTTTAACCAGTTATTTCCGGAAATTTGTTCCGGGTTTCGCCACGATATCCCAACCGCTTCAAACGTTACTGAAGAAGGACCAACCATTCGAGTGGAGTGATGCACAAACAAAAGCATGCGAGGAGTTGAAAATGATGACCAAAGAGCTTGACCCAATTATGCCCCTCTTAGGTGGATGGTTTAATACAGCTGACTTCGACATCAGAGGTTGAGAGATATTGAGAGAGTATGAGTTTAGTATGAGTTATAAATGACACGTTAATGGTCTACAAGTGAACCTTGACAGGATTAGCTGCAGCACTCAGAGCTTTCCATTATCGCACCCCTCCAGATCTCTCGTGAATAACCACTATCATAACTTTTCAAACAGGTTTTCCATGTCTATTTTGATCAACTACTTATGATGTTAGTGCAATTACTCAAATTTACACACAGCCTTAGAAATTCATGAGCCATTGTGGCCCGAGCAAACTCCCTGACCCAGTGCCTTCATTGTCAATTCTTCCATTCGCAGCAAGAATAAAAATGGAAGTAAAAATATAAATAGCAGGTAAAAGAACCTCCAACATATCATAATAATCCAAACGACACTGCATTTGAACCTTCCCCACCCAATCGCAAGATTGCCACTTCATTGAATCCTCTATTCTTGACTGCAGACGCATATCTCGGTGGGCGAGACAGCATGATCTCATGTCCTTTTCGCTCGTATTACGTCTCTGCGCGGCTTTCTGCTTCCCACCTTCGATTTAGCCACGACACAATGTGTCTCGTTAGAAAGGTATCAATGGCCAAATAACGTTTTTATCAATTTTATCATATTGGGGGACTTTGAATTTCAACCCCCCAACTCAAGTGTAGAAATGAATAAACTTGCGTCAGGGAAAAAGGGGGGGTTTCAGGTATTGCAGGAGATCTCCGTGGGGTTCTATTTGATTCATTTAGCTTTGTTTTGTTTTATTTTGTTTGTTCTATCTCAATTGATTGAATAAAGAATTTGTGGCAATAGTGTTGAACTCTTCTTGCAGCGTATGATGTCACAAAAAAAACTGAAGTCCATACTGATGCCAGTGGTCGAGGTCTAGCGGGTGTATTTCTTCAATCTAACAACGAAGGGCAACTCAAACCAGTCGCTTATTAACGCCATCCTGCTGAGAGTCTGATATATGTATGAGGGGTTTCTTATATATCATATATATTAAAATAAAATATTTTTTTATGTATATTCTTTGTGTATGGGCTTCCAACGGCACTGTTGTTCACTTTGGTCACATTCTTCAGTCATTGTGTAACGCCGTGAGACATCGAAAGTCGAAACAAAACGTTAAATTCAAAATTTGAATTCATAGCGCCGGCGCTTAGCAATTATATTTTAAAAACTTTAAGCGTTCCAAGGTTTTAGGTGAATAACCTTGCATCAGGGAAAAAGGGAGGTTTCAGGTATTGCAGGAGATCTCCGTGGGGTTCTGTTTGATTCATTTAGTTTTGTTTTGTTTTATTTTGTTTGTTCAATCTCAATTGATTGAATAAAGAATTTGTGGCAATAGTGTTGAACTCTTCTTGCAGCGTATGATGTCAAAAAGAAAACTGAAGTCCATACTGATGCCAGTGGTCGAGGTCTAGCTGGTGTATTTCTTCAATCTAACAACGAAGGGCAACTCAAACCAGTCGCTTATTAACGCCATCCTGCTGAGAGTCTGATATATGTATGAGGGGTTTCTTATATATCATATATATTAAAATAAAATATTTTTTTAGGTATGTTCTTTGTGTATGGGCTTCCAACGGCACTGTTGTCCACTTTGGTCACATTTTTCAGTCATTGTGTAACGCCGTGAGACATTGAAAGTCGAAACAAAACGTTAAATTCAAAATTTGAATTCATAGCGCCGGCGCTTAGCAATTATATTTTGAAAACTTTAAGCGTTCCAAGGTTTTAGGTGAATAACCTTGCATCAGGGAAAAAGGGGGGTTTCAGGTATTGCAGGAGATCTCCGTGGGGTTCTATTTGATTCATTTAGCTTTGTTTTGTTATATTTTGTTTGTTCAATCTCAATTGATTGAATAAAGAATTTGTGGCAATAGTGTTGAACTCTTCTTGCAGCGTATGATGTCAAAAAGAAAACTGAAGTCCATACTGATGCCAGTGGTCGAGGTCTAGCGGGTGTATTTCTTCAATCTTACAACGAAGGGCAACTCAAACCAGTCGCTTATTAACGCCATCCTGCTGAGAGTCTGATATATGTATGAGGGGTTTCTTATATATCATATATATTAAAATAAAATATTTTTTAGGTATATTCTATGTGTATGGGCTTCCAACGGCACTGTTGTTCACTTTGGTCACATTCTTCAGTCATTGTGTAACGCCGTGAGACATCGAAAGTCGAAACAAAACGTTAAATTCAAAATTTGAATTCATAGCGCCGGCGCTTAGCAATTATATTTTAAAAACTTTAAGCGTTCCAAGGTTTTAGGTGAATAACCTTGCATCAGGGAAAAAGGGGGGTTTCAGGTATTGCAGGAGATCTCCGTGGGTTTCTGTTTGATTCATTTAGTTTTGTTTTGTTTTATTTTGTTTGTTCAATCTCAATTGATTGAATAAAGAATTTGTGGCAATAGTGTTGAACTCTTTTTGCAGCGTATGATGTCAAAAAGAAAACTGAAGTCCATACTGATGCCAGTGGTCGAGGTCTAGCTGGTGTATTTCTTCAATCTAACAACGAAGGGCAACTCAAACCAGTCGCTTATTAACGCCATCCTGCTGAGAGTCTGATATATGTATGAGGGGTTTCTTATATATCATATATATTAAAATAAAATATTTTTTAGGTATATTCTATGTGTATGGGCTTTTAACGGCACTGTTGTTCACTTTGGTCACATTCTTCAGTCATTGTGTAACGCCGTGAGACATCGAAAGTCGAAACAAAACGTTAAATTCAAAATTTGAATTCATAGCGCCGGCGCTTAGCAATTATATTTTAAAAACTTAAAGCGTTTCAAGGTTTTAGGTGAATAACCTTGCATCAGGGAAAAAGGGGGGTTTCAGGTATTGCAGGAGATCTCCGTGGGGTTCTGTTTGATTCATTTAGTTTTGTTTTGTTTTATTTTGTTTGTTCAATCTCAATTGATTGAATAAAGAATTTGTGGCAATAGTGTTGAACTCTTCTTGCAGCGTATGATGTCAAAAAAAAAACTGAAGTCCATACTGATGCCAGTGGTCGAGGTCTAGCGGGTGTATTTCTTCAATCTTACAACGAAGGGCAACTCAAACCAGTCGCTTATTAACGCCATCCTGCTGAGAGTCTGATATATGTATGAGGGGTTTCTTATATATGATATATATTAAAATAAAATATTTTTTTAGGTCTATTCTTTGTGTATGGGCTTCCAACGGCACTGTTGTTCACTTTGGTCACATTCTTCAGTCATTGTGTAACGCCGTGAGACATCGAAAGTCGAAACAAAACGTTAAATTCAAAATTTGAATTCATAGCGCCGGCGCTTAGCAATTATATTTTAAAAACTTAAAGCGTTTCAAGGTTTTAGGTGAATAACCTTGCATCAGGGAAAAAGGGGGGTTTCAGGTATTGCAGGAGATCTCCGCGGGGTTCTGTTTGATTCATTTAGTTTTGTTTTGTTTTATTTTGTTTGTTCAATCTCAATTGATTGAATAAAGAATTTGTGGCAATAGTGTTGAACTCTTCTTGCAGCGTATGATGTCAAAAAAAAAACTGAAGTCCATACTGATGCCAGTGGTCGAGGTCTAGCTGGTGTATTTCTTTAATCTAACAACGAAGGGCAACTCAAACCATTCGCTTATTAACACCATCCTGCTGAGATTCTGATATATGTATGAGGGGTTTCTTATATATCATATATATTAAAATAAAATATTTTTTTAGGTATATTCTTTGTGTATGGTCTTCCAACGGCACTGTTGTCCAC
The DNA here is from genome assembly GCA_963978885.1 of Nemotelus pantherinus. Classification (NCBI taxonomy): domain Eukaryota; kingdom Metazoa; phylum Arthropoda; class Insecta; order Diptera; family Stratiomyidae; genus Nemotelus; species Nemotelus pantherinus. The sequence goes on from OZ022264.1 coordinate 144,359,757, forward strand.
TTTGGTCACATTTTTCAGTCATTGTGTAACGCCGTGAGACATTGAAAGTCGAAACAAAACGTTAAATTCAAAATTTGAATTCATAGCGCCGGCGCTTAGCAATTATATTTTGAAAACTTTAAGCGTTCGAAGGTTTTAGGTGAATAACCTTGCATCAGGGAAAAAGGGGGGTTTCAGGTATTGCAGGAGATCTCCGTGGGGTTCTATTTGATTCATTTAGCTTTGTTTTGTTATATTTTGTTTGTTCAATCTCAATTGATTGAATAAAGAATTTGTGGCAATAGTGTTGAACTCTTCTTGCAGCGTATGATGTCAAAAAGAAAACTGAAGTCCATACTGATGCCAGTGGTCGAGGTCTAGCGGGTGTATTTCTTCAATCTTACAACGAAGGGCAACTCAAACCAGTCGTTTATTAACGCCATCCTGCTGAGAGTCTGATATATGTATGAGGGGTTTCTTATATATCATATATATTAAAATAAAATATTTTTTAGGTATATTCTTTGTGTATGGGCTTCCAACGGCACTGTTGTTCACTTTGGTCACATTCTTCAGTCATTGTGTAACGCCGTGAGATATTGAAAGTCGAAACAAAACGTTAAATTCAAAATTTGAATTCATAGCGCCGGCGCTTAGCAATTTTATTTTAAAAACTTTAAGCGTTCCAAGGTTTTATGTGAAAAACCTTGCATCAGGGAAAAAGGGTGGTTTCAGGTTTTGCAGGAGATCTCCGTGGGGTTCTATTTGATTCATTTAGTTTTGTTTTGTTTTATTTTGTTTGTTCAATCTCAATTGATTGAATAAAGAATTTGTGGCAATAGTGTTGAACTCTTCTTGCAGCGTATGATGTCAAAAAGAAAACTGAAGTCCATACTGATGCCAGTGGTCGAGGTCTAGCTGGTGTATTTCTTCAATCTAACAACGAAGGGCAACTCAAACCAGTCGCTTATTAACGCCATCCTGCTGAGAGTCTGATATATGTATGAGGGGTTTCTTATATATCATACATATTAAAATAAAATATTTTTTTAGGTATATTCTTTGTGTATGCGCTTCCAACGGCACTGTTGTTCACTTTGGTCACATTCTTCAGTCATTGTGTAACGCCGTGCGACATTGAAAGTCGAAACAAAACGTTAAATTCAAAATTTGAATTCATAGCGCCGGCGCTTAGCAATTATATTTTAAAAACTTAAAGCGTTCCATGGTTTTAGGTGACTAATGCTCTACAAGCATCAATATCGAATCAATTTTTACGTGATCCAAGACATACGTGTGAGCGACAACACTTATGTTTGCCTGGGAATAAAACTTAGCAGTCGACAACGAGACAGCGAAGCGAGCAGACGCGACGATCATCTGAAATAGTTTTTGCTTTATATAGTCAATCTGACAACTATTTGATTTTCTCAAGTCATATATACGAATAAATACTGTTATTACAACAATTCAGAAGTGGGATAACCGTGAAGTAGCACAACGCGAGTTGAAATTTGTGGCTAACAAAATAGAACGAGTTAAGTGAAAGTGTTTGCTTGTCCAATATAAATATGAGTGATTTGCCCGAATTGGCTGTAATGGAGCTGAAAGCAGCTTGCGAGGGGAATCATACAAGCTGGGAACAAAAGCGAGCTTGTCGACCGATTACGGGAATTCAATGGAGTGGTGGGTGCCGCGGGAGTGAGCAGCGCAGCGTTTGATGACAACGACGCCGAGCATACGAGTAATGATAGCGATAGCGATGGCGAGAATGAGGCAAACGCAACATTTCTAGGAAGTATTGTGGACGACGACAACAACGAGCAATGTAAAACAACGACGATAGATTCGCAAGCTCATCCGACAACAAGCAATATAGGAAAAGAAACGAGCAGTGGAAAGAAAAATCAAATAACGAAGGCAAACATATCTACTAATACAAAAGCGATGAAACGTGAACATAAGCATTTTCAGTTCACACCACGAGATGTAGTAGAGATTTTGCCAGAATTTGATCCCGATGATAAACGAGGTCTTACGATCACGCAATGGCTTGCGAAAGTGAATAAATTAGTGAAGATGTACTACTGGCCAAGCAGATTGCTTTTGTATGCAGCAACAGCGAATTGACGAGGAACAGCGAAGGATTGGTTCGACAGAAGTTTGACTGTCATAGACACGTGGAAACAACTTTCGGTTAGTTTGCTGGAAAGATATACGCCGAAAATCAACGAAGCAGATGTGCATATTCGACTGATGCAACGAAAACGTCAGAGAAATGAAAGTTTAATGGATTTCCTACATGAAATTTGGAAAATGGGGCGTGATGGTAAGCTTAAAGATGAAGCGATTATTAAATATTTCATTATCGGTATGCAGGATGACGAATTATTCTCTTTGCTTCAGTCACAGAAGATCGATAGAATGGATGATCTGGAAGAAAATGTGAAGTGGTGCTTAAATATTCGTGAGTTGAAATCAATTAGTGTCTCTGGTCAACGGCGTGTTAGTGGTTATAAACAGGAAGAAGACAAACGACCAGTGCTAAGTGACATCACAAAAAACATGTTTTAACTGCAAACAGCCGGGACATATAGTGAGTGATTGCACGAAAGAAAAAGTTTGTTTTAACCGCAACAAAGTTGGACATATGTCGAGGGATTGTCCTCATCCGGGAAAAAAACAGCGATGTCAGTATTGTAATCGAGTGCATCGAAAGGGACCGATAAATTGTGAATTCAGAAAATTCGAAGTGCATCAAGTATTTAGTGAAACTGATAATGAATGTTGTAAGAAAATAATTGTTGATGGAAAGAAATTTGACAGTTACATCGTTAGTGGAGCTCAGTGCTCAATGATTAAAAACAGTGTAGCCAGTAATTTGAAACTTCCAGTAGAACAGTGTAGAAACATGATAACTGGTTTTCTCGGTGGAACATTTGTGGCGAAAATAAACAAATGAGAATTAAAATTTGTATTGATGGCGAGGAATTTTAAGGGGTTGTTTGTTATTGTGCCTGATGAGTTTATGAAGAATTCGTTCTTAATTGGGTGTGATATTTTGAGTTACCCTGGACTGATTTTAACAAAAACACAAACATTTAAATTTTACAATCCAAAAAACTGCGCAATCGATTAAAAGAAGAGTTCGGCAATTGGATGAAACTGAAGTTCAATTAGGATTGGAAGAAAGAAATAAAGTAACGATGACGAAACTTCTAAGTACTTATCGAGATCTCTTCGCATCAAATTTTCATGAAATCGGGTGTACTGGATTAACAACGATGCAAATAACGATGAAAACAGATAAAGTGGTACAACAAAAACCGTATCGTATTCCTTACGCGAAGCAAGTGGTAATGGATGAAATCGTACAAGAGTTATGTGACAGTGGAATAATCCAAGAATCAACGTCTGATTTTGCAAGTCCTGCAATCTTAGTGAAAAAGAAGAATGGCCAAGATCGATTGTGTATCGATTTTCGAAAATTGAATAGTGAAACGGCAAAAGAGATGTATCCGACACCAAATATCGAAGAGCAGATACATGAGGCAGCTAAATATAAAATGTTCTGTTTGCTTGATTAAAACAGTGAATATTATCAGGTGCCGATTGAGCCCATATACTGCGTTTATCACTCAAAGTGGTTCATAAGAGTTTCTACGAATGCCATTCGGGCTGAAAAATGCTCCGATGGAATTTCAATGGCTAGTGGCGAAATGGAAGAAAACTTTATTTAAAGACGATGCTTTAATTTACGTGGATGATATCCTAAATAGCGCGCAGACATTTGAAGGGATGATTGAAGAGTTGGAACGAGTTTTGATTGCCCTAAGAAGAGCAAACCTCACACTAAATTTGCGAAAATGTAGTTTTGCGAAACAAACCATCGAATACTTTGGTCACGAAATAACGCCATCTGGAATACAACCTGGGTATGTGAAGACTCAAGCGATCATGAGCCTAAGTGCATTAGCGATATTAGACGATTTAATCGTTTAACCAGTTATTTCCGGAAATTTGTTCCGGGTTTCGCCACGATATCCCAACCGCTTCAAACGTTACTGAAGAAGGACCAACCATTCGAGTGGAGTGATGCACAAACAAAAGCATGCGAGGAGTTGAAAATGATGACCAAAGAGCTTGACCCAATTATGCCCCTCTTAGGTGGATGGTTTAATACAGCTGACCTCGACATCAGAGGTTGAGAGATATTGAGAGAGTATGAGTTTAGTATGAGTTATAAATGACACGTTAATGGTCTACAAGTGAACCTTGACAGGATTAGCTGCAGCACTCAGAGCTTTCCATTATCGCACCCCTCCAGATCTCTCGTGAATAACCACTATCATAACTTTTCAAACAGGCTTTCCATGTCTATTTTGATCAACTACTTATGATGTTAGTGCAATTACTCAAATTGACACACAGCCTTAGAAATTCATGAGCCATTGTGGCCCGAGCAAACTCCCTGACCCAGTGCCTTCATTGTCAATTCTTCCATTCGCAGCAAGAATAAAAATGGAAGTAAAAATATAAATAGCAGGTAAAAGAACCTCCAACATATCATAATAATCCAAAAGACACTGCATTTGAGCCTTCCCCACCCAATCGCAAGATTGCCACTTCATTCAATCCTCTATTCTTGACTGCAGACGCATATCTCGGTGGGCGAGACAGCATGATCTTAAGGCCTTTTCGCTCGTATCACGTCTCTGCGCGGCTTTCTGCTTCCCACCTTCGTTTTAGCCACGACACAATGTGTCTCGTTAGAAAGGTCTCAATGGCCAAATAACGTTTTTATCAATTTTATCATATTGGGGGACTTTGAATTTCAACCCCCCAACTCAAGTGAAGAAATGAATAAACTTGCATCAGGGAAAAGGGGGGGGCGGGGTTTCAGGTATTGCAGGAGATCTCCGTGGGGTTCTATTTGATTCATTTAGCTTTGTTTTGTTTTATTTTGTTTGTTCTATCTCAATTGATTGAATAAAGAATTTGTGGCAATAGTGTTGAACTCTTCTTGCAGCGTATGATGTCAAAAAGAAAACTGAAGTCCATACTGATGCCAGTGGTCGAGGTCTAGCGGGTGTATTTCTTCAATCTAACAACGAAGGGACACTCAAACCAGTCGCTTATTAACGCCATCCTGCTGAGAGTCTGATATATGTATGAGGCGTTTCTTATATATCATATATATTAAAATAAAATATTTTTTTAGGTATATTCTTTGTGTATGGGCTTCCAACGGCACTGTTGTTCACTTTGGTCACATTCTTCAGTCATTGTGTAACGCCGTGAGACATCGAAAGTCGAAACAAAACGTTAAATTCAAAATTTGAATTCATAGCGCCGGCGCTTAGCAATTATATTTTAAAAACTTTAAGCGTTCCAAGGTTTTAGGTGACCAATGCTCTACGAACATCAATATCGAATCAATTTTTACGTGATCCAAGACATACGTGTGAGCGACAACACTGATGTTGGCCTGGGAATAAAACTTAGCAGTCGACAACGAGACAGCGAAGCGAGCAGACGCGACGATCATCTGAAATAGCTTTTGCTTTATATAGTCAATCTGACCACTATTTGATTTTCTCAAGTCATATATACGAATAAATACTGTTATTACAACAATTCAGAAGTGGGATAACCGTGAAGTAGCACAACGCGAGTTGAAATTTGTGGCTAACAAAATAGAACGAGTTAATTGAAAGTGTTTGCTTGTCCAATATAAATATGAGTGATTTGCCCGAATTGGCTGTAATGGAGCTGAAAGCAGCTTGCAAAGCGAGGGGAATCATACAAGCTGGGAACAAAAGCGAGCTTGTCGACCGATTACGGGAATTCAATGGAGCGGTGGGTGCCGCGGGAGTGAGCAGCGCAGCGCTTGATGACAACGACGCCGAGCATACGATTAATGATAGCGATAGCGATGGCGAGAATGAGACAAACGCAGCATTTCTAGGAAGTACTGTGGACGACGACAACAACGAGCAATGTAAAACAACGACGATAGATTCGCAAGCTCATCCGACAACAAGCAATATAGGAAAAGAAACGAGCAGTGGAAAGAAAAATCAAATAACGAAGGCAAACATATCTACTAATACAAAAGCGATGAAACGTGAACATAAGCATTTTCAGTTCACACCACGAGATGTAGTAGAGATTTTGCCAGAATTTGATCCCGATGATAAACGAGGTCTTACGATCACGCAATGGCTTGCGAAAGTGGATAAATTAGCGAAGATGTACGACTGGCCAAGCAGATTGCTTTTGTATGCAGCAACAGCGAATTGACGAGGAACAGCGAAGGATTGGTTCGACAGAAGTTTGACTGTCATAGACACGTGGAAGCAACTTTCGGTTAGTTTGCTGGAAAGATATACGCCGAAAATCAACGAAGCAGATGTGCATATTCGACTGATGCAACGAAAACGTCAGAGAAATGAAAGTTTAATGGATTTCCTACATGAAATTTGGAAAATGGGGCGTGATAGTATGCTTAAAGATGAAGCGATTATTAAATATTTCATTATCGGTATGCAGGATGATTGCTTCAGTCACAGAAGATCGATAGAATGGATGATCTGGAAGAAAATGTGAAGTGGTGCTTAAATATTCGTGAGTTGAAATCAATTAGTGTCTCTGGTCAACGGCGTGTTAGTGGTTATAAACAGGAAGAAGACAAACGACCAGTGCTAAGTGACATCACAAAAAACATGTTTTAACTGCAAACAGCCGGGACATATAGTGAGTGATTGCACGAAAGAAAAAGTTTGTTTTAACCGCAACAAAGTTGGACATATGTCGAGGGATTGTCCTCATCCGGGAAAAAAACAGCGATGTCAGTATTGTAATCGAGTGCATCGAAAGGGACCGATAAATTGTGAATTCAGAAAATTCGAAGTGCATCAAGTATTTAGTGAAACTGATAATGAATGTTGTAAGAAAATAATTGTTGATGGAAAGAAATTTGACAGTTACATCGTTAGTGGAGCTCAGTGCTCAATGATTAAAAACAGTGTTGCCAGTAATTTGAAACTTCCAGTAGAACAGTGTAGAAACATGATAACTGGTTTTCTCGGTGGAACATTTGTGGCGAAAATAAACATATGAGAATTAAAATTTGTATTGATGGCGAGGAATTTTAAGGGGTTGTTTGTTATTGTGCCTGATGAGTTTATGAAGAATTCGTTCTTAATTGGGTGTGATATTTTGAGTTACCCTGGACTGATTTTAACAAAAACACAAACATTTAAATTTTACAATCCAAAAAACTGCGCAATCGATTAAAAGAAGAGTTCGGCAATTGGATGAAACTGAAGTTCAATTAGGATTGGAAGAAAGAAATAAAGTAACGATGACGAAACTTCTAAGTACTTATCGAGATCTCTTCGCATCAAATTTTCATGAAATCGGGTGTACTGGATTAACAACGATGCAAATAACGATGAAAACAGATAAGGTGGTACAACAAAAACCGTATCGTATTCCTTACGCGAAGCAAGTGGTAATGGATGAAATCGTACAAGAGTTATGTGACAGTGGAATAATCCAAGAATCAACGTCTGATTTTGCAAGTCCTGCAATCTTGGTGAAAAAGAAGAATGGCCAAGATCGATTGTGTATCGATTTTCGAAAATTGAATAGTGAAACGGCAAAAGAGATGTATCCGACACCAAATATCGAAGAGCAGATACATGAGGCAGCTAAATATAAAATGTTCTGTTTGCTTGATTAAAACAGTGAATATTATCAGGTGCCGATTGAGCCCGAGTCCTTGTATACTGCGTTTATCACTCAAAGTGGTTCATAGGAGTTTCTACGAATGCCATTCGGGCTGAAAAATACTCCGATGGAATTTCAATGGCTAATGGCGAAATGGAAGAAAACTTTATTTAAAGACGATGCTTTAATTTACGTGGATGATATCCTAAATAGCGCGCAGACATTTGAAGGGATGATTGAAGAGTTGGAACGAGTTTTGATTGCCCTAAGAAGAGCAAACCTCACACTAAATTTGCGAAAATGTAGTTTTGCGAAACAAACCATCGAATACTTTGGTCACGAAATAACGCCATCTGGAATACAACCTGGGTATGTGAAGACTCAAGCGATCATGAGTTTTCCTGAGCCTTAGTGCATTAGCGATCTTAGACGATTTAATGGTTTAACCAGTTATTTCCGGAAATTTGTTCCGGGTTTCGCCACGATATCCCAACCGCTTCAAACGTTACTGAAGAAGGACCAACCATTCGAGTGGAGTGATGCACAAACAAAAGCATGCGAGGAGTTGAAAATGATGACCAAAGAGCTTGACCCAATTATGCCCCTCTTAGGTGGATGGTTTAATACAGCTGACTTCGACATCAGAGGTTGAGAGATATTGAGAGAGTATGAGTTTAGTATGAGTTATAAATGACAAGTTAATGGTCTACAAGTGAACCTTGACAGGATTAGCTGCAGCACTCAGAGCTTTCCATTTTCGCACCCCTCCAGATCTCTCGTGAATAACCACTATCATAACTTTTCAAACAGGCTTTCCATGTCTATTTTGATCAACTACTTATGATGTTAGTGCAATTACTCAAATTGACACACATCCTTAGAAATTCATGAGCCATTGTGGCCCGAGCAAACTCCCTGACCCAGTGCCTTCATTGTCAATTCTTCCATTCGCAGCAAGAATGAAAATGGAAGTAAAAATATAAATAGCAGGTAAAAGAACCTCCAACATATCATAATAATCCAAACGACACTGCATTTGAGCCTTCCCCACCCAATCGCAAGATTGCCACTTCATTCAATCCTCTATTCTTGACTGCAATCGCATATCTCGGTGGGCGAGACAGCATGATCTCATGGCCTTTTCGCTCGTATCACGTCTCTGCGCGGCTTTCTGCTTCCCACCTTCGTTTTAGCCACGACACAATGTGTCTCGTTAGAAAGGTCTCAATGGCCAAATAACGTTTTTATCAATTTTATCATATTGGGGGACTTTGAATTTCAACCCCCCAACTCAAGTGTAGAAATGAATAGACTTGCATCAGGGAAAAGGGGGGGGCGGGGTTTCAGGTATTGCAGGAGATCTCCGTGGGGTTCTATTTGATTCATTTAGCTTTGTTTTGTTTTATTTTGTTTGTTCTATCTCAATTGATTGAATAAAGAATTTGTGGCAATAGTGTTGAACTCTTCTTGCAGCGTATGATGTCACAAAACAAATTGAAGTCCATACTGATGCCAGTGGTCGAGGTCTAGCGGGTGTATTTCTTCAATCTAACAACGAAGGGCAACTCAAACCAGTCGCTTATTAACGCCATCCTGCTGAAAGTCTGATATATGTATGAGGGGTTTCTTATATATGATATATATTAAAATAAAATATTTTTTTAGGTATATTCTTTGTGTATGGGTTTCCAACGGCACTGTTGTTCACTTTGGTCACATTCTTCAGTCATTGTGTAACGCCGTGAGACATTGAAAGTCGAAACAAAACGTTAAATTCAAAATTTGAATTCATAGCGCCGGCGCTTAGCAATTATATTTTAAAAACTTTAAGCGTTCCAAGGTTTTAGGTGAATAACCTTGCATCAGGGAAAAAGGGGGGTTTCAGGTTTTGCAGGAGATCTCCGTGGGGTTCTATTTGATTCATTTAATTTTGTTTTATTTTATTTTGTTTGTTCAATCTCAATTGATTGAATAAAGAATTTGTGGCAATAGTGTTGAACTCTTCTTGCAGCGTATGATGTCAAAAAGAAAACTGAAGTCCATACTGATGCCAGTGGTCGAGGTCTAGCGGGTGTATTTCTTCAATCTAACAACGAAGGGCAACTCAAACCAGTCGCTTATTAACGCCATCCTGCTGAGAGTCTGATATATGTATGAGGCGTTTCTTATATATCATATATATTAAAATAAAATATTTTTTTAGGTATATTCTTTGTGTATGGGCTTCCAACGGCACTGTTGTTCACTTTGGTCACATTCTTCAGTCATTGTGTAACGCCGTGAGACATCGAAAGTCGAAACAAAACGTTAAATTCAAAATTTGAATTCATAGCGCCGGCGCTTAGCAATTATATTTTAAAAACTTTAAGCGTTCCAAGGTTTTAGGTGACCAATGCTCTACGAACATCAATATCGAATCAATTTTTACGTGATCCAAGACATACGTGTGAGCGACAACACTGATGTTGTCCTGGGAATAAAACTTAGCAGTCGACAACGAGACAGCGAAGCGAGCAGACGCGACGATCATCTGAAATAGCTTTTGCTTTATATAGTCAATCTGACCACTATTTGATTTTCTCAAGTCATATATACGAATAAATACTGTTATTACAACAAGTCAGAAGTGGGATAACCGTGAAGTAGCACAACGCGAGTTGAAATTTGTGGCTAACAAAATAGAACGAGTTAATTGAAAGTGTTTGCTTGTCCAATATAAATATGAGTGATTTGCCCAAATTGGCTGTAATGGAGCTGAAAGCAGCTTGCAAAGCGAGGGGAATCATACAAGCTGGGAACAAAAGCGAGCTTGTCGACCGATTACGGGAATTCAATGGAGCGGTGGGTGCCGCGGGAGTGAGCAGCGCAGCGCTTGATGACAACGACGCCGAGCATACGATTAATGATAGCGATAGCGATGGCGAGAATGAGACAAACGCAACATTTCTAGGAAGTACTGTGGACAACGACAACAACGAGCAATGTAAAACAACGACGATAGATTCGCAAGCTCATCCGACATCAAGCAATATAGGAAAAGAAACGAGCAGTGGAAAGAAAAATCAAATAACGAAGGCAAACATATCGTATAAGCGATGAAACGTGAACATAAGCATTTTCAGTTCACACCACGAGATGTAGTAGAGATTTTGCCAGAATTTGATCCCGATGATAAACGAGGTCTGTTACGGCTTGGCAAAGTAGGGGATAAATGTGAAATAATTAAAATAATAATTTGAGCATTAGTGTTATTTTAATTACATATTAGAGCTTGGCAAATCAATGTATAAATTTGAAATAAGTATAATAATTTTTGGGATATTAGTGTATGTCAATTACATATCAAGTGAAGCACAGATTCGAAATAAGAAGGTGAAAAGTAATGGTATTTAAGTTGGAAGCCTGTAAAAATTAAGGTAATAGATGGATAGTATTAAGTAGGAATAGCTGCGCGCCATCGAGCCTCGAAGATGAGGGCCAACTAAGATGTCGCGACCCACAATCCCCGGGATCCGAGAGCGAACGAGCCAGTTAAGTACGATCGTCGTCTACAACATATGAATATGGAATATTAATCAGAACATAAAAAAAAATTAATATCGACATGAGGACATATGTAATCTTCACTCTTATTAATTTGATCGGAGTGACCGGCGATAACATCGATCTGTCTGAACAGCAATTGCTTCGCGTATTTCACCAAAATCATTTGAGATACCTTGATGTAACAGCACCAAGCCAGATAAAATGACCGATCCAGGTAGTCGCTGAGTACGTGATACGTTGCCGATTTAATGTAATCGCCGTACATACGAAACAGGATCCTAGACTCCGTTGCCGACAGCTTCATTTGGTATCGCAACAACTGAATATCTTCTTGAAGTCGCAGGATTTTCACGATAATTCCCGCATTTACGAATTCGGTTACTGCGAATTTCGATGGACAATACAAAATAGCATCAGCAACATCTTCACTTGATTGGATGCAATTTCGCCGTTGCCGACAGCTTCATTTGGTATCGCAACAACTGAATATCTTCTTGAAGTCGCAGGTTTTTCACGATAATTCGTTGGAGACGCTCATTTTCACAAAACACCATCAAAATAAACACTGTAACTACATGACATTTCGATCCCGTCCTGTCATGGCTGACATTTCTCGTTAGGAATGATCGGTCATGGAACAGGGGAAAACCGAAACAATCGAAGCGGAAGGCATGGCCAGTTCAGACACGCGTACACTGGAAAAGTGCAACGACCGAGCAATGGATAGCCAACTAGAACCAACGGTTTTCTCGGCGGAGTTTCGTTGGCCGAATGGAAAATCAAGGCCTGAAGCGAGTTGGAGCAGCGACGTGGGGTCTCTTTGATAATCGAACTGGTAAGGAGACGGTTGGAGTTTGAAGTCCGACTCAGGAATCTTTTCTTTTTTCTTCTGGCTGAACTCTAACTGGCGGCGACGGGTGACTGGCCATTGGCTGTGCAAAGGCGACCTGAAAGTTTGACGATCGTGTAGACGGAGATATAATTGTGTGGTGGATTTCTAAAGGAGGTGGAACGCGTGGAGTAGGAAATTGCACCGGCGGAAAATTGGAGACGTCCAAGAGCAGTTACACGTTGGCCGAGTCGCGGCGGTTTTTCGAGGAAGGGCCCCAACGAGCATTTAGGTCGACCATAGTCACGTAAGTTAATGAAAATTTGTATTAATTAGGGAGTAAGCGATAGCTAGGGTGTTCTCGGCCGAGCAGGTTAGTAAGGCGTAGCATATGAATGAATAAAAGTAATGTATCACTGAGATCGCGGCGGTCTAATTTTGTATGGTAGGCAATTGTGACATAGTGTACGACGTGTGAGCCAACCCGTCCTTTCCTTCTCGCTTCCGGCGACGGGAACGGCTTAGCTTCGGGGGGGAAGCGAGTGGCGCCGACCCACCCCATCTCCGTTGAGTAGCGGCCCCGAGGCTAACCCCCTTTGGCTTCCCATAGGGAACCATAAGGGTTTTGACGCGGCGGATTAGACGCGTAATAAATTGGCGCCCAACGTTCTACGGGGTGACAAAACGGTTTTGAAAAATTAACGATGAAACTATTTTGAAAACGTGAATTTTAGCTGAATGCATTTTAAATTTAAATTTTACATGTGAATTTTAAGCGAGTGGAAGGTTGAGGAATATTTTATTGAATATCATTTATGCAAATATTGAACTTTATTTATTATATCTCATTGGATTTTTGATTTATTCTACTTTGGTAATATGCATTTTGTGGGTTCTTGGTTCTACCATCGGTAGTGTGTGAAGTGAGTTTAGAAGTGAGTCATAAAGAATAATTTATGGTGTATTGAGTGTTGGTTTTTGCATCTCTTGTTGGCGAGTGTCTGTAGCGGTAGAGGCTAAGGAAATTGTGCCAGTGTTTCAAGGTTTCCAACGAGGGTGGAAGAATTTACTGCCGCCTGTTCGGTGCGGTGTGTATAGTTTATGTGCGAAGCTCTGGGTTGGAAAATCGGTATTCGGGTTGTCTCGGTGGTAGCTGGTGTCCGACTCGTGATTCTTGCGGTTCCCCACAGCAAAGGCAGCATATATTAAGGCAGTACGAGAGGCGCTTGAATTTTCTGGTGGTGTTCAGTAGGGCGTTGGCGACTGGACAGTTCGTCATTTAGTTGTACTAGATAGATTTTATTAAGGGCGTACATTAGGAAATGGCTAGCGGAAGCGGTTTTGGAAAGATCTCGGTCGATCGGCTGAGTAAAGACGAACTCGCGTATGAATTATCAATCCGGGGTATGGCTGGTGACATGGTGGAGACCATGCGGAAACTGCTGAGGGGGGCTTTAAGAAGCGAAGTAGCCTTGGGTGAGTCTGTTGCAATGGCAACGTATCCGTTTTCATTCTCAGAGGACCGAGAGGCGTTAACCGCAAAATTAGCTGAGATCAAAATGTTAGTGGACCCATTTGTGGGCGATTTTAATTCGCCGGAATTTAGTAAAGTCAAGGGTAAAATATGCTTCGCCCTGCGACGGTTGGGTAGAATGAAAGGGGAAACGGGGTAAGAAAGAGACTTTTTGAGGCAGGCCAAGGGCCAACTAATGTTAGCTATGGGTGACCTGCTCTTCAAGGCAGGCGGCGCAGAAAGCGAGGAGTCTGAGGAGGTATGGACTCTGGACAGTCCAACATTGTCAGCCCCGAGTACCCCGATGTTTCAGCCTCAAAAGCCAACAGATCTCCAAAAGTGGGGGCTGAAATTTAGTGGAGAATCGCCATGTTCGGTGAGCGCGTTCCTCGAGCGGGTGGAAGAGCTGAGGGAGGTGAAGGGACTAACAAAAGCGCAGCTGTTCCGGTCGGCCGTGGACCTTTTTGAAGGAAAGGCTCTAATTTGGTTTCGGGCAAACCGCGCAGTCTGTCAGAGTTGGGAGGGCCTGGTGAAGGAGTTACGAGCCGAATTTCTTCCCGCAGACTACGATGATAGGCTGCTGGATGAAATTAGACGTCGCACGCAGGGCAACACGGAGTCAATCGGGGTATTTGTGGCGGTGATGGAGGGTTTGTTCCGTCGATTGAGTGACCAACCGAGCGAAGCGGAGAAGTTGAAAATACTCCGCAAAAATATTGCTCCCTTTTACCAGACTCAGCTGGCTCTGGTGAAATTCGAATCGATTGGAGAACTGGTGACGCTGGGGCGTTCATTGGAGGCGACGAGAGTGTCCGTGGAATCATTTGTGCCACCTACTCCAAGAAGAACTCCGAGGGTTTTGGAACCGGACCTGGCGTATTTGGAGACGCAAAACTTAGCTGCAGTGGAAGTACCGGGCATATCGAGCATCACGTGCTGGAATTGTAAGAAGTCTGGACATACGTCGAGGGAGTGTCAAGATCCGGCTAAGTGTTTCGGGTGTGGAAGAGTAGGAACGGTTAGGGCGAGGTGTGTTGACTGTAGGGAAGGTGGACGAGGAAATGGAGGTCAAGCAAGGGCCGCCCAATATAGCCGAAATTCGACTTCGGGGGTTAGTCGCCAGGGAAACGGCAATCGGGCATAGTGGGCGACAAACTAGGCCCTCGTCCGATTTCGAGCGTCGCAAGAGATAGCCAAGTGGGGTATATGCTGCACAGCGCAGAGGGGGATAACCGCCCTTACGTAGACATAGCAATTCAGGGTCAGAGATTTCTGGGGCTGGTGGATTCAGGAGCGTCGAAATCAGTGATTGGTGGAAAGGGATGGGAGCTGATCCGGAGTCTAGGTGTCGAACTAAAACAAAGCGGTCGGAGAGACCTGCGATTGGCAAACGGAGTGGGTTGTGGTGTGGAAGGAGTAGCGTATTGCCCAATCACGGTGCATGGAAAAGAGAGATGGCTGGAGGTTTTGGTAGCACCTGCGATTCCTCATCTCATACTGGGAGTAGATTTCCTGCGGCTATTCGGAATTGTGTTGAATGTGGCGAAGGAGCAGTGGGAGATGGTCGCGTCAGTGGAGGGGCTCAAGTCCGAGCAGCTGATCGGCAGGAGTCGATTGACACATGGGGAGGAAGTGGAGCTGGAGGCACTGCTCGAAGAAGAGTTCCGGATGATGGGGGAAGGAATTGGTTGCACCGATAGGGTAGAGCACGTCATACGAACCGATTCCAATCCGATCAAACAGCGCTACTATCCCGTCTCGCCGGCAGTACAAAAGCATATTGACGCCGAACTAAATGAAATGCTTGAGGCGGGGATAGTGGAGCCGTCGTGCAGCCCGTGGGCTTCGCCGATTGTTTTGATTAAGAAGAAGGATGGGTCGTTCCGGTTTTGTGTGGACTACCGGAAGCTCAACAAGGTGTCGGAAAGAGATGCCTATCCTCTGCCCTTCGTCACTGCAACTCTGGATATATTAAGAGATGCGAAATATTTATCTTCCCTGGACATTAAATCCGCGTATTGGCAAGAGCCGATGGCGGAAAATTCAAAGGAGCTCACCGCCTTCACTGTTCCCCACAGAGGGCTGTTTCAATTCCGTAGGATGCCTTTTGGGTTACAAAATGCACCGGCAACTTGGCAACGACTCATTGACAAGGTCTTGGGACCAGACCTAGAGCCATTCGTCTTCACGTACCTGGATGACATTGTGGTGGTCACCCAGGACTTCGCGAAACACCTAGAGATCCTGAAGGAAGTCCTCAATAGACTGCGCCAGGCCGGATTGAGGGTCTCTCGGGAGAAGTGCGAGTTCTCCCGCACTCGCCTCCGTTATCTGGGTTATGTTGTGGACGAGAACGGGTTGAGTGTAGATCCGGATAACGTAAAGGCGGTGATGGACATTCCTCGTCCAAAGGGGGTAAAGGAGGTACGGCAATTCTTGGGGATGGTATCGTGGTATCGGAGATTTATCCCGGATTTTGCAACGTTGATGTCGCCAATCACGAACCTCCTCAAGAAGAACCGGAAATTCTTATGGACTGAGGAATGTGAGGAGACTTTCGTCCGGGCGAAGACAAAGCTGGCGACGGCACCAATACTTACTTGTCCGGACTACACTCTGCCATTTACCGTCCAGACAGACGCCTCAGGTAGCGGGATGGGGGCGGTATTGACACAGGAGCACCCCGAGGGCAGAAAAGTGATCTGCTACCTCAGCCGCGCCTTGACTAGTGCCGAACAGAAGTACTCCGCTACAGAACGAGAGTGTCTTGCGTTCGTATGGGCCATTGAAAAATTGAGGCCATACGTAGAGGGTACTAGGTTCAGGGTAGTCACGGATCACCACTCTCTGGTCTGGCTGCACAACTTGAAAGACCCGAGTGGAAGACTGGCTCGATGGGCGGTGAGGCTGCAGCAGTACGACTATGAGGTGGTACACCGCAAAGGTAAGGAGCATCTGGTTCCAGATGCTCTCTCACGGTCCATTGAGGTAGCGGAGGTGCAGGGAGGTGAAGTCAGGGAGGACAAGTGGTATGTAAGGATGAAAGAGCAGGTGGAAAAGAATCCAGGGCGGTATCCAAACTGGCGGCTGGAAAAAGGTCGGTTATGGAAACACATGGAAGGCCGATACCCAGAACTTCAAGCTGACGATCCGTGGAAGTCGGTAGTCCCCTCAGCTGAACGGTCGGCAGTACTGCATCAATGCCATGATGCGCCCACAGCGGGTCATATGGGAGTTCGCAAGACTGTAGATCGTCTGGCACAGTGTTTCTATTGGCCGAAGATGGCTGCGGATGTAAAAAAGTACGTCAATCGTTGCAGTGTGTCAGTCTGTGAAAGTAGAACGGAAGCCACCAAACGGACAGATGGTGTCAAGGGTTGGAGAAGCATCATCACCCTGGGAGATGATCTGTGTGGACCTTGTGGGACCACTGCCTCGTTCCTTGAACGGACACGCATACATCTTGACAGTGGTAGACTACGCTACGAAGTTCCCACTTCTATTTCCCTTAAAGAAGGCAACAGGGATTGCCGTAGCTCGCATCCTTGAGGAGCAGGTATTGTTCTTGTTCGGAGTTCCACGAGTGATGGTATGCGATAACGGAGTTCAATTTTGCTCAAAGGAGCTCACAAAGATGGCCGAGACTCACAGTATGACGCTGAAGTTCACTGCGTTTTATCATCCTCAGGCGAATCCAGCCGAACGGGTGAACCAAAATATTAAACGGTTGTTACGGTCATATGTGTCGGAAAATCACCGGGATTGGGATAAGGTGCTACCTCAAATTGGTTGCGCCTTAAGAACATGTACTCACGAAAACATGAAGGTCACCCCATATTTCTTAAATTTCGGAAGAGAGATGACGGTCCATCCGGAGAACCGCAAATATCCACAGGATGGAGAAAGGGACAGAAGGGTTGATGGAATAAGAAAGGCGAATCTATTACAGAAGGTCCGGGAAGAAGTGCTCATGCGTCTAAAAGAAGCCGCGGATAAGTCAAAATCAAAATATAATCTGCGACATCGAGATGAAAAATTTTTACCAAAAGATCTAGTATGGCGAAGAAATTACGTACTCTCGGATGCTGCACGGTATTTCTCGGCTAAGCTAGCTCCGGAATTTTTAGAGCCATTCATAGTACGGAAGCAAGTGTCTGGTTGGACCTATGAGTTGGAAGACTCCAAGGGGAAAAGTATGGGGGTGTGGCACTCTAAGGACCTAAAGCGATATGTGGTCTAAAAAAAAAAAAAAAGTAAAGGGCCGACATTCGGATAAGCCTCTAGAATTGGAAGACGTTATCGCTCTGGTGGAACATAGGGATTTAGTAGAAGGAAATACTAGTAGCCGATAGGGGAATCAGAAACTCGAGACTAATGCTAAATAAGACAGACATGAAGTTAAACAGAAGTTTGAAGTAATAAGAATAGCAAGTTAGCTGTAAGAATTTAAATTAAACTTAAGCATACCTAATGGAAAGTAATTATTCCTGACAGTGGAGGGAAGTAAGGAGAAGCTTGTTAGTTTAGTGGTGGCGGGTAGTTTATAAGAAGGTGGTGGTATTATTCCTACACGTAGTTAAAAGCGTTGGGGAAGTTTTGTAAGAACAAGTTAGGTTAGGAAAATAAATGGGAGTCGAACCAAATAGTAAAGCAGGATAAAATATAAACTGTTAGTAAGGTGACAAGGATTATAAATTAACTGCAAAGAGTTACCATATGTACAGTGAGTTGGTTGCGTTTTCTTCGTGTTTTTTTTCTCCCTTGCCGTTTTAGCTCCCCCCAACGTGCCATGTTTTCTGTTTTGGTGGTGGGGTATCTTGGTGGTTCGCCTTCAATTTTTTTTTTTGGATTCCATGTATGTGTAATCTGTAGCAACCTGAAATATAAGTAAATGAATTAATTGGTGATGTATGAAGGTGGTGAGTTATTGTTAAGTAGTTAGCCGGAGGTAGAACCACGTTACAACATGCAAATTACGGCAAACGCGAGATGGAAGACAACGGCCGCGAGATAGCTATGGTAGTAGTTTATTGAGGATTGCATAGTATCAAGAATTAACGTAATTCTCTCGGGAGGGGGGAAATGTTACGGCTTGGCAAAGTAGGGGATAAATGTGAAATAATTAAAATAATAATTTGAGCATTAGTGTTATTTTAATTACATATTAGAGCTTGGCAAATCAATGTATAAATTTGAAATAATTAAAATAATTTTTGGGATATTAGTGTATGTCAATTACATATCAAGTGAAGCACAGATTCGAAATAAGAAGGTGAAAAGTAATGGTATTTAAGTTGGAAGCCTGTAAAAATTAAGGTAATAGATGGATAGTATTAAGTAGGAATAGCTGCGCGCCATCGAGCCTCGAAGATGAGGGCCAACTAAGATGTCGCGACCCACAATCCCCGGGATCCGAGAGCGAACGAGCCAGTTAAGTACGATCGTCGTCTACAACATATGAATATGGAATATTAATCAGAACATAAAAAAAAAATTAATATCGACATGAGGACATATGTAATCTTCACTCTTATTAATTTGATCGGACTGACCGGCGATAACATCGATCTGTCTGAACAGCAATTGCTTCGCGTATTTCACCAAAATCATTTGAGATACCTTGATGTAACAGCACCAAGCCAGATAAAATGACCGATCCAGGTAGTCGCTGAGTACGTGATACGTTGCCGATTTAATGTAATCGCCGTAAATACGAAACAGGATCCTAGACTCCGTTGCCGACAGCTTCATTTGGTATCGCAACAACTGAATATCTTCTTGAAGTCGCAGGATTTTCACGATAATTCCCGCATTTACGAATTCCTGCCTGTAAGTTTCAGCCATTGCGGTTACTGCGAATTTCGATGGACAATACAAAATAGCATCAGCAACATCTTCACTTGATTGGATGCAATTTCGCCGTTGCCGACAGCTTCATTTGGTATCGCAACAACTGAATATCTTCTTGAAGTCGCAGGTTTTTCACGATAATTCGTTGGAGACGCTCATTTTCACAAAACACCATCAAAATAAACACTGAACTACATGACATTTCGATCCCGTCCTGTCATGGCTGACATCTCTCGTTAGGAATGATCGGTCATGGAACAGGGGAAAACCGAAACAATCGAAGCGGAAGGCATGGCCAGTTCAGACACGCGTACACTGGAAAAGTGCAACGACCGAGCAATGGATAGTCAACTAGAACCAACGGTTTTCTCGGCGGAGTTCCGTTGGCCGAATGGAAAATCAAGGCCTGAAGCGAGTTGGAGCAGCGACGTGGGGTCTCTTTGATAATCGAACTGGTAAGGAGACGGTTGGAGTTTGAAGTCCGACTCAGGAATCTTTTCTTTTTTCTTCTGGCTGAACTCTAACTGGCGGCGACGGGTGACTGGCCATTGGCTGTGCAAAGGCGACCTGAAAGGTCTTACGACCATGCAATGGCTTGCGAAAGTGGATAAATTAGCGAAGATGTACGACTGGCCAAGCAGATTGCTTTTGTATGCAGCAACAGCGAATTTACGAGGAACAGCGAAGGATTGGTTCGACAGAAGTTTGACTGTCATAGACACGTGGAAGCAACTTTCGGTTAGTTTGCTGAAAAGATATACGCCGAAAATCAACGAAGCAGATGTGCATATTCGACTGATGCAACGAAAACGTCAGAGAAATGAAAGTTTAATGGATTTCCTACATGAAATTTGGAAAATGGGGCGTGATGGTATGCTTAAAGATGAAGCGATTATTAAATATTTCATTATCGGTATGCAGGATGACGAATTATTCTCTTTGCTTCAGTCACAGAAGATCGATAGAATGGATGATCTGGAAGAAAATGTGAAGTGGTGCTTAAATATTCGTGAGTTGAAATCAATTAGTGTCTCTGGTCAACGGCGTGTTAGTGGTTATAAACAGGAAGAAGACAAACGACCAGTGCTAAGTGACTTATCAAAAAAAACTTGTTTTAACTGCAAACAGCCGGGACATATAGTGAGTGATTGCACGAAAGAAAAAGTTTGTTTTAACCGCAACAAAGTTGGACATATGTCGAGGGATTGTCCTCATCCGGGAAAAAAACAGCGATGTCAGTATTGTAATCGAGTGCATCGAAAGGGACCGATAAATTGTGAATTCAGAAAATTCAAAGTGCATCAAGTATTTAGTGAAACTGATAATGAATGTTGTAAGAAAATAATTGTTGATGGAAAGAAATTTGACAGTTACATCGTTAGTGGAGCTCAGTGCTCAATGATTAAAAACAGTGTTGCCAGTAATTTGAAACTTCCAGTAGAACAGTGTAGAAACATGATAACTGGTTTTCTCGGTGGAACATTTGTGGCGAAAAAACAAATGAGAATTAAAATTTGTATTGATGGCGAGGAATTTTAAGGGGTTGTTTGTTATTGTGCCTGATGAGTTTATGAAGAATTCGTTCTTAATTGGGTGTGATATTTTGAGTTACCCTGGACTGATTTTAACAAAACCACAAACATTTAAATTTTACAATCCAAAAAACTGCGCAATCGATTTAAAGAAGAGTTCGGCAATTGGATGAAACTGAAGTTCAATTAGGATTGGAAGAAAGAAATAAAGTAACGATGACGAAACTTCTAAGTACTTATCGAGATCTCTTCGCATCAAATTTTCATGAAATCGGGTGTACTGGATTAACAACGATGCAAATAACGATGAAAACAGATAAGGTGGTACAACAAAAACCGTATCGTATTCCTTACGCGAAGCAAGTGGTAATGGATGAAATCGTACAAGAGTTATGTGACAGTGGAATAATCCAAGAATCAACGTCTGATTTTGCAAGTCCTGCAATCTTAGTGAAAAAGAAGAATGGCCAAGATCGATTGTGTATCGATTTTCGAAAATTGAATAGTGAAACGGCAAAAGAGATGTATCCGACACCAAATATCGAAGAGCAGATACATGAGGCAGCTAAATATAAAATGTTCTGTTTGCTTGATTAAAACAGTGAATATTATCAGGTGCCGATTGAGCCCGAGTCCTTGTATACTGCGTTTATCACTCAAAGTGGTTCATAAGAGTTTATACGAATGCCATTCGGGCTGAAAAATGCTCCGATGGAATTTCAATGGCTAATGGCGAAATGGAAGAAAACTTTATTTAAAGACGATGCTTTAATTTACGTGGATGATATCCTAAATAGCGCGCAAACATTTGAAGGGATGATTGAAGAGTTGGAACGAGTTTTGATTGCCCTAAGAAGAGCAAACCTCACACTAAATTTGCGAAAATGTAGTTTTGCGAAACAAACCATCGAATACTTTGGTCACCAAATAACGCCATCTGGAATACAACCTGGGTATGTGCAGACTCAAGCGATCATGAGTTTTCCTGAGCCTAAGTGCATTAGCGATATTAGACGATTTAATGGTTTAACCAGTTATTTCCGGAAATTTGTTCCGGGTTTCGCCACGATATCCCAACCGCTTCAAACGTTACTGAAGAAGGACTAACCATTCGAGTGGAGTGATGCACAAACAAAAGCATGCGAGGAGTTGAAAATGACCAAAGAGCTTGACCCAATTATGCCCCTCTTAGGTGGATGGTTTAATACAGCTGACTTCGACATCAGAGGTTGAGAGATATTGAGAGAGTATGAGTTTAGTATGAGTTATAAGTGACACGTTAATGGTTTACAAGTGAACCTTGACAGGATTAGCTGCAGCACTCAGAGCTTTCCATTATCGCACCCCTCCAGATCTCTCGTGAATAACCACTATCATAACTTTTCAAACAGGTTTTCCATGTCTATTTTGATCAACTACTTATGATGTTAGTGCAATTACTCAAATTTACACACAGCCTTAGAAATTCATGAGCCATTGTGGCCCGAGCAAACTCCCTGACCCAGTGCCTTCATTGTCAATTCTTCCATTCGCAGCAAGAATAAAAATGGAAGTAAAAATATAAATAGCAGGTAAAAGAACCTCCAACATATCATAATAATCCAAACGACACTGCATTTGAGCCTTCCCCACCCAATCGCAAGATTGCCACTTCATTCAATCCTCTATTCTTGACTGCAGACGCATATCTCGGTGGGCGAGACAGCATGATCTCATGGCCTTTTCGCTCGTATCACGTCTCTGCGCGGCTTTCTGCTTCCCACCGTCGTTTTAGCCACGACACAATATGTCTCGTTAGAAAGGTCTCAATGGCCAAATAACGTTTTTATCAATTTTATCATATTGGGGGACTTTGAATTTCAACCCCCCAACTCAAGTGTAGAAATGAATAAACTTGCATCAGGGAAAAAGGGGGGGTTTCAGGTATTGCAGGAGATCTCCGTGGGGTTCTATTTGATTCATTTAGCTTTGTTTTGTTTTATTTTGTTTGTTCTATCTCAATTGATTGAATAAAGAATTTGTGGCAATAGTGTTGAACTCTTCTTGCAGCGTATGATGTCACAAAAAAAACTGAAGTCCATACTGATGCCAGTGGTCGAAGTCTAGCGGGTGTATTTCTTCAATCTAACAACGAAGGGCAACTCAAACCAGTCGCTTATTAACGCCATCCTGCTGAAAGTCTGATATATGTATGAGGGGTTTCTTATATATCATATATATTAAAATAAAATATTTTTTTAGGTATATTCTTTGCGTATGGGCTTCCAACGGCACTGTTGTTCACTTTGGTCACATTCTTCAGTCATTGTGTAACGCCGTGAGACATTGAAAGTCGAAACAAAACGTTAAGTTCAAAATTTGAATTCATAGCGCCGGCGCTTAGCAATCATATTTTAAAAACTTTAAGCGTTCCAAGGTTTTAGGTGAATAACCTTGCATCAGGGAAAAAGGGGGGTTTCAGGTATTGCAGGAGATCTCCGTGGGGTTCTATTTGATTCATTTAGTTTTGTTTTGTTTTATTTTGTTTGTTCAATCTCAATTGATTGAATAAAGAATTTGTGGCAATAGTGTTGAACTCTTCTTGCAGCGTATGATGTCAAAAAGAAAACTGAAGTCCATACTGATGCCAGTGGTCGAGGTCTAGCGGGTGTATTTCTTCAATCTAACAACGAAGGGCAACTCAAACCAGTCGCTTATTAACGCCATCCTGCTGAGAGTCTGATATATGTATGAGGCGTTTCTTAATATCATATATATTAAAATAAAATATTTTTTTAGGTATATTCTTTGTGTATGGGCTTCCAACGGCACTGTTGTTCACTTTGGTCACATTCTTCAGTCATTGTGTAACGCCGTGAGACATCGAAAGTCGAAACAAAACGTTAAATTCAAAATTTGAATTCATAGCGCCGGCGCTTAGCAATTATATTTTAAAAATTTTAAGCGTTCCAAGGTTTTAGGTGACCAATGCTCTACGAACATCAATATCGAATCAATTTTTACGTGATCCAAGACATACGTGTGAGCGACAACACTGATGTTGGCCTGGGAATAAAACTTAGCAGTCGACAACGAGACAGCGAAGCGAGCAGACGCGACGATCATCTGAAATAGCTTTTGCTTTATATAGTCAATCTGACCACTATTTGATTTTCTCAAGTCATATATACGAATAAATACTGTTATTAAAACAATTCAGAAAAAATCACGCCAAGGTCTTTGATATTAGAAACAGCATTGAGAGGAGAGCCTAGGACACAATAGGAGAAGAGCAAAGGAGATATTTTATGGGTGAAAGACATTTGATGACACTTCGCAACATTCAAAGTGAGGGAATTAGCAGTGCACCAGTTAGCCAAAGTATCCAAATCACACTGCAATATGGTGCAGTCACTAGCGGATTCAATCACTCTGAAAATTTTGAGATCATCAGCGTACAAAAGGCAGGGTGAATTAAAGAGGGAAGGAAGATCATTAATAAACAAAAGGAACAATAAAGGGCCAAGAATGGATCCTTGCGGAACTTCTGAGGTAGGAAAAAAAGGTGTAGAAGAACAAGAGTTAACAGAAACGATATAAGAGCGATCACATACGTAGGAAGAGAACCAACAAAAAAGGGCACCAGAGATACCAAACCCAGCTAGCTTTGATAGAAGAACAGCATGGTTCACAGAATCGAAGGCCTTGGCAAAGTCAGTATAGATGACATCTACTTGCTTTTGCTGGTCGATTGCGGAAGCAACGGTGTTTGACAAAGTCAATAAGTTTGTTATCGTTGATTTACCTTTGATGAATCCATGCTGTTCCCTGGCCAGCAAGGGCTGGACGAAAGGGTACACTCTATTGTAAACGACTCTTTCGAGAAGCTTACTAAAACAAGGTAAAAGGTATATGGGACGGTAATTAGAGATGGAAGAAATATCACCAGCTTTCAGGATGGGAAATACGTTGGTGGATTTCCAAAGGAAAGGGAAGGTTCCGGTTGAAATGCTGAGGTTAAAAATTATTGACAGAGGAACACACAAGGAAGATGAAAGGGATTTGGTGAAAAAATTTGGAATGCCGTCAGCACCGAAGCTAGTGCTTGCATCAAGAGATAACATTAGCAATTCTACTTCTAATGGATTAGTAAAAAAAGCGGAAAGGGTACAATCAGGAACTGGAAAAAGGTTGAAGGCGAAGAGCTATTATGATGGGAGGTAAAGGAAGAAAAAAATTGAGCAAAAAGCTCACAAGTATCTTGAGGTGAGGACGCAGACTTATCATGCAGATACATAGTAGAAGGAATGCCAGAGGAAGTTTTTAGGGATTTAAGATAGGACCAGAAAGGTTTAGGATTGTCAGAGGTAATAGAAGTTTCGACATGCTCTAAATAAGCACGCATAGCATCGTTGGCTGCTCTTTTAGCAGCAGCACGTAATCTTTTAAAATTCAAAAGGTCATCAAGTGAGCCAGACCTTTTGTATTTGCTACGCGCTGCATCTTTCGCTCTAAGAGCAATCGCGACATCAACGGTGAACCACGGAGGGTCGGAACTTCTTTTACAGCGAAAGGAAGGAGTATAACAGGAAATTAAGTTGGACAAGAAGGAATAAAATTTGCAGATAGCATCATCCACACTTAGCCCTTTGAAGAAATTATACCAGTTAGTACAATTTATTTCATTGGACGAAGCAGAATAGTTTGCTTTTTTAAAATTGAAACGAAATCTAGAGGCATGCTTGTCTTTAGACGAACGGTTTATAGTTAACTCTATACAAAGAGGAGGGTGATGAGGATCAGGGCGCACATACGGAGATAGAGAAGGACTCAGGCAGACTGAAGAAGGGTGAAGGTTAGTCAGAACAAGATCGAGAATCCTGTTGTTAGTATTGGGTAAGTTGTTGAGTTGTGAAAGTGAGCAAAGGGACATAAAGGAAGAAGTAGCGATAGAAATATTGTTTGAAGATAAAATACAAGTAAAAGTATTATCTCATTCAAGCGACGGCATATTAAAATCACCTAATAACAGTAAGGAAGCAGAAGGGAAGCGGCGATTAAGGTAGGACGAGAGTTCCGCAAAGAAACGTTCATATACTACGACAGGGCTACTACAAGGGATGTAGATTGAGGAAACAAGCAACACTGTGGCTGGGGAAGGAAAAATACGAACAATCACACATTCAACCGGGGCGGAAGGGATGAAGTCACTGCAGAGCGTTCCGTTCAAAGTTTTAAGTATACCAATTAAAACACCACCTCCTAATGAAAGATTACTCACAGAGTGATTACGGTCCCTGCGAAAAACAGTGTGAAGAGGCAAAATTTCATTGTTAAATATATCCCCAGACAACCAGGTTTCAGTTAGGCAGACAATATCATCAGACGCAATTACAGAAGAGATACTAACATAATTAACCTTGGTCCTCAGACCACGAACGTTCTGATAATATATTTTCAGAGGACGATTCATGTTCTGTTTTTGTTCGATGGTCTGGAACGAAAATTTCTGGCGGGAGTCCTGACAAATTCCTTGACAAATACACCAGTTGGCCAGAAGTTCTTCTTCAGAAGATCGGTAACACCAGTACTGATGGTAATGCAAAAAGATGATATTTGCTGGTCTTCCAGATTGTCCCGTGTAAGCTTACGACACAGCAACAAGCGAGGATTATAGCCCAGTTTAGCTCGTACAGACTCAGCAACTTGTTCAGAAGTGGTTCTGTAAGCGAACCGAGAAACAAATACCTTGAGTGGAGGCACAATCACTTCCAGTTGGGGGATGCTAGAAACAGTATCCATGGCAGCCGGAGCATTATCACCAGTCATCCCGTAGGTCAATTGTACCGAATTTGATGCAACAGCAGAAATATCACGTTGTGGGACTGGTGACGCATGTTTTCGTGGAGCTGGAAGCTTGGATGATGGATCAGTTTGCACCTGGGAGCTCGGAGAATTTATTTGGCGACGATCTTCAGGAGGTACCGATTCCGCTGATGTAATAACAGGCTGAGCTTGAGCGTAAGGCTGTAACAGCTGGGCCCTAGTTGATAGCTGTTGTTGTTTTTGGCTGCGAGTGCAAATTCCAGCTGGTAGAGAAATTTCGAGAGAAACAGGTGAAGCAGGAGGTAAAATCATAGTCGCATCTCAGCCGGTCAGCGCGTCTTGCGAAGTAGATGTAGATGGACGCTCCGTCAACGCAAAACTAAGGAGCTTTTCGGTCTCCTTGCGGGAATCCTCAAGCTGCTTATTCAGAACGTTGAAGGAAGCCTCAAGCGCAGCGAAATTTCGCAGATTGGCCCTGAGTCTCTCAACGTAAGTTAAAATGGAGAACTTCCGGCATTTATCGCAGTAGTAATGGACGCCGGAGTCCGCGCGATTGATGCAATCGCCCACGGGTGCAGTGAAACCTGCACACTTCGCGTGAAATGATAATCCACAAAACCCGAAGCAAGTTATGAGAGGTGTTTTGTCGGCTTTATCGCAACAGGCAGTGGCAGAACAAAGCGACATGATCAAAGAATATGTACAAAAAGTTAGTAGAATAAATTTTGAGTAAATGAAAAACCGAAACGAAAACGTGAGCGTGGTAGCACTTTTATAAGAAAATGTACGATAATGGTAGCACTACGACAAAAAGCTGGCAAGTGTCTAGACTACAAACCACGGCTGCAACACAGCTTAACGAACGATCTGGTTTGAAAGTTTAAAGTTTATAGTGATCACTGTTGGATTAGAAGCTACAAAACTTTGATAGCTTAGGGTTGAATCACTGATGGACTAGGGTGGATTATTTAACTATAGTTTAATCGCAGATTCACGCCATAATAAAAAAGTTTCACTAATGAGCTTTACACTACACAGCGAAGTGGTCCACTAAACTTTTAATCTATTTGAAAAATAATCCACAGTTTGATCACGGTTTCACACCACTTCATACAAATGAATAAAGCACAAGTTCACTCAAGTTCGCTAGGTGGCCAGCAAGAAAAAAGGGAAAGTTTAACGTCTGAGCTTTGAACAAAGCTGTAAATTAGCAAAGCTAATTGAAATCAAATCTTAAGATGAAGATCTTGTCGGAACCATTGAAAAGGAACAATGACGAACAGCGAAACGGCGCGAAAAAACTCGAGAGCGAACGGTTTTGTCAAATCAAATACGTGTGAGCGACAACACTGATGTTGGCCTGGGAATAAAACTTAGCAGTCGACAACGAGACAGCGAAGGGAGCAGACGCGACGATCATCTGAAATAGTTTTTGCTTTTTATAGTCCATCTGACAACTATTTGATTTTCTCAAGTCATATATACGAATAAATACTGTTATTACAACAATTCAGAAGTGGGATAGCCGTGAAGTAGCACAACGCGAGTTGAAATTTGTGGCTAACAAAATAGAACGAGTTAATTGAAAGTGTTTGTTTGTCCAATATAAATATGAGTGATTTGCCCGAATTGGCTGTAATGGAGCTGAAAGCAGCTTGCAAATCGAGGGGAATCATACAAGCTGGGAACAAAAGCGAGCTTGTCGACCGATTACGGGAATTTAATGGAGTGGTGGGTGCCGCGGGAGTGAGCAGCGCAGCGTTTGATGACAACGACGCCGAGCATACGAGTAATGATAGCGATAGCGATGGCGAGAATGAGGCAAACGCAACATTTCTAGGAAGTACTGTGGACGACGACAACAACGAGCAATGTAAAACAACGACGATAGATTCGCAAGCTCATCCGACAACAAGCAATATAGGAAAAGAAACGAGCAGTGGAAAGAAAAATCAAATAACGAAGGCAAACATATCTGCTAATACAAAAGCGATGAAACGTGAACATAAGCATTTTCAGTTCACACCGCGAGATGTAGTAGAGATTTTGCCAGAATTTGATCCCGATGATAAACGAGGTCTTACGAGCACGCAATGGCTTGCGAAAGTGG
The DNA here is from genome assembly GCA_963978885.1 of Nemotelus pantherinus. Lineage (NCBI taxonomy): Eukaryota > Metazoa > Arthropoda > Insecta > Diptera > Stratiomyidae > Nemotelus > Nemotelus pantherinus. The sequence goes on from OZ022264.1 coordinate 144,388,655, forward strand.
ATAAATTTGCGAAGATGTACGACTGGCCAAGCAGATTGTTTTTGTATGCAGCAACAGCGAATTTACGAGGAACAGCGAAGGATTGGTTCGACAGAAGTTTGACTGTCATAGACATGTGGAAGCAACTTTCGGTTAGTTTGCTGGAAAGATATACGCCGAAAATCTACGAAGCAGATGTGCATATTCGACTGATGCAACGAAAACGTTAGAGAAATGAAAGTTTAATGGATTTCCTACATGAAATTTGGAAAATGGGGCGTGATGGTAAGCTTAAAGATGAAGCGATTATTAAATATTTCATTATCGGTATGCAGGATGACGAATTATTCTCTTTGCTTCAGTCACAGAAGATCGATAGAATGGATGATCTGGAAGAAAAAGTGAAGTGGTGCTTAAATATCCGTGAGTTGAAATCCATTAGTGTCGCTTGTCAACGGTATGTTAGTGGTTATAAACAGGAAGAATATTTAACAGTGCTAAGTGACATCACAAAAAACATGTTTTAACTGCAAACAGCCGGACATATAGTGAGTGATTGCACGAAAGAAAAAGTTTGTTTTAACCGCAACAAAGTTGGACATATGTCGAGGAATTGTCCTCAACCGGGAAAAAAACAGCGATGTCAGTATTGTAATCGAGTGCATCGAAAGGGACCGATAAATTGTGAATTCAGAAAATTCGAAGTGCATCAAGTATTTAGTGAAACTGATAATGAATGTTGTAAGAAAATAATTGTTGATGGAAAGAAATTTGACAGTTACATCGTTAGTGGAGCTCAGTGCTCAATGATTAAAAACAGTGTTGCCAGTAATTTGAAACTTCCAGTAGAACAGTGTAGAAACATGATAACTGGTTTTCTCGGTGGAACATTTGTGGCGAAAAAACAAATGAGAATTAAAATTTGTGTTGATGGCGAGGAATTTTAAGGGGTTGTTTGTTATTGTGCCTGATGAGTTTATGAAGAATTCGTTGTTAATTGGGTGTGATATTTTGAGTTACCCTGGACTGATTTTAACAAAAACACAAACATTTAAATTTTACAATCAAAAAAACTGCGCAATCGATTAAAAGAAGAGTTCGGCAATTGGATGAAACTGAAGTTCAATTAGGATTGGAAGAAAGAGATAAAGTAACGATGACGAAACTTCTAAATGCTTATCGAGATCTGTTCGCATCAAATTTTCATTAAATCGGGTGTACTGGATTAACAACGATGCAAATAACGATGAAAACAGATAAGGTGGTACAACAAAAACCGTATCGTATTCCTTACGCGAAGCAAGTGGTAATGGATGAAATCGTACAAGAGTTATGTGACAGTGGAATAATCCAAGAATCAACGTCTGATTTTGCAAGTCCTGCAATCTTAGTGAAAAAGAAGAATGGCCAAGATCGATTGTGTATCGATTTTCGAAAATTGAATAGTGAAACGGCAAAAGAGATGTATCCGACACCAAATATCGAAGAGCAGATACATGAGGCAGCTAAATATAAAATGTTCTGTTTGCTTGATTAAAACAGTGAATATTATCAGGTGCCGATTGAGCCCGAGTCCTTGTATACTGCGTTTATCACTCAAAGTGGTTCATAAGAGTTTCTAAGAATGCCATTCGGGCTGAAAAATGCTCCGATGGAATTTCAATGGCTAATGGCGAAATGGAAGAAAACTTTATTTAAAGACGATGCTTTAATTTACGTGGATGATATCCTAAATGGCGCGCACACATTTGAAGGGATGATTGAAGAGTTGGAACGAGTTTTGATTGCCCTAAGAAGAGCAAACCTCACACTAAATTTGCGAAAATGTAGTTTTGCGAAACAAACCATCGAATACTTTGGTCACGAAATAACGCCATCTGGAATACAACCTGGGTATGTGAAGACTCAAGCGATCATGAGTTTTCCTGAGCCTAAGTGCATTAGCGATATTAGACGATTTAATGGTTTAACCAGTTATTTCCGGAAATTTGTTCCGGGTTTCGTCACGATATCCCAACCGCTTCAAACGTTACTGAAGAAGGACCAACCATTCGAGTGGAGTGATGCACAAACAAAAGCATGCGAGGAGTTGAAAATGATGACCAAAGAGCTTGACCCAATTATGCCCCTCTTAGGTGGATGGTTTAATACAGCTGACTTCGACATCAGAGGTTGAGAGATATTGAGAGAGTATGAGTTTAGTATGAGTTATAAATGACACGTTAATGGTCTACAAGTGAACCTTGACAGGATTAGCTGCAGCACTCAGAGCTTTCCATTATCGCACCCCTCCAGATCTCTCGTGAATAACCACTATCATAACTTTTCAAACAGGTTTTCCATGTCTATTTTGATCAACTACTTATGATGTTAGTGCAATTACTCAAATTTACACACAGCCTTAGAAATTCATCAGCCATTGTGGCCCGAGCAAACTCCCTGACCCAGTGCCTTCATTGTCAATTCTTCCATTCGCAGCAAGAATAAAAATGGAAGTAAAAATATAAATAGCAGGTAAAAGAACCTCCAACATATCATAATAATCCAAACGACACTGCATTTGAACCTTCCCCACCCAATCGCAAGATTGCCACTTCATTCAATCCTCAATTCTTGACTGCAGACGCATATCTCGGTGGGCGAGACAGCATGATCTCATGTCCTTTTCGCTCGTATCACGTCTCTGCGCGGCTTTCTGCTTCCCACCTTCGTTTTAGCCACGACACAATGTGTCTCGTTAGAAAGGTCTCAATGGCCAAATAACGTTTTTATCAATTTTATCATATTGGGGGACTTTGAATTTCAACCCCCCAACTCAAGTGTAGATGTGAATAAACTTGCGTCAGGGAAAAAGAGGGGGTTTCAGGTATTGCAGGAGATCTCCGTGGGGTTCTATTTGATTCATTTAGCTTTGTTTTGTTATATTTTGTTTGTTCTATCTCAATTGATTGAATAAAGAATTTGTGGCAATAGTGTTGAACTCTTCTTGCAGCGTATGATGTCACAAAAAAAACTGAAGTCCATACTGATGCCAGTGGTCGAGGTCTAGCGGGTGTATTTCTTCAATCTTACAACGAAGGGCAACTCAAACCAGTCGCTTATTAACGCCATCCTGCTGAGAGTCTGATATATGTATGAGGGGTTTCTTATATATCATATATATTAAAATAAAATATTTTTTTAGGTATATTCTTTGTGTATGGGCTTCCAACGGCACTGTTGTTCACTTTGGTCACATTCTTCAGTCATTGTGTAACGCCGTGCGACATTGAAAGTCGAAACAAAACGTTAAATTCAAAATTTGAATTCATAGCGCCGGCGCTTAGCAATTATATTTTAAAAACTTTAAGCGTTCCAAGGTTTTAGGTGACCAATGCTCTACAAGCATCAATATCGAATCAATTTTTACGTGATCCAAGACATACGTGTGAGCGACAACACTGATGTTGGCCTGGGAATAAAACTTAGCAGTCGACAACGAGACAGCGAAGCGAGCAGACGCGATGATCATCTGAAATAGTTTTTGCTTTATATAGTCAATCTGACAACTATTTGATTTTCTCAAGTCATATATACGAATAAATACTGTTATTACAACAATTCAGAAGTGGGATAACCGTGAAGTAGCACAACGCGAGTTGAAATTTGTGGCTAACAAAATAGAACGAGTTAATTGAAAGTGTTTGCTTGTCCAATATAAATATGAGTGATTTGCCCGAATTGGCTGTAATGGAGCTGAAAGCAGCTTGCAAAGCGAGGGGAATCATACAAGCTGGGAACAAAAGCGAGCTTGTCGACCGATTACGGGAATTCAATGGAGTGGTGGGTGCCGCGGGAGTGAGCAGCGCAGCGTTTGAAGACAACGACGCCGAGCATACGAGTAATGATAGCGATAGCGATGGCGAGAATGAGGCAAACGCAACATTTCTAGGAAGTACTGTGGACGACGACAACAACGAGCAATGTAAAACAACGACGATAGATTCGCAAGCTCATCCGACAACAAGCAATATAGGAAAAGAAACGAGCAGTGGAAAGAAAAATCAAATAACGAAGGCAAACATATCTACTAATACAAAAGCGATGAAACGTGAACATAAGCATTTTCAGTTCACACCACGAGATGTTGTAGAGATTTTGCCAGAATTTGATCCCGATGATAAACGAGGTCTTACGATCACGCAATGGCTTGCGAAAGTGGATAAATAAGCGAAGATGTACGAGTGGCCAAGCAGATTGCTTTTGTATGCAGCAACAGCGAATTGACGAGGAACAGCGAAGGATTGGTTCGACAGAAGTTTGACTGTCATAGACACGTGGAAACAACTTTCGGTTAGTTTGCTGGAAAGATATACGCCGAAAATCAACGAAGCAGATGTGCATATTCGACTGATGCAACGAAAACGTCAGAGAAATGAAAGTTTAATGGATTTCCTACATGAAATTTGGAAAATGGGGCGTGATGGTATGCTTAAAGATGAAGCGATTATTAAATATTTCATTAACGGTATGCAGGATGACGAATTATTCTCTTTGCTTCAGTCACAGAAGATCGATAGAATGGATGATCTGGAAGAAAATGTGAATAGGTGCTTAAATATCCGTGAGTTGAAATCAATTAGTGTCTCTGGTCAACGGCGTGTTAGTGGTTATAAACAGGAAGAAGACAAACGACCAGTGCTAAGTGACTTATCACAAAATACATGTTTTAACTGCAAACAGCCGGGACATATAGTGAGTGATTGCACGAAAGAAAAAGTTTGTTTTAACCGCAACAAAGTTGGACATATGTCGAGGGATTGTCCTCATCCGGGAAAAAAACAGCGATGTCAGTATTGTAATCGAGTGCATCGAAAGGGACCGATAAATTGTGAATTCAGAAAATTCGAAGTGCATCAAGTATTTAGTGAAACTGATAATGAATGTTGTAAGAAAATAATTGTTGATGGAAAGAAATTTGACAGTTACATCGTTAGTGGAGCTCAGTGCTCAATGATTAAAAACAGTGTTGCCAGTAATTTGAAACTTCCAGTAGAACAGTGTAGAAACATGATAACTGGTTTTCTCGGTGGAACATTTGTGGCGAAAAAACAAATGAGAATTAAAATTTGTATTGATGGCGAGGAATTTTAAGGGGTTGTTTGTTATTGTGCCTGATGAGTTTATGAAGAATTCGTTGTTAATTGGGTGTGATATTTTGAGTAACCCTGGACTGATTTTAACAAAAACACAAACATTTAAATTTTACAATCCAAAAAACTGCGCAATCGATTAAAAGAAGAGTTCGGCAATTGGATGAAACTGAAGTTCAATTAGGATTGGAAAAAAGAGATGACGAAACTTCTAAATGCTTATCGAGATCTCTTCGCATCAAATTTTCATGAAATCGGGTGTACTGGATTAACAACGATGCAAATAACGATGAAAACAGATAAGGTGGTACAACAAAAACCGTATCGTATTCCTTCCGCGAAGCAAGTGGTAATGGATGAAATCGTACAAGAGTTATGTGACAGTGGAGTAATCCAAGAATCAACGTCTGGTTTTGCAAGTCCTGCAATCTTAGTGAAAAAGAAGAATGGCCAAGATCGATTGTGTATCGATTTTCGAAAATTGAATAGTGAAACGGCAAAAGAGATGTATCCGACACCAAATATCGAAGAGCAGATACATGAGGCAGCTAAATATAAAATGTTCTGTTTGCTTGATTAAAACAGTGAATATTATCAGGTGCCGATTGAGCCCGAGTCCTTGTATACTGCGTTTATCACTCAAAGTGGTTCATAAGAGTTTCTAAGAATGCCATTCGGGCTGAAAAATGCTCCGATGGAATTTCAATGGCTAATGGCGAAATGGAAGAAAACTTTATTTAAAGACAATGCTTTAATTTACGTGGATGATATCCTAAATGGCGCGCACACATTTGAAGGGATGATTGAAGAGTTGGAACGAGTTTTGATTGCCCTAAGAAGAGCAAACCTCACACTAAATTTGCGAAAATGTAGTTTTGCGAAACAAACCATCGAATATTTTGGTCACCAAATAACGCCATCTGGAATACAACCTGGGTATGTGAAGACTCAAGCGATCATGAGTTTTCCTGAGCCTAAGTGCATTAGCGATATTAGACGATTTAATGGTTTAACCAGTTATTTCCGGAAATTTGTTCCGGGTTTCGCCACGATATCCCAACCGCTTCAAACGTTACTGAAGAAGGACCAACCATTCGAGTGGAGTGATGCACAAACAAAAGCATGCGAGGAGTTGAAAATGATGACCAAAGAGCTTGACCCAATTATGCCCCTCTTAGGTGGATGGTTTAATACAGCTGACTTCGACATCAGAGGTTGAGAGATATTGAGAGAGTATGAGTTTAGTATGAGTTATAAATGACACGTTAATGGTCTACAAGTGAACCTTGACAGGATTAGCTGCAGCACTCAGAGCTTTCCATTATCGCACCCCTCCAGATCTCTCGTGAATAACCACTATCATAACTTTTCAAACAGGTTTTCCATGTCTATTTTGATCAACTACTTATGATGTTAGTGCAATTACTCAAATTGACACACAGCCTTAGAAATTCATGAGCCATTGTGGCCCGAGCAAACTCCCTGACCCAGTGCCTTCATTGTCAATTCTTCCATTCGCAGCAAGAATAAAAATGGAAGTAAAAATATAAATAGCAGGTAAAAGAACCTCCAACATATCATAATAATCCAAACGACACTGCATTTGAACCTTCCCCACCCAATCGCAAGATTGCCACTTCATTCAATCCTCAATTCTTGACTGCAGACGCATATCTCGGTGGGCGAGAGAGCATGATGAAAAAGGGGGGGTTTTAGGTATTGCAGGAGATCTCCGTGGGGTTCTATTTGATTCATTTAGCTTTGTTTTGTTTTATTTTGTTTGTTCTATCTCAATTGATTGAATAAAGAATTTGTGGCAATAGTGTTGAACTCTTCTTGCAGCGTATGATGTCACAAAAAAAACTGAAGTCCATACTGATGCCAGTGGTCGAGGTCTAGCGGGTGTATTTCTTCAATCTTACAACGAAGCGCAACTCAAACCAATCGCTTATTAACGCCATCCTGCTGAGAGTCTGATATATGTATGAGGGGTTTCTTATATATGATATATATTAAAATAAAATATTTTTTTAGGTATATTCTTTGTGTATGGGCTTCCAACGGCACTGTTGTTCACTTTGGTCACATTCTTCAGTCATTGTGTAACGCCGTGAGACATCGAAAGTCGAAACAAAACGTTATATTCAAAATTTGAATTCATAGCGCCGGCGCTTAGCAATTATATTTTGAAAACTTTAAGCGTTCCAAGGTTTTAGGTGAATAACCTTGCATCAGGGAAAAAGGGGGGTTTCAGGTATTGCAGGAGATCTCCGTGGGGTTCTGTTTGATTCATTTATTTTTGTTTTGTTTTATTTTGTTTGTTCAATCTCAATTGATTGAATAAAGAATTTGTGGCAATAGTGTTGAACTCTTCTTGCAGCGTATGATGTCAAAAAGAAAACTGAAGTCCATACTGATGCCAGTGGTCAAGGTCTAGATGGTGTATTTCTTCAATCTAACAACGAAGGGCAACTCAAACCAGTCGCTTATTAACGCCATCCTGCTGAGAGTCTGATATATGTATGAGGGGTTTCTTATATATCATATATATTAAAATAAAATATTTTTTAGGTATATTCTATGTGTATGGGCTTTTAACGGCACTGTTGTTCACTTTGGTCACATTCTTCAGTCATTGTGTAACGCCGTGAGACATCGAAAGTCGAAACAAAACGTTAAATTCAAAATTTGAATTCATAGCGCCGGCGCTTAGCAATTATATTTTGAAAACTTTAAGCGTTCCAAGGTTTTAGGTGAATAACCTTGCATCAGGGAAAAAGGGGGGTTTCAGGTATTGCAGGAGATCTCCGTGGGGTTCTATTTGATTCATTTAGTTTTGTTTTGTTTTATTTTGTTTGTTAAATCTCAATTGATTGAATAAAGAATTTGTGGCAATAGTGTTGACCTCTTCTTGCAGCGTATGATGTCAAAAAGAAAACTGAAGTCCATACTGATGCCAGTGGTCGAGGTCTAGCTTGTGTATTTCTTCAATCTAACAACGAAGGGCAACTCAAACCAGTCGCTTATTAACGCCATCCTGCTGAGAGTCTGATATATGTATGAGGGGTTTCTTATATATCATATATATTAAAATAAAATATTTTTTTAGGTATATTCTTTGTGTATGGTCTTCCAACGGCACTGTTGTCCACTTTGGTCACATTTTTCAGTCATTGTGTAAAGCCGTGAGACATTGAAAGTCGAAACAAAACGTTAAATTCAAAATTTGAATTCATAGCGCCGGCGCTTAGCAATTATATTTTGAAAACTTTAAGCGTTCCAAGGTTTTAGGTGAATAACCTTGCATCAGGGAAAAAGGGGGGTTTCAGGTATTGCAGGAGATCTCCGTGGGGTTCTATTTGATTCATTTAGTTTTGTTTTGTTTTATTTTGTTTGTTAAATCTCAATTGATTGAATAAAGAATTTGTGGCAATAGTGTTGACCTCTTCTTGCAGCGTATGATGTCAAAAAGAAAACTGAAGTCCATACTGATGCCAGTGGTCGAGGTCTAGCTTGTGTATTTCTTCAATCTAACAACGAAGGGCAACTCAAACCAGTCGCTTATTAACGCCATCCTGCTGAGAGTCTGATATATGTATGAGGGGTTTCTTATATATCATATATATTAAAATAAAATATTTTTTTAGGTATATTCTTTGTGTATGGGCTTCCAACGGCACTGTTGTTCACTTTGGTCACATTCTTCAGTCATTGTGTAACGCCGTGCGACATTGAAAGTCGAAACAAAACGTTAAATTCAAAATTTGAATTCATAGCGCCGGCGCTTAGCAATTATATTTTAAAAACTTTAAGCGTTCCAAGGTTTTAGGTGACCAATGCTCTACAAGCATCAATATCGAATCAATTTTTACGTGATCCAAGACATACGTGTGAGCGACAACACTGATGTTGGCCTGGGAATAAAACTTAGCAGTCGACAACGAGACAGCGAAGCGAGCAGACGCGATGATCAGCTGAAATAGTTTTTGCTTTATATAGTCAATCTGACAACTATTTGATTTTCTCAAGTCATATATACGAATAAATACTGTTATTACAACAATTCAGAAGTGGGATAGCCGTGAAGTAGCACAACGCGAGTTGAAATTTGTGGCTAACAAAATAGAACGAGTTAATTGAAAGTGTTTGCTTGTCCAATATAAATATGAGTGATTTGCCCGAATTGGCTGTAATGGAGCTGAAAGCAGCTTGCGAGGGGAATCATACAAGCTGGGAACAAAAGCGAGCTTGTCGACCGATTACGGGAATTCAATGGTGTGGTGGGTGCCGCGGGAGTGAGCAGCGCAGCGTTTGATGACAACGACGCCGAGCATACGAGTAATGATAGCGATAGCGATGGCGAGAATGAGGCAAACGCAACATTTCTAGGAAGTACTGTGGACGACGACAACAACGAGCAATGTAAAACAACAACGATAGATTCGCAAGCTCATCCGACAACAAGCAATATAGGAAAAGAAACGAGCAGTGGAAAGAAAAATCAAATAACGAAGGCAAACATATCTGCTAATACAAAAGCGATGAAACGTGAACATAAGCATTTTCAGTTCACACCACGAGATGTAGTAGAGATTTTGCCAGAATTTGATACCGATGATAAACGAGGTCTTACGATCACGCAATGGCTTGCGAAAGTGGATAAATTAGTGAAGATGTACGACTGGCCAAGCAGATTGCTTTTGTATGCAGCAACAGCGAATTGACGAGGAACAGCGAAGGATTGGTTTGACAGAAGTTTTACTGTCAAAGACACGTGGAAACAACTTTCGGTTAGTTTGCTGGAAAGATATACGCCGAAAATCAACGAAGCAGATGTGCATATTCGACTGATGCAACGAAAACGTCAGAGAAATGAAAGTTTAATGGATTTCCTACATGAAATTTGGAAAATGGGGCGTGATGGTAAGCTTAAAGATGAAGCGATTATTAAATATTTCATTATCGGTATGCAGGATGACGAATTATTCTCTTTGCTTCAGTCACAGAAGATCGATAGAATGGATGATCTGGAAGAAAATGTGAAGTGGTGCTTAAATATTCGTGAGTTGAAATCAATTAGTGTCTCTGGTCAACGGCGTGTTAGTGGTTATAAACAGGAAGAAGACAAACGACCAGTGCTAAGTGACTTATCACAAAAAACATGTTTTAACTGCAAACAGCCGGGACATATAGTGAGTGATTGCACGAAAGAAGAAGTTTGTTTTAACCGCAACAAAGTTGGACATATGTCGAGGGATTGTCCTCATCCGGGAAAAAAACAGCGATGTCAGTATTGTAATCGAGTGCATCGAAAGGGACCGATAAATTGTGAATTCAGAAAATTCGAAGTGCATCAAGTATTTAGTGAAACTGATAATGAATGTTGTAAGAAAATAATTTTTGATGGAAAGAAATTTGACAGTTACATCGTTAGTGGAGCTCAGTGCTCAATGATTAAAAACAGTGTTGCCAGTAATTTGAAACTTCCAGTAGAACAGTGTAGAAACATGATAACTGGTTTTCTCGGTGGAACATTTGTGGCGAAAAAACAAATGAGAATTAAAATTTGTATTGATGGCGAGGAATTTTAAGGGGTTGTTTGTTATTGTGCCTGATGAGTTTATGAAGAATTCGTTCTTAATTGGGTGTGATATTTTGAGTTACCCTGGTCTGATTTTAACAAAAACACAAACATTTAAATTTTACAATCCAAAAAACTGCGCAATCGATTAAAAGAAGAGTTCGGCAATTGGATGAAACTGAAGTTCAATTAGGATTGGAAGAAAGAGATAAAGTAACGATGACGAAACTTCTAAGTACTTATCAAGATCTCTTCGCATCAAATTTTCATGAAATGGGGTGTACTGGATTAACAACGATGCAAATAACGATGAAAACAGATAAGGTGGTACAACAAAAACCGTATCGTATTCCTTACGCGAAGCAAGTGGTAATGGATGAAATCGTACAAGAGTTATGTGACAGTGGAATAATCCAAGAATCAACGTCTGATTTTGCAAGTCCTGCAATCTTAGTGAAAAAGAAGAATGGCCAAGATCGATTGTGTATCGATTTTCGAAAATTGAATAGTGAAACGGCAAAAGAGATGTATCCGACACCAAATATCGAAGAGCAGATACATGAGGCAGCTAAATATAAAATGTTCTGTTTGCTTGATTAAAACAGTGAATATTATCAGGTGCCGATTGAGCCCGAGTCCTTGTATACTGCGTTTATCACTCAAAGTGGTTCATAAGAGTTTCTACGAATGCCATTCGGGCTGAAAAATGCTCCGATGGAATTTCAATGGCTAATGGCGAAATGGAAGAAAACTTTATTTAAAGACGATGCTTTAATTTACGTGGATGATATCCTAAATAGCGCGCAAACATTTGAAGGGATGATTGAAGAGTTGGAACGAGTTTTGATTGCCCTAAGAAGAGCAAACCTCACACTAAATTTGCGAAAATGTAGTTTTGCGAAACAAACCATCGAATACTTTGGTCACCAAATAACGCCATCTGGAATACAACCTGGGTATGTGAAGACTCAAGCGATCATGAGTTTTCCTGAGACTAAGTGCATTAGCGATACTAGACGATTTAATGGTTTAACCAGTTATTTCCGGAAATTTGTTCCGGGTTTCGCCACGATACCCCAACCGCTTCAAACGTTGCTGAAGAAGGACCAACCATTCGAGTGGAGTGATGCACAAACAAAAGCATGCGAGGAGTTGAAAATGATGACCAAAGAGCTTGACCCAATTATGCCCCTCTTAGGTGGATGGTTTAATACAGCTGACTTCGACATCAGAGGTTGAGATATATTGAGAGAGTATGAGTTTAGTATGAGTTATAAATGACACGTTAATGGTCTACAAGTGAACCTTGACAGGATTAGCTGCAGCCCTCAGAGCTTTCCATTATCGCACCCCTCCAGATCTCTCGTGAATAACCACTATCATAACTTTTCAAACAGGTTTTCCATGTCTATTTTGATCAACTACTTATGATGTTGGTGCAATTACTCAAATTGACACACAGCCTTAGAAATTCATGAGCCATTGTGGCCCGAGCAAACTCCCTGACCCAGTGCCTTCATTGTCAATTCTTCCATTCGCAGCAAGAATAAAAATGGAAGTAAAAATATAAATAGCAGGTAAAAGAACCTCCAACATATCATAATAATCCAAACGACACTGCATTTGAGCCTTCCCCACCCAATCGCAAGATTGCCACTTCATTCAATCCTCTATTCTTGACTGCAGACGCATATCTCGGTGGGTGAGACAGCATGATCTCATGGCCTTTTCGCTCGTATCACGTCTCTGCGCGGCTTTCTGCTTCCCACCTTCGTTTTAGCCACGACACAATGTGTCTCGTTAGAAAGGTCTCAATGGCCAAATAACGTTTTTATCAATTTAATCATATTGGGGGACTTTGAATTTCAACCCCCCAACTCAAGTGTAGAAATGAATAAACTTGCATCAGGGAAAAGGGGGGGGGGGGGGTTTCAGGTATTGCAGGAGATCTCCGTGGGGTTCTATTTGATTCATTTAGCTTTGTTTTGTTTTATTTTGCTTGTTCTATCTCAATTGATTGAATAAAGAATTTGTGGCAATAGTGTTGAACTCTTCTTGCAGCGTATGATGTCACAAAAAAAATTGAAGTCCATACTTGTCTTTAGACGAACGGTTTATAGTTAACTCTATACAAAGAGGAGGGTGATGAGGATCAGGGCGCACATACGGAGATAGAGAAGGACTCAGGCAGACTGAAGAAGGGTGAAGGTTAGTCAGAACAAGATCGAGAATCCTGTTGTTAGTATTGGGTAAGTTGTTGAGTTGTGAAAGTGAGCAAAGGGACATAAAGGAAGAAGTAGCGATAGAAATATTGTTTGAAGATAAAATACAAGAAAAAGTATTATCTCATTCAAGCGACGGCATATTAAAATCACCTAATAACAGTAAGGAAGCAGAAGGGAAGCGGCGATTAAGGTAGGACGAGAGTTCCGCAAAGAAACGTTCATATACTACGACAGGGCTACTACAAGGGATGTAGATTGAGGAAACAAGCAACACTGTGGCTGGGGAAGGAAAAATACGAACAATCACACATTCAACCGGGGCGGAAGGGATGAAGTCACTGCAGAGCGTTCCGTTCAAAGTTTTAAGTATACCAATTAAAACACCACCTCCTAATGAAAGATTACTCACAGAGTGATTACGGTCCTTGCGAAAAACAGTGTGAAGAGGCAAAATTTCATTGTTAAATATATCCCCAGACAACCAGGTTTCAGTTAGGCAGACAATATCATCAGACGCAATTACAGAAGAGATATTAACATAATTAACCTTGGTCCTCAGACCACGAACGTTCTGATAATATATTTTCAGAGGACGATTCACGTTCTGTTTTTATTCGATGGTCTGGAACGAAAATTTCTGGCGGGAGTCCTGACAAATTCCTTGACAAATACACCAGTTGGCCAGAAGTTCTTCTTCAGAAGATCGGTAACACCAGTACTGATGGTAATGCAAAAAGATGATATTTGCTGGTCTTCCAGATTGTCCCGTGTAAGCTTACGACACAGCAACAAGCGAGGATTATAGCCCAGTTTAGCTCGTACATACTCAGCAACTTGTTCAGAAGTGGTTCTGTAAGCGAACCGAGAAACAAATACCTTGAGTGGAGGCACAATCACTTCCAGTTGGGGGATGCTAGAAACAGTATCCATGGCAGCCGGAGCATTATCACCAGTCATCCCGTAGGTCAATTGTACCGAATTTGATGCAACAGCAGAAATATCACGTTGTGGGACTGGTGACGCATGTTTTCGTGGAGCTGGAAGCTTGGATGATGGATCAGTTTGCACCTGGGAGCTCGGAGAATTTATTTGGCGACGATCTTCAGGAGGTACCGATTCCGCTGATGTAATAACAGGCCGAGCTTGAGCGTAAGGCTGTAACAGCTGGGCCCTAGTTGATAGCTGTTGTTGTTTTTGGCTGCGAGTGCAAATTCCAGCTGGTAGAGAAATTTCGAGAGAAACAGGTGAAGCAGGAGGTAAAATCATAGTCGCATCTCAGCCGGTCAGCGCGTCTTGCGAAGTAGATGTAGATGGACGCTCCATCAACGCAAAACTAAGGAGCTTTTCGGTCTCCTTGCGGGAATCCTCAAGCTGCTTATTCAGAACGTTGAAGGAAGCCTCAAGCGCAGCGAAATTTCGCAGATTGGCCCTGAGTCTCTCAACGTAAGTTAAAATGGAGAACTTCCGGCATTTATCGCAGTAGTAATGGATGCCGGAGTCCGCGCGATTGATGCAATTGCCCACGGGTGCAGTGAAACCTGCACACTTCGCGTGAAATGATAATCCACAAAACCCGAAGCAAGTTATGAGAGGTGTTTTGTCGGCTTTATCGCAACAGGCAGTGGCAGAACAGAGCGACATGATCAAAGAATATGTACAAAAAGTTAGTAGAATAAATTTTGAGTAAATGAAAAACCGAAACGAAAACGTGAGCGTGGTAGCACTTTTATAAGAAAATGTACGATAATGGTAGCACTACGACAAAAAGCTGGCAAGTGTCTAGACTACAAACCACGGCTGCAACACAGCTTAACGAACGATCTGGTTTGAAAGTTTAAAGTTTATAGTGATCACTGTTGGATTAGAAGCTACAAAACTTTGATAGCTTAGGGTTGAATCACTGATGGACTAGGGTGGATGATTTAACTATAGTTTAACCGCAGATTCACGCCATAACAAAAAAGTTTCACTAATGAGCTTTACACTACACAGCGAAGTGGTCCACTAAACTTTTAATCTATTTGAAAAATAATCCACAGTTTGATCACGGTTTCACACCACTTCATACAAATGAATAAAGCACAAGTTCACTCAAGTTCGCTAGGTGGCCAGCAAGAAAAAAGGGAAAGTTTAACGTCTGAGCTTTTAACAAAGCTGGAAATTAGCAAAGCTAATTGAAATCAAATCTTAAGATGAAGATCTTGTCGGAACCATTGAAAAGGAACAATGACGAACAGCGAAATGGCGCGAAAAAACTCGAGAGCGAACGGTTTTGTCAAATCAAATACGTGTGAGTGACAACACTGATGTTGGCCTGGGAATAAAACTTAGCAGTCGACAACGAGACAGCGAAGGGAGCAGACGCGACGATCATCTGAAATAGTTTTTGCTTTTTATAGTCCATCTGACAACCATTTGATTTTCTCAAGTCATATATACGAATAAATACTGTTATTACAACAATTCAGAAGTGGGATAGCCGTGAAGTAGCACAACGCGAGTTGAAATTTGTGGCTAACAAAATAGAACGAGTTAATTGAAAGTGTTTGTTTGTCCAATATAAATATGAGTGATTTGCCCGAATTGGCTGTAATGGAGCTGAAAGCAGCTTGCAAATCGAGGGGAATCATACAAGCTGGGAACAAAAGCGAGCTTGTCGACCGATTACGGGAATTCAATGGAGTGGTGGGTGCCGCGGGAGTGAGCAGCGCAGCGTTTGATGACAACGACGCCGAGCATACGAGTAATGATAGCGATAGCGATGGCGAGAATGAGGCAAACGCAACATTTCTAGGAAGTACTGTGGACGACGACAACAACGAGCAATGTAAAACAACGACGATAGATTCGCAAGCTCATCCGACAACAAGCAATATAGGAAAAGGAACGAGCAGTGGAAAGAAAAATCAAATAACGAAGGCAAACATATCTACTAATACAAAAGCGATGAAACGTGAACATAAGCATTTTCAGTTCACACCACGAGATGTAGTAGAGATTTTGCCAGAATTTGATCCCGATGATAAACGAGGTCTTACGAGCACGCAATGGCTTGCGAAAGTGGATAAATTTGTGAAGATGTACGACTGGCCAAGCAGATTACTTTTGTATGCAGCAACAGCGAATTTACGAGGAACAGCGAAGGATTGGTTCGACAGAAGTTTGACTGTCATAGACATGTGGAAGCAACTTTCGGTTAGTTTGCTGGAAAGATATACGCCGAAAATCTACGAAGCAGATGTGCATATTCGACTGATGCAACGAAAACGTTAGAGAAATGAAAGTTTAATGGATTTCCTACATGAAATTTGGAAAATGGGGCGTGATGGTAAGCTTAAAGATGAAGCGATTATTAAATATTTCATTATCGGTATGCAGGATGACGAATTATTCTCTTTGCTTCAGTCACAGAAGATCGATAGAATGGATGATCTGGAAGAAAAAGTGAAGTGGTGCTTAAATATCCGTGAGTTGAAATCCATTAGTGTCGCTTGTCAACGGTATGTTAGTGGTTATAAACAGGAAGAATATTTAACAGTGCTAAGTGACATCACAAAAAACATGTTTTAACTGCAAACAGCCGGGACATATAGTGAGTGATTGCACGAAAGAAAAAGTTTGTTTTAACCGCAACAAAGTTGGACATATGTCGAGGGATTGTCCTCATCCGGGAAAAAAACAGCGATGTCAGTATTGTAATCGAGTGCATCGAAAGGGACCGATAAATTGTGAATTCAGAAAATTCGAAGTGCATCAAGTATTTAGTGAAACTGATAATGAATGTTGTAAGAAAATAATTGTTGATGGAAAGAAATTTGACAGTTACATCGTTAGTGGAGCTCAGTGCTCAATGATTAAAAACAGTGTTGCCAGTAATTTGAAACTTCCAGTAGAACAGTGTAGAAACATGATAACTGGTTTTCTCGGTGGAACATTTGTGGCGAAAATAAACATATGAGAATTAAAATTTGTATTGATGGCGAGGAATTTTAAGGGGTTGTTTGTTATTGTGCCTGATGAGTTTATGAAGAATTCGTTCTTAATTGGGTGTGATATTTTGAGTTACCCTGGACTGATTTTAACAAAAACACAAACATTTAAATTTTACAATCCAAAAAATTGCACAATCGAGAGTTCGGCAATTGGATGAAACTGAAGTTCTATTAGGATTGGAAGAAAGAGATAAAGTAACGATGACGAAACTTCTAAATGCTTATCGAGATCTCTTCGCATCAAATTTTCATTAAATCGGGTGTACTGGATTAACGACGATGCAAATAACGATGAAAACAGATAAGGTGGTACAACAAAAACCGTATCGTATTCCTTACGCGAAGCAAGTGGTAATGGATGAAATCGTACAAGAGTTATGTGACAGTGGAATAATCCAAGAATCAACGTCTGATTTTGCAAGTCCTGCAATCTTAGTGAAAAAGAAGAATGGCCAAGATCGATTGTGTATCGATTTTCGAAAATTGAATAGTGAAACGGCAAAAGAGATGTATCCGACACCAAATATCGAAGAGCAGATACATGAGGCAGCTAAATATAAAATGTTCTGTTTGCTTGATTAAAACAGTGAATATTATCAGGTGCCGATTGAGCCCGAGTCCTTGTATACTGCGTTTATCACGCAAAGTGGCTCATAAGAGTTTCTACGAATGCCATTCGGGCTGAAAAATGCTCCGATGGAATTTCAATGGCTAATGGCGAAATGGAAGAAAACTTTATTTAAAGACGATGCTTTAATTTACGTGGATGATATCCTAAATAGCGCGCAAACATTTGAAGGGATGATTGAAGAGTTTGAACGAGTTTTGATTGCCCCAAGAAGAGCAAACCTCACACTAAATTTGCGAAAATGTAGTTTTGCGAAACAAACCATCGAATACTTTGGTCACCAAATAACGCCATCTGGAATACAACCTGGGTATGTGAAGACTCAAGCGATCATGAGTTTTCCTGAGCCTAAGTGCATTAGCGATATTAGACGATTTAATGGTTTAACCAGTTATTTCCGGAAATTTGTTCCGGGTTTCGCCACGATATCCCAACCGCTTCAAACGTTACTGAAGAAGGACCAACCATTCGAGTGAAGTGATGCACAAACAAAAGCATGCGAGGAGTTGAAAATGATGACCAAAGAGCTTGACCCAATTATGCCCCTCTTAGGTGGATGGTTTAATACAGCTGACTTCGACATCAGAGGTTGAGAGATATTGAGAGAGTATGAGTTTAGTATGAGTTATAAATGACACGTTAATGGTCTACAAGTGAACCTTGACAGGATTAGCTGCAGCACTCAGAGCTTTCCATTATCGCACCCCTCCAGATCTCTCGTGAATAACCACTATCATAACTTTTCAAACAGGTTTTCCATGTCTATTTTGATCAACTACTTATGATGTTGGTGCAATTACTCAAATTGACACACAGCCTTAGAAATTCATGAGCCATTGTGGCCCGAGCAAACTCCCTGACCCAGTGCCTTCATTGTCAATTCTTCCATTCGCAGCAAGAATAAAAATGGAAGTAAAAATATAAATAGCAGGTAAAAGAACCTCCAACATATCATAATAATCCAAACGACACTGCATTTGAGCCTTCCCCACCCAATCGCAAGATTGCCACTTCATTCAATCCTCTATTCTTGACTGCAGACGCATATCTCGGTGGGCGAGACAGCATGATCTCATGGCCTTTTCGCTCGTATCACGTCTCTGCGCGGCTTTCTGCTTCCCACCTTCGTTTTAGCCACGACACAATGTGTCTCGTTAGAAAGGTCTCAATGGCCAAATAACGTTTTTATCAATTTTATCATATTGGGGGACTTTGAATTTTAACCCCCCAACTCAAGTGTAGAAATGAATAAACTTGCATCAGGGAAAAAGGGGGGGTTTCAGGTATTGCAGGAGATCTCCGTGGGGTTCTATTTGATTCATTTAGCTTTGTTTTGTTTTATTTTGCTTGTTCTATCTCAATTGATTGAATAAAGAATTTGTGGCAATAGTGTTGAGCTTTTCTTGCAGCGTATGATATCAAAAAGAAAACTGAAGTCCATACTGATGCCAGTGGTCGAGGTCTAGCGGGTGTATTTCTTCAATCTAACAACGAAGGGCAACTCAAACCAGTCGCTTATTAACGCCATCCTGCTGAGAGTCTGATATATGTATGAGGGGTTTCTTATATATCATATATATTAAAATAAAATATTTTTTTAGGTATATTCTTTGTGTATGGGCTTCCAACGGCACTGTTGTTCACTTTGGTCACATTCTTCAGTCATTGTGTAACGCCGTGAGACATCGAAAGTCGAAACAAAACGTTAAATTCAAAATTTGAATTCATAGCGCCGGCGCTTAGCAATTATATTTTAAAAACTTTAAGCGTTCCAACGTTTTAGGTGACCAATGCTCTACGAACATCAATATCGAATCAATTTTTACGTGATCCAAGACATACGTGTGAGCGACAACACTGATGTTGGCCTGGGAATAAAACTTAGCAGTCGACAACGAGACAGCGAAGCGAGCAGACGCGACGATCATCTGAAATAGCTTTTGCTTTATATAGTCAATCTGACCACTATTTGATTTTCTCAAGTCATATATACGAATAAATACTGTTATTAAAACAATTCAGAAAAAATCACGCCAAGGTCTTTGATATTAGAAACAGCATTGAGAGGAGAGCCTAGGACACAATAGGAGAAGAGCAAAGGAGATATTTTATGGGTGAAAGACATTTGATGACACTTCGCAACATTCAAAGTGAGGGAATTAGCAGTGCACCAGTTAGCCAAAGTATCCAAATCACACTGCAATATGGTGCAGTCACTAGCGGATTCAATCACTCTGAAAATTTTGAGATCATCAGCGTACAAAAGGCAGGGTGAATTAAAGAGGGAAGGAAGATCATTAATAAACAAAAGGAACAATAAAGGGCCAAGAATGGATCCTTGCGGAACTTCTGAGGTAGGAAAAAAAGGTGTAGAAGAACAAGAGTTAACAGAAACGATACAAGAGCGATCACAAACGTAGGAAGAGAACCAACAAAAAAGGGCACCAGAGATACCAAACCCAGCTAGCTTTGATAGAAGAACAGCATGGTTCACAGAATCGAAGGCCTTGGCAAAGTCAGTATAGATGACATCTACTTGCTTTTGCTGGTCGATTGCGGAAGCAACGGTGTTTGACAAAGTCAATAAGTTTGTTATCGTTGATTTACCTTTGATGAATCCATGCTGTTCCCTGGCCAGCAAGGGCTGGACGAAAGGGTACACTCTATTGTAAACGACTCTTTCGAGAAGCTTACTAAAACAAAGTAAAAGGGATATGGGACGGTAATTAGAGATGGAAGGAATATCACCAGCTTTCAGGATGGGAAATACGTTGGTGGATTTCCAAAGGAAAGGGAAGGTTCCGGTTGAAATGCTTAGGTTAAAAATTATTGAGAGGAACACACAAGGAAGATGAAAGGGATTTGGTGAAAAAATTTGGAATGCCGTCAGCACCGAAGCTAGTGCTTGCATCAAGCTCGGCCAAGCAATTCTACTTCTAATGGATTAGTAAAAAAAGCGGAAAAAAGCTCGGCCAGCAATTCTACTTCTAATGTCTTAGTAAAAAAAAGCGGAAAGGGTACAATCAGGAACTGGAAAAAAGGTTGAAGGCGAAGAGCTATTATGATGGGAGGTAAAGGAAGAAAAAAATTGAGCAAAAAGCTCACAAGTATCTTGAGGTGAGGACGCAGACTTATCATGCAGATACATAGTAGAAGGAATGCCAGAGGAAGTTTTAAGGGATTTAAGATAGGACCAGAAAGGTTTAGGATTGTCAGAGGTAATAGAAGTTTCGACATGCTCTAAATAAGCACGCATAGCATCGTTGGCTGCTCTTTTAGCAGCAGCACGTAATCTTTTAAAATTCAAAAGGTCATCAAGTGAGCCAGACCTTTTGTATTTGCTACGCGCTGCATCTTTCGCTCTAAGAGCAATCGCGACATCAACGGTGAACCACGGAGGGTCGGAACTTCTTTTACAGCGAAAGGAAGGAGTATAACAGGAAATTAAGTTGGACAAGAAGGAATAAAATTTGCAGATAGCATCATCCACACTTAGCCCTTTGAAGAAATTATACCAGTTAGTACAATTGATTTCATTGGACGAAGCAGAATAGTTTGCTTTTTTAAAATTGAAACGAAATCTAGAGGCATGCTTGTCTTTAGACGAACGGTTTATAGTTAACTCTATACAAAGAGGAGGGTGATGAGGATCAGGGCGCACATACGGAGATAGAGAAGGACTCAGGCAGACTGAAGAAGGGTGAAGGTTAGTCAGAACAAGATCGAGAATCCTGTTGCTAGTATTGGGTAAGTTGTTGAGTTGTGAAAGTGAGCAAAGGGACATAAAGGAAGAAGTAGCGACAGAAATATTGTTTGAAGATAAAATACAAGAAAAAGTATTATCTCATTCAAGCGACGGCATATTAAAATCACCTAATAACAGTAAGGAAGCAGAAGGGAAGCGGCGATTAAGGTAGGACGAGAGTTCCGCAAAGAAACGTTCATATACTACGACAGGGCTACTACAAGGGATGTAGATTGAGGAAACAAGCAACACTGTGGCTGGGGAAGGAAAAATACGAACAATCACACATTCAACCGGGGCGGAAGGGATGAAGTCACTGCAGAGCGTTCCGTTCAAAGTTTTAAGTATACCAATTAAAACACCACTTCCTAATGAAAGATTACTCACAGAGTGATTACGGTCCCTGCGAAAAACAGTGTGAAGAGGCAAAATTTCATTGTTAAATATATCCCCAGACAACCAGGTTTCAGTTAGGCAGACAATATCATCAGACGCAATTACAGAAGAGATATTAACATAATTAACCTTGGTCCTCAGACCACGAACGTTCTGATAATATATTTTCAGAGGACGATTCATGTTCTGTTTTTGTTCGATGGTCTGGAACGAAAATTTCTGGCGGGAGTCCTGACAAATTCCTTGACAAATACACCAGTTGGCCAGAAGTTCTTCTTCAGAAGATCGGTAACACCAGTACTGATGGTAATGCAAAAAGATGATATTTGCTGGTCTTCCAGATTGTCCCGTGTAAGCTTACGACACAGCAACAAGCGAGGATTATAGCCCAGTTTAGCTCGTACATACTCAGCAACTTGTTCAGAAGTGGTTCTGTAAGCGAACCGAGAAACAAATACCTTGAGTGGAGGCACAATCACTTCCAGTTGGGGGATGCTAGAAACAGTATCCATGGCAGCCGGAGCATTATCACCAGTCATCCCGTAGGTCAATTGTACCGAATTTGATGCAACAGCAGAAATATCACGTTGTGGGACTGGTGACGCATGTTTTCGTGGAGCTGGAAGCTTGGATGATGGATCAGTTTGCACCTGGGAGCTCGGAGAATTTATTTGGCGACGATCTTCAGGAGGTACCGATTCCGCTGATGTAATAACAGGCCGAGCTTGAGCGTAAGGCTGTAACAGCTGGGCCCTAGTTGATCGCTGTTGTTGTTTTTGGCTGCGAGTGCAAATTCCAGCTGGTAGAGAAATTTCGAGAGAAACAGGTGAAGCAGGAGGTAAAATCATAGTCGCATCTCAGCCGGTCAGCGCGTCTTGCGAAGTAGATGTAGATGGACGCTCCGTCAACGCAAAACTAAGGAGCTTTTCGGTCTCCTTGCGGGAATCCTCAAGCTGCTTATTCAGAACGTTGAAGGAAGCCTCAAGCGCAGCGAAATTTCGCAGATTGGCCCTGAGTCTCTCAACGTAAGTTAAAATGGAGAACTTCCGGCATTTATCGCAGTAGTAATGGATGCCGGAGTCCGCGCGATTGATGCAATCGCCCACGGGTGCAGTGAAACCTGCACACTTCGCGTGAAATGATAATCCACAAAACCCGAAGCAAGTTATGAGAGGTGTTTTGTCGGCTTTATCGCAACAGGCAGTGGCAGAACAGAGCGACATGATCAAAGAATATGTACAAAAAGTTAGTAGAATAAATTTTGAGTAAATGAAAAACCGAAAGAAAAACGTGAGCGTGGTAGCACTTTTATAAGAAAATGTACGATAATGGTAGCACTACGACAAAAAGCTGGCAAGTGTCTAAACTACAAACCACGGCTGCAACACAGCTTAACGAACGATCTGGTTTGAAAGTTTAAAGTTTATAGTGATCACTGTTGGATTAGAAGCTACAAAACTTTGATAGCTTAGGGTTGAATCACTGATGGACTAGGGTGGATGATTTAACTATAGTTTAACCGCAGATTCACGCCATAACAAAAAAGTTTCACTAATGAGCTTTACACTACACAGCGAAGTGGTCCACTAAACTTTTAATCTATTTGAAAAATAATCCACAGTTTGATCACGGTTTCACACCACTTCATACAAATGAATAAAGCACAAGTTCACTCAAGTTCGCTAGGTGGCTAGCAAGAAAAAAGGGAAAGTTTAACGTCTGAGCTTTGAACAAAGCTGGAAATTAGCAAAGCTAATTGAAATCAAATCTTAAGATGAAGATCTTGTCGGAACCATTGAAAAGGAACAATGACGAACAGCGAAACGGCGCGAAAAAACTCGAGAGCGAACGGTTTTGTCAAATCAAATACGTGTGAGCGACAACACTGATGTTGGCCTGGGAATAAAACTTAGCAGTCGACAACGAGACAGCGAAGGGAGCAGACGCGACGATCATCTGAAATAGTTTTTGCTTTTTATAGTCCATCTGACAACTATTTGATTTTCTCAAGTCATATATACGAATAAATACTGTTATTACAACAATTCAGAAGTGGGATAGCCGTGAAGTAGCACAACGCGAGTTGAAATTTGTGGCTAACAAAATAGAACGAGTTAATTGAAAGTGTTTGTTTGTCCAATATAAATATGAGTGATTTGCCCGAATTGGCTGTAATGGAGCTGAAAGCAGCTTGCAAATCGAGGGGAATCATACAAGCTGGGAACAAAAGCGAGCTTGTCGACCGATTACGGGAATTCAATGGAGTGGTGGGTGCCGCGGGAGTGAGCAGCGCAGCGTTTGATGACAACGACGCCGAGCATACGAGTAATGATAGCGATAGCGATGGCGAGAATGAGGCAAACGCAACATTTCTAGGAAGTACTGTGGACGACGACAACAACGAGCAATGTAAAACAACGACGATAGATTCGCAAGCTCATCCGACAACAAGCAATATAGGAAAAGAAACGAGCAGTGGAAAGAAAAATCAAATAACGAAGGCAAACATATCTACTAATACAAAAGCGATGAAACGTGAACATAAGCATTTTCAGTTCACACCACGAGATGTAGTAGAGATTTTGCCAGAATTTGATCCCGATGATAAACGAGGTCTTACGAGCACGCAATGGCTTGCGAAAGTGGATAAATTTGCGAAGATGTACGACTGGCCAAGCAGATTGCTTTTGTATGCAGCAACAGCGAATTTACGAGGAACAGCGAAGGATTGGTTCGACTGAAGTTTGACTGTCATAGACATGTGGAAGCAACTTTCGGTTAGTTTGCTGGAAAGATATACGCCGAAAATCTACGAAGCAGATGTGCATATTCGACTGATGCAACGAAAACGTTAGAGAAATGAAAGTTTAATGGATTTCCTACATGAAATTTGGAAAATGGGGCGTGATGGTAAGCTTAAAGATGAAGCGATTATTAAATATTTCATTATCGGTATGCAGGATGACGAATTATTCTCTTTGCTTCAGTCACAGAAGATCGATAGAATGGATGATCTGGAAGAAAAAGTGAAGTGGTGCTTAAATATCCGTGAGTTGAAATCCATTAGTGTCGCTTGTCAACGGTATGTTAGTGGTTATAAACAGGAAGAATATTTAACAGTGCTAAGTGACATCACAAAAAACATGTTTTAACTGCAAACAGCCGGGACATATAGTGAGTGATTGCACGAAAGAAAAAGTTTGTTTTAACCGCAACAAAGTTGGACATATGTCGAGGGATTGTCCTCATCCGGGAAAAAAACAGCGATGTCAGTATTGTAATCGAGTGCATCGAAAGGGACCGATAAATTGTGAATTCAGAAAATTCGAAGTGCATCAAGTATTTAGTGAAACTGATAATGAATGTTGTAAGAAAATAATTGTTGATGGAAAGAAATTTGACAGTTACATCGTTAGTGGATCTCAGTGCTCAATGATTAAAAACAGTGTTGCCAGTAATTTGAAACTTCCAGTAGAACAGTGTAGAAACATGATAACTGGTTTTCTCGGTGGAACATTTGTGGCGAAAAAACAAATGAGAATTAAAATTTGTATTGATGGCGAGGAATTTTAAGGGGTTGTTTGTTATTGTGCCTGATGAGTTTATGAAGAATTCGTTCTTAATTGGGTGTGATATTTTGAGTTACCCTGGACTGATTTTAACAAAAACACAAACATTTAAATTTTACAATCCAAAAAATTGCACAATCGAGAGTTCGGCAATTGGATGAAACTGAAGTTCTATTAGGATTGGAAGAAAGAGATAAAGTAACGATGACGAAACTTCTAAATGCTTATCGAGATCTCTTCGCATCAAATTTTCATTAAATCGGGTGTACTGGATTAACGACGATGCAAATGACGATGAAAACAGATAAGGTGGTACAACAAAAACCGTATCGTATTCCTTACGCGAAGCAAGTGGTAATGGATGAAATCGTACAAGAGTTATGTGACAGTGGAATAATCCAAGAATCAACGTCTGATTTTGCAAGTCCTGCAATCTTAGTGAAAAAGAAGAATGGCCAAGATCGATTGTGTATCGATTTTCGAAAATTGAATAGTGAAACGGCAAAAGAGATGTATCCGACACCAAATATCGAAGAGCAGATACATGAGGCAGCTAAATATAAAATGTTCTGTTTGCTTGATTAAAACAGTGAATATTATCAGGTGCCGATTGAGCCCGAGTCCTTGTATACTGCGTTTATCACTCAAAGTGGTTCATAAGAGTTTCTACGAATGCCATTCGGGCTGAAAAATGCTCCGATGGAATTTCAATGGCTAATGGCGAAATGGAAGAAAACTTTATTTAAAGACGATGCTTTAATTTACGTGGATGATATCCTAAATGGCGCATACACATTTGAAGGGATGATTGAAGAGTTGGAACGAGTTTTGATTGCCCTAAGAAGAGCAAACCTCACACTAAATTTGCGAAAATGTAGTTTTGCGAAACAAACCATCGAATACTTTGGTCACCAAATAACGCCATCTGGAATACAACCTGGGTATGTGAAGACTCAAGCGATCATGAGTTTTCCTGAGCCTAAGTGCATTAGCGATATTACACGATTTAATGGTTTAACCAGTTATTTCCGGAAATTTGTTCCGGGTTTCGCCACGATATCCCAACCGCTTCAAACGTTACTGAAGAAGGACCAACCATTCGAGTGGAGTGATGCACAAACAAAAGCATGCGAGGAGTTGAAAATGATGACCAAAGAGCTTGACCCAATTATGCCCCTCTTAGGTGGATGGTTTAATACAGCTGACTTCGACATCAGAGGTTGAGAGATATTGAGAGAGTATGAGTTTAGTATGAGTTATAAATGACACGTTAATGGTCTACAAGTGAACCTTGACAGGATTAGCTGCAGCACTCAGAGCTTTCCATTATCGCACCCCTCCAGATCTCTCGTGAATAACCACTATCATAACTTTTCAAACAGGTTTTCCATGTCTATTTTGATCAACTACTTATGATGTTAGTGCAATTACTCAAATTGACACACAGCCTTAGAAATTCATGAGCCATTGTGGCCCGAGCAAACTCCCTGACCCAGTGCCTTCATTGTCAATTCTTCCATTCGCAGCAAGAATAAAAATGGAAGTAAAAATATAAATAGCAGGTAAAAGAACCTCCAACATATCATAATAATCCAAACGACACTGCATTTGAACCTTCCCCACCCAATCGCAAGATTGCCACTTCATTCAATCCTCTATTCTTGACTGCAGACGCATATCTCGGTGGGCGAGACAGCATGATCTCATGTCCTTTTCGCTCGTATCACGTCTCTGCGCGGCTTTCTGCTTCCCACCTTCGATTTAGCCACGACACAATGTGTCTCGTTAGAAAGGTATCAATGGCCAAATAACGTTTTTATCAATTTTATCATATTGGGGGACTTTGAATTTCAACCCCCCAACTCAAGTGTAGAAATGAATAAACTTGCGTCAGGGAAAAAGGGGGGGTTTCAGGTATTGCAGGAGATCTCCGTGGGGTTCTATTTGATTCATTTAGCTTTGTTTTGTTTTATTTTGTTTGTTCTATCTCAATTGATTGAATAAAGAATTTGTGGCAATAGTGTTGAACTCTTCTTGCAGCGTATGATGTCACAAAAAAAACTGAAGTCCATACTGATGCCAGTGGTCGAGGTCTAGCGGGTGTATTTCTTCAATCTAACAACGAAGGGCAACTCAAACCAGTCGCTTATTAACGCCATCCTGCTGAGAGTCTGATATATGTATGAGGGGTTTCTTATATATCATATATATTAAAATAAAATATTTTTTTATGTATATTCTTTGTGTATGGGCTTCCAACGGCACTGTTGTTCACTTTGGTCACATTCTTCAGTCATTGTGTAACGCCGTGAGACATCGAAAGTCGAAACAAAACGTTAAATTCAAAATTTGAATTCATAGCGCCGGCGCTTAGCAATTATATTTTAAAAACTTTAAGCGTTCCAAGGTTTTAGGTGAATAACCTTGCATCAGGGAAAAAGGGAGGTTTCAGGTATTGCAGGAGATCTCCGTGGGGTTCTGTTTGATTCATTTAGTTTTGTTTTGTTTTATTTTGTTTGTTCAATCTCAATTGATTGAATAAAGAATTTGTGGCAATAGTGTTGAACTCTTCTTGCAGCGTATGATGTCAAAAAGAAAACTGAAGTCCATACTGATGCCAGTGGTCGAGGTCTAGCTGGTGTATTTCTTCAATCTAACAACGAAGGGCAACTCAAACCAGTCGCTTATTAACGCCATCCTGCTGAGAGTCTGATATATGTATGAGGGGTTTCTTATATATCATATATATTAAAATAAAATATTTTTTTAGGTATGTTCTTTGTGTATGGGCTTCCAACGGCACTGTTGTCCACTTTGGTCACATTTTTCAGTCATTGTGTAACGCCGTGAGACATTGAAAGTCGAAACAAAACGTTAAATTCAAAATTTGAATTCATAGCGCCGGCGCTTAGCAATTATATTTTGAAAACTTTAAGCGTTCCAAGGTTTTAGGTGAATAACCTTGCATCAGGGAAAAAGGGGGGTTTCAGGTATTGCAGGAGATCTCCGTGGGGTTCTATTTGATTCATTTAGCTTTGTTTTGTTATATTTTGTTTGTTCAATCTCAATTGATTGAATAAAGAATTTGTGGCAATAGTGTTGAACTCTTCTTGCAGCGTATGATGTCAAAAAGAAAACTGAAGTCCATACTGATGCCAGTGGTCGAGGTCTAGCGGGTGTATTTCTTCAATCTTACAACGAAGGGCAACTCAAACCAGTCGCTTATTAACGCCATCCTGCTGAGAGTCTGATATATGTATGAGGGGTTTCTTATATATCATATATATTAAAATAAAATATTTTTTAGGTATATTCTATGTGTATGGGCTTCCAACGGCACTGTTGTTCACTTTGGTCACATTCTTCAGTCATTGTGTAACGCCGTGAGACATCGAAAGTCGAAACAAAACGTTAAATTCAAAATTTGAATTCATAGCGCCGGCGCTTAGCAATTATATTTTAAAAACTTTAAGCGTTCCAAGGTTTTAGGTGAATAACCTTGCATCAGGGAAAAAGGGGGGTTTCAGGTATTGCAGGAGATCTCCGTGGGTTTCTGTTTGATTCATTTAGTTTTGTTTTGTTTTATTTTGTTTGTTCAATCTCAATTGATTGAATAAAGAATTTGTGGCAATAGTGTTGAACTCTTCTTGCAGCGTATGATGTCAAAAAGAAAACTGAAGTCCATACTGATGCCAGTGGTCGAGGTCTAGCTGGTGTATTTCTTCAATCTAACAACGAAGGGCAACTCAAACCAGTCGCTTATTAACGCCATCATGCTGAGAGTCTGATATATGTATGAGGGGTTTCTTATATATCATATATATTAAAATAAAATATTTTTTAGGTATATTCTATGTGTATGGGCTTTTAACGGCACTGTTGTTCACTTTGGTCACATTCTTCAGTCATTGTGTAACGCCGTGAGACATCGAAAGTCGAAACAAAACGTTAAATTCAAAATTTGAATTCATAGCGCCGGCGCTTAGCAATTATATTTTAAAAACTTAAAGCGTTTCAAGGTTTTAGGTGAATAACCTTGCATCAGGGAAAAAGGGGGGTTTCAGGTATTGCAGGAGATCTCCGTGGGTTTCTGTTTGATTCATTTAGTTTTGTTTTGTTTTATTTTGTTTGTTCAATCTCAATTGATTGAATAAAGAATTTGTGGCAATAGTGTTGAACTCTTCTTGCAGCGTATGATGTCAAAAAGAAAACTGAAGTCCATACTGATGCCAGTGGTCGAGGTCTAGCTGGTGTATTTCTTCAATCTAACAACGAAGGGCAACTCAAACCAGTCGCTTATTAACGCCATCCTGCTGAGAGTCTGATATATGTATGAGGGGTTTCTTATATATCATATATATTAAAATAAAATATTTTTTAGGTATATTCTATGTGTATGGGCTTTTAACGGCACTGTTGTTCACTTTGGTCACATTCTTCAGTCATTGTGTAACGCCGTGAGACATCGAAAGTCGAAACAAAACGTTAAATTCAAAATTTGAATTCATAGCGCCGGCGCTTAGCAATTATATTTTAAAAACTTAAAGCGTTTCAAGGTTTTAGGTGAATAACCTTGCATCAGGGAAAAAGGGGGGTTTCAGGTATTGCAGGAGATCTCCGCGGGGTTCTGTTTGATTCATTTAGTTTTGTTTTGTTTTATTTTGTTTGTTCAATCTCAATTGATTGAATAAAGAATTTGTGGCAATAGTGTTGAACTCTTCTTGCAGCGTATGATGTCAAAAAAAAAAACTGAAGTCCATACTGATGCCAGTGGTCGAGGTCTAGCTGGTGTATTTCTTTAATCTAACAACGAAGGGCAACTCAAACCATTCGCTTATTAACACCATCCTGCTGAGATTCTGATATATGTATGAGGGGTTTCTTATATATCATATATATTAAAATAAAATATTTTTTTAGGTATATTCTTTGTGTATGGTCTTCCAACGGCACTGTTGTCCACTTTGGTCACATTTTTCAGTCATTGTGTAACGCCGTGAGACATTGAAAGTCGAAACAAAACGTTAAATTCAAAATTTGAATTCATAGCGCCGGCGCTTAGCAATTATATTTTGAAAACTTTAAGCGTTCGAAGGTTTTAGGTGAATAACCTTGCATCAGGGAAAAAGGGGGGTTTCAGGTATTGCAGGAGATCTCCGTGGGGTTCTATTTGATTCATTTAGCTTTGTTTTGTTATATTTTGTTTGTTCAATCTCAATTGATTGAATAAAGAATTTGTGGCAATAGTGTTGAACTCTTCTTGCAGCGTATGATGTCAAAAAGAAAACTGAAGTCCATACTGATGCCAGTGGTCGAGGTCTAGCGGGTGTATTTCTTCAATCTTACAACGAAGGGCAACTCAAACCAGTCGTTTATTAACGCCATCCTGCTGAGAGTCTGATATATGTATGAGGGGTTTCTTATATATCATATATATTAAAATAAAATATTTTTTAGGTATATTCTTTGTGTATGGGCTTCCAACGGCACTGTTGTTCACTTTGGTCACATTCTTCAGTCATTGTGTAACGCTGTGAGATATTGAAAGTCGAAACAAAACGTTAAATTCAAAATTTGAATTCATAGCGCCGGCGCTTAGCAATTATATTTTAAAAACTTTAAGCGTTCCATGGTTTTAGGTGACTAATGCTCTACAAGCATCAATATCGAATCAAGTTTTACGTGATCCAAGACATACGTGTGAGCGACAACACTGATGTTTGCCTGGGAATAAAACTTAGCAGTCGACAACGAGACAGCGAAGCGAGCAGACGCGACGATCATCTGAAATAGTTTTTGCTTTATATAGTCAATCTGACAACTATTTGATTTTCTCAAGTCATATATACGAATAAATACTGTTATTACAACAATTCAGAAGTGGGATAACCGTGAAGTAGCACAACGCGAGTTGAAATTTGTGGCTAACAAAATAGAACGAGTTAAGTGAAAGTGTTTGCTTGTCCAATATAAATATGAGTGATTTGCCCGAATTGGCTGTAATGGAGCTGAAAGCAGCTTGCGAGGGGAATCATACAAGCTGGGAACAAAAGCGAGCTTGTCGACCGATTACGGGAATTCAATGGAGTGGTGGGTGCCGCGGGAGTGAGCAGCGCAGCGTTTGATGACAACGACGCCGAGCATACGAGTAATGATAGCGATAGCGATGGCGAGAATGAGGCAAACGCAACATTTCTAGGAAGTACTGTGGACGACGACAACAACGAGCAATGTAAAACAACGACGATAGATTCGCAAGCTCATCCGACAACAAGCAATATAGGAAAAGAAACGAGCAGTGGAAAGAAAAATCAAATAACGAAGGCAAACATATCTACTAATACAAAAGCGATGAAACGTGAACATAAGCATTTTCAGTTCACACCACGAGATGTAGTAGAGATTTTGCCAGAATTTGATCCCGATGATAATCGAGGTGTTACGATCACGCAATGGCTTGCGAAAGTGAATAAATTAGTGAAGATGTACTACTGGCCAAGCAGATTGCTTTTGTATGCAGCAACAGCGAATTGACGAGGAACAGCGAAGGATTGGTTCGACAGAAGTTTGACTGTCATAGACACGTGGAAACAACTTTCGGTTAGTTTGCTGGAAAGATATACGCCGAAAATCAACGAAGCAGATGTGCATATTCGACTGATGCAACGAAAACGTCAGAGAAATGAAAGTTTAATGGATTTCCTACATGAAATTTGGAAAATGGGGCGTGATGGTAAGCTTAAAGATGAAGCGATTATTAAATATTTCATTATCGGTATGCAGGATGACGAATTATTCTCTTTGCTTCAGTCACAGAAGATCGATAGAATGGATGATCTGGAAGAAAATGTGAAGTGGTGCTTAAATATTCGTGAGTTGAAATCAATTAGTGTCTCTGGTCAACGGCGTGTTAGTGGTTATAAACAGGAAGAAGACAAACGACCAGTGCTAAGTGACTTA
Source organism: Nemotelus pantherinus (assembly GCA_963978885.1). Lineage (NCBI taxonomy): Eukaryota > Metazoa > Arthropoda > Insecta > Diptera > Stratiomyidae > Nemotelus > Nemotelus pantherinus. Next base: position 144,420,862 of record OZ022264.1, read on the forward strand.
TCACAAAAAAACATGTTTTAACTGCAAACAGCCGGGACATATAGTGAGTGATTGCACGAAAGAAAAAGTTTGTTTTAACCGCAACAAAGTTGGACATATGTCGAGGGATTGTCCTCATCCGGGAAAAAAACAGCGATGTCAGTATTGTAATCGAGTGCATCGAAAGGGACCGATAAATTGTGAATTCAGAAAATTCGAAGTGCATCAAGTATTTAGTGAAACTGATAATGAATGTTGTAAGAAAATAATTTTTGATGGAAAGAAATTTGACAGTTACATCGTTAGTGGAGCTCAGTGCTCAATGATTAAAAACAGTGTTGCCAGTAATTTGAAACTTCCAGTAGAACAGTGTAGAAACATGATAACTGGTTTTCTCGGTGGAACATTTGTGGCGAAAAAACAAATGAGAATTAAAATTTGTATTGATGGCGAGGAATTTTAAGGGGTTGTTTGTTATTGTGCCTGATGAGTTTATGAAGAATTCGTTCTTAATTGGGTGTGATATTTTGAGTTACCCTGGACTGATTTTAACAAAAACACAAACATTTAAATTTTACAATCCAAAAAACTGCGCAATCGATTAAAAGAAGAGTTCGGCAATTGGATGAAACTGAAGTTCAATTAGGATTGGAAGAAAGAAATAAAGCAACGATGACGAAACTTCTAAGTACTTATCGAGATCTCTTCGCATCAAATTTTCATGAAATCGGGTGTACTGGATTAACAACGATGCAAATAACGATGAAAACAGATAAGGTGGTACAACAAAAACCGTATCGTATTCCTTACGCGAAGCAAGTGGTAATGGATGAAATCGTACAAGAGTTATGTGACAGTGGAATAATCCAAGAATCAACGTCTGATTTTGCAAGTCCTGCAATCTTAGTGAAAAAGAAGAATGGCCAAGATCGATTGTGTATCGATTTTCGAAAATTGAATAGTGAAACGGCAAAAGAGATGTATCCGACACCAAATATCGAAGAGCAGATACATGAGGCAGCTAAATATAAAATGTTCTGTTTGCTTGATTAAAACAGTGAATATTATCAGGTGCCGATTGAGCCCGAGTCCTTGTATACTGCGTTTATCACTCAAAGTGGTTCATAAGAGTTTCTACGAATGCCATTCGGGCTGAAAAATGCTCCGATGGAATTTCAATGGCTAATGGCGAAATGGAAGAAAACTTTATTTAAAGACGATGCTTTAATTTACGTGGATGATATCCTAAATAGCGCGCAAACATTTGAAGGGATGATTGAAGAGTTGGAACGAGTTTTGATTAACCCAAGAAGAGCAAACCTCACACTAAATTTGCGAAAATGTAGTTTTGCGAAACAAACCATCGAATACTTTGGTCACCAAATAACGCCATCTGGAATACAACCTGGGTATGTGAAGACTCAAGCGATCATGAGTTTTCCTAAGCCTAAGTGCATTAGCGATACTAGACGATTTAATGGTTTAACCAGTTATTTCCGGAAATTTGTTCCGGGTTTCGCCACGATATCCCAACCGCTTCAAACGTTACTGAAGAAGGACCAACCATTCGAGTGGAGTGATGCACAAACAAAAGCATGCGAGGAGTTGAAAATGATGACCAAAGAGCTTGACCCAATTATGCCCCTCTTAGGTGGATGGTTTAATACAGCTGACTTCGACATCAGAGGTTGAGAGATATTGAGAGAGTATGAGTTTAGTATGAGTTATAAATGACACGTTAATGGTCTACAAGTGAACCTTGACAGGATTAGCTGCAGCACTCAGAGCTTTCCATTATCGCACCCCTCCAGATCTCTCGTGAATAACCACTATCATAACTTTTCAAACAGGTTTTCCATGTCTATTTTGATCAACTACTTATGATGTTAGTGCAATTACTCAAATTGACACACAGCCTTAGAAATTCATGAGCCATTGTGGCCCGAGCAAACTCCCTGACCCAGTGCCTTCATTGTCAATTCTTCCATTCGCAGCAAGAATAAAAATGGAAGTAAAAATATAAATAGCAGGTAAAAGAACCTCCAACATATCATAATAATCCAAACGACACTGCATTTGAGCCTTCCCCACCCAATCGCAAGATTGCCACTTCATTCAATCCTCTATTCTTGACTGCAGACGCATATCTCGGTGGGCGAGACAGCATGATCTCATGGCCTTTTCGCTCGTTTCACGTCTCTGCGCGGCTTTCTGCTTCCCACCTTCGTTTTAGCCATGACACAATGTGTCTCGTTAGAAAGGTCTCAATGGCCAAATAACGTTTTTATCAATTTTATCATATTGGGGGACTTTGAATTTCAACCCCCCAACTCAAGTGTAGAAATGAATAAACTTGCATCAGGGAAAAAGGGGGGGTTTCAGGTATTGCAGGAGATCTCCGTGGGGTTCTATTTGATTCATTTAGCTTTGTTTTGTTTTATTTTGCTTGTTCTATCTCAATTGATTGAATAAAGAATTTGTGGCAATAGTGTTGAACTCTTCTTGCAGCGTATGATATCAAAAAGAAAACTGAAGTCCATACTGATGCCAGTGGTCGAGGTCTAGCGGGTGTATTTCTTCAATCTAACAACGAAGGGCAACTCAAACCAGTCGCTTATTAACGCCATCCTGCTGAGAGTCTGATATATGTATGAGGGGTTTCTTATATATCATATATATTAAAATAAAATATTTTTTTAGGTATATTCTTTGTGTATGGGCTTCCAACGGCACTGTTGTTCACTTTGGTCACATTCTTCAGTCATTGTGTAACGCCGTGAGACATCGAAAGTCGAAACAAAACGTTAAATTCAAAATTTGAATTCATAGCGCCGGCGCTTAGCAATTATATTTTAAAAACTTTAAGCGTTCCAACGTTTTAGGTGACCAATGCTCTACGAACATCAATATCGAATCAACTTTTACGTGATCCAAGACATACGTGTGAGCGACAACACTGATGTTGGCCTGGGAATAAAACTTAGCAGTCGACAACGAGACAGCGAAGCGAGCAGACGCGACGATCATCTGAAATAGCTTTTGCTTTATATAGTCAATCTGACCACTATTTGATTTTCTCAAGTCATATATACGAATAAATACTGTTATTAAAACAATTCAGACAAAATCACGCCAAGGTCTTTGATATTAGAAACAGCATTGAGAGGAGAGCCTAGGACACAATAGGAGAAGAGCAAAGGAGATTTTTTATGGGTGAAAGACATTTGATGACACTTCGCAACATTCAAAGTGAGGGAATTAGCAGTGCACCAGTTAGCCAAAGTATCCAAATCACACTGCAATATGGTGCAGTCACGAGCGGATTCAATCACTCTGAAAATTTTGAGATCATCAGCGTACAAAAGGCAGGGTGAATTAAAGAGGGAAGGAAGATCATTAATAAACAAAAGGAACAATAAGGGGTACACTCTATTGTAAACGACTCTTTCGAGAAGCTTACTAAAACAAGGTAAAAGGGATATGGGACGGTAATTAGAGATGGAAGAAATATCACCAGCTTTCAGGATGGGAAATACGTTGGTGGATTTCCAAAGGAAAGGGAAGGTTCCGGTTGAAATGCTGAGGTTAAAAATTATTGAGAGGAACACACAAGGAAGATGAAAGGGATTTGGTGAAAAAATTTGGAATGCCGTCAGCACCGAAGCTAGTGCTTGCATCAAGCTCGGCCAAGCAATTCTACTTCTAATGGATTAGTAAAAAAAGCGGAAAAAAGCTCGGCCAGCAATTCTACTTCTAATGGATTAGTAAAAAAAGCGGAAAGGGTACAATCAGGAACTGGAAAAAAGGTTGAAGGCGAAGAGCTATTATGATGGGAGGTAAAGGAAGAAAAAAATTGGGCAAAAAGCTCACAAGTATCTTGAGGTGAGGACGCAGACTTATCATGCAGATACATAGTAGAAGGAATGCCAGAGGAAGTTTTAAGGGATTTAAGATAGGACCAGAAAGGTTTAGGATTGTCAGAGGTAGTAGAAGTTTCGACATGCTCTAAATAAGCACGCATAGCATCGTTGGCTGCAGCACGTAATCTTTTAAAATTCAAAAGGTCATCAAGTGAGCCAGACCTTTTGTATTTGCTACGCGCTGCATCTTTCGCTCTAAGAGCAATCGCGACATCAACGGTGAACCACGGAGGGTCGGAACTTCTTTTACAGCGAAAGGAAGGAGTATAACAGGAAATTAAGTTGGACAAGAAGGAATAAAATTTGCAGATAGCATCATCCACACTTAGCCCTTTGAAGAAATTATACCAGTTAGTACAATTGATTTCATTGGACGAAGCAGAATAGTTTGCTTTTTTAAAATTGAAACGAAATCTAGAGGCATGCTTGTCTTTAGACGAACGGTTTATAGTTAACTCTATACAAAGAGGAGGGTGATGAGGATCAGGGCGCACATACGGAGATAGAGAAGGACTCAGGCAGACTGAAGAAGGGTGAAGGTTAGTCAGAACAAGATCGAGAATCCTGTTGTTAGTATTGGGTAAGTTGTTGAGTTGTGAAAGTGAGCAAAGGGACATAAAGGAAGAAGTAGCGATAGAAATATTGTTTGAAGATAAAATACAAGAAAAAGTATTATCTCATTCAAGCGACGGCATATTAAAATCACCTAATAACAGTAAGGAAGCAGAAGGGAAGCGGCGATTAAGGTAGGACGAGAGTTCCGCAAAGAAACGTTCATATACTACGACAGGGCTACTACAAGAGATGTAGATTGAGGAAACAAGCAACACTGTGGCTGGGGAAGGAAAAATACGAACAATCACACATTCAACCGGGGCGGAAGGGATGAAGTCACTGCAGAGCGTTCCGTTCAAAGTTTTAAGTATACCAATTAAAACACCACCTCCTAATGAAAGATTACTCACAGAGTGATTACGGTCCCTGCGAAAAACAGTGTGAAGAGGCAAAATTTCATTGTTAAATATATCCCCAGACAACCAGGTTTCAGTTAGGCAGACAATATCATCAGACGCAATTACAGAAGAGATATTAACATAATTAACCTTGGTCCTCAGACCACGAACGTTCTGATAATATATTTTCAGAGATTCATGTTCTGTTTTTGTTCGATGGTCTGGAACGAAAATTTCTGGCGGGAGTCCTGACAAATTCCTTGACAAATACACCAGTTGGCCAGAAGTTCTTCTTCAGAAGATCGGTAACACCAGTACTGATGGTAATGCAAAAAGATGATATTTGCTGGTCTTCCAGATTGTCCCGTGTAAGCTTACGACACAGCAACAAGCGAGGATTATAGCCCAGTTTAGCTCGTACATACTCAGCAGCTTGTTCAGAAGTGGTTCTGTAAGCGAACCGAGAAACAAATACCTTGAGTGGAGGCACAATCACTTCCAGTTGGGGGATGCTAGAAACAGTATCCATGGCAGCCGGAGCATTATCACCAGTCATCCCGTAGGTCAATTGTACCGAATTTGATGCAACAGCAGAAATATCACGTTGTGGGACTGGTGACGCATGTTTTCGTGGAGCTGGAAGCTTGGATGATGGATCAGTTTGCACCTGGGAGCTCGGAGAATTTATTTGGCGACGATCTTCAGGAGGTACCGATTCCGCTGATGTAATAACAGGCCGAGCTTGAGCGTAAGGCTGTAACAGCTGGGCCCTAGTTGATAGCTGTTGTTGTTTTTGGCTGCGAGTGCAAATTCCAGCTGGTAGAGAAATTTCGAGAGAAACAGGTGAAGCAGGAGGTAAAATCATAGTCGCATCTCTGCCGGTCAGCGCGTCTTGCGAAGTAGATGTAGATGGACGCTCCGTCAACGCAAAACTAAGGAGCTTTTCGGTCTCCTTGCGGGAATCCTCAAGCTGCTTATTCAGAACGTTGAGGGAAGCCTCAAGCGCAGCGAAATTTCGCAGATTGGCCCTGAGTCTCTCAACGTAAGTTAAAATGGAGAACTTCCGGCATTTATCGCAGTAGTAATGGATGCCGGAGTCCGCGCGATTGATGCAATCGCCCACGGGTGCAGTGAAACCTGCACACTCCGCGTGAAATGATAATCCACAAAACCCGAAGCAAGTTATGAGAGGTGTTTTGTCGGCTTTATCGCAACAGGCAGTGGCAGAACAGAGCGACATGATCAAAGAATATGTACAAAAAGTTAGTAGATTAAATTTTGAGTAAATGAAAAACCGAAACGAAAACTTGAGCGTGGTAGCACTTTTATAAGAAAATGTACGATAATGGTAGCACTACGACAAAAAGCTGGCAAGTGTCTAGACTACAAACCACGGCTGCAACACAGCTTAACGAACGATCTGGTTTGAAAGTTTAAAGTTTATAGTGATCACTGTTGGATTAGAAGCTACAAAACTTTGATAGCTTAGGGTTGAATCACTGATGGACTAGGGTGGATGATTTAACTATAGTTTAACCGCAGATTCACGCCATAACAAAAAAGTTTCACTAATGAGCTTTACACTACACAGCGAAGTGGTCCACTAAACTTTTAATCTATTTGAAAAATAATCCACAGTTTGATCACGGTTTCACACCACTTCATACAAATGAATAAAGCACAAGTTCACTCAAGTTCGATAGGTGGCCAGCAAGAAAAAAGGGAAAGTTTAACGTCTGAGCTTTGAACAAAGCTGGAAATTAGCAAAGCTAATTGAAATCAAATCTTAAGATGAAGATCTTGTCGGAACCATTGAAAAGGAACAATGACGAACAGCGAAACGGCGCGAAAAAACTCGAGAGCGAACGGTTTTGTCACATCAAATACTTGTGAGCGACAACACTGATGTTGGCCTGGGAATAAAACTTAGCAGTCGACAACGAGACAGCGAAGGGAGCAGACGCGACGATCATCTGAAATAGTTTTTGCTTTTTATAGTCCATCTGACAACTATTTGATTTTCTCAAGTCATATATACGAATAAATACTGTTATTACAACAATTCAGAAGTGGGATAGCCGTGAAGTAGCACAACGCGAGTTGAAATTTGTGGCTAACAAAATAGAACGAGTTAATTGAAAGTGTTTGTTTGTCCAATATAAATATGAGTGATTTGCCCGAATTGGCTGTAATGGAGCTGAAAGCAGCTTGCAAATCGAGGGGAATCATACAAGCTGGGAACAAAAGCGAGCTTGTCGACCGATTACGGGAATTCAATGGAGTGGTGGGTGCCGCGGGAGTGAGCAGCGCAGCGTTTGATGACAACGACGCCGAGCATACGAGTAATGATAGCGATAGCGATGGCGAGAATGAGGCAAACGCAACATTTCTAGGAAGTACTGTGGACGACGACAACAACGAGCAATGTAAAACAACGACGATAGATTCGCAAGCTCATCTGACAACAAGCAATATAGGAAAAGAAACGAGCAGTGGAAAGAAAAATCAAATAACGAAGGCAAACATATCTACTAATACAAAAGCGATGAAACGTGAACATAAGCATTTTCAGTTCACACCACGAGATGTAGTAGAGATTTTGCCAGAATTTGATCCCGATGATAAACGAGGTCTTACGAGCACGCAATGGCTTGCGAAAGTGGATAAATTTGCGAAGATGTACGACTGGCCAAGCAGATTGCTTTTGTATGCAGCAACAGCGAATTGACGAGGAACAGCGAAGGATTGGTTCGTCAGAAGTTTGACTGTCATAGACATGTGGAAGCAACTTTCGGTTAGTTTGCTGGAAAGATATACGCCGAAAATCTACGAAGCAGATGTGCATATTCGACTGATGCAACGAAAACGTTAGAGAAATGAAAGTTTAATGGATTTCCTACATGAAATTTGGAAAATGGGGCGTGATGGTAAGCTTAAAGATGAAGCGATTATTAAATATTTCATTATCGGTATGCAGGATGACGAATTATTCTCTTTGCTTCAGTCACAGAAGATCGATAGAATGGATGATCTGGAAGAAAAAGTGAAGTGGTGCTTAAATATCCGTGAGTTGAAATCCATTAGTGTCGCTTGTCAACGGTATGTTAGTGGTTATAAACAGGAAGAATATTTAACAGTGCTAAGTGACATCACAAAAAACATGTTTTAACTGCAAACAGCCGGGACATATAGTGAGTGATTGCACGAAAGAAAAAGTTTGTTTTAACCGCAACAAAGTTGGACATATGTCGAGGGATTGTCCTCATCCGGGAAAAAAACAGCGATGTCAGTATTGTAATCGAGTGCATCGAAAGGGACCGATAAATTGTGAATTCAGAAAATTCGAAGTGCATCAAGTATTTAGTGAAACTGATAATGAATGTTGTAAGAAAATAATTGTTGATGGAAAGAAATTTGACAGTTACATCGTTAGTGGAGCTCAGTGCTCAATGATTAAAAACAGTGTTGCCAGTAATTTGAAACTTCCAGTAGAACAGTGTAGAAACATGATAACTGGTTTTCTCGGTGGAACATTTGTGGCGAAAAAACAAATGAGAATTAAAATTTGTATTGATGGCGAGGAATTTTAAGGGGTTGTTTGTTATTGTGCCTGATGAGTTTATGAAGAATTCGTTGTTAATTGGGTGTGATATTTTGAGTTACCCTGGACTGATTTTAACAAAAACACAAACATTTAAATTTTACAATCCAAAAAACTGCGCAATCGATTAAAAGAAGAGTTCGGCAATTGGATGAAACTGAAGTTCAATTAGGATTGGAAGAAAGAGATAAAGTAACGATGACGAAACTTCTAAATGCTTATCGAGATCTCTTCGCATCAAATTTTCATTAAATTGGGTGTACTGGATTAACAACGATGCAAATAACGATGAAAACAGATAAGGTGGTACAACAAAAACCGTATCGTATTCCTTACGCGAAGCAAGTGGTAATGGATGAAATCGTACAAGAGTTATGTGACAGTGGAATAATCCAAGAATCAACGTCTGATTTTGCAAGTCCTGCAATCTTAGTGAAAAAGAAGAATGGCCAAGATCGATTGTGTATCGATTTTCGAAAATTGAATAGTGAAACGGCAAAAGAGATGTATCCGACACCAAATATAGAAGAGCAGATACATGAGGCAGCTAAATATAAAATGTTCTGTTTGCTTGATTAAAACAGTGAATATTATCAGGTGCCGATTGAGCCCGAGTCCTTGTATACTGCGTTTATCACTCAAAGTGGTTCATAAGAGTTTCTAAGAATGCCATTCGGGCTGAAAAATGCTCCGATGGAATTTCAATGGCTAATGGCGATATGGAAGAAAACTTTATTTAAAGACGATGCTTTAATTTACGTGGATGATATCCTAAATAGCGCGCACACATTTGAAGGGATGATTGAAGAGTTGGAACGAGTTTTGATTGCCCTAAGAAGAGCAAACCTCACACTAAATTTGCGAAAATGTAGTTTTGCGAAACAAACCATCGAATACTTTGGTCACGAAATAACGCCATCTGGAATACAACCTGGGTATGTGAAGACTCAAGCGATCATGTGTTTTCCTGAGCCTAAGTGCATTAGCGATATTAGACGATTTAATGGTTTAACCAGTTATTTCCGGAAATTTGTTCCGGGTTTCGTCACGATATCCCAACCGCTTCAAACGTTACTGAAGAAGGACCAACCATTTGAGTGGAGTGATGCACAAACAAAAGCATGCGAGGAGTTGAAAATGATGACCAAAGAGCTTGACCCAATTATGCCCCTCTTAGGTGGATGGTTTAATACAGCTGACTTCGACATCAGAGGTTGAGAGATATTGAGAGAGTATGAGTTTAGTATGAGTTATAAATGACACGTTAATGGTCTACAAGTGAACCTTGACAGGATTAGCTGCAGCACTCAGAGCTTTCCATTATCGCACCCCTCCAGATCTCTCGTGAATAACCACTATCATAACTTTTCAAACAGGTTTTCCATGTCTATTTTGATCAACTACTTATGATGTTAGTGCAATTACTCAAATTTACACACAGCCTTAGAAATTCATGAGCCATTGTGGCCCGAGCAAACTCCCTGACCCAGTGCCTTCATTGTCAATTCTTCCATTCGCAGCAAGAATAAAAATGGAAGTAAAAATATAAATAGCAGGTAAAAGAACCTCCAACATATCATAATAATCCAAACGACACTGCATTTGAACCTTCCCCACCCAATCGCAAGATTGCCACTTCATTCAATCCTCTATTCTTGACTGCAGACGCATATCTCGGTGGGCGAGACAGCATGATCTCATGTCCTTTTCGCTCGTATCACGTCTCTGCGCGGCTTTCTGCTTCCCACCTTCGTTTTAGCCACGACACAATGTGTCTCGTTAGAAAGGTCTCAATGGCCAAATAACGTTTTTATCAATTTTATCATATTGGGGGACTTTGAATTTCAACCCCCCAACTCAAGTGTAGAAATGAATAAACTTGCGTCAGGGAAAAAGGGGGGGTTTCAGGTATTGCAGGAGATCTCCGTGGGGTTCTATTTGATTCATTTAGCTTTGTTTTGTTTTATTTTGTTTGTTCTATCTCAATTGATTGAATAAAGAATTTGTGGCAATAGTGTTGAACTCTTCTTGCAGCGTATGATGTCACAAAAAAAACTGAAGTCCATACTGATGCCAGTGGTCGAGGTCTAGCGGGTGTATTTCTTCAATCTAACAACGAAGGGCAACTCAAACCAGTCGCTTATTAACGCCATCCTGCTGAGAGTCTGATATATGTATGAGGGGTTTCTTATATATGATATATATTAAAATAAAATATTTTTTTAGGTATATTCTTTGTGTATGGGCTTCCAACGGCACTGTTGTTCACTTTGGTCACATTCTTCAGTCATTGTGTAACGCCGTGAGACATCGAAAGTCGAAACAAAACGTTAAATTCAAAATTTGAATTCATAGCGCCGGCGCTTAGCAATTATATATTAAAAACTTTAAGCGTTCCAAGGTTTTAGGTGAATAACCTTGCATCAGGGAAAAAGGGGGGTTTCAGGTATTGCAGGAGATCTCCGTGGGGTTCTGTTTGATTCATTTAGTTTTGTTTTGTTTTATTTTTTTTGTTCAATCTCAATTGATTGAATAAAGAATTTGTGGCAATAGTGTTGAACTCTTCTTGCAGCGTATGATGTCAAAAAGAAAACTGAAGTCCATACTGATGCCAGTGGTCGAGGTCTAGCTGGTGTATTTCTTCAATCTAACAACGAAGGGCAACTCAAACCAGTCGCTTATTAACGCCATCCTGCTGAGAGTCTGATATATGTATGAGGGGTTTCTTATATATCATATATATTAAAATAAAATATTTTTTTAGGTATATTCTTTGTGTATGGGCTTCCAACGGCACTGTTGTCCACTTTGGTCACATTTTTCAGTCATTGTGTAACGCCGTGAGACATTGAAAGTCGAAACAAAACGTTAAATTCAAAATTTGAATTCATAGCGCCGGCGCTTAGCAATTATATTTTGAAAACTTTAAGCGTTCCAAGGTTTTAGGTGAATAACCTTGCATCAGGGAAAAAGGGGGGTTTCAGGTATTGCAGGAGATCTCCGTGGGGTTCTATTTGATTCATTTAGCTTTGTTTTGTTATATTTTGTTTGTTCAATCTCAATTGATTGAATAAAGAATTTGTGGCAATAGTGTTGAACTCTTCTTGCAGCGTATGATGTCAAAAAGAAAACTGAAGTCCATACTGATGCCAGTGGTCGAGGTCTAGCGGGTGTATTTCTTCAATCTTACAACGAAGGGCAACTCAAACCAGTCGCTTATTAACGCCATCCTGCTGAGAGTCTGATATATGTATGAGGGGTTTCTTGTATATCATATATATTAAAATAAAATATTTTTTAGGTATATTCTATGTGTATGGGCTTCCAACGGCACTGTTGTTCACTTTGGTCACATTCTTCAGTCATTGTGTAACGCCGTGAGACATCGAAAGTCGAAACAAAACGTTAAATTCAAAATTTGAATTCATAGCGCCGGCGCTTAGCAATTATATTTTAAAAACTTTAAGCGTTCCAAGGTTTTAGGTGAATAACCTTGCATCAGGGAAAAAGGGGGGTTTCAGGTATTGCAGGAGATCCCCGTGGGGTTCTGCTTGATTCATTTAGTTTTGTTTTGTTTTATTTTGTTTGTTCAATCTCAATTGATTGAATAAAGAATTTGTGGCAATAGTGTTGAACTCTTCTTGCAGCGTATGATGTCAAAAAGAAAACTGAAGTCCATACTGATGCCAGTGGTCGAGGTCTAGCTGGTGTATTTCTTCAATCTAACAACGAAGGGCAACTCAAACCAGTCGCTTATTAACGCCATCCTGCTGAGAGTCTGATATATGTATGAGGGGTTTCTTATATATCATATATATTAAAATAAAATATTTTTTTAGGTATATTCTTTGTGTATGGGCTTCCAACGGCACTGTTGTTCACTTTGGTCACATTCTTCAGTCATTGTGTAACGCCGTGAGACATTGAAAGTCGAAACAAAACGTTAAATTCAAAATTTAAATTCATAGTGCCGGCGCTTAGCAATTATATTTTAAAAACTTTAAGCGTTCCAAGGTTTTAGGTGAATAACCTTGCATCAGGGAAAAAGGGGTGTTTCAGGTATTGCAGGAGATCTCCGTGGGGTTCTATTTGATTCATTTAGTTTTGTTTTGTTTTATTTTGTTTGTTCAATCTCAATTGATTGAATAAAGAATTTGTGGCAATAGTGTTGAACTCTTCTTGCAGCGGATGATGTCAAAAAGAAAACTGAAGTCCATACTGATGCCAGTGGTGGAGGTCTAGCAGGTGTATTTCTTCAATATAACAACGAAGGGCAACTCAAACCAGTCGCTTATTAACGCCATCCTGCTGAGAGTCTGATATATGTATGAGGGGTTTCTTATATATCATATATATTAAAATAAAATATTTTTTTAGGTATATTCTTTGTGTATGGGCTTCCAGCGGCACTGTTGTTCACTTTGGTCACATTCTTCAGTCATTTTATAACGCCGTGAGACATTGAAAGTCGAAACAAAACGTTAAATTCAAAATTTGAATTCATAGCGCCGGCGCTTAGCAATTATATTTTAAAAACTTTAAGCGTTCCAAGGTTATAGGTGACCAATGCTCTACAAGCATCAATATCGAATCAATTTTTTGTGATCCAAGACATACGTGTGAGCGACAACACTGATGTTGGCCTGGGAATAAAACTTAGCAGTCGACAACGAGACAGCGAAGCGAGCAGATGCGACGATCATCTGAAATAGTTTTTGCTTTATATAGTCAATCTGACAACTATTTGATTTTCTCAAGTCATATATACGAATAAATACTGTTATTACAACAATTCAGAAGTGGGATAACCGTGAAGTAGCACAACGCGAGTTGAAATTTGTGGCTAACAAAATAGAACGAGTTAATTGAAAGTGTTTGCTTGTCCAATATAAAAATGAGTGATTTGCCCGAATTGGCTGTAATGGAGCTGAAAGCAGCTTGCAAAGCGAGGGGAATCATACAAGCTGGGAACAAAAGCGAGCTTCTCGACCGATTACGGGAATTCAATGGAGTGGTGTGTGCCGCGGGAGTGAGCAGCGCAGCGTTTGATGACAACGACGCCGAGCATACGAGTAATGATAGCGATAGCGATGGCGAGAATGAGGCAAACGCAACATTTCTAGGAAGTACTTTGGACGACGACAACAACGAGCAATGTAAAACAACGACGATAGATTCGCAAGCTCATCCGACAACAAGCAATATAGGAAAAGAAACGAGCAGTGGAGAGAAAAATCAAATAACGAAGGCAAACATATCTACTAATACAAAAGCGATGAAACGTGAACATAAGCATTTTCAGTTCACACCACGAGATGTAGTAGAGATTTTGCCAGAATTTGATCCCGATGATAATCGAGGTCTTACGATCACGCAATGGCTTGCGAAAGTGGATAAATTAGCGAAGATGTACGAGTGGCCAAGCAGATTGCTTTTGTATGCAGCAACAGCGAATTGACGAGGAACAGCGAAGGATTGGTTCGACAGAAGTTTGACTGTCATAGACACGTGGAAACAACTTTCGGTTAGTTTGCTGGAAAGATATACGCCGAAAATCAACGAAGCAGATGTGCATATTCGACTGATGCAACGAAAACGTCAGAGAAATGAAAGTTTAATGGATTTCCTACATGAAATTTGGAAAATGGGGCGTGATGGTAAGCTTAAAGATGAAGCGATTATTAAATATTTCATTATCGGTATGCAGGATGACGAATTATTCTCTTTGCTTCAGTCACAGAAGATCGATAGAATGGATGATCTGGAAGAAAAAGTGAAGTGGTGCTTAAATATTCGTGAGTTGAAATCAATTATTGTCTCTGGTCAACGGCGTGTTAGTGGTTATAAACAGGAAGAAGACAAACGACCAGTGCTAAGTGACTTATCACAAAATACATGTTTTAACTGCAAACAGCCGGGACATATAGTGAGTGATTGCACGAAAGAAAAAGTTTGTTTTAACCGCAACAAAGTTGGACATATGTCGAGGGATTGTCCTCATCCGGGAAAAAAACAGCGATGTCAGTATTGTAATCGAGTGCATCGAAAGGGACCGATAAATTGTGAATTCAGAAAATTCGAAGTGCATCAAGTATTTAGTGAAACTGATAATGAATGTTGTAAGAAAATAATTGTTGATGGAAAGAAATTTGACAGTTACATCGTTAGTGGAGCTCAGTGCTCAATGATTAAAAACAGTGTTGCCAGTAATTTGAAACTTCCAGTAGAACAGTGTAGAAACATGATAACTGGTTTTCTCGGTGGAACATTTGTGGCGAAAAAACAAATGAGAATTAAAATTTGTATTGATGGCGAGGAATTTTAAGGGGTTGTTTGTTATTGTGCCTGATGAGTTTATGAAGAATTCGTTCTTAATTGGGTGTGATATTTTGAGTTACCCTGGACTGATTTTAACAAAACCACAAACATTTAAATTTTACAATCCAAAAAACTGCGCAATCGATTAAAAGAAGAGTTCGGCAATTGGATGAAACTGAAGTTCAATTAGGATTGGAAGAAAGAAATAAAGTAACGATGACGAAACTTCTAAGTACTTATCGAGATCTCTTCGCATCAAATTTTCATGAAATCGGGTGTACTGGATTAACAACGATGCAAATAACGATGAAAACAGATAAGGTGGTACAACAAAAACCGTATCGTATTCCTTACGCGAAGCAAGTGGTAATGGATGAAATCGTACAAGAGTTATGTGACAGTGGAATAATCCAAGAATCAACGTCTGATTTTGCAAGTCCTGCAATCTTAGTGAAAAAGAAGAATGGCCAAGATCGATTGTGTATCGATTTTCGAAAATTGAATAGTGAAACGGCAAAAGAGATGTATCCGACACCAAATATCGAAGAGCAGATACATGAGGCAGCTAGATATAAAATGTTCTGTTTGCTTGATTAAAACAGTGAATATTATCAGGTGCCGATTGAGCCCGAGTCCTTGTATACTGCGTTTATCACTCAAAGTGGTTCATAAGAGTTTCTACGAATGCCATTCGGGCTGAAAAATGCTCCGATGGAATTTCAATGGCTAATGGTGAAATGGAAGAAAACTTTATTTAAAGACGATGCTTTAATTTACGTGGATGATATCCTAAATAGCGCGCAGACATTTGAAGGGATGATTGAAGAGTTGGAACGAGTTTTGATTGCCCTAAGAAGAGCAAACCTCACACTAAATTTGCGAAAATGTAGTTTTGCGAAACAAACCATCGAATACTTTGGTCACCAAATAACGCCATCTGGAATACAACCTGGGTATGTGAAGACTCAAGCGATCATGAGTTTTCCTGAGCCTAAGTGCATTAGCGATATTAGACGATTTAATGGTTTAACAAGTTATTTCCGGAAATTTGTTCCGGGTTTCTCCACGATATCCCAACCGCTTCAAACGTTACTGAAGAAGGACCAACCATTCGAGTGGAGTGATGCACAAACAAAAGCATGTGAGGAGTTGAAAATGATGACCAAAGAGCTTGACCCAATTATGCCCCTCTTAGGTGGATGGTTTAATACAGCTGACTTCGACATCAGAGGTTGAGAGATATTGAGAGAGTATGAGTTTAGTATGAGTTATAAATGACACGTTAATGGTCTACAAGTGAACCTTGACAGGATTAGCTGCAGCACTCAGAGCTTTCCATTATCGCACCCCTCCAGATCTCTCGTGAATAACCACTATCATAACTTTTCAAACAGGTTTTCCATGTCTATTTTGATCAACTACTTATGATGTTAGTGCAATTACTCAAATTGACACACAGCCTTAGAAATTCATGAGCCATTGTGGCCCGAGCAAACTCCCTGACCCAGTGCCTTCATTGTCAATTCTTCCATTCGCAGCAAGAATAAAAATGGAAGTAAAAATATAAATAGCAGGTAAAAGAACCTCCAACATATCATAATAATCCAAACGACACTGCATTTGAGCCTTCCCCACCCAATCGCAAGATTGCCACTTCATTCAATCCTCTATTCTTGACTGCAGACGCATATCTCGGTGGGCGAGACAGCATGATCTCATGGCCTTTTCGCTCGTATCACGTCTCTGCGCGGCTTTTTGCTTCCCACCCTATCCTGAACATGGCGGTCGTTTTCGCCACGACACAATGTGTCTCGTTAGAAATGTCTCATTTTTATCATATTGGGGGACTTTAAATTTCAACCCCCCAACTCAAGTGTAGAAATGAATAAACTTTCATCAGGGAAAAATTGGGGGTTTCAGGTATTGCAGGAGATCTCTGTGGGGTTCTATTTGTTTCATTTAGTTTTGTTTTGTTTAATTTTGTTTGTTCTATCTCAATTGATTGAATAAAGAATTTGTGGCAATAGTGTTGAACTCTTCTTGCAGCGTATGATGTCACAAGAAAAACTGAAGTCCATACTGATGCCAGTGGTCGAGGTCTAGCAGGTGTATTTCTTCAATCTTACAACGAAGGGCAACTCAAACCAGTTGCTTATTAACGCCATCCTGCTGAGAGTCTGATATATGTATGAGGGGTTTCTTATATATCATATATATTAAAATAAAATATTTTTTTAGGTATATTCTTTGTGTATGGGGTTCCAACGGCACTGTTGTTCACTTTGGTCACATTCTTCAGTCATTGTGTAACGCCGTGAGACATTGAAAGTCGAAACAAAACGTTAAATTCAAAATTTGAATTCATAGCACCGGCGCTTAGCAATTATATTTTAAAAACTTTAAGCGTTCCATGGTTCTAGGTGACCAATGCTCTACAAGCATCAATATCGAATCAATTTTTACGTGATCCAAGACATACGTGTGAGCGACAACACTGATGTTGGCCTGGGAATAAAACTTAGCAGTCGACAACGAGACAGCGAAGCGAGCAGACGCGACGATCATCTGAAATAGTTTTTGCTTTATATAGTCAATCTGACAACTATTTGATTTTCTCAAGTCATATATACGAATAAATACTGTTATTACAACAATTCAGAAGTGGGATAACCGTGAAATAGCACAACGCGAGTTGAAGTTTGTGGCTAACAAAATAGAACGAGTTTATTGAAAGTGTTTGCTTGTCCAATATAAATATGAGTGATTTGCCCGAATTGGCTGTAATGGAGCTGAAAGCAGCTTGCAAAGCGAGGGGAATCATACAAGCTGGGAACAAAAGCGAGCTTGTCGACCGATTACGGGAATTCAATGGAGCGGTGGGTGCCGCGGGAGTGAGCAGCGCAGCGTTTGATGACAACGACGCCGAGCATACGAGTAATGATAGCGATAGCGATGGCGAGAATGAGGCAAAAGCAACATTTCTAGGAAGTACTGTGGACGACGACAACAACGAGCAATGTAAAACAACGACGGTAGATTCACAAGCTCATCCGACAACAAGCAATATAGGAAAAGAAACGAGCAGTGGAAAGAAAAATCAAATAACGAAGGCAAACATATCTACTAATAAAATACTAAAAAAGCGATGAAACGCGAACATAAGCATTTTCAGTTCACACCACGAGATGTAGTAGAGATTTTGCCAGAATTTGATCCCGATGATAATCGAGGTCTTACGATCACGCAATGGCTTGCGAAAGTGGATAAATAAGCGAAGATGTACGACTGGCCAAGCAGATTGCTTTTGTATGCAGCAACAGCGAATTTACGAGGAACAGCGAAGGATTGGTTCGACAGAAGTTTGACTGTCATAGACACGTGGAGGCAACTTTCGGTTAGTTTGCTGGAAAGATATACGCCGAAAATCAACGAAGCAGATGTGCATATTCGACTGATGCAACGAAAACGTCAGAGAAATGAAAGTTTAATGGATTTCCTACATGAAATTTGGAAAATGGGGCGTGATGGTAAGCTTAAAGATGAAGCGATTATTAAATATTTCATTATCGGTATGCAGGATGACGAATTATTCTCTTTGCTTCAGTCACAGAAGATCGATAGAATGGATGATCTGGAAGAAAATGTGAAGTGGTGCTTAAATATTCGTGAGTTGAAATCAATTAGTGTCTCTGGTCAACGGCGTGTTAGTGGTTATAAACAGGAAGAAGACAAACGATCAGTGCTAAGTGACATCACAAAAAACATGTTTTAACTGCAAACAGCCGGGACATATAGGGCCTTTCCGAATTCGTGTCTCCGACTTGGTCTTGATCTCCGTATAACAGATTATGACGTCAGCGTTTTAGCTGACCTATTATAACAGTTATAGGAGATCAAGATCATAGACTGTCCGGATTCTCTGTCTTGTCATAGGTCTTGCCTTCTTTTGACATTTCGCAAAAATGGTGACTAGTGGTGTAAATATGATAACTGGTCCGCGTGAAAATATAAATTGCGCGGGCTGCGCGTGCTATATTCGTGTAAAATGAACATGAGACCCGCGAAACATTTTGAATCAATCGCGACAGTAAAAGTTAGTGCGGTTCGCGTTGTAAATATTTAATAAATGTGAAAACCGACTAAATTGTTGATTCGATGTCAACTGCGGCTTCGAGCTACGAGTGCTCCTAAGAGCAATTGCTGCCTCTGAGAGTTTCCCTGAAGTGAAGTTACAAAACGACATAGATTTCCGGTAGGAATTATACTTTTATTGTGCTGTTTCAATATGAAAACTCTTAATTTCTTACAGATAAATGTATTTATGGTTGGCTGAAGTAATGTCTGGAAATGCTCCACCCGAACATAATGCTCAATCGAAGCTATTTCTTATTGAGAATTTCAAGGTAAACAATTTTAAGCTGGATTTTAGATTAATGCTACAGAATTTGACTGATTTGAAATTTCTTGCAGAATTTAGTCGAAGCAACCCAAATACCAGAGTCTCAAAAGGACCTGCTCCAGATTGTGGCGGAACTGAAAGTATATGAAAAAGAGATGCAAAAAAGTACTGCTGGTGAAGGCGTTAAACGTTTGAATAAAGAACGACTCCCTGGTGGTGAAGATATTCATCAGGATGACTATAAAGGCGAATCTGTGCAGCAATTTATGATGCATTTTATATATAATTGTTACAGTTCTGTAGTTTATTTGAATGATTTTTGTTTGGAAGTAAATGTATTTTCATTAAAATTGATTGATCTGCGGTTTTTGTGAGAAATGATGAGAATTAAATATCGTTTTCTGCCGAATAAGGATAGATTTAGAGATTAATATGAGCGTATGTAGGTTTTCACAGTGGTGTAGGTTCACCATGAGTCTTGTTTTTGCACATAAATTCCCTTTTTTACCCATCAACCTTTATATCAACAAGCGAAATCAAGAGAGCTTATAACTCATACCACCTCGTCTATAGCATTGTAAAGTAGCTGATCTTTAATACCTTTTGATAAGTTAATCCAACAGCATCAAATCGGTTCAATCCACTGTTTAATTATTCAAACAGCAGAAAATATATTTACCAAATCAAACGGCCATCTTACTTGTATAGGTTTATAATTTCATATTCCTTAATGCAACTAACAGTCTACAGAATTTTGATCGTAAAGTTCTATAAAAAAACAAACATCAGAATCATTAAATGTCACTTTAAACTTAGCATCAATACTAGTAAGATATAAGGCACATTGTTTTCGATTGTTAATAATTTGATCAGTAAATGATCGAAGATAAAGGAACATCAAATCAGTTATTGTCATGTTGAGTATTTGAGACTTTTTGAGTTATTTTCACGTACTTTATCACTCTTAAGCTGTGCATGAGATTCGACCGTTTTACTTTGAATTACTGGTGTAATTTCGGAGTCCTCTGTATCGGAAATATAGCCGTCATCTCCTGTTCAACCATTCGTTCCCAAACCTTGTACTGGCTGAGAAAACAAATAATTTCGCCAATAGTCATTTGACGATGGTGATATCGATCTTCGTATCCTGGTAAAAATCAAAAACCCCTTTTTTCTATTACGTCCAGATTCAATTCACGTCCATCAACGGCAGGAAAATGTTCAACTTCCAGCCCCTTTTCCTTGACACTTTCTTCCATTTATAGTATTCGTTCAGTACGCCGAAGGAGGTTGATCATGTAGATTTTGTTAAAATTGAGCCGATCTCTAGAAAAGGAATAAGTGCTTTGGTTTGAAATTGAAAGACAGAAGCATTTTCGAATAGTACCTACCTTTTCGGATATCAATGTAGTCTTGTAAATATCCCGGCAATTTCACAATTCCCTTTTTTATGTCATTAATAATATTCGATTTGATATAAATTAATTGCTGATGGTCCCGTTCGATACGTTCATTTTTGTCCAGCGGTGAAATTATATAGCCATATTGACGTTCATTTCTTATCACCATATCCAGCCCGGCTGTTTTTGCTGCAATCGCAAAAATGGTTACATCGTCATCGGGTCCATTGTACAATATGCTCTGGTTGTTTTCTTTTTGGTACTTCAGCAAACTATGAGAATCAAAGACTAGCAAAATGTAACCTAACTCACAAAAAGTAACCTATCATGACGTCTTGATGACTATCATGAACTGTTATACAGGGGAGAAATATCAAGCCGTAGATAAACTATTCGGACAGGCTAAACTTGATGTGACGTCACATTCTGTTATAACAAGCTGAAGACCAAGGTGAAGACGAATATTCGGAAAAGCCCATAGTGAGTGATTGCACGAAAGAAAAAGTTTGTTTTAACCGCAACAAAGTTGGACATATGTCGAGGGATTGTCCTCATCCGGGAAAAAAACAGCTATGTCAGTATTGTAATCGAGTGCATCGAAAGGGACCGATAAATTGTGAATTCAGAAAATTCGAAGTGCATCAAGTATTTAGTGAAACTGATAATGAATGTTGTAAGAAAATAATTGTTGATGGAAAGAAATTTGACAGTTACATCGTTAGTGGAGCTCAGTGCTCAATGATTAAAAACAGTGTTGCCAGTAATTTGAAACTTCCAGTAGAACAGTGTAGAAACATGATAACTGGTTTTCTCGGTGGAACATTTGTGGCGAAAAAACAAATGAGAATTAAAATTTGTATTGATGGCGAGGAATTTTAAGGGGTTGTTTGTTATAGTGCCTGATGAGTTTATGAAGAATTCGTTCTTAATTGGGTGTGATATTTTGAGTGACCCTGGACTGATTTTAACAAAAACACAAACATTTAAATTTTACAATCCAAAAAACTGCGCAATCGATTAAAAGAAGAGTTCGGCAATTGGATGAAACTGAAGTTCAATTAGTATTGGAGGAAAGAGATAAAGTAACGATGACGAAACTTCTAAATGCTTATCGAGATCTCTTCGCATCAAATTTTCATGAAATCGGGTGTACTGGATTAACAACGATGCAAATAACGATGAAAACAGATAAGGTGGTACAACAAAAACCGTATCGTATTCCTTACGCGAAGCAAGTGGTAATGGATGAAATCGTACAAGAGTTATGTGACAGTGGAATA
The DNA here is from genome assembly GCA_963978885.1 of Nemotelus pantherinus. NCBI lineage: Eukaryota > Metazoa > Arthropoda > Insecta > Diptera > Stratiomyidae > Nemotelus > Nemotelus pantherinus. The sequence continues at coordinate 144,442,712 of OZ022264.1, forward strand.
ATCCAAGAATCAACGTCTGATTTTGCAAGTCCTGCAATCTTAGTGAAAAAGAAGAATGGCCAAGATCGATTGTGTATCGATTTTCGAAAATTGAATAGTGAAACGGCAAAAGAGATGTATCCGACACCAAATATCGAAGAGCAGATACATGAGGCAGCTAAATATAAAATGTTCTGTTTGCTTGATTAAAACAGTGAATATTATCAGGTGCCGATTGAGCCCGAGTCCTTGTATACTGCGTTTATCACTCAAAGTGGTTCATAAGAGTTTCTACGAATGCCATTCGGGCTGAAAAATGCTCCGATGGAATTTCAATGGCTAATGGCGAAATGGAAGAAAACTTTATTTAAAGACCATGCTTTAATTTACGTGGATGATATCTTAAATGGCGCGCAGACATTTGAAGGGATGATTGAAGAGTTGGAACGAGTTTTGATTGCCCTAAGAAGAGCAAACCTCACACTAAATTTGCGAAAATGTAGTTTTGCGAAACAAATCATCGAATACTTTGGTCACCAAATAACGCCATCTGGAATACAACCTGGGTATGTGAAGACTCAAGCGATCATGAGTTTTCCTGAGCCTAAGTGCATTAGCGATGTTAGACGATTTAATGGTTTAACAAGTTATTTCCGGAAATTTGTTCCAGGTTTCGCCACGATATCCCAACCGCTTCAAACGTTACTGAAGAAGGACCAACCATTCGAGTGGAGTGATGCACAAACAAAAGCATGCGAGGAGTTGAAAATGATGACCAAAGAGCTTGACCCAATTATGCCCCTCTTAGGTGGATGGTTTAATACAGCTGACTTCGACATCAGAGGTTGAGAGATATTGAGAGAGTATGAGTTTAGTATGAGTTATAAATGACACGTTAATGATCTACAAGTGAACCTTGACAGGATTAGCTGCAGCACTCAGAGCTTTCCATTATCGCACCCCTCCAGATCTCTCGTGAATAACCACTATCATAACTTTTCAAACAGGTTTTCCATGTCTATTTTGATCAACTACTTATGATGTTAGTGCAATTACTCAAATTGACACACAGCCTTAGAAATTCATGAGCCATTGTGGCCCGAGCAAACTCCCTGACCCAGTGCCTTCATTGTCAATTCTTCCATTCGCAGCAAGAATAAAAATGGAAGTAAAAATATAAATAGCAGGTAAAAGAACCTCCAACATATCATAATAATCCAAACGACACTGCATTTGAGCCTTCCCCACCCAATCGCAAGATTGCCACTTCATTCAATCCTCTATTCTTGACTGCAGACGCATATCTCGGTGGGCGAGACAGCATGATCTCATGGCCTTTTCGCTCGTATCACGTCTCTGCGCGGCTTTCTGCTTCCCACCTTCGTTTTAGCCACGACACAATGTGTCTCGTTAGAAAGGTCTCAATGGCCAAATAACGTTTTTATCAATTTTATCATATTGGGGGACTTTGAATTTCAACCCCCCAACTCAAGTGTAGAAATGAATAAACTTGCATCAGGGAAAAAGGGGGGTTTCAGGTATTGCAGGAGATCTCCGTGGGGTTCTATTTGATTCATTTAGCTTTGTTTTGTTTTACTTTGTTTGTTCTATCTCAATTGATTGAATAAAGAATTTGTGGCAATAGTGTTGAACTCTTCTTGCAGCGTATGATGTCACAAAAAAAACTGAAGTCCATACTGATGCCAGTGGTCGAGGTCTAGCGGGTGTATCTCTTCAATCTAACAACGAAGGGCAACTCAAACCAGTCGCTTATTAACGCCATCCTGCTGAGAGTCTGATATATGTATGAGGGGTTTCTTATATATCATATATATTAAAATAAAATATTTTTTTAGGTATATTCTTTGTGTATGGGCTTCCAACGGCACTGTTGTTCACTTTGGTCACATTCTTCAGTCATTGTGTAACGCCGTGAGACATTGAAAGGCGAAACAAAACGTGAAATTCAAAATTTGAATTCATAGCGCCGGCGCTTAGCAATTATATTTTAAAAACTTTAAGCGTTCTAAGGTTTTAGGTGAATAACCTTGCATCAGGGAAAAAGGGGGTTTCAGGTATTGCAGGAAATCTCCGTGGGGTTCTATTTGATTCATTTGGCTTTGTTTTGTTTTATTTTGTTTGTTCTATCTCAATTGATTGAATAAAAAATTTGTGGCAATAGTGTTGAACTCTTCTTGCAGCGTATGATGTCAAAAAGAAAACTGAAGTCCATATTGATGCCAGTGGTCGAGGTCTAGCGGGTGTATTTCTTCAATCTAACAACGAAGGGCAACTCAAACCAGTCGCTTATTAACGCCATCCTGCTGAGAGTCTGATATATGTATGAGGGGTTTCTTATACATCATATATATTAAAATAAAATATTTTTTTAGGTATATTCTTTGTGTATGGGTTTCCAACGGCACTGTTGTTCACTTTGGTCACATTCTTCAGTCATTGTGTAACGCCGTGAGACATTGAAAGTCGAAACAAAACGTTAAATTCAAAATTTGAATTCATAGCGCCGGCGCTTAGCAATTATATTTTAAAAACTTTAAGCGTTCCATGGTTTTAGGTGACCTATGCTCTACGAGCATCAATATCGAATCAACTTTTACGTGATCCAAGACATACGTGTGAGCGACAACACTGATGTTGGCCTGGGAATAAAACTTGGCAGTCGACAACGAGACAGCGAAGCAAGCAGACGCGACGATCATCTGAAGTAGTTTTAGCTTTATATAGTCAATCTGACCACTATTTGATTTTCTCAAGTCATATATACGAATAAATACTGTTATTACAACAACTCAGAAGCGGGGTAACCGTGAAGTAGCACAACGCGAGTTGAAATTTGTGGCTAACAAAATAGAACGAGTTAATTGAAAGTGTTTGCTTGTCCAATATAAATATGAGTGATTTGCCCGAATTGGCTGTAATGGAGCTGAAAGCAGCTTGCAAAGCGAGGGGAATCATACAAGCTGGGAACAAAAGCGAGCTTGTCGACCGATTACGGGAATTCAATGGAGTGGTGGGTGCCGCGGGAGTGAGCAGCGCAGCGCTTGATGACAACGACGCCGAGCATACGAGTAATGATAGCGATAGCGATGGCGAGAATGAGACAAACGCAACATTTCTAGGAAGTACTGTGGACGACGACAACAACGAGCAATGTAAAACAACGACGATAGATTCGCAAGCTCATCCGACAACAAGCAATATAGGAAAAGAAACGAGCAGTGGAAAGAAAAATCAAATAACGAAGGCAAACATATCTACTAATACAAAAGCGATGAAACGTGGACATAAGCATTTTCAGTTCACACCACGAGATGGCCAAGCAGATTGCTTTTGTATGCAGCAACAGCGAATTTACGAGGAACAGCGAAGGATTGGTTCGACAGAAGTTTGACTGTCATAGACACGTGGAAGCAACTTTCGGTAAGTTTGCTGGAAAGATATACGCCGAAAATCAACGAAGCAGATGTGCATATTCGACTGATGCAACGAAAACGTCAGAGAAATGAAAGTTTAATGGATTTCCTACATGAAATTTGGCAAATGGGGCGTGATGGTAAGCTTAAAGATGAAGCGATTATTAAATATTTCATTATCGGTATGCAGGATGACGAATTATTCTCTTTGCTTCAGTCACAAAAGATCGATAGAATGGATGATCTGGAAGAAAAAGTGAAGTGGTGCTTAAATATCCGTGAGTTGAAATAAATTAGTGTCGCTTGTCAACGGTATGTTAGTGGTTATAAACAGGAAGAAGACAAACGACCAATGCTAAGTGGCATCACAAAAAACATGTTTTAATTACAAACAGCCGGGACATATAGTGAGTGATTGCACGAAAGAAAAAGTTTGTTTTTACTGCAACAAAGTTGGACATATGTCGAGGGATTGTCCTCATCCGGGAGAAAGACAGCGATGTCAGTATTGTAATCGAGTGCATCGAAAGGGACCGATAAATTTGAATTCAGAAAATTCGAAGTGCATCAAGTATTTAGTGAAACTGATAATGAATGTTGTAAGAAAATAATTGTTGATGGAAAGAATTTTGACAGTTACATCGTTAGTGGAGCTCAGTGCTCAATGATTAAAAACAGTGTTGCCAGTAATTTGAAACTTCCAGTAGAACAGTGTAGAAACATGATAACTGGTTTTCTCGTTCTTAATTGGGTGTGATATTTTGAGTTACCCTGGACTGATTTTAACAAAAACACAAACATTTAAATTTTACAATCCAAAAAACTGCGCAATCGATTAAAAAGAAGAGATCGGCAATTGGATGAAACTGAAGTTCAATTAGGATTGTAAGAAAGAGATAAAGTAACGATGACGAAACTTCTTAATGCTTATCGAGATCTCTTCGCATCAAATTTTCATGAAATCGGGTGTACAACGATGCAAATAAGTGTGAAAACAGATAAGGTGGTACAACAAAAACCGTATCGTATTCCTTACGCGAAGCAAGTGGTAATGGATGAAATCGTACAAGAGTTATGTGACAATGGAATAATCCAAGAATCAACGTCTGATTTTGCAAGTCCTGCAATCTTAGTGAAAAAGAAGAATGGCCAAGATCGATTGTGTATCGATTTTCGAAAATTGAATAGTGAAACGGCAAAAGAGATGTATCCGGCACCAAATATCGAAGAGCAGATACATGAGGCAGCTAAATATAAAATGTTCTGTTTGCTTGATTAAAACAGTGAATATTATCAGGTGCCGATTGAGCCTGAGTCCTTGTATACTGCGTTTATCACTCAAATTGGTTCATAAGAGTTTCTACGAATGCCATTCGGGCTAAAAAATGCTCCGATGGAATTTCAATGGCTAATGGCGAAATGGAAGAAAACTTTATTTAAAGACGATGCTTTAATTTACGTGGATGATATCCTAAATGGCGCGCAGACATTTGAAGGGATGATTGAAGAGTTGGAACGAGTTTTGATTGCCCTAAGAAGAGCAAACCTCACACTTAATTTGCGAAAATGTAGTTTTGCGAAACAAACCATCGAATACTTTGGTCACCAAATAACGCCATCTGGAATACAACCTGGGTATGTGAAGACTCAAGCGATCATGAGTTTTCCTGAGCCTAAGTGCATTAGCGATATTAGACGATTTAATGGTTTAACCAGTTATTTCCGGAAATTTGTTCCAGGTTTCGCCACGATATCCCAACCGCTTCAAACGTTACTGAAGAAGGACCAACCATTCGAGTGGAGTGATGCACAAACAAAAGCATGCGAGGAGTTGAAAATGATGACCAAAGAGCTTGACCCAATTATGCCCCTCTTAGGTTGATGGTTTAATACAGCTGACTTCGACATCAGAGGTTGAGAGATATTGAGAGAGTATGAGTTTAGTATGAGTTATAAATGACTCGTTAATGGTCTACAAGTGAACCTTGACAGGATTAGCTGCAGCACTCAGAGCTTTCCATTATCGCACCCCTCCAGATCTCTCGTGAATAACCACTATCATAACTTTTCAAACAGGTTTTCCATGTCTATTCTGATCAACTACTTATGATGTTAGTGCAATTACTCAAATTGACACACAGCCTTAGAAATTCATGAGCCATTGTGGCCCGAGCAAACTCCCTGACCCAGTGCCTTCATTGTCAATTCTTCCATTCGCAGCAAGAATAAAAATGGAAGTAAAAATATAAATAGCAGGTAAAAGAACCTCCAACATATCATAATAATCCAAACGACACTGCATTTGAGCCTTCCCCACGCAATCGCAAAATTGCCACTTCTTTCAATCCTCTATTCTTGACTGCAGATGCATATCTCGGTGGGCGAGACAGCATGATCTCATGGCCTTTTCGCTCGTATCACGTCTCTGCGCGGCTTTCTGCTTCCCACCCTATCCTGAACATGGCGGTCGTTTTAGCCACGACACAATGTGTCTCGTTAGAAAGGTCTCAATGGCCAAATAACGTTTTTATCAATTTTATCATATTAGGGGACTTTGAATTTCAACCCCCCAACTCAAGTGTAGAAATGAATAAACTTGCATCAGGGAAAAAGGGGGGTTTCAGGTATTGCAGGAGATCTCCGTGGGGTTCTATTTGATTCATTTAGCTTTGTTTTGTTTTACTTTGTTTGTTCTATCTCAATTGATTGAATAAAGAATTTGTGGCAATAGTGTTGAACTCTTCTTGCAGCGTATGATGTCACAAAAAAAACTGAAGTCCATACTGATGCCAGTGGTCGAGGTCTAGCGGGTGTATTTCTTCAATCTTACAACGAAGGGCAACTCAAACCAGTCGCTTATTAACGCCATCCTGCTGAGAGTCTGATATATGTATGAGGGGTTTCTTATATATCATATATATTAAAATAAAATATTTTTTAGGTATATTCTTTGTGTATGGGCTTCCAACGGCACTGTTGTTCACTTTGGTCACATTCTTCAGTCATTGTGTAACGCCGTGAGACATTGAAAGTCGAAACAAAACGTTAAATTCAAAATTTGAATTCATAGCGCCGGCGCTTAGCAATTATATTTTAAAAACTTTAAGCGTTCTAAGGTTTTAGGTGAATAACCTTGCATCAGGGAAAAAGGGGGTTTCAGGTATTGCAGGAGATCTCCGTGGGGTTCTATTTGATTCATTTGGATTTGTTTTGTTTTATTTTGTTTGTTCTATCTCAATTGATTGAATAAAAAATTTGTGGCAATAGTGTTGAACTCTTCTTGCAGCGTATGATGTCAAAAAGAAAACTGAAGTCCATATTGATGCCAGTGGTCGAGGTCTAGCGGGTGTATTTCTTCAATCTAACAACGAAGGGCAACTCAAACCAGTCGCTTATTAACGCCATCCTGCTGAGAGTCTGATATATGTATGAGGGGTTTCTTATACATCATATATATTAAAATAAAATATTTTTTTAGGTATATTCTTTGTGTATGGGTTTCCAACGGCACTGTTGTTCACTTTGGTCACATTCTTCAGTCATTGTGTAACGCCGTGAGACATTGAAAGTCGAAACAAAACGTTAAATTCAAAATTTGAATTCATAGCGCCGGCGCTTAGCAATTATATTTTAAAAACTTTAAGCGTTCCATGGTTTTAGGTGACCAATGCTCTACGAACATCAATATCGAATCAATTTTTACGTGATCCAAGACATACGTGTGAGCGACAACACTGATGTTGGCCTGGGAATAAAACTTAGCAGTCGACAACGAGACAGCGAAGCGAGCAGACGCGACGATCATCTGAAATAGTTTTTGCTTTATATAGTCAATCTGACAACTATTTGATTTTCTCAAGTCATATATACGAATAAATACTGTTATTACAACAATTCAGAAGTGGGATAACCGTGAAGTAGCACAACGCGAGTTGAAATTTGTGGCTAACAAAATAGAACGAGTTAATTGAAAGTGTTTGCTTGTCCAATATAAATATGAGTGATTTGCCCGAATTGGCTGTAATGGAGCTGAAAGCAGCTTGCAAAGCGAGGGGAATCATACAAGCTGGGAGCAAAAGCGAGCTTGTCGACCGATTACGGGAATTCAATGGAGTGGTGGGTGCCGCGGGAGTGAGCAGCGCAGCGTTTGATGACAACGACGCCGAGCATACGAGTAATGATAGCGATAGCGATGGCGAGAATGAGGCAAACGCAACATTTCTAGGAAGTACTGTGGACGACGACAACAACGAGCAATGTAAAACAACGACGATAGATTCGCAAGCTCATCCGACAACAAGCAATATAGGAAAAGAAACGAGCAGTGGAAAGAAAAATCAAATAACGAAGGCAAACATATCTACTAATACAAAAGCGATGAAACGTGAACATAAGCATTTTCAGTTCACACCACGAGATGTAGTAGAGATTTTGCCAGAATTTGATCCCGATGATAAACGAGGTCTTACGATCACGCAATGGCTTGCGAAAGTGGATAAATTAGCGAAGATGTACGACTGGCCAAGCAGATTGCTTTTGTATGCAGCAACGGCGAATTTACGAGGAACAGCGTAGGATTGGTTCGACAGAAGTTTGACTGTCATAGACACGTGGAAGCAACTCTCGGTTAGTTTGCTGAAAAGATATACGCCGAAAATCAACGAAGCAGATGTGCATATTCGACTGATGCAACGAAAACGTCAGAGAAATGAAAGTTTAATGGATTTCCTACATGAAATTTGGAAAATGGGGCGTGATGGTAAGCTTAAAGATGAAGCGATTATTAAATATTTCATTATCGGTATGCAGGATGACGAATTATTCTCTTTGCTTCAGTCACAGAAGATCGATAGAATGGATGATCTGGAAGAAAAAGTGAAGTGGTGCTTAAATATCCGTGAGTTGAATTCAATTAGTGTCGCTTGTCAACGGTATGTTAGTGGTTATAAACTGGAAGAAGACAAAAGACCAGTGCTAAGTGACATCACAAAAAACACGTTTTAATTGCAAACAGCCGGGACATATAGTGAGTGATTGCACGGAAGAAAAAGTTTGTTTTTACTGCAACAAAGTTGGACATATGTCGAGGGATTGTCCTCATCCGGGAGAAAGACAGCGATGTCAGTATTGTAATCGAGTGCATCGAAAGGGACCGATAAATTGTGAATTCAGAAAATTCGAAGTGCATCAAGTATGTAGTGAAACTGATAATGAATGTTGTAAGAAAATAATTGTTGACGGAAAGAAATTTGACAGTTACATCGTCAGTGGAGCTCAGTGCTCAATGACTAAAAACAGTGTTGCCAGTAATTTGAAACTTCCAGTAGAACAGTGTAGAAACATGATAACTGGTTTTCTCGGTGGAACATTTGTGGCGAAAAAACAAATGAGAATTAAAATTTGTATTGATGGCGAGGAATTTTAAGGGGTTGTTTGTTATTGTGCCTGATGAGTTTATGAGGAATTCGCTTTTAATTGGGTGTGATATTTTGAGTAACCCTGGACTGATTTTAACAAAAACACAAACATTTAAATTTTACAATCCAAAAAACTGCGCAATCGATTAAAAAAAGAGTTCGGCAATTGGATGAAACTGAAATTCAATTAGGATTGGAAGAAAGAGATAAAGTAACGATGACGAAACTTCTAAATGCTTATCGAGATCTCTTTGCATCAAATTTTCATGAAATCGGGTGTACTGGATTAACAACGATGCAAATAACGATGAAAACAGATAAGATAAACAAATAATAACATATAATAACAGATAAACAACAAAAACCGTATCGTATTCCTTACGCGAAGCAAGTGGTAATGGATGAAATCGTACAAGAGTTATGTGACAGTGGAATAATCCAAGAATCAACGTCTGATTTTGCAAGTCCTGCAATCTTAGTGAAAAAGAAGAATGGCCAAGATCGATTGTGTATCGATTTTCGAAAATTGAATATTGAAACGGTAAAAGAGATGTATCCGACACCAAATATCGAAGAGCAGATACATGAGGCAGCTAAATATAAAATGTTCTGTTTGCTTGATTAAAACAGTGAATATTATCAGGTGCCGATTGAGCCCGAGTCCTTGTATACTGCGTTTATCACTTAAATTGGTTCATAGGAGTTTCTACGAATGCCATTCGGGCTGAAAAATGCTCCGATGGAATTTCAATGGCTAATGGCGAAATGGAAGAAAACTTTATTTAAAGACGATGCTTTAATTTACGTGGATGATATCCTAAATGGCGCGCAGACATTTGAAGGGATGATTGAAGAGTTGGAACGAGTTTTGATTGCCCTAAGAAGAGCAAACCTCACACTTAATTTGCGAAAATGTAGTTTTGCGAAACAAACCATCGAATACTTTGGTCACCAAATAACGCCATCTGGAATACAACCTGGGTATGTGAAGACTCAAGCGATCATGAGTTTTCCTGAGCCTAAGTGCATTAGCGATATTAGACGATTTAATGGTTTAACCAGTTATTTCCGGAAATTTGTTCCGGGTTTCGCCACGATATCCCAACCGCTTCAAACGTTACTGAAGAAGGACCAACCATTCGAGTGGAGTGATGCACAAACAAAAGCATGCGAGGAGTTGAAAATGATGACCAAAGAGCTTGACCCAATTATGCCCCTCTTAGGTGGATGGTTTAATACAGCTGACTTCGACATCAGAGGTTGAGAGATATTGAGAGCGTATGAGTTTAGTATGAGTTATAAATGACTCGTTAATGGTCTACAAGTGAACCTTGACAGGATTAGCTGCAGCACTCAGAGCTTTCCATTGTCGCACCCCTCCAGATCTCTCGTGAATAACCACTATCATAACTTTTCAAACAGGTCTTCCATGTCTATTCTGATCAACTACTTATGATGTTAGTGCAATTACTCAAATTGACACACAGCCTTAGAAATTCATGAGCCATTGTGGCCCGAGCAAACTCCCTGACCCAGTGCCTTCATTGTCAATTCTTCCATTCGCAGCAAGAATAAAAATGGAAGTAAAAATATAAATAGCAGGTAAAAGAACCTCCAACATATCATAATAATCCAAACGACACTGCATTTGAGCCTTCCCCACGCAATCGCAAAATTGCCACTTCTTTCAATCCTCTATTCTTGACTGCAGATGCATATCTCGGTGGGCGAGACAGCATGATCTCATGGCCTTTTCGCTCGTATCACGTCTCTGCGCGGCTTTCTGCTTCCCACCCTATCCTGAACATGGCGGTCGTTTTAGCCACGACACAATGTGTCTCGTTAGAAAGGTCTCAATGGCCAAATAACGTTTTTATCAATTTTATCATATTGGGGGACTTTGAATTTCAACCCCCCAACTCAAGTGTAGAAATGAATAAACTTGCATCAGGGAAAAAGGGGGGTTTCAGGTATTGCAGGAGATCTCCGTGGGGTTCTATTTGATTCATTTGGCTTTGTTTTGTTTTATTTTGTTTGTTCTATCTCAATTGATTGAAAAAAAAATTTGTGGCAATAGTGTTGAACTCTTCTTGCAGCGTATGATGTCAAAAAGAAAACTGAAGTCCATATTGATGCCAGTGGTCGAGGTCTAGCGGGTGTATTTCTTCAATCTAACAACGAAGGGCAACTCAAACCAGTCGCTTATTAACGCCATCCTGCTGAGAGTCTGATATATGTATGAGGGGTTTCTTATACATCATATATATTAAAATAAAATATTTTTTTAGGTATATTCTTTGTGTATGGGTTTCCAACGGCACTGTTGTTCACTTTGGTCACATTCTTCAGTCATTGTGTAACGCCGTGAGACATTGAAAGTCGAAACAAAACGTTAAATTCAAAATTTGAATTCATAGCGCCGGCGCTTAGCAATTATATTTTAAAAACTTTAAGCGTTCCATGGTTTTAGGTGACCAATGCTCTACGAGCATCAATATCGAATCAATTTTTACGTGATCCAAGACATACGTGTGAGCGACAACACTGATGTTGGCTTGGGAATAAAACTTAGCAGTCGACAACGAGACAGCGAAGCGAGCAGACGCGACGATCATCTGAAATAATTTTTGCTTTATATAGTCAATCTGACAACTATTTGATTTTCTCAAGTCATATATACGGATAAATACTGTTATTACAACAATTCAGAAATGGGATAACCGTGAAGTAGCACAACGCGAGTTGAAATTTGTGGCTAACAAAATAGAACGAGTTAATTGAAAGTGTTTGCTTGTCCAATATAAATATGAGTGATTTGCCCGAATTGGCTGTAATGGAGCTGAAAGCAGCTTGCAAAGCGAGGGGAATCATACAAGCTGGGAACAAAAGCGAGCTTGCCGACCGATAACGGGAATTCAATGGAGCGGTGGGTGCCGCGGGAGTGAGCAGCGCAGCGCTTGATGACAACGACGCCGAGCATACGATTAATGATAGCGATAGCGATGGCGAGAATGAGACAAACGCAACATTTCTAGGAAGTACTGTGGACGACGACAACGACGAGCAATGTAAAACAACGACGATAGATCCGCAAGCTCATCCGACAACAAGCAATATAGGAAAAGAAACGAGCAGTGGAAAGAAAAATCAAATAACGAAGGCAAACATATCTACTAATACAAAAGCGATGAAACGTGAACATAAGCATTTTCAGTTCACACCACGAGATGTAGTAGAGATTTTGCCAGAATTTGATCCCGATGATAAACGAGGTCTTACGATCACGCAATGGCTTGCGAAAGTGGATAAATAAGCGAAGATGTACGACTGGCCAAGCAGATTGCTTTTGTATGCAGCAACAGCGAATTTACGAGGAACAGCGAAGGATTGGTTCGACAGAAGTTTGACTGTCATAGACACGTGGAGGCAACTTTCGGTTAGTTTGCTGGAAAGATATACGCCGAAAATCAACGAAGCAGATGTGCATATTCGACTGATGCAACGAAAACGTCAGAGAAATGAAAGTTTAATGGATTTCCTACATGAAATTTGGAAAATGGGGCGTGATGGTAAGCTTAAAGATGAAGCGATTATTAAATATTTCATTATCGGTATGCAGGATGACGAATTATTCTCTTTGCTTCAGTCACAGAAGATCGATAGAATGGATGATCTGGAAGAAAAAGTGAAGTGGTGCTTGAATATCCGTGAGTTGAAATCAATTAGTGTCGCTTGTCAACGGTATGTTAGTGGCTATAAACAGGAGGAAGACAAAAGACCAGTGCTAAGTGACATCACAAAAAACATGTTTTAATTGCAAACAGCCGGGACATATAGTGAGTGATTGCACGGAAGAAAAAGTTTGTTTTTACTGCAACAAAGTTGGACATATGTCGAGGGATTGTCCTCATCCGGGAGAAAGACAGCGATGTCAGTATTGTAATCGAGTGCATCGAAAGGGACCGATAAATTGTGAATTCAGAAAATTCGAAGTGCATCAAGTATGTAGTGAAACTGATAATGAATGTTGTAAGAAAATAATTGTTAACGGAAAGAAATTTGACAGTTACATCGTTAGTGGAGCTCAGTGCTCAATGACTAAAAACAGTGTTGCCAGTAATTTGAAACTTCCAGTAGAACAGTGTAGAAACATGATAACTGGTTTTCTCGGTGGAACATTTGTGGCGAAAAAACAAATGAGAATTAAAATTTGTATTGATGGCGAGGAATTTTAAGGGGTTGTTTGTTATTGTGCCTGATGAGTTTATGAGGAATTCGCTTTTAATTGGGTGTGATATTTTGAGTTACCCTGGACTGATTTTAACAAAAACACAAACATTTAAATTTTACAATCCAAAAAACTGCACAATCGATTAAAAGAAGGGTTCGGCAATTGGATGAAACTGAAGTTCAATTAGGATTGGAAGAAAGAGATAAAGTAACGATGAAGAAACTTCTAAATGCTTATCGAGATCTCTTCGCATCAAATTTTCATGAAATCGGGTGTTCTGGATTAACAACGATGCAAATAACGATGAAAACAGATAAGGTGGTACAACAAAAACCGTATCGTATTCCTTACGCGAAGCAAGTGGTAATGGATGAAATCGTACAAGAGTTATGTGACAGTGGAATAATCCAAGAATCAACGTCTGATTTTGCAAGTCCTGCAATCTTAGTGAAAAAGAAGAATGGCCAAGATCAATTGTGTATCGATTTTCGAAAATTGAATAGTGAAACGGCAAAAGAGATGTATCCGACACCAAATATCGAAGAGCAGATACATGAGGCAGCTAAATATAAAATGTTCTGTTTGCTTGATTAAAACAGTGAATATTATCAGGTGCCGATTGAGCCCGAGTCCAGAAAGTATACTGCGTTTATCACTCAAAGTGGTTCATAAGAGTTTCTACGAATGCCATTCGGGCTGAAAAATGCTCCGATGGAATATCAATGGCTAATGGCGAAATGAAAGAAAACTTTATTTAAAGACGATGCTTTAATTTACATGGATGATATCCTAAATGGCACGCAGACATTTGAAGGGATGATTGAAGAGTTGGAACGAGTTTTGATTGCCCTAAGAAGAGCAAACCTCACACTAAATTTGCGAAAATGTAGTTTTGCGAAACAAACCATCGAATACTTTGGTCACCAAATAACGCCATCTGGAATACAACCTGGGTATGTGAAGACTCAAGCGATCATGAGTTTTCCTGAGCCTAAGTGCATTAGCGATATTAGACGATTTAATGGTTTAACCAGTTATTTCCGGAAATTTGTTCCGGGTTTCGCCACGATATCCCAACCGCTTCAAACGTTACTGAAGAAGGACCAACCATTCAAGTGGAGTGATGCACAAACAAAAGCATGCGAGGAGTTGAAAATGATGACCAAAGAGCTTGACCCAATTATGCCCCTCTTAGGTGGATGGTTTAATACAGCTGACTTCGACATCAGAGGTTGAGAGATATTGAGAGAGTATGAGTTTAGTATGAGTTATAAATGACTCGTTAATGGTCTACAAGTGAACCTTGACAGGATTAGCTGCAGCACTCAGAGGTTTCCATTATCGCACCCCTCCAGATCTCTCGTGAATAACCACTATCATAACTTTTCAAACAGGTTTTCCATGTCTATTTTGATCAACTACTTATGATGTTAGTGCAATTACTCAAATTTACACACAGCCTTAGAAATTCATGAGCCATTGTGGCCCGAGCAAACTCCCTGACCCAGTGCCTTCATTGTCAATTCTTCCATTCGCAGCAAGAATAAAAATGGAAGTAAAAATATAAATAGCAGGTAAAAGAACCTCCAACATATCATAATAATCCAAACGACACTGCATTTGAGCCTTCCCCACCCAATCGCAAGATTGCCACTTCATTCAATCCTCTATTCTTGACTGCAGACGCATATCTCGGTGGGCGAGACAGCATGATCTCATGGCCTTTTCGCTCGTATCACGTGTCTGCGCGGCTTTCTGCTTCCCACCCTATCCTGAACATGGCGGTCGTTTTAGCCACGACACAATGTGTCTCGCTAGAAAAGTCTCAATGGCCAAATAATGTTTTTATCAATTTTATCATATTGGGGGACTTTGAATTTCAACCCCACAACTCAAGTGTTGAAATGAATAAACTTGCATCAGGGAAAAAGGGGGGGTTTCAGGTATTGCAGGAGATCTCTGTGGGGTTCTATTTGATTCATTTAGTTTTGTTTTGTTTTATTTTGTTTGTTCTATCTCAATTGATTGAATAAAGAATTTGTGGCAATAGTGTTGAACTCTTCTTGCAGCGTATGATGTCACAAAAAAAACTGAAGTCCATACTGATGCCAGTGGTCGAGGTGTAGCGGGTGTATTTCTTCAATCTTACAACGAAGGGCAACTCAAACCAGTTGCTTATTAACGCAATTCTGCTGAGAGTCTGATATATGTATGAGGGGTTTCTTATATATCATATATATTAAAATAAAATATTTTTTTAGGTATATTCTTTGTGTATGGGCTTCCAACGGCACTGTTGTTCACTTTGGTCACATTCTTCAGTCATTGTGTAACGCCGTGAGACATTGAAAGGCGAAACAAAACGTGAAATTCAAAGTTTGAATTCATAGCGCCGGCGCTTAGCAATTCTATTTTAAAAACTTTAAGCGTTCCAAGGTTTTAGGTGAATAACCTTGCATCAGGGAAAAGGGGGTGTTTCAGGTACTGCAGGAGATCTCCGTGGGGTTCTATTTGACTCATTTAGTTTTGTTTTGTTTTATTTTGTTTGTTCAATCTCAATTGATTGAATAAAGAATTTGTGGCAATAGTGTTGAACTCGTCTTGCAGCGTATGATGTCAAAAAGAAAACTGAAGTCCATACTGATGCCAGTGGTCGAGGTCTAGCGGTTGTATTTCTTCAATCTTACAACGAAGGGCAACTCAAACCAGTCGCTTATTAACGCATTCCTGCTGAGAGTCTGATATATGTATGAGGGGTTTCTTATATATCATATATATTAAAATAAAATATTTTTTTAGGTATATTCTTTGTGTATGGGCTTCCAACGGCACTGTTGTTCACTTTGGTCACATTCTTTAGTCATTGTGTAACGCCTTGAGACATTGAAAGTCGAAACATAACGTTAAATTCAAAATTTGAATTCATAGCGCCGGCGCTTAGCAATTATATTTTAAAAACTTTAAGCGTTCCAAGGTTTAAGGTGACCAATGCTCTACGAGCATCAATATCGAATCAATTTTTACGTGATCCAAGACACACGTGTGAGCGACAACACTGATGTTGGCCTGGGAATAAAACTTAGCAGTCGACAACGAGACAGCGAAGCGAGCAGACGCGACGATCATCTGAAATAGTTTTTGCTTTATATAGTCAATCTGACAACTATTTGATTTTCTCAAGTCATATATACGAATAAATACTGTTATTACAACAATGCAGAAGTGGGATTACCGTGAAGTAGCACAACGCGAGTTGAAATTTGTGGCTAACTAAATAGAACGAGTTAATTGAAAGTGTTTGCTTTTTCAATATTAATATGAGTGATTAGCCCGAATTTGCTGTAATGGAGCTGAAAGCAGCTTGCAAAGCGAGGGGAATCATACAAGCTGGGAACAAAAGCGAGCTTGTCGACCGATTACGAGAATTCAATGAAGAGGTAGGTGCCCCGGGAGTGAGCAGCGCAGCGCTTGATGACAACGACGCCGAGCATACGAGTAATGATAGCGATAGCGATGGCGAGAATGAGACAAACGCAACATTTCTAGGAAGTACTGTGGACGACGATAACAACGATCAATGTAAAACAACGACGATAGATTCGCAAGCTCATCCGACAACAAGCAATATAGGAAAAGAAACGAGCAGTGGAAAGAAAAATCAAATAACGAAGGCAAACATATCTACTAATACAAAAGCGATGAAACGTGAACATAAGCATTTTCAGTTCACACCACGAGATGTAGTAGAGATTTTGCCAAAATTTGATCCCGATGATAAACGATGCAACGAAAACGTCAGAGAAATGAAAGTTTAATGGATTTCCTACATGAAATTTGGAAAATGGAGCGTGATGGTAAG
The DNA here is from genome assembly GCA_963978885.1 of Nemotelus pantherinus. Classification (NCBI taxonomy): domain Eukaryota; kingdom Metazoa; phylum Arthropoda; class Insecta; order Diptera; family Stratiomyidae; genus Nemotelus; species Nemotelus pantherinus. The sequence goes on from OZ022264.1 coordinate 144,459,632, forward strand.
CTTAAAGATGAAGCGATTATTAAATATTTCATTATCGGTATGCAGGATGACGAATTATTCTCTTTGCTTCAGTCACAGAAGATCGATAGAATTGATGATCTGGAAGAAAAAGTGAAGTGGTGCTTAAATATCCGTGAGTTGAAATCAATTATTGTCGCTTGTCAACGGTATGTTAGTGGTTATAAACAGGAAGAAGACAAACGACCAGTGCTAAGTGACTTATCACAAAAAACATGTTTTAACTGCAAACAGCCGGGACATATAGTGAGTGATTGCACGAAAGAAAAAGTTGTGTTTTACTGCAACAAAGTTGGACATATGTCGAGGGATTGTCCTCATCCGGGAGAAAGACTGCGATGTCAGTATTGTAATCGAGTGCTTCGAAAGGGACCGATAAATTGTGAATTCAGAAAATTCGAAGTGCATCAAGTATTTAGTGAAACTGATAATGAATGTTGTAAGAAAATAATTGTTGACGGAAAGAAATTTGACAGTTACATCGTTAGTGGAGCTCAGTGCTCAATGATTAAAAACAGTGTTGCCAGTAATTTGAAACTTCCAGTAGAACAGTGTAGAAACATGATAACAGGTTTTCTCGGTGGAACATTTGTGGCGAAAAAACAAATGAGAATTAAAATTTGTACTGATGGCGAGGAATTTTACGGGTTGTTTGTTATTGTGCCTGATGAGTTTATGAAGAATTCGTTTTTGATTGGGTGTGATATTTTGAGTAACCCTGGACTGATTTTAACAAAAACACAAACATTTAAATTTTACAATCCAAAAAGCTGCGCAATCGATTAAAAGAAGAGTTCGGCAATTGGATGAAACTGAAGTTCAATTAGGATTTGAAGAAAGAGATAAAGTAACGATGACGAAACTTCTAAATGCTTATCGAGATCTCTTCGCATCAAATTTTCATGAAATCGGGTGTACTGGATTAACAACGATGCAAATAACGATGAAAACAGATAAGATAAACAAATAATAGCATATAATAACAGATAAACAACAAAAACCGTATTGTATTCCTTACGCGAAGCAAGTGGTAATGGATGAAATCGTACAAGAGTTATGTGACAGTGGAATAATCCAAGAATCAACGTCTGATTTTGCAAGTCCTGCAATCTTAGTGAAAAAGAAGAATGGCCAAGATCGATTGTGTAACGATTTTCGAAAATTGAATAGTGAAACGGCAAAAGAGATGTATCCGATACCAAATATCGAAGAGCAGATACATGGGGCAGCTAAATGTAAAATGCTCTGTTTGCTTGATTAAAACAGTGAATATTATCAGGTGCCGATTGAGCCCGAGTCCAGAGAGTATACTGCGTTTATCACTCAAAGTGGTTCATAAGAGTTTCTACGAATGCCATTCGGGCTGAAAAATGCTCCGATGGAATTTCAATGGCTAATGGCGAAATGGAAGAAAACTTTATTTAAAGACGATGCTTTAATTTACGTGGATGATATCCTAAATGGCGCGCAGACATTTGAAGGGATGATTGAAGAGTTGGAACGAGTTTTGATTGCCCTAAGAAGAGCAAACCTCTCACTAAATTTGCGAAAATGTAGTTTAGCGAAACAAACCATGGAATACTTTGGTCACCAAATAACGCCATCTGGAATACAACCTGGGTATGTGAAGACTCAAGCGATCATGAGTTTTCCTGAGCCTAAGTGCATTAGCGATCTTAGACGATTTAATGGTTTAACCAGTTATTTCCGGAAATTTGTTCCGGGTTTCGCCACGATATCCCAACCGCTTCAAACGTTACTGAAGAAGGACCAACCATTCGAGTGGAGTGATGCACAAACAAAAGCATGCGAGGAGTTGAAAATGATGACCAAAGAGCTTGACCCAGTTATGCCCCTCTTAGGTGGATGGTTTAATACAGCTGACTTCGACATCAGAGGTTGAGAGATATTGAGAGAGTATGAGTTTAGTATGAGTTATAAATGACACGTTAATGGCCTACAAGTGAACCTGGACAGGATTAGCTGCAGCACTCAGAGCTTTCCATTATCGCACCCCTCCAGATCTCTCGTGAATAACCACTATCATAACTTTTCAAACAGGTTTTCCATGTCTATTTTGATCAACTACTTATGATGTTAGTGCAATTACTCAAATTGACACACAGCCTTAGAAATTCATGAGCCATTGTGGCCCGAGCAAACTCCCTGACCCAGTGCCTTCATTGTCAATTCTTCCATTCGCAGCAAGAATAAAAATGGAAGTAAAAATATAAATAGCAGGTAAAAGAACCTCCAACATATCATAATAATCCAAACGACACTGCATTTGAGCCTTCCCCACCCAATCGCAAGATTGCCACTTCATTCAATCCTCTATTCTTGACTGCAGACGCATATCTCGGTGGGCGAGACAGCATGATCTCATGGCCTTTTCGCTCGTATCACGTCTCTGCGCGGCTTTCTGCTTCCCACCCTATCCTGAACATGGCGGTCGTTTTAGCCACGACACAATGTGTCTCGTTAGAGATGTCTCAATTTTATCATATTGGGGGACTTTGAATTTCAACCCCACAACTCAAGTGTAGAAATGAATAAACTTTCATCAGGGAAAAATTGGGGGTTTCAGGTATTGCAGGAGATCTCTGTGGGGTTCTATTTGTTTCATTTAGTTTTGTTTTGTTTTATTTTGTTTGTTCTATCTCAATTGATTGAATAAAGAATTTGTGGCAATAGTGTTGAACTCTTCTTGCAGCGTATGATGTCACAAAAAAAACTGAAGTCCATACTGATGCCAGTGGTCGAGGTCTAGCGGGTGTATTTCTTCAATCTTACAACGAAGGGCAACTCAAACCAGTCGCTTATTAACGCCATCCTGCTGAGAGTCTGATATATGTATGAGGGGTTTCTTATATATCATATATATTAAAAAAAACTCTAGCGCACCTGAACCGCTAGAAACACTAATGTTCGAAGAACAGTAGAAGAATCGTGCAGGTTTTGAGTGCATATTCCACCACATGAGCTGCTTATTACGGCCAAACTGTTTCAAATGCCACGTTTTACTTTGGTCTCAAGAATGCATTATAACTCATATGGTAGAAGGTTTCAGACATTACCACTGGCATGAATTTCAACGTTTATGAAAGAAAAACACAAAAACACACAATTATATTCGTTATCAGTTGCTTATTTCACCAAACTTTGAAAGCAGCATCTCATATAACATCAATGAAGAAAATGCTCAGTGCCTGCAGCACTGTAACTGAAGTTGGTGTTTGGGGCTGCGATCCGAAAAATTTGCAGAACTTTGGGAATTGAAACATTGGTTATTTATTTTCATTGTAAATGTTTCCGGTATGAATACTAACTGTAAGCATTTATTAAGACAAAAGAAGCACAAACGACTCGTGCTGGCAACCTTCTGCCAGTATCAAAGCCAAGAATATATCACATCTGCTTCACGTTGTTATATTACATTCAAAGTTATAGGAGTATAAAGAAATTTAGGGTTACCTACAGCAAGTTGTTTCAAATAATCAAAAGCTTAATATTTGCTGTTTATTGTCACTACAATATCATTACCAATTGAAAATTCTACGATAAAACCGCTTAATAAAGATATTGCAAACAAACACAAAACCAACAATAGCTGGCAACCCTATCATGGCTTTTCAACCAAATTTGGCCTGAATAATGCTTATAATAGGTTCCATTAATAGTATGAAATTCGTATTGATTTCATGACTGCACTGGAAGCTATAGGGCAAAAAGTTTTATTTTCCTGAGCGAATTCTCAAATTCAAAGACACAAAAATTACCATAGCTGGCAGCACCAATCGAATTTTTCAACCAAATTTCTATCAAACAGAGTTTAAAGTAAGGTGCAGCTACTGTGTCAATTTCATGAAAATATGGTTACTAATTCACATTTCATAAGGCAAAAAGCAGTTTTTTTCTTTGTAATTTTTCAAGATGGCACCACTGGCACAGAGTTGCCCCCAATTCAAAATCGCTTCTATCAGACCTGGTTCTACTTAAGTTCAATGCATTCTGTAAATTTCAATGGTATCTGATTATTGGTTCGTGAATTCCCGTGAACAGAAGTTTTTGATGCTAAAAATATAGGTTAACTGGGAGAGGGTTACCGTTCTTGTCCGACATGAGATTTCCAAAGTTTTACTTTGAACGTGTAGATAAAGCATAAGATTTGAATACAGATTGGTTTTATTGTAAGAAACGGACATTTTTAGGATATTCGATGATTTGAATGTTTTCACTTCCAAATTTGTATTTTTTCAAATTTAAGACACCAAAATTATCATAGCTGGCAGCTCCAACCGAATTTTTCAACCAAATTTCTACCAAACGTGGTTTTAAATAAGGTCCAGCTATTGTGTGAATTTCGTCAAAATCGAACGATTCAATCAGAATTTATAGGGCTGAAAACAGTTATCTTTTTTAGTGATTTTTCAAGATGGCACCACTGGCACAGAATCGCCCGCATTTCAAAATTACTTCTATCAGACCTGGTCCTAGTTAAGACCAATACAGTCTGCAAATTTCAATAAATTCTGTTCATCGGATCGTGAGTTTCCGTGAACAGAAGTTTTTGATGTTAAAAATATAGGGAAATTGGGCAAGGGTTACCAAGCGTGCCCGTTATACTATATCAAATTTTATTTTTTGTCTATGTAAACACAGCACGAAATTTATATATGAGTGGCTTTTTTTTGAAGAAACGGCATTTTTTCAAGAAAGACGATAATTTGAAAGTTTTCACTTTCAGTGCTTGCCCTTGCTTCAGGGTTGCCAGCACGCTCATCAAAAGCTACACAAATTTACAACTAGATAATACCAATAAGTTCTGAAAATTTGATAATGATGAAGTAGCTCTGTCAAAAGTTATCGCAATTTAAAAATTTTCAATTTTTCCCGATCTCTTTTTAGGCACCCAGCGCACACATGGGGTTAAAAAATTCCAAAACATTATCCGATTCACATGTAAAACACGTTCGAAATTTATTTTGGTAACTTTATTTTTGCAAAACTTATTTGTGTACGGAATAATAGGTATATTAAAAATATCACTAAAATGGCCGCCGGCGCCAAAGGGTTAAAGATTTTTAACTTTTTCTGAGACCTGGCACTATTCTGCATATACACCAATGCGTCCTGAAAATTTCAGCTCAATCGGATGGCGCGTTCCTGAGATTTTTTCACTGAAATTTTTTGATGATATATATATATATATATATATATATATATATATATATATATATATATATATATATATATATATATATATATATATATATATATATATATAGAAATATGAATTTTTGGCCAAAGTGATTTTAATACTAATGTTCTTCTTCGAACATTAGTAATAAAATTTTTTTTAGGTATATTCTTTGTGTATGGGCTTCCAACGGCACTGTTGTTCACTTTGGTCACATTCTTCAGTCATTGTGTAACGCCGTGAGACATTGAAAGTCGAAACAAAACGTTAAATTCAAAATTTGAATTAATAGCACCGGCGCTTAGCAATTATTTTTTAAAAACTTTAAGCGTTCCATGGTTTTAGGTGACCAATGCTCTACGAGCATCAATATTGAATCAATTTTTACGTGATCCAAGACATACGTGTGAGCGACAACACTGATGTTGGCCTGGGAATAAAACTTAGCAGTCGACAACGAGACAGCGAAGCGAGCAGACGCGACGATCATCTGAAATAGCTTTTGCTTTATATAGTCAATCTGACCACTATTTGATTTTCTCAAGTCATATATACGAATAAATACTGTTATTACAACAATTCAGAAGTGGGATAACCGTGAAGTAGCACAACGCGAGTTGAAATTTGTGGCTAACAAAATAGAACGAGTTAATTGAAAGTGTTTGCTTGTCCAATATAAATATGAGTGATTTGCCCGAATTGGCTGTAATGGAGCTGAAAGCAGCTTGAAAAGCGAGGGGAATCATACAAGCTGGGAACAAAAGCGAGCTTGTCGACCGATTACGGGAATTCACTGGAGAGGTGGGTGCCGCCGGAGTGAGCAGCGCAGCGCTTGATGACAACGACGCCGAGCATACGAGTAATGATAGCGATAGCGATGGCGAGAATGAGACAAACGCAACATTTCTAGGAAGTACTGTGGACGACGACAACAACGAGCAATGTAAAACAACGACGATAGATTCGCAAGCTCATCCGACAACAAGCAATATAGGAAAAGAAACGAGCAGTGGAAAGAAAAATCAAATAACGAAGGCAAACATATCTACTAATACAAAAGCGATGAAACGTGAACAGAAGCATTTTCAGTTCACACCACGAGATGTAGTAGAGATTTTGCCAAAATTTGATCCCGATGATAAACGAGGTCTTACGATCATGCAATGGCTTGCGAAAGTGGATAAATTAGCGAAGATGTACGACTGGCCAAGCAGATTGCTTTTGTATTCAGCAACAGCGAATTTACGAGGAACAGCGAAGGATTGGTTCGACAGAAGTTTGACTGTCATAGACACGTGGAAACAACTTTCGGTTAGTTTGCTGGAAAGATATACGCCGAAAATCAACGAAGCAGATGTGCATATTCGACTGATGCAACGAAAACGTCAGAGAAATGAAAGTTTAATGGATTTCCTACATGAAATTTGGAAAATGGGGCGTGATGGTAAGCTTAAAGATGAAGCGATTATTAAATATTTCATTATCGGTATGCAGGATGACGAATTATTCTCTTTGCTTCAGTCACAGAAGATCGATAGAATGGATGATCTGGAAGAAAAAGTGAAGTGGTGCTTAAATATCCGTGAGTTGAAATCAATTAGTGTCGCTGGTCAACGGCATGTTAGTGGTTATAAACAGGAAGAAGACAAACGACCAGTGCTCAGTGACATCACAAAAAACATGTTTTAATTGCAAACAGCCGGGACATATAGTGAGTGATTGCACGAAAGAAAAAGTTTGTTTTTACTGCAACAAAGTTGGACATATGTCGAGAGATTGTCCTTATTCGGGAGAAAGACAGCGATGTCAGTATTGTAATCGAGTGCATCGAAAGGGACCGATAAATTGTGAATTCAGAAAATTCGAAGTGCATCAAGCATTTAGTGAAACTGATAATGAATGTTGTAAGAAAATAATTGTTGACGGAAAGAAATTTGACAGTTACATCGTTAGTGGAGCTCAGTGCTCAATGATTAAAAACAGTGTTGCCAGTAATTTGAAACTTCCAGTAGAACAGTGTAGAAACATGATAACTGGTTTTCTCGGTGGAACATTTGTGGCGAAAAAACAAATGAGAATTAAAATTTGTATTGATGGCGAGGAATTTTACGGGTTGTTTGTTATTGTGCCTGATGAGTTTATGAAGAATTTGTTTTTGATTGGGTGTGATATTTTGAGTTACCCTGGACTGATTTTAACAAAAACACAAACATTTAAATTTTACAATCCAAAAAACTGCGCAATCGATTAAAAGAAGAGTTCGGCAATTGGATGAAACTGAAGTTCAATTAGGATTGGAAGAAAGAGATGAAGTAACGATGACGAAACTTCTAAATGCTTATCGAGATCTCTTCGCATCAAATTTTCATGAAATCGGGTGTACTGGATTAACAACGATGCAAATAACGATGAAAACAGATAAGATAAACAAATAATAACATATAATAACAGATAAACAACAAAAACCGTATCGTATTCCTTACGCGAAGCAAGTGGTAATGGATGAAATCGTACAAGAGCTATGTGACAGTGGAATAATCCAAGAATCAACGTCCGATTTTGCAAGTCCTGCAATCTTAGTGAAAAAGAAAAATGGCCAAGATCGATTGTGTATCGATTTTCGAAAATTGAATAGTGAAACGGCAAAAGAGATGTATCCGACACCAAATATCGAAGAGCAGATACATGAGGCAGCTAAATATAAAATGTTCTGTTTGCTTGATTAAAACAGTGAATATTATCAGGTGCCGATAGAGCCCGAGTCCTTGTATACTGCGTTTATCACTCAAAGTAGTTCATAAGAGTTTCTACGAATGCCATTCGGGCTGAAAAATGCTCCGATGGAATTTCAATGGCTAATGGCGAAATGGAAGAAAACTTTATTTAAAGACGATGCTTTAATTTACATGGATGATATCCTAAATGGCGCGCAGACATTTGAAGGGATGATTGAAGAGTTGGAAAGAGTTTTGATTGCCCTAAGAAGAGCAAACCTCACACTAAATTTGCGAAAATGTTGTTTTGCGAAACAAACCATGGAATACTTTGGTCACCAAATAACGCCATCTGGAATACAACCTGGGTATGTGAAGACTCAAGCGATCATGAGTTTTCCTGAGCCTAAGTGCATTAGCGATCTTAGACGATTTAATAGTTTAACCAGTTATTTCCGGAAATTTGTTCCGGGTTTCGCCATGATATTCCAACCGCTTCAAACGTTACTGAAGAAGGACCAACCATTCGAGTGGAGTGATGCACAAACAAAAGCATGCGAGGAGTTGAAAATGATGACCAAAGAGCTTGACCCAATTATGCCCCTCTTAGGTGGATGGTTTAATACAGCTGACTTCGATATCAGAGGTTGAGAGATATTGAGAGAGTATGAGTTTAGTATGAGTTATAAATGATTCGTTAATGGTCTACAAGTGAACTTTGACAGATTTAGCTGCAGCACTCAGAGCTTTCCATTATCGCACCCCTCCAGATCTCTCGTGAATAACCACTATCATAACTTTTCAAACAGGTTTTTCATGTCTATTTTGATCAACTACTTATGATGCTAGTGCAATTACTCAAATTGACACACAGCCTTAGAAATTCATGAGCCATTGTGGCCCGAGCAAACTCCCTGACCCAGTGCCTTCATTGTCAATTCTTCCATTTGCAGCAAGAATAAAAATGGAAGTAAAAATATAAATAGCAGGTAAAAGAACCCCCAACATATCACAATAAGCCAAAGACACTGCATTTGAGCCTTCCCCACACAATCGCAAGATTGCCTCTTCATTCAATCCTCTATTCTTGACTCCAGACGCATATCTCCGTGGGTGAGACAGCATGATTTCATGGCCTTTTCGCTCGTTCCATGTCTCTGCGCGGCTTACTGCTTCCCACCCTATCCTGAACAGGGCGGTCGTTGTAGCCATGACACAATGTGTCTCGTTACAAAGGTCCCAATGGCCAATTCATGTTTTTATTAATTTTATCATATTGGGGGACTTTGAATTTCAACCTCACAACTCAATTGTAGAAATGAATAAACTTGCATCAGGGAAAAAGGTATTGCAGGAGATCTCCGTGGGGTTCTATTTGATTCATTTGGTTTTGTTTTGTTTTATTTTTTTTGTTCTATCTCAACTGATTGAATAAAGAATTTGTGGCATCCAGTTAGTAAACTTGCGAAGTGTTGAACTCTTCCCCATCCCGTTGTTTCATCCATTGAAAAAACAGCTCATTAATACTCCCTTGCCGACGACTTGCCGCATTTTTCAACGCCATCCTGCTGAGAGTCTCATATATGTATAAGGAGTTTCTTATATAACTCATATATATTAAAATAAAATAATTTTTTTTAGGTAAATTCTTTCTGTGTGGGTTTCCAACGAAACTGTTGTTCACTTTGGTAGGGAGGAGGGGCTGAGGGAGGAGGGGCTGAAGGAAGCGGGACTGAGGGAGGTGGGGCTGAGGGAGGAGGGGCTGAGGGAGGCGTGGCTGAGGAAGGAGGGACTGAGGTAGGCAATTGTTCACCTATTAAGAAACACCTATTAAGTAGTTCACCTATTAAGAAACGCACTATTTCATTTTTTTCACGGACGTTATCCGCTAACTGAACCTATCGACACAAAATATTGGTTTTCGCGGACGTTATCCACTTGTAAATTGTTCAACACACAGTATTCTTTTCGCGGACGTTATCCACTTGTAAAATTGTTCAACACACAGTATTCTTTTCGCGGACGTTATCCACTTGTAACAACTGTTCACTTTAACCAAATTGCGCGAACGTTATTCGTCAATTAGTTGATTTTCATTTAAAAGCTAGCACTCGCACGTTCAAACTTACTAAGCCGATCCGGCTCGACGGACCAGAAAATGTTAGGGATCGGGCTTACCGCTGCAAATGAAGCAATGAAAATTAGAGCACCGTCGTAATTAACGTTATAATCGATACTAATTTATTCATTACTCTATAAAACTGATCATACAATCAAAATTACATAATTGCTAAAATTTCAATCAATTGAGGCAGGCATATCGGATTACAAGCTCACCGTACCACGCGCGAGCGTAATTGCTGTAAATTGATTATTTGTGTACTTAGCATTTCGCGTCCGAGGGCAATGCCTGCGTCAATTGATTGGTACAAGGTACATTGACGTTAATTAAGTGAATAATACAAATTGAGTAAGCATGAGTTTTTTTGTTCTGTTGAGTTCAATTGCTATGAGATCGAACAATATATATATATATATATATATATATATATATATATATATATATATATATATATATATATATATATATATATATATATATATATATATATATATATATATATATATATATATATATATATATATATATATATATATATATATATATGGAAATATGAATTTTTAGCCGAATCGATTTGAATACTAATGTTCTTCAAACATTAGTAAAAATATAAGTAGAAGGTAAAAGAACCCCCTCCTCCCTCAGCCCCTCCTCCCTCAGTCCCTCCTGCCTGAGCCGCTCCTCCCTCAGCCCCTCCTTCCTCAGCATCTCCTTCCTGAGCCCCTCCTCCCTCAGCCCATCCATCTTCAGCCCTTCCTTCCTGAGCCCCTCCTCCCTCAGCCCCTCCTTCCTCAGCCTTTCTTCCCTCAGCCTCTCCTCCCTCAGCCCCTTCTCCCTCAGTGCCTCCTCCCTCAGCCCCTCCTCCCTCAGCCCCTTCTCCCTTAGCCCCTTCTCCCTTAGCCCCTCCTTCCTCAGGCCCTCCACCCTCAGCCCCTCCTCTCTCGGACCCTTCTCCCTCAGCCCCTCCTACCACAGCCCCACCTCCCTCAGCCCTTCCTACCTCAGCCCTTCCTCCCTCAGTCCCTCCTCCCTCAGCCCCTCTCCCTCAGTCCCTCCTCCCTCTGCCCCTCTCCCTCAGTCCCTCCTCCCTCAGCCCATCCTCCCTCAGCCCTTCCTCCCTCAACCCATCCTCCCTCAACCCATCCTCCCTCAGCCCCTCCTCCCTCAGCCCCTCCTCCCTCAGCCCCTCCTCCCTCAGCCCCTCCTCCCTCAGCCTCTCCTCCGTCAGCCCTCCCCCCCCCAGCTCCTCCTCCCTCAGCCCCTCCTTCCTCAGCCCCCCTTCCCTCAGCCCTTCCTCCCTCAGCCCCTCCTACCTCAGCCCATCCTCCCTCAGCCATTCCTACCTCAGCCCCTTCTTCCTCATTTCCTCCTTTGTCAGCCCCTCCTCCCTCAGCCCCTCCTCCCTCAGTTCCTCCTGCCTCAGACCTTCTTTTCTCAGCCCCTCCTCCCTCAGCCCCTCCTCCCTCCGCCCCTCTTCCCTCAGTCACTCCTCCCTCAGTCACTCCTCCCTCAGATTCTTCACCCTAAGCCCCTCCTCCCTCAGCCCCTCCTTCCTCAGGCCCTCCTCCCTCAGCCCCTCCTCTCTCGGACCCTTCTCCCTCAGCCCCTCCTAACACAGCCCCACCTCCCTCAGCCCTTCCTACCTCAGCCCTTCCTTCCTCAGTCCCTCCTCCCTCAGCCCCTCTCCCTCAGTCCCTCCTCCCTCTGCCCCTCTCTCTCAGTCCCTCTTCCCTCAGCCCATCCTCCCTCAGCCCTTCCTCCCTCAACCCCTCCTCCCTCAGCCCCTCCTCCCTCAGTCCCTCCTCCCTCAGCCCCTCTCCCTCAGTCCTTCCTCCCTCAGCCCATCCTCCCTCAGCCCTTCCTCCCTCAAACCATCCTCCCTCAACCCATCCTCCCTCAGCCCCTCCTCCCTCAGCCCCTCCTCCCTCAGCCCCTCCTCCCTCAGCCTCTCCTCCCTCAGCCCTCCCCCCCCAGCTCCTCCTCCCTCAGCCCCTCCTTCCTCAGCCCCTCTTCCCTCAGCCCTTCCTCCCTCAGCCCCTCCTACCTCAGCCCATCCTCCCTCAGCCATTCCTACCTCAGCCCCTTCTTCCTCATTTCCTCCTGTGTCAGCCCCTCCTCCCTCAGCCCCTCCTCCCTCAGTTCCTCCTGCCTCAGACCTTCCTTTCTCAGCCCCTCCTCCCTCAGCCCCTCCTCCCTCGGCTCCTCTTCCCTCAGTCACTCCTCCCTCAGTCACTCCTCCCTCAGATTCTTCACCCTAAGCCCCTCCTCCCTCAGCCTCTCCTCCCTCAGCCCTCCCCCCCAGCTCCTCCACCCTCAGGCACGCCTACCTCAGCCCCTCCTCCCTCAGCCCCTCCTCCCTCAGTCCCTCCTCCCTCAGATTCTTCGCCCTCAGCCCCTCCACCCTGAGCCTCTCCTCCCTTCCTGAGCCCCTACTTCCTCAGCCCTTCCTTCCTCAGCCCCTCCTTCCTGAGCCCCTACTTCCTCAGCCCTTCCTCCCTCAGTCCCTCCTTCCTGAGCCGCTCCTCCCTCAGCCCCTCCTTCCTCAGCCAATCCTTCCTTAGCCGCTCCTCCCTCAGCCCCTCCTTCCTCAGCCCCTCCTTCCTGAGCCCCTCCTCCCTCAGCCCCTCCTTCCTCAGCCCTTCTTCCCTCAGCCTCTCCTCCCTCAGCCCCTTCTCCCTCAGTACCTCCTCCTTCAGCCCCTCTTCCCTCAGCCCCTCCTCCCGCAGCCTCTCCTCCCTCAGATTCTTCATCCTCAGTTCCTCCTCCCTCAGCCCCTCCTCACTCAGCCCTTCCTCCCTCAGCCCCTCTTTCGTCAGCCCCTCCTCCCTCAGTCCCTCCTCTCTCAGCCACGCCTCCCTCAGCCCCTTCTCCCTCAGCTCCTCCTTCCTCAGCCCCTCCTCCCTCAGCCCCTCCTCCCTCAGCCCC
>OZ022264.1:144475110-144477610 GCA_963978885.1 Nemotelus pantherinus
TGAGGGAGGAGGGGCTAAATGAGGAGGGGCTGAGGGAGGAGGGGCTGAGGGAGGAGGGGCTGAGGGAGGAGGGGCTGAGGAAGGAGGAGCTGAGGGAGGAGGGGCTGAGGGAGGCGTGGCTGAGGGAGGAGGGACTGAGGGAGGAGGGGCTGACGAAAGAGGGGCTGAGGGAGGAAGGGCTGAGTGAGGAGGGGCTGAGGGAGGAGGAACTGAGGATGAAGAATCTGAGGGAGGAGAGGCTGCGGGAGGAGGGGCTGAGGGAGGAGGGGTTGAAGGAGGAGGGGCTGAGAGAGGAAAGGCTTTAGGAGGAGGGACTGAGAGAGGAGGGGCTGAGGTAGGATTGGCTAAGGGAGGAAGGGCTGAGGGAGGAGGGTCTGAGGGTGAAGAATCTGAGGGAGGAGGGACTGAGGAAGGAGGGGCTGAGGGAGGAGGGGCTGAGGGAGGAGGAACTGAGGGAGGAGGGGCTGAGGAAGGAGGGGCTGAGAAAGGAGGGAATGAGGAAGAAGGGGCTGAGGTAGGAATGGCTGAGGGAGGATGGGCTGAGGTAGGAGGGACTGATGGAGGAAGGGCTGAGGGAAGAGGGGCTGAGGTAGGAGGGGCTGAGGGAGGAAGGGCTGAGGGAAGAGGGCCTGAGGGAGGAGGGGCTGAGGGAGGAGGAGCTGGGGGGGGAGGGCTGAGGGAGGAGAGGCTGAGGGAAGAGGGGCTGAGGGAGGAGGGGCTGAGGGAGAAGGAGCTGAGGGAGGAGGGTCTGAGAGAGGAGGGGCTGAGGGAGGAGGAGCTGAGGGAGGAGGGACTGGTGAGAGGGGCTGTGGAAGGAGGGACTGAGGGAGGAGGGGCTGAGGATGGAGGGGCTGAGGGAGGAGGGACTGAGGTAGGAGGAGCTGAGGGAGGAGGGGCTAAGGGAGGAGGGGCTGAGGGAGGAGAGGCTGAGGGAGGCCGGGCTTAGGGAGGAGGGACTGAGGAAGGAGGAGCTGAGGGAGGAGGGGCTGAGGGAGGAGGGGCTGAGGGAGGAAGAGCTTTCGGAGGAGGGACTGAGAGAGGAGGGGCTGTGGGAGGTGGGGCTGTGGGAGGAGGGGCTGGGGTGGGAAGGCTGAGGGAGGAGAGGCTGAGGGAGAAGGGTCCGAGAGAGGAGCGGCTGAGGGAGGAGGGGCTGAGGAAGGAGGGGTAAGGGAGAAGGGGCTAAGGGAGAAGGGGCTGAGGGAGGAGGGGCTGAAGGAGGAGGTACTGAGGGAGAAGGGGCTGAGGGAGGAGAGGCTGAGGGAAGAAGGGCTGAGGAAGGAGGGGCTGAGGGAGGAGGGGCTCAGGAAGGAGGGGCTCAGGAAGGAGGGGCTGAGGAAGGAGGGGCTGAGGAAGGAGGGGCTGAGGGAGGAGCGGCTTAGGAAGGATTGGCTGAGGAAGGAGGGGCTGAGGGAGGAGCGGCTCAGGAAGGAGGGACTGAGGGAGGAAGGGCTGAGGAAGTAGGGGCTCAGGAAGGAGGGGCTGAGGAAGGAAGGGCTGAGGAAGTAGGGGCTCAGGAAGGAAGGAGAAGCTGAGGGTGGAGGGGCTGAGGGCGAAGAATCTGAGGGAGGAGGGACTGAGGGAGGAGGGGCTGAGGGAGGAGGGGCTGTGGGAGGAGGGGCTGAGGTAGGCGGGCCTGAGGGTGGACGAGCTGGGGGGAGGGCTGAGGGAGGAGAGGCTGAGGGAGAAGGGTCCGAGAGAGGAGCGGCTGAGGGAGGAGGGGCTGAGGAAGGAGGGGCTAAGGGAGAAGGGGCTAAGGGAGAAGGGGCTGAGGGAGGAGGGGCTGAAGGAGGAGGTACTGAGGGAGAAGGGGCTGAGGGAGGAGAGGCTGAGGGAAGAAGGGCTGAGGAAGGAGGGGCTGAGGGAGGAGGGGCTCAGGAAGGAGGGGCTGAGGAAGGAGGGGCTGAGGGAGGAGCGGCTTAGGAAGGATTGGCTGAGGAAGGAGGGGCTGAGGGAGGAGCGGCTCAGGAAGGAGGGACTGAGGGAGGAAGGGCTGAGGAAGTAGGGGCTCAGGAAGGAGGGGCTGAGGAAGGAAGGGCTGAGGAAGTAGGGGCTCAGGAAGGGAGGAGAAGCTGAGGGTGGAGGGGCTGAGGGCGAAGAATCTGAGGGAGGAGGGACTGAGGGAGGAGGGGCTGAGGGAGGAGGGGCTGAGGTAGGCGTGCCTGAGGGTGGAGGAGCTGGGGGGGAGGGCTGAGGGAGGAGAGGCTGAGGGAGGAGGGGCTTAGGGTGAAGAATCTGAGGGAGGAGTGACTGAGGGAGGAGTGACTGAGGGAAGAGGGGCCGAGGGAGGAGGGGCTGAGGGAGGAGGGGCTGAGAAAGGAAGGTCTGAGGCAGGAGGAACTGAGGGAGGAGGGGCTGAGGGAGGAGGGGCTGACACAGGAGGAAATGAGGAAGAAGGGGCTGAGGTAGGAATGGCTGAGGGAGGATGGGCTGAGGTAGGAGGGGCTGAGGGAGGAAGGGCTGAGGGAAGAGGGGCTGAGGAAGGAGGGGCTGAGGGAGGAGG
>OZ022264.1:144480110-144607610 GCA_963978885.1 Nemotelus pantherinus
TACGAAACCACAAAAAAGATGGTAGTGATCGGTATTCCCTATCCTATTTCGAGACTCGTCTTGAACGGGTTCAAGATATATGGAAGCGCTGTGTTGCTACTCATCCGTTGGTTTATAACGATAAGCAGCATAGTTCGCCTCTACTGGATGAATACAAAAGGGTATTCGAAGAGGCTGAGAACAAGTATTTTGATATCGTTTCTAAGTTCAAGGAACATATCAATGAATACAAGTGTTCGCCTACAACTGCAGCAGCAACCACTGCTCCGCAGCAAATCACGGTCCAAAGTTCTGAGATAGGCATCAAACTCGAGCGAATTAAAATTCCGCGATTTGACGGCCAATATCTCAAGTGGACTAGCTTTCATGAGCTTTTTACAGCCATGGTGCATGACGATAAGAGGTTATTGCCAGTCCAAAAAATGCAATACCTCAAGTCATTATTAGACGGGGAAGCCAATAATTTAATTAAACATCTTCCAGCTAGTGAAGATAATTATTTGGCGGCATGGGAGCTTTTAACCAATAGGTTCGAAAACAAGCGAATCATAATTGGAGAACATCTCAATGCTATCACTTCCGTTTCCGCTACAAGGGCTGACAACTCCAACAGCTATAAGTGGTTACTTGATGTTACCACGGAGTCTCTAGCTGGGATCAATGGACTTGGTCACTCCACGGAGTCTTGAAGCCCAATTCTAGTTCATTTACTGTGTCAGAAGCTGGACATAGAAACGCGTAGGAAATGGGAAGAAAGTTTAGGGACTGCGAAAGATGTCCCAACATGGGAGCAGTTTAAGGCATTCCTTGAACTGCGATTCAGATCAACTGAAATTATAGACAGTGGTAAAACCCCGAATAAAATTCTTTCCCATACTACGAACATAAATAAAAAATTGTGTGTTTTGTGTAAAAAAAACCATCGGTTAGCGAAATGTGAAAACTTTGTAAAATACAATGTGAACAAACGACGGGAAGTGATCGCAAAATATAAACTGTGTTTCAATTGTTTACGTAGCGGACATAACGTGAAGGACTGTTACTCGAGTTCGAGGTGCCTAAAGTGTAACAAAACTCATCACACAATGTTACACGCTGATGAAGCAACCAAGAGGTCTAAGGTTACCAGCGCTATTAGCGCAGAAGATCGCCATGATACTGTGCTGGCTACAGCCATGGTCTATGTACAAGACAAATTTGGTGAATACGTACCATTAAGAGCCTTAATAGACCAAGGGTCGCAGAGATCATTCATCAGTGAATCTGCACTTCAAGTTTTGAAGCTACCGCGGAAATATAACAAAACCATCATCAATGGTATCGGGTCTAGCCAAGTAAGCGTATCAAAAGGTATCGTTGGTCTTACGGTTCGCGAAAAATGGTCGAAAAAACGGATACACATCTCCGCGTTAATCATCTCGCGTATTACGGGCGACTTATCTTATGCTGATCTACCTATACGCGTGACGAACATTCATCCCGATGACCTGGCAGATCCATCATTCCATATCTCGGGGAAAATTGATTTGTTGTTGGGAGCCGATGTATTCGGCACAATTATTCAAGAAGGTGTAAAACCCGCGCAAATAGGAAGTCTTGCAGCTCAAAAGACTTCATTAGGTTGGATTCTCTCAGGTCGTTTTACACCTAAAACTAAGCAATCTAACATAACGAGCTTAGTTTCAATTGAAGATCTAGATTGCACTCTACGGAAATTTTGGGAGCAAGAAGAAATGCCAGCAAAAAGAGAGCTCTCTAGTGACGATAGTTTGGCCGAGGAAATTTATAAACGAGACTTTAAACGCCTAGTCACAGGTAAATATGAAGTCAGTTTACCCTTCAAAAGGCAACCAACTGCCGAATTAAATGGAAGCCGTTCAAGAGCTGAACAGCGATTTCTTCAACTGGAACGTCGTTTTAAATCAAACACTCAATTACATGAGGATTACGTTCATATCATCAGAGAATACTTTCTTCTTGAACAAATTGAAGAGATTCCACAGTGTAACATGAGCAATACCAGTTATTATCTACCGCACCATGCTGTAATAAAGGACAGTAGTACTACAACAAAAACCAGAGTGGTGTTCGATGCATCAGCGAAGGCACCTTCTGGAAAATCGTTGAATGATTTGTTGCTAACTGGACCTACCATACAGAATTCACTCTACAACATTCTAATGCGATGGCGAAAGTATGAATTTGCATTAACAGGGGATATAGAGAAAATGTACCGTCAAATATGGGTACGCCCTGAAGATCGCGACTTTCAAAGGATTGTTTGGAGAGAACACTCGTCAGAAGAACTTAAAGACTATCGCTTGAAAACGGTTACATTTGGTGTATCTTCTGCCCCTTTTTTAGCTGTCCGTACGCTTCATCAAATTGCACTATCTGTCCAGAGCAAAAATCCTCATGTAGCGGAGATCATAAGACGTGACTTTTATGTTGACGATCTCATTACCGGTGCTCACGATCTACCAAGGGCACATCAGATTCAATCTGAAGTAAGAGAAATTTTGCAGTCTAGTGGTTTCACCTTGAGAAAATGGGCTTCAAACAATGAGTCATTGCTTTCTAGCATCGCCGCAGAAGATTCGGTATTAAACTTTACCTTCACATCTGACTCAGTGGAGGAAATTAAGACACTCGGCCTATGCTGGACACCTTCTAAGGACTATTTTTCGTTTGCTCTTACACTACCAGTCAATGAGGAAATCGCGTACACTAAACGCATTGTGCTGTCAGAAATTTCAAGATTATTTGATCCACTTGGTTGGCTGCAGCCGATACTAATTTTGGGTAAAATACTTATACAACAGCTTTGGCTAACGCAGCTAACTTGGGATTGCCTGCTACCAAAAGCTGTAAAAAATGAATGGCTTTCTTTACGTAACGATCTGAAATTTATTGAAAACATACGCATTCCACGATGGATTCGCTATGCACCAAATGACCTGGTGCAACTTCATGGATTTGCCGATGCATCATCAAGTGCCTATGCAGCGGTTGTCTATGTGCGAATTCAAAAACCAGATGGGCAGATTTTCACACATCTGCTTTCTTCGAAGGCGAAGGTTGCTCCAATCAAAACTGTGTCTATTCCTCGATTAGAGTTATGCGGAGCACAACTGGCGGTGCAACTGATGTATCAAATACAAGAAGCTTTTGAGTGGAGTGACGTGAACTGCCATTTCTGGACTGATTCCACCGTTGTTTTGGCTTGGCTAAGTCAACATCCAAATAAATGGAAAACCTACGTCGCTAACAGAGTGAGTTACATTTTAAGCAATTCTACAAGGTCACAGTGGGCATATGTCAATACAAAGCAAAATCCAGCAGATATTGCTTCAAGAGGAACGAGGGCGGAATTGCTGCAGACCAACGAACTATGGTGGAAAGGACCTTTATGGCTGAATTTGCCGCAAGATCAATGGCCTCAGCCTACCATCGAACTACCAGTTACAGGGCCAGAATTAAGGATAACATCCTATCATGTGACCCACATTTCAGAACCAGATTGGTTGCAACGATATTCGTCATTCGACCGAATGATTCGTATTACAGCGTATTGTTTAAGATTTAAATACAATACGCTCAATCCAAACAAACGACAAACTTCGTTTCTAACGCGTTACGAGTTGAATAGAGCGGCTATTTGTTGTTTACGCCTTATGCAAGGCCACTTCTATAACGAAGAAATTAAGGCGCTTAACAGAAAGCAATTGATAAAAGGCAATAGCTCGATTAAGACTCTCAATCCTTTTCTTGATTCCACAGGATGCCTCAGGGTGGGCGGAAGGATAGCTGAAGCACCAGTATCTTATGATCAGAGGCATCCAGTAATAATTAATGGGCATTCCAACATCGCTAAATTAATTGCTAAACTATATCACAGGCAATTACTGCACGCCGGACTACAAACTACACTAGCAACAATTCGGTTGAAGTATTGGATAACTGGAGGACATAATCTTATAAAAAGGACAATTCACGAATGTCTCATTTGCTACCGAACCCATCCAGTTAGTCAAAACCAAATCATGGGTATTTTACCAAAGGTCAGAGTGACACCAGCACGTCCATTTGCTTCAGTTGGTCTGGACTTTGGTGGACCATTCAACATCAAATATAACAATGGACGAGGTGCAAAGACATGCAAGGCATACATTGCATTGTTTGTGTGCTTAGTGACGAAGGCAATCCATCTAGAACTGGTCTCAGATCTAACGAGTGATGCGTGCTTGGCTGCAATACGACGATTTATCGCACGACGTGGGCTATGCAGCGACATTTACTCTGACCAAGGTACCAATTTTATCGGAGCAAATAACTCGCTGAAGCAGGAATATCTGAATTCCATGCGAAAGACTCAAGGAAAGTTAGCCGCGGAGAAAATCACTTGGCATTTCATTCCTCCTGGCAGCCCTCACTTTGGAGGGCTCTGGGAAGCTGGCATAAAAGCAACGAAAGCTCATTTGCGGAAGGTTGTGGGTGATCAAAAATTAACGTATGAGGAGATGACAACGGTTCTCACACAAATTGAATCCTGTTTAAATTCTAGACCGTTATACCCGTGCAGCAATGACGTAAACGACTTGGAAGCAATTACACCTGGACATTTCCTCATTGGACAACATCTACAGGCTGCCCCGGATGTGACAGTGTCAAAAAAGGGTAAATGGGAGCTGCTGCAACAATTGAAAAATTCATTTTGGGAACGATGGAGCCGACAATACATGACCTCATTGCAAGAACGATGCAAGTGGGTGCAACCACAGAAAAATCTCGAACCAAATCAACTAGTATTGATAAAAGACGAACGGGTTCCAGCCAACAAGTGGCCATTGGGAAGAATTATTGAACTTGGTACATTCTGACTGGAAGATGCTGGTGTATTTTGATCTAAATTCGTACTGGCAGGAGCTCGAGGGTATCGGTAGTGGTATTGCTACACTAAATAAAACGTGTTACAACTATAATACCCAGAATTCGTCATTCTGTCACACTCATGTCACTCAGCTGGTTCGACAGTACAAACGTTTACAGCAAGCCAATGAAATCCTTATGCAAAATCGCCATTCACCACAAAGACAACGCAGGGGTGCCCTAAACTTTATAGGCAACGTAGCGAACGCCTTATTTGGTGTTCTAGACCAAGAAGATGCAAAGAAATATGATGCTCAGATATCTGCAGCCAAAGAAAACGATCAACACATATACTCCCTGCTAAAAAACCAGACATCAATCATAGAAGCAACGACAAAATTGATGAAACGCCAGAGGTCAGACATCGAAAATCAATTCAATCATCTGGAAGGCCAATTAAACGCAATTCACGCATCAGAATTGAAAGAAATTACGACGCTAAGCGTAACCTTACATTATTCAATGATAATGGAAGATTTTCGAGAAGTTCAAGAAGAGCTTTTGCAACTCTTTTTAAATGCTCGGCAACAGAAGAACTATTTAATTCTGACTCCAACAGAACTGATACAACAAGCTCGCATGGTCTCCCAAAATATGCCATCAGGCGCACAACTTCCAACCACAATCGAGAGTTCTCAATTCTTGCACGACATGTTTAACGTAATGCGAAGCAATGTCGCGATTCTAAAGGATCGTCTTATCATCGAATTGCGCGTACCATTAAAGGAGGCTGAGGTTTATACCATTTACAGGCTGATCCCTCTCCCTACGATTCATCAAGGAGAGCACATCATGATTCACGCTGAAATTGAAAACTTAGTCATCACCTCAGATCGCATGCATTATTTTAGTATAACGCATGACGGACTCTCACGATGTCAACATCTCTCGTCGTCAAGACTATGTAGGTCGTCTTCTCCAATATATGGGTTGGAATCGCACAATTATCGTTGCGAAGTGACGCTTCTGTCACAACACCGAGACTACCAAAAAGATTGCAAGTTCAGAATCGTTCCACCAACTAATACGTGGATACCGCTTTCAGAAGATGGTCAGTACATTTTCAGCCTAACATCACCACAAGTCACCACTGTTGACTGTGACGATGGATTACAGCGCGTAACATTGAGAGAAGAAGGCATCATTAGTCTTTCACCAGGATGTTCCTTAAAACATCCGACGGTTAGTTTGGCTGCTCGGTCATCAATTCAAACTGTTGTAAAGACTCAATTAGATGTCATGCCAGCTATCAATATCACGCATCTCTGGAATAACACGTTTGACTTCAACCTCAACAACATACGATCCACCTTCAATAAGGAAATCATAACTATCGAACAAGCATTGGATCTACAGCAGAAGGACCTCACTTCACGTACCATGAGCACGATGATATTTAAGCAGGAAGACTATGATATAATTTTGCTTCTACTAATTATTGGTTTTGTTCTTATTGTCTTAGGAATACTCTGGAAACCAGTATTGCCCAATTGCAGCTTCACAGCACGGCCAAGATATGCAGCTGATGCCGACCAACCTCTTTCAAATCTTCGGCGGTTTCGTCAGTCTATTCGATGGCCCAAAGTGAATGAAGAACCCCCAGAAACTTCAAATGTAGAGCAGAGCGCAGTGTAGAAGATGGTGGTTCTTGGTGGGTGGAATGTTCGATCTCATAGCAATTGAACTCAACAGAACAAAAAAACTCATGCTTACTCAATTTGTATTATTCACTTAATTAACGTCAATGTACCTTGTACCAATCAATTGACGCAGGCATTGCCCTCGGACGCGAAATGCTAAGTACACAAATAATCAATTTACAGCAATTACGCTCGCGCGTGGTACGGTGAGCTTGTAATCCGATATGCCTGCCTCAATTGATTGAAATTTTAGCAATTATGTAATTTTGATTGTATGATCAGTTTTATAGAGTAATGAATAAATTAGTATCGATTATAACATTAATTACGACGGTGCTCTCATTTTCATTGCTTCATTCGCAGCGGTAAGCCCGATCCCTAACATATATATATATAAATATATATGTATTTATATATATATATATATATATATATATATATATATATATATATATATATATATCCATTTTAGTGATATTATTAATATACCTATTATTCCGTACACAAATAATTTTTGCAAAAATAAAGTCGACGAAATAAATTTCAAAAGTGTTTTGCATGTGAATCGGATAATGTTTTGGAATTTTTTAACCCCATGTGTGCGCGATGTGCCTAAAAAGAGAACGAAAAAATTTGAAGATTTTTAAATTGCGATAACTTTTGACAGAGTTATTCAGTCATTACGAAATTTTCAAGACATATTGGTATTATTCAGTTGTAGACTTGTGAAGCTTTTTAAGAGCGTGCCGACAATCCTGTAGCCAGGGCAGGCACTGAAACTTAAAACCTCCAAATCATCGTCTCTCTTAAAAAAATGCCGCTTTTTTAAATAAAAGCCACTCATATGTAAATCTTTGGCTTTGTCTATATATACAAAAAATAAAATTTGATATGGTACAACGGGCACGCCTGGTAGCCCTTGCCCAATTTACCTATATTTTTAGCATCAAAAACTTCTGTTCACGGAAACTCACGATCCGATAAGCAGAATTAATTGAAATTTGCAGGATGTATTGGTCTTAAATAGGACCAGGTCTGATAGAAGTGATTTTGAAATGCGGGCGATTCGGTGCCAGTGGTGCCATTAACGAAATTCACACAGTGGCTTGACCTTACTTCAAACAACGTTTGGTAGAAATTTTGTTGAAAAATTCGGTTGGAGGTGCTAGCTAGGATAATTTTGGTGGTGCCCGCTAGGATAAATTTGAAAAAAATAAAAATTTGGAAGTGAGAACATTCAACCATCGAATATCCTAAAAAAATATCCGTTTCTTACAATAAAACCAATCTGTATACAAATTTTATGCTTTATCCATACGTTGAAAGTAAATTTTTGGAAATTTCATGTCAGACAAGAACGGTAACCCTCTCCCAGTTAAGCTATATTTTCAGCATCAAAAACTTCTGTTCACGGGAACTCATGAACCAATATCAGATGCAGCTGAAATTAACAGAATATATTGTACTGAAGTAGGACCAGGTCTGATAGAAGCGATTTTGAATTGTGCGCAACTCTGTTGGTGCCATCTTGAAAAATTGCAAAGAAAAAAAAACTGCTTTTTGCCCTATGAAATGTGAATAAGTTACCAAATTTTCATGAAATTAACACAGTAGCTGAACCTTACTCTAAGCTCTGTTTGATTGAAATTAGGTTGAAAAATTCGATTGGTGCTGCCCGCTGATAGTTTTTGTGTCTTTGGTTTTGAAAATTTGCTCAGGAAAATAAAACTTTTTGCCCTATAACTTCCAGTGATAAAATCAATACGAATTTCATACAATCAATGGAACCTATTATAAACCTTATTCAGGCCAAATTTGGTTGAAAAGCTACGATAGGGTTGCCAGCTATTGTTGGTTTTGTGTTTGTTTGCAATATCTTTATTAAGTGGTTTTATCGTAGAAATTTCAATTGGTAATGACATTCTAGTGACAATCAGCAGCAAATATTAAGCTTTCGATTTTTTTAAAAAACTCGCTGCAAGTAACTCTTAATTTCTTTATACTCCTATAACTGCGAATGTAATATAACAACGTGAAGCAGATGTGATATATTCTTGGCTTTGATACTGGCGAAAGGTTGCCAGCACGAGTCGGTTGTGCTACTTTTGTATCAATAAATGCTAACAGTTAGTATTCATACCGGAAACATTTACAATGAAAATAAATAACCGATGTTTCAATTCCCAAAGTTCTGCAAATTTTTCGGATCGCAGCCAAAAACACCAACTTCAGTTACAGTGCTGCAGGCACTGAGCAATTTGTTCATTGATGTTGTATGAGATGCTGCTTTCCAAATTTTGTGAAATAAGCAACTGTTAACGAATATTAATAACCCCTGTTTTGCTCTCATAAACGTTGAAATTCATGCCAGTGGTAATATCTGAAACCTTCCACCATATGAGTTACAATGCATTCTTAAGACCGAAGTAAAACGTGGCATTTGAACCAGTAGAGCCGTAATAAGCAGCTCATGTGGTGGCATATGAACTCAAAACCTGCACGATTCTTCTACTGTTCTTCGAACATTAGTGTTTCTAGCGGTTCAGGTGCGCTAGAGTTTTATTTCTATTTTTATTCTTGCTGCAAATGAAAGAATTGGCAATGAAGCTACTGGGTCAGGGAGTTTGCTCGGGCCTATTTGTGAAGTCATGATATGACATGAAATGACTTTGTAGCAGGCAAACCGTCTTCGCAATTAGTTTCGTAGTTTTCACACTCGTATCTATTTCTTTCGTTAGAATGCGCCACTTTGCAGCGGTTATACCAAACGCACATTCAATAATCTTTCTGGTTCTTGTGTGGTTTTCATTGAATACAAATTCACTTTCACTGATATTGGTGTTATAGGCAAAAGGCCGCAGCAAGTAGCTTCGAAGTGGATAGGCATCTCTCAAGAAAACAAAAGGTGCATCGACATCTGTGCCAGGTAAAGGTTTGCGAGCAGGAATTCCAAATTCGTCATTTTCTATCATGTGACAAAGTGCAGACGATGAAAATATACCACCATCGCTTTGCCTCCCATAGGCTCCAACTTCAATTGCTATGAACTTATAATGTGCATTTGCAACCGCCTGCAATACAATAATATAATATCCCATGTAATTAAAATATAAGCTTCCAGAGTGTGGTGGAAATTTAATTCGAATATGTTTTCCATCAACGCAGCCCACACAATTTGGAAATCCCCAGCGTTTATAAAACTCTTCCGCATGTCTGATAATGTCCGACTCACATGGACGAGGGAAATGCTTACGTACAAATTCAGCCCATATTGCATTGCACACATTTGGAACAATACCAGAAATTGTATTGTGTGGTATCCTGTAGCTGAAAGCCAAACTTCTATATGATGATCCTGTGGCAAGATATCTGCAAATTTTATGTTTCATTATTTTCAGATAACCTTGTAAAGAAGAAGCGAAAAAGCCTACGGGATAATTATAGAACTGAACTGGCAAAAGTGAACAAAAAACCGATGTCAGGCAGTGGAGCTAATACAAATTACATAAGTATATGGAAACATTTTTTAGATTTGGATTTCTTCCACGATTCCTTGACACCTGCTAAACTTACTGGCAACTTAAATGATAATTTCGAAAGTCAGGTTGAACAGAGTTTGATGCTCGACCAGGAAAATAATTACGGAGACCAGATGGAAATTCAGATACAGGAGAATGTTCTACTTAATGAAGATATTGCGGACCTTGACCACAGTGAAGAAACTTTGCGAAACTCCGCCACGAAAAAGAAGCCTTTAAAAAATAATGTCACGTTAAACGAGTTGCAGTTTCTTGAAATTGAGAAGGAAAAACTGGCACTAATGAGAGAAGAATATTCACTAAAAAGAGATGATAGTTTTAATTTTTTAATGAGTTTGTTGCCGCAAATGCAAAATTTCCTGTTAAAGAAAACTTATGCTTTCGAATGAGAGTAAGCCAGTATCCTGTAGCTGAAATATGATACAGTTTCCGCAATGTCTTCACCTTATCCTGGAACATATACATGCACTCCTACTCCTTCAACATCTTGGGCTGATTTGGATCAAAACATTGTTTCTTTCGAAGAGTTTTAAATAAACATGCTTTTACTTCATAACATACTTAGTTTTACTAACCTTAAAGTGACCGACAACTATTCAGCTGCTGTGATTGGATTTTGAAGATTGGTTTGTTGTTTTTCTATAATTTGCTTTATTTCATTTAAAATATAGAAAAAACTCTAGCGCACGTGAACCGCTAGAAACACTAATGTTCGAAGAACAGTAGAAGAATCGTGCAGGTTTTGAGTGCATATTCCACCACATGCGCTGCTTATTACGGCCAAATTGTTTCAAATGCCACGTTTTACTTTTGTCTCAAAAATGCATTATAACTCATATGGTAGAAGGTTTCAGATATTATCACTGGCATGAATTTCAACGTTTATGAGAGCAAAACACGGGTTAATTATATTCGTTATCAGTTGCTTATATCACAAAATTTTGAAAGCAGCATCTCATATAATATCAATTAAGAAAATGCTCAGTGCCTGCAGCACTGTAACTGAAGTTGGAGTTTGGGGCTGCGATCCGAAAAATTTGCAGAACTTTGGGAATTGAAATATGGGTTATTTATTTTCATTGTAAATGTTTCCGGTATGTATACTAACTGTAAGCATTTATTGATACAAAAGTAGCACAACCGACTCGTGCTGGCAACCTTTCGCCAGTATCAAAGCCAAGAATATATCAAATCTGCTTCACGTTGTTTAATTACATTCGAAGTTATAGGAGTATAAAGAAATTTAGGGTTACCTGCAGCAAGTTTTTTCAAATGATCGAAAGCTTAATATTTGCTGTTTATTGTCACTACAATATCATAACCAATTGAAAATTCTACGATAAAACCGCTTAATAAAGATATTGCAAACAAACACAAAACCAACAATAGCTGGCAACCCTATCATGGCTTTTCAACCAAATTTGGCTTGAATAATGTTTATAATAGGTTCCAGTAATTGTATTAAATTCGTATTGATTTCATGACTGCACTGGAAGTTATAGGGCAAAAAGTTTTATTTTCCTGAGCGAATTTTCAAAACCAAAGACACAAAAATTACCATAGCTGGCAGCACCAATCGAATTTTTCAACCAAATTTCTATCAAACAGAGTTTAGAGTAGGGTGCAGCTACTGTGTCAATTTGATGAAAATCTGGTAACTAATTCACATGTCATAGGGAAAAAGCATTTTTTTTTTTGTAATTTTTCAAGATGGCACCACTGGAACAGAGTTGCCTACAATTCAAAATCGCTTCTAACAGACCTGGCCCTACTTAAGTCCAATGCATTCTGTAAATTTCAATTTTATCTGATTATTGATTCGTGAGTTCCCGTGAACAGAAGTTTTTGAAGCTAAAAATATAGGTTAACTGAGAAAGGGTTACCGTTCTTGTCCGACATGAAATTTCCAAAGTTTTACTTTGACTGTGTAGATTGAGCATAAGATTTGTAAACAGATTGGTTTTATTGTAGAAACGGACACTTTTTAGGATATTCGATGGTTTGAATATTTTCACTTCCAAATTTTTATTTTTTCAAATTTAAGACACCAAAATTATCATAGCTGGCAGCTCCAATTTTTTGAACCAAATTTCTACCAAACGTGGTTTAAAGTAAGGTGCAGCTACAATGCGAATTTCGTCAAAATCGAACGATTCAATCAGAACTTATAGGGCTAAAAGCAACTATCTTTTTTAGTGATTTTTCAAGACGGCACCACTGGCACAGAATCACCCGCATTTCAAAATCACTTCTATCAGACCTGGTCCTATTTAAGACTAATACATTCTGCAAATTCCAATAAATTCTGTTCATCATATCGTGAGTTTCCGTGAACAGAAGTTTTTGATGCTAAAAATATAGGTAACTTGGGCAAGGGTTACCAGGCGTGCCCGTTATACCATATCAAATTTTTTTTTTGTTTATGTAAACAAAGCACAAGATTTACATATGAGTGGCTTTTTTTTAAAGAAACGACATTTTTTCAATAGACGATGATTTGGAAGTTTTCACTTTCAGTGCCTGCCCTAGCTACAGGGTTGCCAGCACGCTCATTAAAATTACATACGTACATTTATCTACAACTAAATAAAACAAACATGTCCTGCAAATATGGTAATGATTGAATAGCTTTGTCAAAAGTTATCGCAATTAAAAATTTTCAAATTTTCCTGTTCTCTTTTTAGGCACCCAGCGCACGCATGGGGTTAAAAAATTCCAAAACGTTATCCGGTTCACATGTAAAACTTGATCGAAATTTATGTCGTCAACTTTATTTTTGCCCAAATTATTTGTGTACGGAATAATAGGTATATTAAAAAAATCACAAAAATGGCCGCCGGCGCCAAAGGGTTAAAGATTATTAACTTTTTGTGAGACCTGGCACTATTCTGCATATACATCAATGTGTCCTGAAAATTTCAGGTCAATCGGATGGCGCGTTCTTGAGATTTTTTCACTGAAATTTTTTGATGATATATATATATATATATATATATATATATATATATATATATATATATATATATATATATATATATATATATATATATATATATATATATATATATATATATATATAGAAATATGAATTTTTGGCCAAAGTGATTTTAATACTAATGTTCTTCTTCGAACATTAGTAAAAACGTAGCAGGAGTCATTCTATAATATTCATAAAATTTTTCGTCTTCCTTTAAATATTCAAATAGCTGGTGAAACTCTCCCAACTTGTAACGATCACGAAGAATAAGATGGACAGAATATCTTTCTTTTTTTAAAAAAAACACTTTCGCTCTTAAATAACTACTTTCCGCACATAAGATTGCTCCACTCGAAAGAGCCATAATTGAAAGTAATGCTTAAAAAATTTACGAAGCGTGATGGCGAAGGGTAAATGCCTAGTACCTGTTACAAATGGAACTAGCTACACATTCACAAGCGTGAGATCTGACCATAGAAAGCGTAAACGCTTACAAGCTTCAACAATCGCAACGAGCCTACACTCCTACAAGCTCGAGACGTGACCGCAGCCTAAGGCTCAGGAAAACTCATGATCGCTTGAGTCTTCACATACCCAGGTTGTATTCCAGATGGCGTTATTTTGTGACCAAAGTATTCGATGGTTTGTTTCGCAAAACTACATTTTTGTAATTTAGTGTGAGATTTGCTCTTCTTGGGGCAATCAAAACTCGTTCCAACTTTTCAATCATCCCTGCGCGCCAACTAGGATGTCATCCATGTAAATTAAAGCATCGTCTTTAAATAAAGTTTTCTTCCATTTCGCCATTAGCCATTGAAATTCCATCGGAGCATTTTTCAGCCCGAATGGCATTCGTAGAAACTCGAATGAACCACTTTGAGTGATAAACGCAGTATACTTTCTGGACTCGGGCTCAATCGGCACCTGATAATATTCACTGTTTTAATCAAGCACACAGAACATTTTATATTTAGCTGCCTCATGTATCTGCTCTTCGATATTTGGTGTCGGATACATCTCTTTTGCCGTTTCACTATTCAATTTTCGAAAATCGATACACAATCGATCTTGGCCATTCTTCTTTTTCACTAAGATTGCAGGACTTGCAAAACCAGACGTTGATTCTTGGATTATTCCACTGTCACATAACTCTTGTACGATTTCATCCATTACCACTTGCTTCGCGTAAGGAATACGATACGGTTTTTGTTGTACCACCTTATCTGTTTTCATCGTTATTTTCATCGTCGTTAATCCAGTACACCCGATTTCATGAAAATTTGATGCATTTATAAGCATTGATAAGCATTTAGAAGTTTCGTCATCGTTACTTTATCTCTTTCTTCAAATCCTAATTGAACTTCAGTTTCATCCAATTGCCGAACTCTTCTTTTAATCGATTGCGCAGTTTTTTGGATTGTAAAATTTAAATGTTTATGTGTTTTTGTTAAAATCAGTCCAGGGTAACTCAAAATATCACACCCAATCAGAAACGAATTCTTCATAAACTCATCAGGCACAATAACAAACTACCCGTAAAATTCCTCGCCATTAATACAAATTTTAATTCTCATTTGTTTTTTCGCCACAAATGTTCCACCGAGAAAACCAGTTATCATGTTTTTACACTGTTCTACTGGAAGTTTCAAATTACTGGCAACATTGTTTTTAATCATTGAGCACTGAGCTCTACTAACGATGTAACTGTCAAATTTCTTTCCGTCAACAATTATTTGCTTACAAAATTCATTTTCAGTTTCACTAAATGCTTGATGCACTTCGAATTTTCTGAATTCACAATTTATCTGTCCCTTTCGATGCACTCGATTACAATAGTAACATCGCTGTTTTTTTCCCGGATGAGGACAAAACAGTCCTGTTGCAGTTAAAACAAACTTTTTCTTTCGTGTAATCACTCACTATATGTCCCGGCTGTTTGCAGTTAAAACATGTTTGTGATAAGTCACTTAGCACTGGTCGTTTGTCTTCTTCCTGTTTATAACCACTAACACGCCGTTGACCAGAGACACTAATTGATTTCAACTCACGGATATTTAAGCACCACTTCACTTTTTCTTCCAGATCATCCATTCTATCGATCTTCTGTGACTGAAGCAAAGAGAATAATTCGTCATCCTGCGTACCGATAATGAAATATTTAATAATCGCTTCATCTTTAAGCTGACCATCACGCCCCATTTTCCAAATTTCATGTAGGAAATCCATTAAACTTTCATTTCTCTGACGCTTTGATTTACATCTGCACTGTTACTTGCAGCGTATGATGTCACGAAAAAATCTGAAGTCCATACTGATGCCAGTGGTCGAGGTCTAGCGGGTGTATTTCTTCAATCTAACAACGAAGGGCAACTCAAACCAGTCGCTTATTTTAGTCGGGCGACCACTGATGCCGAAAGCAATTTCCATAGTTTTGAGTTGGAAACCCTAGCTGTTGTTCTTAGTTTGGAGCGATTTCGTTCTTATTTAATTTGGAGACCTGTCATAGTTGTCACGGATTGTGCAGCTCTAAAGAAAACAACGATTTCGAAGAAGGAGCTCATTCCACGAATAGCGAGATGGTGGCTGCGAATACAGGAATTCAACATTAATCTGGAGCATCGAGCAGGACGAAAGCTCGAATATGTTGATGCCCTTAGCCACCAACCGAACGAGACACCACAAGAAATGGCTGAAACACCTTTGACAGTTTACAAAATCACAATCGATCAAGATGATTGGCTGCTAACTATGCAACTTGATGATCCCGAGCTCAAACGAATTGTGGCGGAGCTGAACGATCCCAATTACAACGATAAACAATGTATTTCGCAGCAGCGAGTGAAATAAATGTGAAACGGCAGGAATGGAAAAGACGATTTGACGAGAAGCACAAAACTCCGAAACGATACGAAATTGACGATTTAGTAGTAGTTGAAAACGAGCCAGTGAGTACAGGCTATTGAAGAAAATTAGAAACACGATACAAGCCATACATTGTTAGAAAGAAATTAGGTAACAGGGAGGAAGGGCTTTAGGAGGAGGGACTGAGAGAGGAGGGGCTGTGGGAGGAGGGGCTGTGGGAGAAGGAGCTGGGAGGGGGGGGAAGGCTGAGGGAGGAGAGGTTGAGGGAGGAGGGGCTGAGGGCGAAGAATCTGAGGGAGGAGGGGCTGAGGTAGGAGGGGCTGAGGTAGGAGGGGCTGAGGGAGGAAGGGCTGAGGGAGGAGGGGCTGCGGGAGGAGGGGCTGAGGTAGGAAGGGCTGAGGGAGGTGGGCTGAGGGAGGATGGGCTGAGGGAGGAGGGGCTGAGGTAGGAGGAACTGAGGGAGGAGGGGCTGAGGGAGGAGGGGCTGAGGTAGGAAGGGCTGAGGGAGGTGGGGCTGAGGGAGGAGGGGCTGAGGGAGGAGAGGCTGAGGGAGGAGGAGCCGAGAGAGGAGGAGCCGAGAGAGGAGGGGCTGAGGGAGGAGGGGCTGAGGGTGGAGGGGCTGAGGGAGGAGGGGCTGAGGGAGGAGGGGCTGAGGAAGGAGGGGCTGAGGGAGGAGGCGCTAAGGGAAGAGGGGCTGAGGGAGGAGGGACTGAGGGAGGAGGGGCTGAGGAAGGAGGGGCTGAGGAAGGAGGGGCTGAGGGAAGAGGTTCTGAGGAACGAGGGGCTGAGGGAGGAGGGACTAAGGAAGGAGGGGCTGAGGGAAGAGGGGCTGAGGAAGGAGGGACTGAGGAAGGAAAGGCTGAGGGAGGAAGGGCTGAGGAAGGAGGGACTGAAGAAGGAAAGGCTGAGGGAGGAAGGGCTGAGGAAAGCGTGGCTGAGGGAGGAGGCGCTGAGGGAGGAGGGGCTGGGGGAGGAGGCGCTGAGGGAGGATGGGCTGAGGGAGGAGGGCCTGAGGATAAAGGTTCTGAGGAAGGAGGGGCTGAGGAAGGAGGGACTGAGGGAGGAGGGGCTGAGGAAGGAGGGGCTGAGGAAGGAGGGGCTGAGGAAGGAGGGACTGAGGGAGGAGGGGCTGAGGAAGGAAGGGCTTAGGGAGGAAGGGCTGAGTGAGGAGGGGCTGAGGGAAGAGGGGCTAGGGGGGGGAGGGGCTGAGGGAGGAGGGCTGAGGGAGGAGGGGCTGAGGAAGGAGGGGCTGAGGGAGGAGGGGCTGAGGGAGGAGGGCCTGACGATAAAGGTTCTGAGGAAGGAGGGGCTGAGGAAGGAGGGACTGAGGAAGAAGGGGCTGAGGAAGGAGGGGCTGAGGAAGGAGGGGCTGAGGGAGGAGGCGCTAAGGGAAGAGGGGCTGAGGAAGGAGGGACTGAGGGAGAAGGGGCTGAGGAAGGAGGGGCTGAGGAAGGAGGGGCTGAGGGAGGAGGGGCTGAGGGAGGAGGCGCTAAGGGAAGAGGGGCTGAGGGAGGAGGGACTGAGGGAGGAGGGGCTGAGGGAGGAGGGGCTGAGGAAGGAGGGGCTGAGGAAGGAGGGGCTGAGGGAGGAGGCGCTAAGGGAAATGGGGCTGAGGGAGGAGGGACTGAGGGAGGAGGGGCTGAGGGAGGAGGGGCTGAGGAAGGAGGGGCTGAGGAAGGAGGGACTGAGGGAGGAGGGGCTGAGGAAGGAGGGGCTGAGGAAGGAGGGACTGAGGGAGGAGGGGCTGAGGAAGGAGGGGCTGAGGAAGGAGGGGCTGAGGGAGGAGGGGCTGAGGAAGGAGGGGCTGAGGAAAGAGAGGCTGAGGGAGGAGGGGCTGAGGTAGGAAGGGCTGAGGGAGGAGGCGCTGAGGGAGAAGGGGCTGAGGAAGGAGGGGCTGAGGAAGGAGGGGCTGAGGGAGGAGGCGCTAAGGGAAGAGGGGCTGAGGGAGGAGGGGCTGAGGAAGGAGGGGCTGAGGAAGGAGGGACTGAGGGAGGAGGGGCTGAGGAAGGAGGGGCTGAGGAAGGAGGGACTGAGGGAGGAGGGGCTGAGGGAGGAGGGGCTGAGGGAGGAGGGACTGAGGGAGGAGGGGCTGAGGGAGGAGGGGCTGAGGAAGGAGGGGCTGAGGAAGGAGGGACTGAGGGAGGAGGGCTGAGGAAGGAGGGGCTGAGGAAGGAGGGGCTGAGGGAGGAGGGGCTGAGGTAGGAAGGGCTGAGGGAGGAGGCGCTGAGGGAGGAGGGGCTGAGGGTGGAGGGGCTGAGGGAGGAGGGGCTGAGGGAGGAGGGGCTGAGGAAGGAGGGGCTGAGGGAGGAGGCGCTAAGGGAAGAGGGGCTGAGGGAGGAGGGACTGAGGGAGGAGGGGCTGAGGGAGGAGGGGCTGAGGAAGGAGGGGCTGAGGAAGGAGGGACTGAGGGAGGAGGGGCTGAGGAAGGAGGGGCTGAGGAAGGAGGGGCTGAGGGAGGAGGGGCTGAGGAAGGAGGGGCTGAGGAAGGAGGGGCTGAGGAAGGAGGGGCTGAGGTAGGAAGGGCTGAGGGAGGAGGCGCTGAGGGAGAAGGGGCTGAGGGAGGAGGGGCCGAGGGAGGACGGGCTGAGGTTCAAACAACGTTTGGTAGAAATTTTGTTGAAAAATTCGGTTGGAGGTGCCAGCTAGGATAATTTTGGTGGTGCCCGCTAGGATCAATTTGAAAAAAACTAAAAATTTGGAAGTGAGAACATTCAACCATCGAATATCCTAAAAAAATGTCCGTTTCTTACAATAAAACCAATCTATATACAAATTTTATGCTTTATCCATACGTTGAAAGTAAATTTTTGGAAATTTCATGTCAGACAAGAACGGTAACCCTCTCCTAGTTAAGCTATATTTTCAGCATCAAAAACTTCTGTGCACGGGAACTCATGAACCAATATCAGATGCAGCTGAAATTAACAGAATATATTGTACTTAAGTAGGACCAGGTCTGATAGAAGCGATTTTGAATTGTGCGCAACTCTGTTGGTGCCATCTTGAAAAATTGCAAAGAATAAAAAACTGCTTTTTGCCCTATGAAATGTGAATAAGTTACCAAATTTTCATGAAATTAACACAGTAGCTGAACCTTACTCTAAGCTCTGTTTGATTGAAATTAGAACGAAAAATTCGATTGGTGCTGCCAGCTATGATAGTTTTTGTGTCTTTGGTTTTGAAAATTCGCTCAGGAAAATACAACTTTTTGCCCTATAACTTCCAGTGATAAAATCAATACGAATTTCATACAATCAATGGAACCTATTAGAAACCTTATTCAGGCCAAATTTGGTTGAAAAGCTACGATAGGGTTGCCAGCTATTGTTGGTTTTGTGTTTGTTTGCAATATCTTTATTAAGTGGTTTTATCGTAGAGTTTTCAATTGGTAATGACATTCTAGTGACAATCAACAGCAAATATTAAGCTTTCGATTTTTTGAAAAAACTCGCTGCAAGTAACTCTTAATTTCTTTATACTCCTATAACTGCGAATGTAATATAACAACGTGAAGCAGATGTGATATATTCTTGGCTTTGATACTGGCAGAAGGTTGCCAGCACGAGTCGGTTGTGCTACTTTTGTATCAATAAACGCTTACAGTTAGTATTCAAACCGGAAACATTTACAATTAAAATAAATAATCAATGTTGCAATTCGCAAAGTTCTGCAAATCTTTCGGATCGCAGCCCCAAACACCAACTTCAGTTACAGTGCTGCAGGCACTGAGCATTTTCTTCATTGATGTTATATGAGATGCTGCTTTCAAAATTATGTGAAATAAGCAACTGATAACGAATATAATTAACCCGTGTTTTGCTCTCATAAACGTTGAAATTCATGCCAGTGGTAATATCTGAAACCTTCTACCATATGAGTTATAATGCATTCTTGAGACAAAAGTAAAACGTGGCATTTGAAACAATTTGCCCGTAATAAGCAGCTCATGTGGTGGCATATAAACTCAAAACCTGCACGATTCTTCTACTGTTCTTCGAACATTAGTGTTTCTAGCGGTTCAGGTGCGCTAGAGTTTTACTTCTATTTTTATTCTTGCTGCAAATGAAAGAATTGGCAATGAAGGCACTGGGTCAGGGAGTTTGCTCGGGCCTATTTGTGAAGTCATGATATGACATGAAATGACTTTCTCCTTTGTTGTTGTTGCCTTCGCCTGGCAATATTTTTGTGTTCAGGGGTGGGAAGTAAATTAGTGTTCAGCATCTTGGGCTGACCGTCGACCGGTTGTGGTGCCATAGCTCAACTGTGGGTAGAGTGGTAGTGGCCATAATTAGAATGATAGATGAGAGAAGTTAGTTTAGTATGAGTTTAGTTAAATGATGCAAAGAGTTACGGCATGTTAATTCAGCTTAAATGCTTTTGCTGTTGGTGACTTAAATTAAAAAAAACTCTAGCGCACCTGAACCGCTAGAAAAATACATACCAAATCTGCTTCACGTTAAGTTAAACCCAACCAGTAAATTTCGTTTCGATTGTATGACTGCGCTGGAAGGTATACGGGTGAAAAGAATTTTAGGGTTACCACCCTCAAAACTTTTCAAATTTTTAAAACGTTAATATTTGTTGTTAATTTTCATAGCAGGATCATTACCAATTGCAAATCTACTGACATAATCCCTCAGTAAAGAAATTCCACAAAATTACAAAAATGGTCATAGCTGGCAGCCCTTTCATGATTTTTGTACGAAATTCCTACGACATTTACTTCACATTAAGTTCCATTTACTGCATGAACTTCGTTTTGATTTCTACACTGGACCAGAAGTTATATGGAAAAAAGCTTTATTTTGATGAGCAAATTTGGAAGATTTAGGAGAGAAAAATCACCATAGCTGGCAACCCTATTCTAATTTTTCAGCCAAATTTTCATCAAATGTTACCTTAAGAAAGATCCAAATATTGTGTGAATTTGGTTTAAATCTCATGGCTGAATCGGATAGTCGGACAGTCGGGTAATATTTTGTTTTATCTAATTCTGACAAGATGTTAATGACAGGGATTCTCTGTGTTCATTTGTATATAGGTGTTCAAGTGGTCAGAGTGAGCCATAGTGAAAGATCACCAATTTATCAACGTGACGTGATATTAGGATTAATACTAGATCTCTCCTTCATTTCCACCCGGTCACATCTGCCCCTAACGATCAATAATGCCTGATCATGGTGAAGCCGTATGCGAATCAAAGTTAAGTAATTATTAATTAATTATTATTATAATTAATGTTGTTCAGAATAGTAGAAGAGAAAGATTAAGAATGTAGAAGATTGGTCCAGAAGTCAGGTGAGGAGTGGGCATTAGAGGATTGAGTTAGCTAAGACCGACTCATTAACTGCCTATTGTGATTAGCTCAGTTGGGGCATGATTGAATGAATGCGCCCATCATATGGAATTTAGAAATTCTCAAATGCAGTGTCGTTTGGATTATTGTGATATGTTGGAGGTTCTTTTAACTTCTACTTATATTTTTACTTCTATTTATATTCTTGCTGCGAATGAAAGAATTGGCAATGAAGGCACTGGGTCAGGGAGTTTGCTCGACCCAATGAACCTTTTATCTCTGGTTTTAATAGATGTTGCGTAGGTCAAGTGCGGGTGCCAGTGAAGTCACACACTACGCTTACGCACTAAGTTACCCTCTCTCCTTTGTTGTTGTTGTTGCCTTCGTCTGGCAATTTTTCTGTGTTCAGGGGTGGGAAGTAAATTGGTGTCCAGCATCTTGGGCTGACCATCGACCGGTTGTGGTGCCATAGCTCAACTGTGGGTAGAGTGGTAGTGGCCATAATAAGAATGATAGGTGAGAGAAGTAAGTTTAGTATGAGTTTAGTTAAATGATGCAAAGAGTAACGGCATCTTAACTCAGCTAAAATGCTTTTGCTTTTGGGGACTTAAATTAAAAAATAAAACATTGAAATTGAGTTGAAATCTGAGTATGAGTGATAATTCAATTAAAAAGTGAAGGGGCCATGGAGGAGAGAGAGCACAATGACAACCTAAGAAACAACGGAAAGATCCCACAATGGCTCATGAATTTCTAAGTCAGTGTATCAGTTTGAGTAATTGCACTAATATCATAAGTAGTTGATCAAAATAGACATGTAAAACCTGTTAGAAAAGTTATGATAGTGCTTATTCACGAGAGATTGTGACGGGTGCGATACTGGAAAGCTCTGAGTGCTGCTGCTAATCCTGTCAAGGTTCACTTGTAGACCATTAACGAGTCTCTGTATTGATTAGTATTGTAGACGGCATGGTATGCGAGAGCCATTCAATGCTTACGATCAAGCTCACAATTGTGGGGAATGCCTCAGTCGATGTACTATCACAGTCCCTGGGCTCCAACGAGATGTTGAAGTTGTAGCTGTATCAATTTTTAAGTTAGGTTCTCCCACGTTCCTTTCATATAGAGAGGATCCGCCGAACCCTGGGTTCTCTCCAGAACCTTGTTTTGCTCACTTCCATATCTTATCATATATTTATACCTCAATATGTGCGAGCCAATGCCCAAATGCATGCGAGATGCCGAAACTTCAACTCATCACCCAAGGGTATCCCGTGATGGGCTGTCCCACATTTTCCAACCTCTGATGTCGAAGTCAGCTGTATTCCACCATCCACCTAAGAGGGGCAGAATTGGGTCAAGCTCTTTGGTCATCTATCTCAGAGGGAGCAATGCAGCTATATTCTCAATAAGCTGTTCCAGAGCCGGCTCTGGTAGCAGAGCTAAAAGGATCAAATAAACTCATATAACTCTGGAGGCCAAAATAACTATAATGAATTCTAGATTAAATGAAATTGAAATGAAATTGAATATATTGAAATGGAGTGAATTGAAATGATGTCAGTAATGTTCAAGATTGAAGTAAAATGATGCGAAATCGAACAAATGATATGAGTTGAAATGAAATCAAGTCGGGTAATATTTTGTTTTATCTAATTCTGACAAGATGTTAATAACAGGGAATCTCTGTGTTCATATGTATGTAGGTGTCCAAGTGGTCAGAGTGAGCCATAGTGAAAGATCACCAAGAAGAAAGATTCATCAACGTGACGT
Organism: Nemotelus pantherinus; assembly: GCA_963978885.1. NCBI lineage: Eukaryota > Metazoa > Arthropoda > Insecta > Diptera > Stratiomyidae > Nemotelus > Nemotelus pantherinus. Next base: position 144,503,127 of record OZ022264.1, read on the forward strand.
GAAATTAAGATTAATACTAGATCTCTCCTTCATTTCCAACCGGTCACATCTGCTCCTTACGATCAGTTATTGCTGATCATGGTGAAGCCGTATGCGAATCAGAGTTAAGTAATTATTAATTAATTGTTATTATTTTAATTAGTGTTGATTAATGTTGCTCAGAATAGTAGAAGAGAACGAATAAAAATGTAGAAGATTGGTCCAATACCAGTGATGTCTTAAAAAGAGTCAGGTGAGTGCGTGCCGCCGCTGGGAATCACGCACAAGAAAAGGACAAACAGTTAAAACAACGACAACCAATGCTAACGATCGTTGTGATTGGTCCGATTTCCGCTGGGTGGTGGCCTCGCCTCTTATTCTTCTTTATTTCCAGTTTCATTTTCTTCGTTCTTCATGATGCCATTAGATGCTTGTTAGTGATGTCCATAAGATGTGATGATGATGACAGCGACAATCAGTTACTTAAGTCAAAACCCGATGTATGTGGGAGCTTGTGCAAAAAGAGCTGTGGAAGGAAAAACCGGATGAGAATGGGAATGCTAAAGAAAGCTGATCCTACTCCACGAATCCACTGCTGTTGTGAGGACTCGTGGGCAGCTCCCGCCGCCAAACCCATGCCTAGTTTCTGGCCCACTCTTATGTCTGAAATAGTGACATGAAGTCAGGTGAGGAGTGGGCATTAGAAGATTGAGTAAGCTAAGACCGACTAATTGACTGCCTATTGTGATTTGCTCAGTTGGGGCATGATCGAATGAATGTGCCCATCATATGGAAGTTGGTTGGCAGTGCAAATTAGTGTAACGAATTAAAATGCTGGTATGCCCATAATGCATTTTCGCCCCCACCAACTAAACGGGGACTTTTCAGTGGGCTTACAGGGTAGGTGGCAACAAGAATGTGCTCCATCCTCAAAACATGTCCAGTTGACAAGTGAATAGATTTTCAACGAAACTTTTATATTATTATTATTTTCTCTCATAGATAAACTTAAAGTTAATGATAATGATAATAATCATCATCATGATGATGACCATAAGAATGAGGGTTTAATATGTTTTGATTGAGATTGGATGAGTAGACCAGGTGAGAGTATGGAAGTGGATGTGATCATTAAGATCTTAAAACTTTAACATTTTTAAATTCTCTGAGATGTTGGATATTATAAGGATTTATATGTAATATCAGGTAAAGGATTGATACGAATAATGAAATGATGTGTTTTCAGGATTGGATGAGTAATGATCTTGTTTAAGATCTTAAAAGCTTTGAAATTCTAAAATTTTCTGAAATGTTGGATATAAATATTTATATGTAGTACGATATGTAAAATGAGGTAAAGATGATGAGTTAATATGTTGCCAGGGTTGGATGAGTAATGGATGAGTACATCAGGTAAGGGTGTGCAAGGGAATATGGTCACTAAAATTTCAAAACCTTAAATTCTAAGAAACTTCTGAAATGTTGAAATGTTGAAATTTATATTTTTATATATATATATATATATAAAAATATATATATATATATATATATATATATATATATATACATATATATATACGATAGAAATTTATATTTATATTTATATATATATATATATATATATATATATATATATATATATATATATATATATATATATATATATATATATATATATATATATATTTGTTTTATTTTGTTTATTTATTTATTTATGTGAATGTGAGACTGACGTAAAGATGCTCAGACCTCTCCAACCAATTGTACAAAACCCTCCAAACCCTTATGAAGTATATACCATAAAACCAAACGTCCTTGTAAATAATATCAAACTTTGGCAAAATCAAATTTGCCTTCATGGCCCCATTTATTGTGAAACGGAGTCAGTGTCCAATTATTATCCATTTTTATTTTTATTTTAATCAAATGAATACGATTAGAATCTCCAATAATTAATTTTCAAAAACCAAAACCGAAACCAAAATTAATGTGTTGATGTGTCCACTCACATGTTGCCAATATGGCGAATCCTTTGGCTCCCTGCTCACACTGACTGTCACTGTCTTGTTTTTGTTTTGCTGAGTTCTATTTAACTTATATTTTACTTTACTTTACTGTTTTATTTTCATTTTGGGACCAATGTTCCGTTAATCACTTTATTGGGACCGATATTCCACTAATCACGTAAAACTTAAATCAGATAAAACTCTTGAAATTTGATCACGCAAGAACCTTATTCCCGTATGTTGTTGTAATAACAGTATTTATTCGTATATATTACTTGAGAAAATCAAACAGTTGTCAGAATGACTATATAAAGTAAAAACTATTTCAGATGATCGTCGCGTCTGCTCGCTTCGCTGTCTCGTTGTCGACTGCTTTGTTTTATTCCCAGGCCAACATCAGTGTTGTCGCTCACAGCTCGACCATCCTGATATTGTGGCGTCCTCGCCACTGGCTCATCATCCCCTGTTCCATCGTCATCACTTTCATCCCCTGTTCCATCGTCATCACTTTCGCCTTCTGGTGGTAAGCAACACCACTGCTTCATTTTGTCCGATGCGTATACTGCTGAATATCAAACCATCTCCATCTCCGGGTCGTTCTCGGAGCGTTTGGAATATCCTCGAGCAAATATCTGTCGTTACCTAATTTCTTTCTAACAATGTGTGGCTTGTATCGTGTTTCTAATTTTCTTCAATAGCCTGTACTCACTGGCTCGTATTCAACTACTACTAAATCGTCAATTTCGTATTGTTTCGGAGTTTTGTGCTTCTCGTCAAATCGTCTTTTCCATTCCTGCCGTTTCGCATTTATTTCACTCGCTGTCTGAATTCGTATTTCTTGAAAATTCTCTTTAGTTGAATGTTCCAGCTGCAGAACTAAAATCAGTTTATTCTTCAAAATGTCTCGAGGTTCGTAGTCGACAACAACTTCGTGTAGACTTCGCTTCGTTGTACTGTTTTTTGAGGTGTTCATAGACCACTGCAAAGCTCGTAGATGAATATCCCATTTTTTTTCTTCACTAGTAGTTCTTAGCATTTTTAAGGGAGTTTGGTTCACTCTCTCAACCTGCCCGTTCGCTCTCGGGGTTCTTACTGCAACTTTCACGTGACGTATGTTGTTTTCACTGCAATAATCTTCAAAGGTTTTAGACGTCCACGGTCCGTTATCAATCTGGCTGGCATTCCGAATATAGATGTCAATTCATCAAACATCTTCAACACCCCTTGCGTTGACATCGTCTTTACAGCTCGTAATACAGTATATTTGCTAAATGGATCGCTGACTCCTATCACATATTGGTTTCCCCGTGTACTCTTCGGAAAAGGCCCAAGGTGATCCGCGTGCAGCGTCCGAAACGGTATTGGGTCTACGTCATCGTAATGAAATCCACCTTCTACTTTCCCTCCCGGTCTTGCATTGTAACAACACTAAATATATTTTCTGACGTAGTCTCGCATTCGTTTGAATGCACTTAGAATTAATGCACTTAGGCTGCGGTCATGTCTCGCGCTTGTAGGAGTGAAAGCTTGTTGGCGCGTGTACGATCGTAAATCAAAAAACACGGGAAGTCAATAGAACGGTCACGTTCAACGCTTGAAGCGTTTAGGCGTGTACGCTTGTTCAAAAGTGTGAGCTGGTAGATCAAATTTATTTGATCTACAAGCTCACTCGCGAGAACAAGTAGCACGCGCACTGACTAATTAAAGTACTTCAATGGACTTGGAAATCATGATAAGTGAAGTGAGAAAAAGAAGATTTTTGTGGGATGTTAAACACGAGGACTATAAAAATAGACTAGCAATAAAAAAAACTCTAGCGCACCTGAACCGCTAGAAACACTAATGTTCGAAGAACAGTAGAAGAATCGCGCAGGTTTTGAGTGCATATTCCACCACATGTGCTGCTTATTACGGCCAAACTGTTTCAAATGCCACGTTTTACTTTCGTCTTAAGAATGCATTATAACTCATATGGTGCAAGGTTTCAGATATGACCACTGGCATGAATTTAAACGTTTATGAGAGCAAAACACGGGTTAATTATATTCGTTATCAGTTGCTTATTTCACATAATTTTGAAAGCAGCATCTCATATAACATCAATGAAGAAAATGCTCAGTGCCTGCAGCACTGTAACTGAAGTTGGTGTTTGGGGCTGCGATCCGAAAAATTTGCAGAACTTTGCGAATGGTAACATCGGTTATTTATTTTCATTGTAAATGTTTCCGGTATGTATACTAACTGTAAGCATTTATTGATACAAAAGTAGCACAACCGACTCGTGCTGGCAACCTTTCGCCAGTATCAAAGCCAAGAATATATCAAATCTGCTTCACGTTGTTTAATTACATTCGAAGTTATAGGAGTATAAAGAAATTTAGGGTTACCTGCAGCGAGTTTTTTCAAATGATCGAGAGCTTAATATTTGCTGTTTATTGTCACTACAATATCATTACCATTTGAAAATTCTACGATAAAACCGCTTAATAAAGATATTGCAATTAAACACAAAACCAACAATAGCTGGCAACCCTATCGTGGCTTTTCAACCAAATTTGGCCTGAATAATGTTTATGATAGGTTTCATTAATTGTATGAAATTCGTATTGATTTCATGACTGCACTGGAAGTTATAGGGCAAAAAGTTTTATTTTCCTGAGCGAATTTTCAAAACCAAAGACACAAAAATTACCATAGCTGGCAGCACCAATCAAATTTTCCAACCAAATTTCCACCAAACAGAGATCAAAGTTAAGTTTAGCTTCTGTGTCAATTTCATGAAAATCTGGTAACTTATTCACATTTCATAGAGCAAAAAGCAGTTTTTTTTCTTTGTAATTTTTCAACATGGCACCACTGGCACAGACTTGCCCACAATTCAAAATCGCTTCTATCAAATCTGGTCTTACTTAAGTCCAATGCATTCTGTAAATTTTAGCTGTATCTGATTATTGGTTCGTGAGTTTCCGTGAACAGAAGTTTTTGATGCTAAAAATATAGGTTAACTGGGAGAGGGTTACCGTTCTCGTCCGACATGAAATTTCCAAAGTTTTATTTTGAACGTGTAGATAAAACATAAGATTTATATACAGATTGGTTTTATTGTAAGAAACGGACATTTTTTTGAATATTCGATGGTTTGAATGTTTTCACTTCCAAATTTTTTTTTTCAAAATGAAGACACCAAAATTATCATAGCTGGCAGCTCCAACCGAATTTTTCGACCAAATTTCTACCAAACGTGGCTTAAAGTAAGGTCCAGCAATTGTGTAAGTTTCGTCAAAATCGAACGATTCAATCAGAATTTATAGGGCTAAAAACAGTTATCTTTTTTAGTGGTTTTTCAAGATGGCACCACTGGCACAGAATCGCCCGCATTTCAAAATCACTTCTATCAGACCTGGTCCTATTTAAGGCCAATACATGCTGTGAATTTCAAATAATTCTGCCCATCGGATCGTGAGTTTCCGTGAACAGAAGTTTTTGATGCTAAAAATATAGGTAAATTGGGCAAGGGTTACCAGGCGTGCCCGTTATACCATATCTTTTTTTTTTTTTTGGTTATGTAAACAAAGCACAAGATTTATATATAAAAGGCTTATTTTTGAAGAAACGGCAGTTTTTCAAGAGAGACGATGATTTGGAGGTTTTCACTTTCAGTGCCTGCCCTAGCTACAGGGTTGCCAGCACGCTCATTAAAAGCTACACAAATGTACAACTAAATAATATCAATATGTCCTGAAAACTTCGTAATGATTGACTACCTCTGTCAAAAGTTATCGAAATTTAAAAATTTTCAAATTTTCCCGTCGTCTTTTTAGGCACCCAGCGCACACATAGGGTTAAAAAATTCCAAAACATTATCCGATTCATATGTAGAACACGTTTGAAATTTATTTTGTTAACTTTATTTTTGCGAAAATCATTTGTGCACGAAATAATAGGTATATTAAAAATATCACTTAAATGCCCGCCGGCGCGAAAAGGTTAACAATAACTGACATTTAAAGAAACCTGGACCTATTCTGCATATACACCAATGTATCCTGAAAGTTTCAGCTCAATCGAATGGCGCGTTCCCGAGATTATCTCACTGAAATTTTTTGATGATATATATATATATATATAAAGAAATATGAATTTTTGGCCGAATCGATTTTAATACTAATGTTCTTCGAACATTAGTAAAAACGGATGGAAAGATATTGCAGATATATTCAAAAATGAAGGTCAGTTGTATTTGCAAATAGGAAGTTTTTAATTTACATCAAGATCAATTTACAAGAAGAAAATAGTTTTTAAATGTATTACGGTTACTTATTGCTGTAAAACTTGAATTGTTTGAGACACTTTTTGCAATGGAATGTACATTAGATGTTGTTAGCTGTTGTTGCAATAACATAGATCGATCGACACCTTCTTTATCTATAATTATATTATGTAGCAGGCAAACCGTCTTCGCAATTAGTTTCGTAATTTTCACACTTGTATCTATTTCTTTCGTTAGAATGCGCCACTTTGCAGCGGTTATACCAAACGCACATTCAATAACTTTTCTGGTTCTTGTGTGGTTTTCATTGAATACAAATTCACTTTCACTGATATTGGTGTTATAGGCAAAAGGCCGCAGCAAGTAGCTTCGAAGTGGATAGGCTTCATCTCTCAAGAAAACAAAAGGTGCATCGACATCTGTGCCAGGTAAAGGTTTGCGAGCAGGAATTCCAAATTCGTCATTTTCTATCATGTGACAAAGTGCAGACGATGAAAATATACCACCATCGCTTTGCCTCCCATAGGCTCCAACTTCAATTGCTATGAACTTATAATGTGCATTTGCAACCGCCTGCAATACAATGGAATAATATCCCATGTAATTAAAATATAAGCTTCCAGAGTGTGGTGGAAATTTAATTCGAATATGTTTTCCATCAACGCAGCCCACACAATTTGGAAATCCCCAGCGTTTATAAAACTCTTCCGCATGTCTGATAATGTCCGACTCACATGGACGAGGGAAATGCTTACTTACAAATTCAGCCCATATTGCATTGCACACATTTGGAACAATACCAGAAATTGTATTGTGTGGTATCCTGTAGCTGAAAGCCAAACTTCTATATGATGATCCTGTGGCAAGATATCTGCAAATTTTATGTTTCATTATTTTCAGATAACCTTGTAAAGAAGAAGCGGAAAAGCCTACGGGATAATTATAGAACTGAACTGGCAAAAGTGAACAAAAAACCGATGTCAGGCAGTGGAGCTAATACAAACTACATAAGTATATGGAAACATTTTTTAGATTTGGATTTCTTCCACGATTCCTTGACACCTGCTAAACTTACTGGCAACTTAAATGATAATTTCGAAAGTCAGGTTGAACAGAGTTTGATGCTCGACCAGGAAAATAATTACGGAGACCAGATGGAAATGCAGATACAGGAGAATGTTCTAAAATTTGCCTGTTAAAGAAAACTTATGCTTTCGAATGAGAGTAAGCCAGCTTCTGTATGATACAGTTTCCGCAATGTCTTCACCTAATCCTGGAACATATACATGCACTCCTACTCCTTCAACATCTTGGGCTGATTTGGATCAAAACATTGTCTCTTTCGAAGAGTTTTAAATAAACATGCTTTTACTTCATAGCATACTTAGTTTTACTAACCTTAAAGTGACCGACAACCATTCAGCTGCTGTGATTGGATTTTGAAGATTGGTTTGTTGTTTTTCTATAATTTGCTTTATTTCATTTAAAATATAGAAAAACGTAGCAGGAGTCATTCTATAATATTCATTAAATTTTTCGTCTTCCTTTAAATATTCAAATAGCTGGTGAAACTCTCCCAACTTGTAACGATCACGAAGAATAAGATGGACAGAATTTTTTTTTTTTTTTTTTTAAAAACACTTTCGCTCTTAAATAACTACTTTCCGCACATAAGATTGCTCCACTCGAAAGAGCCATAATTGAAAGTAATGCTTAAAAAATTTACGAAGCGTAATGGCGAAGGGTAAATGCCTAGTACCTGTTACAAATGGAACTAGCTACACATTCACAAGCGTGAGATCTGACCATAGAAAGCGTAAACGCTTACAAGCTTCAACAATCGCAACGAGCCTACACTCCTACAAGCTCGAGACGTGACCGCAGCCTAAGGCTCAGGAAAACTCATGATCGCTTGAGTCTTCACATACCCAGGTTGTATTCCAGATGGCGTTATTTTGTGACCAAAGTATTCGATGGTTTGTTTCGCAAAACTACATTTTTGCAAATTTAGTGTGAGATTTGCTCTTCTTAGGGCAATCAAAACTCGTTTCAAATTTTCAATCATCCCTGCGTGCCAACTAGGATGTCATCCATGTAAATTAAAGCATCGTCTTTAAATAAAGTTTTCTTCCATTTCGCCATTAGCCATTGAAATTCCATCGGAGCATTTTTCAGCCCGAATGGCATTCGTAGAAACTCGAATGAACCACCTTGAGTGATAAACGCAGTATACTTTCTGGCCTCGGGCTCAATCGGCACCTGATAATATTCACTGTTTTAATCAAGCACACAGAACATTTTATATTTAGCTGCCTCATGTATCTGCTCTTCGATATTTGGTGTCGGATACATCTCTTTTGCCGTTTCACTATTCAATTTTTGAAAATCGATACACAATCGATCTTGGCCATTCTTCTTTTTCACTAAGATTGCAGGACTTGCAAAATCAGACGTTGATTCTTGGATTATTCCACTGTCACATAACTCTTGTACGATTTCATCCATTACCACTTGCTTCGCGTAAGGAATACGATACGGTTTTTGTTGTACCAGCTTATCTGTTTTCATCGTTATTTTCATCGTCGTTAATCCAGTACACCCGATTTCATGAAAATTTGATGCGAAGAGGTCTCGATAAGCATTTAGAAGTTTCGTCATCGTTACTTTATCTCTTTCTTCAAATCCTAATTGAACTTCAGTTTCATCCAATTGCCGAACTCTTCTTTTAATCGATTGCGCAGTTTTTTGGATTGTAAAATTTAAATGTTTATGTGTTTTTGTTAAAATCAGTCCAGGGTAACTCAAAATATCACACCCAATCAGAAACGAATTCTTCATAAACTCATCAGGCACAATAACAAACTACCCGTAAAATTCCTCGCCATTAATACAAATTTTAATTCTCATTTGTTTTTTCGCCACAAATGTTCCACCGAGAAAACCAGTTTTCATGTTTTTACACTGTTCTACTGGAAGTTTCAAATTACTGGCAACACTGTTTTAAATCATTGAGCACTGAGCTCTACTAACGATGTAACTGTCAAATTTCTTTCCGTCAACAATTATTTGCTTACAAAATTCATTTTCAGTTTCACTAAATACTTGATGCACTTCGAATTTTCTGAATTCACAATTTATCTGTCCCTTTCGATGCACTCGATTACAATACTAACATCGCTGTTTTTTTCCCGGATGAGGACAATCCCTCGACATATGTCCAACTTTGTTGCAGTTTAAACAAACTGTTTCTTTCGTGTAATCACTCACTATATGTCCCGGCTGTTTGCAGTTAAAACATGTTTTTTGTGATAAGTCACTTAGAACTGGTCGTTTGTCTTCTTCCTGTTTATAACCACTAACACGCCGTTGACCAGAGACACTAATTGATTTCAACTCACGGATATTTAAGCACCACTTCACTTTTTCTTCCAGATCATCCATTCTATCGACCTTCTGTGACCGAAGCAAAGAGAATAACTCGTCATCCTGCATACCGATAATGAAATATTTAATAATCGCTTCATCTTTAAGTTGACCATCACGCCCCATTTTCCAAATTTCATGTAGGAAATCCATTAAACTTTCATTTCTCTGACGCTTTGATTTACATCTGCACTGTTACTTGCAGCGTATGATGTCACGAAAAAATCTGAAGTCCATACTGACCAGTGGTCGAGGTCTAGCGGGTGTATTTCTTCAATCTAACAACGAAGGGCAACTCAAACCCGTCTCTTATTTAAGTCGGGCGACCACTGATGCCGAAAGCAATTTCCATAGTTTTGAGTTGGAAACCCTAGCTGTTGTTCTTAGTTTGGAGCGATTTCGTTCTTATTTAATTTGGAGACCTGTCAAAGTTGTCACCGATTGTGCAGCTCTAAAGAAAACAACGCTGTCGAAGAAGATGCTCATTCCACGAATAGCGAGATGGTGGCTGCGAATTCAGGAATTCGACATTAATTTGGAGCATCGAGCAGGACGAAAGCTCGAATATGTTGATGCCCTTAGCCGCCAACCGAACGAGACACCACAAGAAATGGCTGAAACACCTTTGACAGTTTACAAAATCACAATCGATCAAGATGATTGGCTGCTAACTATGCAACTTGATGATCCCGAGCTCAAACGAATTGTGGCGGAGCTGAACGATCCCAATTACAACGATAAACAATGTATTTCGCAGCAGCGAGTGAAATAAATGCGAAACGGCAGGAATGGAAAAGACGATTTGACGAGAAGCACAAAACTCCGAAACGATACGAAATTGACGATTTAGTAGTAGTTGAAAACGAGCCAGTGAGTACAGGCTATTGAAGAAAATTAGAAACACGATACAAGCCATACATTGTTAGAAAGAAATTAGGTAACAGGGAGGAAGGGCTTTAGGAGGAGGGACTGAGAGAGGAGGGGCTGTGGGAGGAGGGGCTGTGGGAGAAGGGGGTACTGGGGGGGAAGGCTGAGGGAGGAGAGGCTGAGGGAGGAGAGGCTGAGCGAGGAGGGGTTGAGGGCGAAGAATCTGAGGGAGGAGGGGCTGAGGGAGGAGGAGCTGTGGGGGAGGGCTGAGGGAGGAGAGGCTGAGGGAGGAGGGCCTGAGGGAGGAGGGGCTGAGGGAGGAGGGGCTGAGGGAAGAGGGGCTGAGGAAGGAGGGGCTGAGGGAGGAAAGGCTGAGAAAGGAGGGGCTGAGGGAGGAGGGGCTGAGGAAGGAGGGGCTGAGGGAGGAGGGTCTGAGGGAGGAGGGGCTGAGGGAGGAGGGGCTGAGTGAGGAGGGGCCGAGGGAGGAAGGGCTGAGGGAGGAGGGGCCGAGGAAGGAGGGGTTGAAGCAGGAGGGGCTGATGGAGGAGGGGCTGCGGGAGGAGGGCTGAAGGAGGAAGGGCTGAGGGAGGAGGGGCTGAGGAAGGAGGGGCTGAGGGAGGAGGGGCTGAGGGAAGAGGGGCTGAGGGCGGATAGGCCGAGGGAGGAGGGGCTGAAGCAGGAGGGGCTGAGGAAGGATGGGCTGAGGAAGGAGGGGCTGAGGAAGAAAGGGCTGAGGGAGGAGGGGCTGAGGGAGGAGGGGCTGAGGGAGGAGTGGCTGAGGGAGGAGGGGCTGAGGGAGGAGGGGCTGAGGAAGGAGGGGCTGAGGGTGGAGGGGCTGACGAAGGAGAGGCTGAGGGAGGAGGGGCTGAGGGTGGTGGGGCTGAGGGAGGAGGGTCTGATGGAGGAGGGGAGAGGAAGGAGGGACTGGGGGAGGAGGGGCTGAGGAACGAGGGGCTGAGGGAGGAGGGGCCGAGGAAGGAGGGGCTGAAGCAGGAGGGGCTGAGGGAGGAGGGGCTGAGGGAGGAGGGGCTGAGGGAGGAGGGGCTGAGGGAGGAGGGGCTGAGGAAGGAGGGGCTGAGGAAAGAGGGGCTGAAGCAGGAGGGGCTGAGGGAGGAGGGGCTGAGAAAGGAGGGGCTGAGGGAGGAGGGGCTGAGGGAGGAGGGGCTGAGGGAGGAGGGGCTGAGGGAGGAGGGGCTAAGGGAGGAGATGCTGAGGGAGGAGGGGCTGAGGGAGGAGGGGCTGAGGAAGGAGGGGCTGAGGAAAGAGGGGCTGAGGGAGGAAGCGCTGAGGGAGGAGGGGCAGAGGGTGGTGGTGCTGAGGGAGGAGGGGCTGAGGTAGGAAGGGCTGAGGAAAGAGGGGCTGAGGGGGAAGGGGCTGAGGGAGGAGGGGCTGAGGAAGGAGGGGCTAAGGGAGGAGGGGCTGAGGAAGGAGGGGCTGAGGAAGGAGGGGTTGAGGAAGGAGGGACTGAGGGAGGATGGGCTGAGGAAGGAGTTACTGAGGGAGGAGAGGCTGAGGGAGGAGGGGCTGAGGGAGGAGGGGCTGAGGGAGGAGGGGCTAAGGGAGGAGATGCTGAGGGAGGAGGGGCTGAGGGAGGAGGGGCTGAGGAAGGAGGGGCTGAGGGTGGTGGGGCTGAGGGAGGAGGGGCTGAGGTAGGAAGGGCTGAGGGAAGAGGGGCTGAGGGAGAAGGGGCTGAGGGAGGAGGGGCTGAGGGAGGAGGGGCTGAGGGAGGAGGGGCTGAGGAAGGAGGGGCTGAGGAAGGAGGGACTGGGGAGGAGGGGCTGAGGAAGGAGGGGCTGAGGAAGGAGGGGCTGAGGAAGGAGGGACTGAGGGAGGAGTGGCTGAGGAAGGAGGGGCTGAGGAAGGAGGGTCTGAGGGAAGAGGGGCTGAGGAAGGAGGGGCTGAGGAAGGAGGGGCTGAGGGAGGAGGGGCTGAGGTAGGAGGGGCTGAGGGAGGAGGGGCTAAGGGAGGAGGGGCTGAGGAAGGAGGGACTGAGGGAAGAGCGGCTGAGGGAGGAGGGGCTGAAGGTGGTGGGGCTGAAGGAGCAGGGGCTGAGGGAGGAGGGGCTGAGGAAGGAGGGGCTGTGGGAAGAGGGGCTGAGGAACGAGGGGCTGAGGGAGGAGGGACTAAGGAAGGAGGGGCTGAGGGAGGAGGGACTGAGGAAGGAAAGCCTGAGGGAGGAAGGGCTGAGGAAAGCGTGGCTGAGGGAGGAGGGGCTGAGGGAGGAATGGGCTTAGGAAGGAGGGACTGAGGAAGGAAAGGCTGAGGGAGGAAGGGGCAAGGAAAGCGTGGCTGAGGGAGGAGGCGCTGAGGGAGGAGGGGCTGAGGGAGGAGGCGCTGAGGGAGGATGGGCTGAGGGAGGAGGGCCTGAGGATAAAGGTTCTGAGGAAGGAGGGGCTGAGGAAGGAGGGACTGAGGGAGGAGGGGCTGAGGAAGGAGGGGCTGAGGAAGGAGGGGCTGAGGAAGGAGGGACTGAGGGAGGAGGGGCTGAGGGAGGAGGGGCTGATGGAAGAGGGTTTAGGGAGGAGTGGCTGAGGGAGGAGGGGCTGAGGAAAGAGGGGCTGAGGGAGGAGGGGCTGAGGGAGGAGGGCCTGAGGATAAAGGTTCTTAGGAAGGAGGGGCTGAGAAAGGAGGGACTGCGGATAAAGGTTCTGAGGAAGGAGGGGCTGAGGAAGGAAGGGCTGAGGATGGAGGGGTTGAGGAAGGAGGGACTGAGGGAGGAGGGGCTGAGGAAGGAGGGACTGAGGGAGGAGGGGCTGAGGAAGGAGGGGCTGAGGGAGGAGGGGCTGAGGGAGGAGGGCCTGAGGATTAATTTTCTGAGGAAGGATGGGCTGAGGAAGGAGGGACTGGGGAGGAGGGGCTGAGGAAGGAGGGGCTGAGGAAGGAGGGGCTGAGGAAGGAGGGACTGAGGGAGGAGTGGCTGAGGAAGGAGGGGCTGAGGAAGGAGGGACTGAGGGAAGAGGGGCTGAGGAAGGAGGGGCTGCGGAAGGAGGGGTTGAGGGAGGAGGGGCTGAGGTAGGAAGGCTGAGGGAGGAGGCGCTGAGGGAGAAGGGGCTGAGGGAGGAGGGGCCGAGGGAGGAGGGGCTGAGGTTCAAACAACGTTGGGTAGAAATTTTGTTGAAAAATTCGGTTGGAGGTGCCAGCTAGGATAATTTTGGTGGTGCCCGCTAGGATAAATTTGAAAAAAAAAAAAATTTGGAAGTGAGAACATTCAACCATCGAATATCCTAAAAAAATGTCCGTTTCTTGCAATAAAACCAATCTATATACAAATTTTATGCTTTATCCATACGTTGAAAGTAAATTTTTGGAAATTTCATGTCAGACAAGAACGGTAACCCTCTCCCAGTTAAGCTATATTTTCAGCATCAAAAACTTCTGTTCACGGGAACTCATGAACCAATATCAAATGGAGCTGAAATTAACAGAATATATTGTACTTAAGTAGGACCAGGTCTGATAGAAGCGATTTGGAATTGTGCGCAACTCTGTCGGTGCCATCTTGAAAAATTGCAAAGAAAAAAAAAATGCTTTTTGCCCTATGAAATGTGAATAAGTTACCAAATTTTCATGAAATTAACACAGTAGCTGAACCTTACTCTAAGCTCTGTTTGATTGAAATTTGGTTGAAAAATTCGATTGGTGCTGCCAGCTATGATAGTTTTTGTGTCTTTGGTTTTGAAAATTCGCTCAGGAAAATACGACTTTTTGCCCTATAACTTCCAGTGATAAAATCAATAAGAATTTCATACAATCAATGGAACCTATTATAAACCTTATTCAGGCCAAATTTGGTTGAAAAGCTACGATAGGGTTGCCAGCTATTGTTGGTTTTGTGTTTGTTTGCAATATCTTTATTAAGTGGTTTTATCGTAGAATTTTCAATTGGTAGTGACATTCTAGTGACAATCAACAGCAAATATTAAGCTTTCGATTTTTTGAAAAAACTCGCTGCAAGTAACTCTTAATTTCTTTATACTCCTATAACTGCGAATGTAATATAACAACGTGAAGCAGATGTGATATATTCTTGGCTTTGATACTGGCGAAAGGTACTGAGATGTTGCTTTCCAAATTTTGTGAAATAAGCAAATGTTAACGAATATTAATAACCCCTGTTTTGCTCTCATAAACGTTGAAATTCATGCCAGTGGTAATATCTGAAACCTTCCACCATATGAGTTACAATGCATTCTTAAGACCGAAGTAAAACGTGGCATTTGAACCAGTTGAGCCGTAATAAGCAGCTCATGTGGTGGCATATGAACTCAAAACCTGCACGATTCTTCTACTGTTCTTCGAACATTAGTGTTTCTAGCGGTTCAGATGCGCTAGAGTTTTACTTCTATTTTTATTCTTGCTGCAAATGAAAGAATTGGCAATGAAGGCACTGGGTCAGGGAGTTTGCTCGGGCCTATTTGTGAAGTCATGATATGACATGAAATGACTTTCTCCTTTGTTGTTGTTGCCTTCGCCTGGCAATATTTTTGTGTTCAGGGGTGGGAAGTAAATTGGTGTTCAGCATCTTGGGCTGACCGTCGACCGGTTGTGGTGCCATAGCTCAACTGTGGGTAGAGTGGTAGTGGCCATAATTAGAATGATAGATGAGAGAAGTTAGTTTAGTATGAGTTTAGTTAAATGATGCAAAGAGTTACGGCATCTTAATTCAGCTTAAATGCTTTTGCTGTTGGTGACTTAAATTAAAAAAAACTCTAGCGCACCTGAACCGCTAGAAAACTAATTTTCGTAGAAATTGTCTTTGAGTGACAAAAAAGTGTGGAAAGACGTAATACACTGTTTTGTAGAATCATACCAACCATTCCTTATCCAAAGCAACAAAGCTCATCTATAACATATATGATGAAAATGTTCAGGGCTGGTAACACATTCCGAACGAAGCAGCAATAAGTTTACCATAACAAGCTCAAACTTTTATCAACTTATCCTTTGAATTTTGTTCTCATCGCAAAATTTCATGGAAATTTTCAGCGTTTAAACATTGGTTGAGGCTGCCATCCGAAAAATTTTCAAAACTCGGAAAATTTAAAAATTGGTTCCTTAATTTTATTGCAAATGCTTTGCATATGAGAACGAAATTTGAAGCATCTGTTGGTGCAAAATTAACGGAAATGGCACATTGCTGGTTAGCCTGTGTCAGCAGCAAAGCAAAATACATACCAAATCTGCTTCACGTTAAGTTAAACCCAACCAGTAAATTTCGTTTCGATTGTATCACTGCGCTGGAAGGTATACGGGTGAAAAGAATTTTAGGGTTACCACCCTCAAAACTTTTCAAATTTTTAAAACGTTAATATTTATTGTTACTTTTCATAGCAGGATCATTCTCAATTGGAAATCTAATGACATAATCACTCAGTAAAGAAATTCCACAAAATTACAAAAATGGTCATAGCTGGCAGCCCTTTCATGATTTTTGTACGAAATTCCTACGACATTTACTTCACATTAAGTTCCATTTACTGCATGAACTTCGTTTTGATTTCTACACTGGACCTGAAGTTATATGGAAAAAAGCTTTATTTTGATGAGCAAATTTGGAAGATTTAGGAGAGAAAAATCACCATAGCTGGCAACCCTATTCTAATTTTTCAGCCAAATTTTCATCAAATATTACCTTAAGAAAGATTCAAATATTGTGTGAATTTGGTTTTAATCTCATGGCTGAATCGGATAGTCGGACAGTCGGGTAATATTTTGTTTTATCTAATTCTGACAAGATGTTAATGACAGGGATTCTCTGTGTTCATTTGTATGTAGGTGTTCAAGTGGTCAGAGTGAGCCATAGTGAAAGATCACCAATTTATCAACGTGACGTGAAATTGGGATTAATACTAGATCTCTCCTTCATTTCCACCCGGTCACATCTGCCCCTAACGATCAATAATGCCTGATCATGGTGAAGCAGTATGCGAATCAAAGTTAAGTAATTATTAATTAATTATTATTATAATTAATGTTGCTCAGAATAGTAGAAGAGAAAGATTAAGAATGTAGAAGATTGGTCCAGAAGTCAGGTGAGGAGTGGGCATTAGAGGATTGAGTTAGCTAAGACCGACTCATTAACTGCCTACTGTGATTAGCTCAGTTGGGGCATGATTGAATGAATGCGCCCATCATATGGAATTTAGAAATTCTCAAATGCAGTGTCGTTTGGATTATTGTGATATGTTGGAGGTTCTTTTACCTTCTACTTATATTTTTACTTCTATTTATATTCTTGCTGCGAATGAAAGAATTGGCAATGAAGGCACTGGGTCAGGGAGTTTGCTCGAGCCAATGAACCTTTTATCTCTGGTTTTAATAGATGTTGCGTAGATCAAGTGCGAGTGCCAGTGAAGTCATGTCACACTACGCTTTCGCACTAAGTTACCCTCTCTCCTTTGTTGTTGTTACCTTCGTCTGGCAATTTTTCGGTGTTCAGGGGTGGGAAGTAAATTGGTGTCCAGCATCTTGGGCTGACCATCGACCGGTTGTGGTGCCATAGCTCAACTGTGGGTAGAGTGGTAGTGGCCATAATAAGAATGATAGGTGAGAGAAGTTAGTTTAGTATGAGTTTAGTTAAATGATGCAAAGAGTAACGGCATCTTAACTCAGCTAAAATGCTTTTGCTTTTGGTGACTTAAATTAAAAAATAAAACATTGAAATTGAGTTGAAATCTGAATATGAGTGATAATTCAATTAAAAAAAGAAGGGGCCATGGAGGAGAGAGAGCACAATGACAACCTAAGAAACAACGGAAAGATCCCACAATGGCTCATGAATTTCTAAGCCAGTGTATCAGTTTGAGTAATTGCACTAATATCATAAGTAGTTGATCAAAATAGACATGTAAAACCTGTTTGAAAAGTTATGATAGTGCTTATTCACGAGAGATTGTGACGGGTGCGATACTGGAAAGCTCTGAGTGCTGCTGCTAATCCTGTCAAGGTTCACTTGTAGACCATTAACGAGTCTCTGTATTGATTAGTATTGTAGACGGCATGGTATGCGAGAGCCATTCAATGCTTACGATCAAGCTCCCAATTGTGGGGAATGCCTCAGTCGATGTACTATCACAGTCCCTTGGCTCCAACGAATGTTGAAGTTGTAACTGTATCAATTTTTAAGTTAGGTTCTCCCACGTTCCTTTCACATAGTGTTACGTGGTAACAATAGGAGCGTTTTTATCTTAAAAAACAAAATACAGCCTTCCCCGGGGAAGGCTGAGTCATGGCAAGGCAATCCACCACTCCACTTAGTAGGAGTTTGTGACCACCACTCAGTAGGCATGCTTGTTAGGGTCGTGGTAACAACCGACTTGTGTCATATACCTGTCGGTTGCTAACCACCTAGCTGATAAGGTAATTTTAAACATACCTACGTTACACACCGGATTGGAGATGTATCCAGGCGGTCTCCTCCCAAGGAGCTCATCGGGCCGTCAAACGGCGTAATCCTCGAGATCAGACCTGTCATCATCGTCTCGAGATCAGATATGTCATCATCGTCCGACGAATAAATCGCCACTCCCGGCTCCACAGATGGATTCGTATTATCGTGAACTTGCTATTGATGGTAGCAATCGAAACGTCACTCGAACGACCTGGAAAGGACAGAGAAAATGATCACAAAGCATCGTGTCCTGGATGCACAAGGAGGGATGCAGGAAGTGAAATACTTATCTGATTAGCACCCGCCAATGTCCACTTCAACGAGCCCTGATGGGCCTTCTAACGCTGGAGCTGCAGGGTATCGCCGAATACGTCCGCCACCGTTCATCGGTGGAATCCTCCAGTACTTATATCCCGCAGAGTCACGCCCGATCACTTGTTACGCGAATATACTAATCACACTCGTCAAGCCACGTAAAATTCACTTTTGACGGTCACAGATTGATTGATAACTTGATAACTACAAATAAAATGACAGTTGAAACATCAACCGACCTCGGAAAAATACATAATCAAAGTGTCAACCAAATCCAGGGGTGGATTAACGACGACCACGGTAAAGCATCGGATTGGTGGGAATCTTCGATCGGCCCGTGTGGAAAGGAGGACATTCACCCGGTCACATTGTGAAAGGAGAAAGTACGGGACCGGGGTGGGAACAGAGAAAGCAGCGGTACCTGATGGAGGAAAAAGTGGTCATTCTTTTTGTGACGGCGAAGGCGAACAAATATTAGATTTGGAAAATTATCAGAACGTCGAGGAAAGTCCTTGGTGTGGCGGTGGATGTGTCAAAAAGGACCTCCGTTCGGAAAAAAAAAAAAAACGGCAAATCGAAATCGGGTTCCGGCGGGGTTCGAACCCGTGTTCCCAGTGACGCACGAGACCGACGGCGAGACGGTCAAGTGGCAATAAGACTGTTCGTCTCGTACCGGCCCTGTAGTGTAGAGGCTAGCACGTCTGGCCGGGAACCGGGCGGTCTGGGGTTCAGAACTCCACCCGTGCTGATGTAACTGGGAATCGTGGAAGATTCTTTGTGTGACGGCGAAGGCGAGCAGTAAACGAATCTGGCCTTGAAGAAATTCACCCACAACTGAACCGGGACTCGGCTGGAGTCGGGGTTGGACTTTTGTTTTGAATCCGTTACTAGCGCGACCAACAAGGAAGAAGGAGGTTAGTGCATAGTTGAAGATAGATGTAAGTTTTCTGTATTTTGATTGTCTTTCGCATTTAAAGCCATAGTAGAATAAGCTAAGATTAGATATACTGTCATAGTGGAGTGGTGGAATTTACGAATATCGAAACGGTAGAAGAAATTCTGTGACACGATAAACGCTAGGATACGGGAATTGTATAAAATTAATATTTAGATTCGGGAATTTACGAATATCGAAACGGTAGAAGAAATTCTGTGACACGATAAACGCTAGGATACGGGAATTGTATAAAATTAATATTTAGATTCGGGAATTTACGAATATCGAAACGGTAGAAGAAATTCTGTGACACGATAAACGCTAGGATACGGGAATTGTATAAAATAAATATTTTGATTGCGAAATTACGGCGTCGTTCATTCTCGTGGTACGGGGAGGCAGAACGGTCCGTGTTACGTGATTGATTAGATCGGTGGTGGGAAGACATAGAGGGGCCGTGCCATTCGCGGCAGCGACCCTCCTTCTCGGATTTCTTGACCTCGGTGAGCCGTAAGCTCACTCGGCGGCTCGTGGTCGATAATTGGGGTGAGTGAGTGGCGCCCACGCCCAGTCTCCTGAGCGAACCCGGGACCCAAACGGACCAAGCCGAGGGTCACTACCCCCTCGAATAGGCGGGGAGGGTAACAAATTGGCGCCCAACGTGGGGCGTAAAAGGCGCGATAGGGGGTGCAAATCGTGGTGTTAAAGGTTGCTTAAAATTATTGAGTTGAGTAGTAAGTGAAAGTGTGAGGAATACGTTAGTGAACTACGGGAGACAGTTGGAACCTTTGGACACGTAATCGTTGAGGAGAGTTCACCCTAGCAAAGTTCCAGAGACAATCAGTGGAAGACCGCTGACTGAGGTGGACGACTTGGAAAGGGAGGCATCCAGATAAGCGACGGAGACTGCGGTGAATTCTCGATTCGGGCAACAAGAATCGGGAACGGATACTTGGAATCGAAAATTGAATTTTGAATTGTATATTATAAACGAAAATAAAAATAGATATCATTGCTTAGTAAGCACACAGACTTCTTTATTCTCCTTAGTAATTAGTGAAATAATAATAGTATAATAGTTGAGTTTGGCAAATATTAGTTCTGCATATAATAGAACTATAGCAGAAACGGAATGTCGACCACAGCCAAAATCTTAATTGATCGGCTCAGCAAGGATGAGCTGGTTTACGAGCTGGAAATCAGGGGACAGCCGACTGGAACCGTGGAATCAATGCGGAAAACGCTGCGTGTGGCGCTGCGAGCTGAAGCTTCAATGGATACATCTTTGATTTCGGTGCGAGACTATCCGTATACACTGGAGGAGGATTTAGAAGCAGTTCAGGAGAAACTGACCGAAATCCAGGCCTTGATCGAAGCATTTCGGGGAACTCCACAGTCATCCGACTTTCTCAAAACTAAGACCAAGATCGAGTTTGGGATGCGGCGCCTCAAGAATGCTCAACATGAGAAGGGAGTAATGGGCGAGGAGGCACACAAGTTGCGAGTGCGTCTAATAATGGCGATGGGGGAGTTGCTGGTAAAAGCAGAGGGTGAGGGAGAACCGGGCGAGACGGAACCCGACCAGGAGGACGACAGCAACAGCGAGCGGGAGGCGCTAGGCGCGGATGATGTGATAATACAAGGACCGGCTCGGGTCAGCGAACCAAATCAGTTAGTAGAGAATCTTGGAGAACCCGTATTTTCCACGCCCAGGTCAACTTCGATAGTAGCAAAGGGGCAAGAGGTAGCAAAATGGGGCCTTCGCTACAGTGGGGATTCGGGATCCTTGAGTGCGTTTTTGGAGCGGGTTGAGGAGCTCCGAGAAGCTCGAGGAGTATCTACCAGGCAACTATTCCAGTCGGCGGTGGAAATATTTGAAGGCAAGGCTCTGATCTGGTTCAGGGCGAATCGCTCTCGTGTGAGCTCGTGGCAAGAACTGGTCACCGAGATGAGAGCCGAGTTTCTACCGCCAGACTACGACGACCGCCTGATGACCGAGATCGTGAGGCGCACTCAAGGACCCCGAGGAGTCCATGGGAGTGTATGTGTCGGTCATGGAGGGGTTATTCAGGCGCCGAGCCCAACCCTGCTCCGAGGAAGAAAAATAGAAAATCCTTCGACGTAATTTAGCGCCTTTCTATCAGACTCAACTGGCTTTAACAACGGTCAGGACTATCGCAGATCTGGTCAGAGTGGGACGATCTTTGGAGGCTACCCGCGTTACCGTGGAGGCCTACGTGCCACCCCCTACCCGGAAAAACCAACGGCTCTTGGAACCCGACTTGGCGTATGTTGGGAGTACCGAAGGGTTGAGTCTAGCTACTGTACAGAGAAATGACCTTAGGTGCTGGAATTGCCGAGGCATAGGACATACCTCGCGAGAGTGTTCTGAGCCTCAAAAGTGCTTCGGATGTGGTCGTTTGGGAATGAGGAAGGCCACCTGTCCTAATTGTCGAAGGATACCGAATCGGGAGAGGGATCCCAGAAAACAATTTGAAGTAGGTTGTGGAGAAGGGGGTATACAGGGGGGTGCCAGAGGAGGGGAAACACGAACGACTCAGCCATCAACGTCGGGAAACGACCGCCGTGCTCAGTAGGCGGCAACCTGAGCACATTACCAATACCGGGAGAGCCGCAGCAAACGCACAGATACATTACCTGCTGACCAAGAGGCAAGGAGACAACAGGCCACATCTGGAGGTGGATATATTGGGACGCAAGTTCCTGGGTCTGGTAGACTCCGGTGCCTCTAATACAGTAGTGGGTGGAGAGGGATGGCAGGCTTTGCAAGAACTGGGAGCGGAACTCTTGCGCACCGACCACCGAACCATCAGAATGGCCAACAGCCAAAGGTGCACAATTGCAGGAACGGTGGCTATCCCGGTGAGGCTGAAGGGGAAGTTGGATTGGTTGCGAGCCTTAGTGGTTCCCGAGCTGCCGCATGCTCTAATTCTAGGGGTAGATTTCGTCAAGCAGTTTGAGTTAGTCCTGGCACTGAGCGAGGAGAGTTGGGATTTCGTAAGTGCATTGGAAGGAGGTAGTACGGAACAATTAAAACCCAGGAGCCTATTAACCCAGGCGGAGGAAGCTGAGCTCAGCCAACTCGTCAATGAGGAGCTCGAACGGATGGGGGAAGGTATTGGACGCACGAATCAAGTGGAGCATGTCATCCGAACCTCAGCGGTACCAATAAAGCAGCGCTATTACCCCGTTTCCCCCGCGGTACAGACCCATATAGACGCGGAGCTGAATGAGATGCTGACGCAGGGCATAGTTGAGCCATCTTCAAGTCCCTGGGCTTCACCCATCATTTTGGTTAAGAAGAAAGACGGTACCTATCGGTTTTGCGTCGATTATCGCAAGTTAAACGCCGTCACAGAACATGATGCTTACCCGCTGCCCTACGTAACTGCCACGCTCGATAAATTGCGAGATGCGAAATACTTGTCGTCGCTCGACGTGAAATCGGCCTACTGGCAAGTGCCCATGGCCGAACAATCAAAAAAATTCACAGCCTTTACTGTTCCGCATCGAGGACTATTCCAATTTCTTCGAATGCCATTCGGACTCCAAAATGCACCTGCTACCTGGCAACGGCTGATAGATCAAGTCTTAGGACCTGATCTGGAGCCTTATGTGTTTACATACCTCGACGACATTATCGTGGTAACTCAAGACTTCAGCAAACACCTGGAGATATTGAGGGAAGTGTTTAAACGCTTGAGGCAAGCTGGGTTGAAAGTCTCTAAGGACAAATGTGAATTCTGCCGGCCGCAATTAAAATATCTCGGCTATGTTGTCGATGAAAAAGGATTAAATGTGGATCCGGACAAAGTCAAAAGCATGATAGAGATACCGCCTCCAACCAACGTAAAGGGGGTCAGACAGTTCCTGGGAATGGTCTCGTGGTACCGAAGATTCATCCCGGACTTCGCCACGATGACGGCACCATTAACAAACCTTCTTAAAAAGAACAAAAAATTTGAATGGACTCAGGACTGTGAGACTGCCTTTGCACAGGCGAAGCTAAAGCTATCCACTGCACCAATTCTGACTTGCCCAGATTATACGCTACCGTTCTCAATCCAAACCGATGCATCAGATTTGGGACTGGGAGCAGTATTGACTCAGAAGCATGAAGATGGGGAGAAAGTAATCTGCTACCTGAGTCGGTCCTTGACGAAGGCGGAGCGCAAGTACTCTACCACAGAGAAGGAGTGTCTGGCAGTACTGTGGGCCGTCGAGAAGTTACGTCCGTATGTAGAGGGAGCACGCTTCTCCGTAGTCACTGATTCGTATGGCTGAGTAACTTGAAGGATCCGACGGGACGGCTGGCCAGGTGGGCGGTACGCCTCCAACAATATCTTTTTGAAATTATCCACCGCAAAGGAAAGGAGCATTTGGTACCCGATGCGCTGTCACGACTAATGGCTGGGGGTGAGGTAGCAACTATCGAGACAGAGGAAGATCTGTAGTACAAGACCATGAAAGAGAAAGTCGTACAAGCGCCCGAACGCTATGCGGATTGGCGGGTGATGGACGACGTACTTTGGAAGCATATGCCTGGCCGATATCCTGAGTTAGAGGGAACCGAAGCGTGGAAGCGAGTAGTACCGAAGGCCGGTAGAATGGAGGTGATGTTTCGGTGCCACGATGATCCAAAGGCTGGACATATGGGTGCGAGTCGCACGTTAGGTAGACTTGCGGAAAGACATTATTGGCCAAAGATGTCTGCTGATGTGACACGATATGTGAAAAGGTGTAAAGAATCCCAAAACCAGAAGCTGTGGCAGATTTCCCAGCATGGGAAATGAAAGATGAAAAAGCGTTGGCACAAATTTTTCTGGCCATAAAGCCTGGCCAAATAAGTATAATTAAAAATTGCACAACATCTGCTTCAGCGTGGGACAAATTGAAGGAAGTGTACCAGCCAAGTGGTCCTGCCAGAAAAGTGTTTTTATTTAAAAAGTTAATGCGGCTAAATATGGCTGAGGGTGACAGCGTTGCTAAACATGTCACTGATTTCTCTGATGTGGCTGAAATATGTGTAACAACGAAGATTTTTTTGAAAATATGAAGAAATATAAAGAAACAATTTGGCTAGCAGCGAATTCGTCTGTAGCTATTGGAAAAGGTGAAGTTTTATTGCATACAACAAAAGGAAATGTCAAATTGAAAAATGTATTATACTCGCCGGAGCTGAAAGGTAATTTTATTTCAATTGCTAAAGCACTTGATCATGGAATGAGCGTGAGCTTTAAAGGCGAAAATGCCTTAGTGAAAGATAAAAAAGGTGATGTGATTATGCAGGCAAGAAAATACCACAATTTGTTTGTAGTTGACTGACATAAAGAAAGTTTGTGCGCAATGAGCAATGACGAAATTTGGCACAGTCGATTTGGTCACCTCAATTATAAAAGTCTTTATGAATTGCATCAATATGATATGGTTCACGACATGAATCTTAAGAAAACGGCTGATAGCATTCGTTGCCATACATGCCAAATAGCAAAAATACACGTGTTACCATTTCCAAAAGCATCAAAACATAGAGCAAGTGAAGTGTTAGAATTGATTCACACGGACGTATGTGGTCCGATAAATACAAAGTCCATTGCCGGTTCCAGATATTTTCTCACCTTTATAGATGACAAATCCAGGTACATGTTTACTTATTTTTTGAAATCAAAAAACCAGGTATTTGAGAAATTTAAGCTTTATAAAGCCTATGTCGAACAACAAACGGGACAGAAAATCAAAACCCTGCGTAGTGATAATGGCACAGAATATGTGAATTGTGAATTCGACAACTATTTAAAACAGAATGGAATACGTCGTGAATTAACAGTGCCCCATACACCACAACAAAATGGTGTAGCGGAGCGAGCAAACCGCACTCTAACAGAGATGGCTCGTTGCATGATGTTGCATTCTGGCGTGAAGCAATATTTA
Source organism: Nemotelus pantherinus (assembly GCA_963978885.1). Taxonomy (NCBI): domain Eukaryota; kingdom Metazoa; phylum Arthropoda; class Insecta; order Diptera; family Stratiomyidae; genus Nemotelus; species Nemotelus pantherinus. Next base: position 144,528,266 of record OZ022264.1, read on the forward strand.
TGGGCTGAAGCAGTTTCGGCGGCAACCTATATAAGGAATCGATGTCCAACAAAGGCACTGGACAATAAAACTCCATTTGAAGTTTGGTTCAATAGAAAACCAACAGTCAAACATTTGAAGACATTCGGGGCTATTGCTGTTGGCTTGAATAAAAATCATCGCAGTAAGTTTAATGCCAAAGGAAAAAACTTCATAATGGTTGGCTACTCTACAGAGTCGAAAGCATATCGCTTATTTGATCCAGAAACGCACAATATCGTTATAAAGAGGGATGTATTATTCAATGAAAATGTTAGAACTGATAGCAATCCACAAGTCAATGAAGATGCCGACGTGTTGCAGTTCAACATACAAGATGAAAGCGATGAAAACCAGTGTGAGGCAGAGAACGTGTCCAGCAAGGAGGAAATCGATATTAGTGAATCGTCCTATGATACTGCATCCGAACAAATGAACTCAGATGACGATGAGGAAAGAGAACCCATACAAGAAACTGGCAAAATTGGTAGAGGTAGACCAAGGCTTCTACGAACTGGTCAGCCTGGGCGTCCTCGTAAACAATTTAATATTTTAAATAGCGCGACAAATGAAAGCGTGCCAAACAATGTTGCTGAAGCATTATCAAGCGTGAAATCGAAAGAGTGGAAAGCATCGATGAAAGCTGAATTTTCTGCATTGAAGAAGAATAGCACATGGTCATTAGTTGACCTGCCTCCATCCAAAAAGGCGATCAAGTGTAAATGGGTATTCGCATTAAAACACAACAAGCATGGTGGAGTAGAGCGCTATAAAGCAAGGCTGGTAGCCAAAGGATGCGAACAACGTTTTGGAGTGGATTACACAGAAACTTTCTCGCCAGTAGTACGCTACGCCACTATAAGGATGCTTCTAGCGATTGCGGTTCAAGAGAAGATGCATCTACACCAAATGGACGTCAGCTCAGCATATTTGAACAGCGAACTGAACGATGATATATATATGCAACAACCAGACTGTTTTGTTGACAGCCAAAACCCGAGCAAAGTGCTGAAATTGCACAAAGCAATTTACGGTCTGAAGCAATCCGGTAAACAATGGAACTCCAAACTGGATAATGCATTGAAGGAAATTGGATTCGATCCATGTGACAGTGAACAGTGCTTATATACGATGAGGTCAAGCGAGAACAAGTTGGTTTTAGTAGCTATTTACGTAGATGACCTGATCATTGCGTGTAAAGACAAAGATGAACTACTGAGGACAAAAGCAACTATTGCTGATTGTTTCGATGTAATTGACAAAGGACCAATACATCATTTTTTGGGTATTGAAATCGATCGTGACGGCGAACTTGGAGCTATCACAATTAGTCACACGCAGTATATAAAGATTGCAGCATTGATTGGAGCTCTGATGTACCTTGGCGTCACAACAAGACCAGATATACTGCACTCAGTTGCTAAACTGGCCCAAAGAAACACCGATCCACATGTAGAACACATGACGGCAGCAAAGCATGTTTTGCGGTATCTGGTGGGTAGTATTAACTTCAAACTTTCTTATATTCCAGGTGATCACAAAGTTGAAGGTTATGTCGACGCAGACTGGGCTAGTGATACTAACGATCGGAAGTCCTATACCGGCTTTGTATTTCTATATGGAAAGTGTCCCATATCCTGGGAATCAAAGAAGCAAAGCACCATCGCTCTAAGCAGCACTGTGGCTGAGTATATGGCGTTGTCCAATGCTGCTAAAGAAGCCATATACTTGCGACGACTGTTGAAGGAGATTGGTATTTACGGAAGCATGGCCATAATGCTTAATGTCGATAATCAGGGAGCAATAAAGTTGGCCACAAACCCGGTGTACCACAATCGAACCAAACATGTAGATGTCAAATATCATCATGTGCGAGAAACAATTAAATCCGGGGAAATAGAACTCAAATATTGTCCCACAGATGAAATGACTGCAGATATATTTACTAAGAATTTATGTAAAACTAAGCATACAAAATTTGTTCGAAAGCTATATATTCTGTAAAGTTATTTTTGTAATAGCAGCATTCACGTTGAGAAGGAGTGTGGAAATCTGGCAACGCCCTAGCAACGTGCATGTTGGCTACAATGCTTTCTAAGAACGTTCACGTTCCCAATTCGTTGCATTGTAACATTTTAAGTCTCTAAATAAACTCTGTGTGTATCGTACGGCATCGGTTTTTTGTCCAATATATATATATATATATATATATATATATATATATATATATATATATATATATATATATATATATATATATATATATATATATATATATATATATATATATATATATATATATATATATATATATATATATATATATAAATATATATATATATATATATATATATATATATATATATATATATATATATATATATATATATATATATATATATATATATATATATATATATATATAGAAATATGAATTTTTGGCCAAAGTGATTTTAATACTAATGTTCTTCTTCAAACATTAGTAAAAAAAAAACTCTAGCGCACCTGAGCCGCTAGAAAACTAATTTTCGAAGAAATTGTCTTTGAGTGACAAAAAAGTGTGGAAAGACGTAATACACTGTTTTGTAGAATCATATCAACCATTCCTTATCCAAAGCAACAAAACTCAAATATAACACAAATGATGAAAATGTTCAGTACTGGTAACACTTTCCGAACGAAGCAGCAATAAGTTTACCATAACAAGCTCATACTTAAATCAACTTATCCTTTGAATTTCGTTCTCATCGCAGTATTTCATCGAACGTTTCAGTGGTTAAACGTTGTTTGAGGCTGCCATCCGAAAAATTTTCAAAACTCGGAAAATTTAAAAATTGATTCCTTATTTTTATTGCAAATGCTTTGCATATGAGAGCGTAATTTGAAGCATCTGTTGGTGCACTATTAACGGAAATGGCACATTGCTGGTTAGCCTGTGTCAGCAGCAAAGCAAAATACATACCAAATCTGCTTCAAGTTAAGTTAAACCCAACCAGCAAATTTCGTTTCGATTGAATCACTGCGCTGGAAGGTATACGGGTGAAAAGACTCAAACTTTTCAAATTTTTAAAACGTTAATATTTGTTGTTAATTTTCATTGCAGGATCATTTTCAATTGCAAATCGAATGACATAATCGCTCAGTAAAGAAATTCCACAAAATTACAAAAATGGTCATAGCTGGCAGCCCTTCCATGATTTTTGTACGAAATTCCTACGACATTAACTTCACATTAAGGTCCATTTACTGCACGAACTTCGTTTTTATTTCTACACTGGACCGGAAGTTAAAGGGGAAAAAGCTTTATTTTGCTGAGCAAATTTGGAAGATTTATGAGACAAAAATCACCATAGCTGCCAGCCCTATACTAATTTTTCAACCAAATTTTCACCAAATGGTACATAGAGTAACGTTCAAGTATTGTGTAAATTTTGTTAAAATCGGATGGCTGAATCGAAAGTTATAGGCCAAAAAGTTGTTTTTTTTCTCAGTAGTTTTCCAAGATGGTACCACTGCCACAGAGTTACCCGCATTTCAAAATCACTTCTATCAGACCTGGTCCTAGCTAATACCAACATATCCTGTAAATTTAATTATGATCGGATTATCCGGTCGTCCGTTCTCGTGAACAGAACTTTCGAGTGCTGAAAATAGAGGTAATTTGGTGATGGGTTGCCGTTCTTATGCAAATCGGAATTTTGAAAATTTTATCTTGAGGATAAAATTTATCAAAGATTTGAAATTTTTGTCAAAAATCAAAAATTTTTCAGGAAGGTCAATGATTTGAAGGATTTTTTTTCAGGAGCCTGCCGTAGCTACAGGGTTACCCGCACTATCTTGAAAATCCACGTGTCCCAAATTTTAGTCAACATCAATACGCTCTGTAATTTTCACGATGATCCATTGGTTTTCTTACAAGTACTGACAAATCAAAATTTGGAAAAAATTCCTTGTCTACTTTTAGGCACCCTGCACCCACACACGGCTTAAAATTTCCAATTCTTTATCATAGACAAGCTAAGAACATAATTAGTTTTCATTCCCAATACTTTTCTTTAACAAAAATTTACACTGCTTGGAAATATAGGAGTTCCTAAAAATTCACTAAAACGTTCGCCGCCGCCAAAAAGTTTAGGATATCTGAATTTGAGAAAGTCATGGACCTGCCTACTATATATTTCTACGTTCTCCAAAAAATTTGAGCTCAATCAGATCGACCACTCCAGAGATTATCTCGGAAAATCATTTTGCTGATATATATATATATATATATATATATATATATATATATATATATATATATATATATATATATATAAATAAATATATATATACATGTATATATATATATATATATATATATATATATATATATATATATATATATATATATATATATATATATATATATATATATATATATATATATATATATATATATATATATATATATATATATATATATATATATATATATATATAAAGAAATATGAATTTTCGGCGAAACGAGTTTAATACTACTGTTCTTCGAACATAAGTAATACATACAAGTATATAAATATATAAATATATATGAAAAAGAAAATAACATGGAAATCAAGAAAAGTAATAAAATTCAGAATGGAATAATAATACTAAAAAGAATAAAAAGCTAATCGACCGAAAAAGAAACAAATTAATTGAGTAAATTAGGACATATTTCGATTCTAAGAGAGAACGTTATTTTTTAAAGTACTTTTAAACACAGATAACGTTTGATGCAGAAGGCCAAGGTTAAGGCTATTGTGCTGACGAGGCAAATGCAAAAGGGAGGAAAAGAAATAGGTGTGAAATAGGTTCTTTGTTTTTGGTTTGTTTGTCGATTTATGAACATAATGTTTTCTGTAACATTATTGCTTGATTCGAATTCAGTTGCTATCTGGATCGCTTGTACAAACGTTTTTGGCTGTGCAGCAAAAATAGTAGGTTTAAGGGTTTCACTTAACCCATTCTTAAAAAAAGTTAGTGCGTATGAGTCATTTGACTTCTGTATTGCACTTTTCTCTGCTTGAGACGGATTCTGACCCAAGCTACTAATTTGAATCTCACTTAATTCGTTAATGAGCTCTGATAGTTTTTCACCAAATTTTTCAACTGTTCCGCGTTGAGTTAATTGTGCTAATTGGGTATGAATGTGTTGTGGACTTTTTTTGCTTTTATATCTATTTCTGAGGCTATTTTCTAATTCTTCATAGTTTTTAATGTCTAATGTTATGAGTTGCGTTTTAACTACTGTTCCTAATTTCACATTCTTAGTAAAGTTTAATAAATTGTTTTTCCCGTCTTCGTTTAGACTTTGATTGAGTAAATTTATTATTGTTAAGAATGCTTCCAGTTCTTTGGGGTTTCCATTAAAAACTGGTATTGCTTTTAAACCTAGCTCAATATTAAAGTTACTCATTTTGTTGTCTATTGACTCTTCTAATTTTTCTAGTAATAGCTCCTTTGCTTCTTGGTATTTCTGCTGTAATATTTCTTATAACTTCTGACTACTTTCTGTCTTAAGTGCTTCTTCCTGAATTTCTTCTATCGTGTCTAATTTTTCTTGTATGTATTCTCTCTTATAAGTTCTGTTCGGGGTTTTTTTTAGATTGACTACTATTTTTGAAAGTATATTAATGTTCTGTTCCATTTAAATTGAGTGATCATAGACCATATGAAATCTCCCTAACATTTGTAAATTTAAATTTGAATTTTTCATTCCACTACCAGACAATAGGTGTCGTTTGTGACGCTCAATAGACCAAAGTAGAACTTGTCAAAATAGAGGGAATTTTTATCACCTTTTTTTTGCTCTTTTCTTACATTTACTACATTTACTACTCATTGAAAGTTTTTAAATTATATAGATTTTCTTTTGAGATATTCATTGAAAAATTTTTTATTTGAATTCATGCTTAATCTAATGTGTTATGTTTTTTTTTATTTGCAATCTTAATTCTTCTATTTTTTCGTACGTTTTTTGTTGTAATTGCCATGGCGGAGGATTTTCCTCATCTGTAGTAATACGTTTCAGTGCCGCGATTCGTCTTCGTAGGTTCACTTGTCTGCCGCCTCGTATCTTTTTTTTGTGTTGATTTTTGGTATTGTCGTTTTTGCCGCTCCCAATTTACGGGCTTCTATGATGGTCGGATGAATTCTCGGTTGTGGTCCGCCCTACTTTGGTAATTCTGTCTTCGTGAATGTCCTTGATGACGTTGCTTCGTAGATTTGGTGTTGTTCGCCTTTGTTCAGTAGTATCTTATTTAAAAGGAGGCAGGGTCGATATGAGGTGGCCCAATGATCCTTTCAATTTCAAATTTCCAAATTTTAAAAAAGGAAAAAATATAAAAGAAAGAAATATTCTTCGTTTATATCGAGTCTATTTTATGAAATAAAAGACAGAAATAATTTTCCTTCTTGGGCCACTACAAGCAGTTTGTCGCACTTGCGTGGCGAAAAGGGTCGCCACGTAGCAAGTGCTAGAACGTGCTTTAAATAAAAAAAAATAAATCAAAACGACTTATATTCTTTCTTCAAACAGACTGGTTGGTGGCCGATCGCGCTAGCGTTCCAAGACTGTACTTTATTCAGTATTCTATTCCCCTATATATATGATCCATTTTGCTGAATCGATCGGTGTATGGACTGGTTTTTGAATTCCAAAATATAAAAATTAATTAGCTAGTGTGCGTATTGTCCGCTTAGAGTAGATGTCGCGGTTGTCGATAGGTAGGAGCTATTTTGACATTTGTCAGTGTGACAATTCAATTAGTAATCGTACACAACAGCATTCTATCAAAATAAGCAATAACTCTACAGCTAATGCTCTCTGGGATAATTTGGATATTATTAAATTCCACACAATATGGATTTCTACAAGTTATAATGATTCGACCTGTATTAAATCCGATAAAATACACTTCCATTAATATTCCAGTAAGAGTATTCCAGGGCCCGACTAAATTCAACTTATATACTGTTCTCTTGAATCCACCCCGTAATTGCAAAATTTGAATCCTCTGAGATGGCACTGCAATATAACCTAAGAATGTCAATCCCAATCGAATCATTAACAATTGGCAGCAACAACTAGTGTCCACTAAAAGCTTCTCCAGCAAGTAGAAATTAATCCTGAAAAATTGCAAGCTTGTTTCTTTGTTAGGAAACTATATTATAAACACTTCGCTGTTTCCTAAATAAATATAAAGTTGCTACTATTTTGTGGCCAAAATAATTAAAATATATATAGGAAAATTCCATGTAGAAGCATTCGGCTCACAAGTCTTGGGCAGTATTCATGTTATTTGCCCAATAATCAATAGAAAATCTAGACTATTAGTTACAAGGAAACTGCTGGTTTATGAGATTCAGCCTATTATATTATATACCTCTCTGGTATGGTATCATTGCCCATAATGACAAAAAGGCAAATTTCAGTTAATTCAGAACATGCACCTTAAAATAATTTTCAATGAGTCTCCTCCATAAATTCAACCAAATTCCTCCACAAATTATCAATTTTCAAACCAATTATCATTATTATTATCAAAAGATATGCCAAAATTAAATTGTTCACATTATGTTTCAGGCTACGTTAAAATTCACATATGAGGTTTCATACAAGTTTCTCCTAAATAATTCTTCCGTATCAAAGAACCTATTTCACACCTATTTCTTTTCCTCCCTTTTGCATTTGCCTCGTCAGCACAATAGCCTTAACCTTGGCCTTCTGCATCAAACGTTATCTGTGTTTAAAAGTACTTTAAAAAATAACGTTCTCTCTTAGAATCGAAATATGTCCTAATTTACTCAAATAATTTGTTTCTTTTTCGGTCGATTAGCTTTTTATTCTTTTTAGTATTATTATTTTTACTAATGTTCGAAGAACAATAGTATTAAACTCGTTTCGCCGAAAATTCATATTTCTTTATATATATATATATATATATATATATATATCAGCAAAATGATTAAGGGAGATAATCTCTGGAGTGGCCGATTCGATTGAGCTGAAATTTTCGGAGAACGTAGATGTATATAGTAGGTAGGTCCACGACTTTCTCAAATTCAGATATTCTAAACCTTTTGGCGGCGGCGAGCGTTTTAGTGAATTTTGAGGTACTCCTATATATCCAAGCAGTGTAAATTTTTGTTAAAGAAAAGTATTGGGAATGAAAACTTATTATATTTTAAGCTCGTTTATGATAAAGAATTGGAAATTTTGAGCCGCGTGTGGGTGCAGGGTGCCTAAAAGTAGGCAAGGATTTTTTTTCAAATTTTGATTTGTCATTACTTCTAAGAAAAGCAATGGATCGTCGTGAAATTTGCAGAGCGTATTAATGTTGACTAAGATTAAGCACACCTGGATTTTCAAGATAGTGCGGGTAACCCTGTAGCTACGGCAGGCTGCTGAAAAAAAAACCTTCAAATCATTGACCTTCCTGAAAATTTTTTGATTTTTGACAAAAAAATCAGATCACTGATAAATTTTAACCTTTGTCCATCATGTCAAATTGAAATTTTTAAAATTCCGATTTGCACAAGAACGGCAACCCATCACCAAATTACCTCTATTTTTAGCACTCGAAAGTTCTGTTCACGAGAACTGACGACTGGATTATCCGATCATAGTGAAATTTACAGGACATGTTGGTATTAGCTAGGACCAGGTCTGATAGAAGTGATTTTGAAATGCGGGCAACTCTGCGCCAGTGGTGCCATCTTGAAAAATCACTGAGAAAAAAAACAGGTTTTTGGCCTATAACTTCCGATTCAGCCATCAGATTTTGATAAGATTCATCTAATACTTGGATCTTACTCTATGTAACAATTGGTGAAAATTTGGTTGAAAAATTAGAATAGAGTTGCCAACTATGGTGATTTTTGTCTCCTAAATCTAGCAAATTTGCTCAGCAAAATAAAGCTTTTTTCCCTATAACTTCCGGTCCAGTGTAGAAATCAGAACGAAGTTCACGCAGTAAATGGACTTTAATGTGAACCAAATGTCGTAGAAATTTCGTACCAAAATCATGAAACGGTTGCCAGCTATGACAATTTTTGTAATTTTGTTTAATTTCTTTACTGAGCGATTATGTCATTAGATTTGCAAATGGAAGTGATCCTGCAATGAAAATCAACAGCCAATATTAACGCTTTAAAAATTTGAAAAGTTTTGAGGGTGGTAACCCTAAAATTCTTTTCACCCGTATAACTTCCAGCGCAGTGATTCAATCGGAACGAAATTTACTGGTTGGGTTTAACTTAACGTGAAGCAGATTTGGTATGTATTATGCTTTGCTGTTGACACAGGCTAACCAGCATTAGCCATTTCGGTAAATATTACACCAACAGATGCTTCAAACAACGTTCTCATTTGCAAAGCATTTGCAATAAAAATAAGGAATTCTTTTTTAAATTTTTCGAGTTTTGAACATTTTTCGGATGGCAGCCTCAAACAACGTTTAACCGCTGAAACTTTCGATGAAATCCTGCGAAGAGAACGAAATTCAAAGGATACGTGGATTTGAGTATGAGCTTGTTATGGTAAACTTATTGCTGCTTCGTTCGGAAAGTGCTGCTAGCACTGAATTATATGTGTTATAGTTGAGCTTTGTTGCTTTGGATAAGGAATGGTTGATATGATTCTAAAAAAAAAAACAGTGTATTACGTCTTTCCACACTTTTTTGTCACTCAAAGATAATTTCTTCGAAAATTAGTTTTCTAGCGGTTCAGGTGCGCTAGAGTTTTTTTTTTTTTATTTTTTTTTATTTTAATTTTATTTTTTAAAAATTCAACGAGTTAATTTCGGAAACGACACATGTCTTATCGCAGACATAGCGTCAGCAGAATTTTAGCATTTAAAGCTCTCGCGGACATGACATCGACCCCAGTTGAATTTATCTACGCGACGTGTAATTAGTTTATCAAATTTACGAAATAAAGTGTTGTTATTGTTGTAAAAAGGTGTTTCAGTGAAAAATCTCGGGGAGATAAATCTTTTTTTTTGATTCGGCCACAACCCGATACGAAACTGGCGCAGTCGGCAAACGCGGTTATAAAGAGATCAAGTGATCGAAAGTAATCGAAACTTATAATACAAAGGGTATTGCAAAGCCCTAGGTAGAATCTTAGAAGGATTCACCTCTGGCCTCAATCATAGAATTGTGAGTTAGTTAATAATTATAATATAAAGGGTATTGCAAAGCCCTAGGTAGAATCTTAGAAGGATTCACCTCTGGCCTCAATCATAGAATTGTGAGTCAGCTAATAATCACAATAACTAACACGAAAAGTGTAAAAGTGCGAAATAATTTAGTTTTGGGGGATCAATCAAAACGATCCGCTAACTTATGGACAAACAAGTGAACACGAACGTTTTGTGAATGAACAATAAGAAAAGACTTCTTGTTTTTTGTGATCGACGAAACATCAAAATAGACGACATGGCAGAGCAATTAGAGCATCTACAACTTGAGATCCAAAAGCGAGATAGCCAAATTGGACAACTAGCGGATGCTCTGAGGCGGCTACAGTTGGAGAAGGAAGCAGCAGACGGAAGAGTACGCGACAACATAAATAAAGAAATCAGATACATGGCAAATTTTACCGGCACATCAGACGTGACCATCAATAGTTTCATTGCCAGCACCGAATATTACCTTGGAGGAATATCGAACGAGGAAGTAAGGAAGGCAGCGACACGAATAATTTTCTACGAAAAGATCCAGGGCGAAGCGAAGGAAGGGATAATCAACTTAGAAGGAACGGACAACTGGGAGAATATCAAACAAGCCCTTAAGCAGCTATATCGACCAGACACGGAACCTGCAGAGATCTACAGGAGGATTTGTAGCCTCAAAGTAAATAACGTAAGTGATCTTGCTTATAATATTCAAAAAATTAAAATCAAAGCGGACGAACTGAAATTATTTTATAAAGATTCTTTACATGTAGACTTAAGTAGCGTTAATTCCTTGCTAGTAAATACAGTAAAGGAAATGACGCAAGGAATACTGTATGAAAAAATATATGAGCAACAAAATATTAATAAGATTTTAGAGATTATGAAGGAAAGAAGATTTGAAGATTCCTGCATTAGGCCAGAATTTCAATTCAGACACTATAAAAATAACAAAAAATTATTTAAAAATGATTCAAATTTGCCTCGAAATATGAATGATCGCAAGTATGAAAAACAGGACTTTAAAACGCAAACTAACAGTAAAACACTACCTGAAAATACAGATAATTCTTATAGACAAACACAGACAAATAACCGTTTTCAAGATCAACCCAATAATTACAATCGAAATCTTGAAAATTCCAGCGGTCAATATGGGCGAACGAATAATCATTATAATAATTATCAAAATTCTGGTAGGCGAAATTTTAAACATCAATCTAGTGGCTCCAATAATTATAGGCAACAAAATAATTCTTATGGCAGTGGACGAAATTCTCGCCCACAAAAGCAATCCTATGTTGAACCGATGGAGGTCGACAACATTCAAAGCTCCCAAAAACTCAATGTTAATGAAAATTATAACAAAAATAATTTAGAAGAAATTTCCAACATAAGACCAGAAATAAATTGCATGGGTAAAAACGAAGCATTTTTTCTCAACTAGCCTCGGACAATCTCCCACTGATAAAAATTAGCATTAAAAATCAACAATTTACAGCCTTAATTGATACAGGATCCTCTTTCAGTCTTATCGACGAATCCATAAAAATATTCCCCAAAATCAAAATTAATCCTATTCCTTTTTCCACAATCACGGGAAAAGATGCCTTTGAATTTGAAGTTCACACTCCGGCACCATCAGAGTTTAAAACCCCTGATAAAACTATGGTTAGATGGAAAGTGAAAACGTTAAATAAAAGAAAATATGAATTTATCATCGGAATTGATCTTCTGAATAACTTAGGTACTCTCATCGATCTTGAAGAAAAAACCATTACACTTAATGGTCAATCGATTAAATTTATCAATAATCCTTATTCCGTTCACGAAATTTCTTACTTAGAAACAATAGAACCAAATTTTTTCAATCGTTTAAAGTTAGACCACTTAAATTCGGAAGAAAAAAATGAATTATCCAAGGTTCTTAAAAGATTCGAAGACATATTCTTCAAAGAGGGGGATAAATTAACGAGCACCCCAACAATCAAGCACCAAATTAAAACAACCACGGACCAGCAGATCAATGCAAAACTGTACCGATACCCGCCTAAACATGAGGAGGAGGTTCGGAAACAAATTGCGGAAACGGAAGAACAAGGAATCATCCAAAAAAGCAATTCTAGATACTCCAGTCCATTGATTGTGGTTCCTAAAAAGGTGGATAATTCTGGTGTGAAAAAGTACCGGCTAGTAATAGACTACCGTAGATTAAATGAAATAACTGTTGACGACAAATTTCCCTTGCCAAACATTGAATCTACTTTGGACAAATTAGGCAGGGCTCAGTATTTCTCAACCATCGACCTAGCCAAAGGCTATCACCAAATTTTGGTGAGTAAAGAAGACCGCCATAAAACTGCATTCGTAACACCCCATGGCTTGTATGAATTTGTTAGAATGCCATTTGGGCTGAAAAATGCCCCGGCTACTTTTCAACGGTTGATGAATGACATCCTCCGTGATTTCATCAACAAATGTTGCGTGGTGTATCTTGATGATGTCCTCATATTCAGCACATCCCTTCAAGAACACATTAGGTCATTAACTCAAATATTTCATACTTTAGAAAAACATCAATTAAAAATTCAAGTCGACAAATGCTCTTTTATGCAAAGAGAAACTTCGTTCTTAGGTCATATTGTCACGCCTGACGGCATTAAGCCAAACCCAGAAAAAATCCTTGCAATTCAAAAATTACATCTCCCAAAGTCAGAAAAAGAACTAAAAAGCTTCTTAGGAGCAACCGGGTATTATCGAAAGTTTATTCGGGACTATGCAAAAGTTGCACAGCCTCTTACAAAATACCTCAAGAAGGAAACCAAAATTAACACAAAAGACCCTAACTATATAGGGGCTTTTGAAAAACTGAAGACTTTAATCAGTTCGAACCCTGTGCTCCGTTTTCCTGAGTTCGACAAACAATTTCAGCTAACAACAGATGCGTCCAAATATGCAATAGGTGCGGTCCTATCGCAAAACGGGCACCCTGTTTGTTTCGCATCACGAACCTTGAATTGCCATGAGCAAAACTACTCAGCAATTGATAAGGAATTCTTGGCTATTATGTGGTCAGTTAACTACTTCAGGCCTTACCTGTACGGGAACAAATTTGTCATTTATACAGACCATCAGCCAATAAAATATTTGCAAGCCAAATATAAGGGCAAGGATTTATCACCACGCCATCAGCGTTGGTTATTAAAACTGGGTGAATACCAATTCGACATTGAATACCTGAAGGGAAAGGAAAACAGAGTAGCCGATTTCCTTAGTAGAATCAAACACCAGGAAATCAATGAAACCGATTCACAAAATAACAGTAATGAAGTCAATTCATATTCCGACCTAGGAATTTGGAATATGGAAAACGGTGAAAGTTCAGATCTGGCTACGATTCATTCTGCTGAAGAAGAACTGCTAGATCATATTCTTATTAAAGAGGAAATTGTGAATAAATATAAAACGCAATTTATCTTAACAAATAATAAAACTATTGAGCTAGAAATTATTCACGGTAAACGGATAATATACATATCTGAACATGATTTTGAAAACTTGAATCATATCCTTAAGACGTACGTGAAGAAAGGTAAAATCGGCATTTATACAGAATTAGATGATAACAAATACAATATTGTTCAACAAAAAATTCGGGAACTTTTCTCTAATGACAGCCAAGTAAAGTTCTTCAGATGTTCAACGTCTAAACAACTGTATTACAAACAACAATTGTAAACTTGTAAAGAGTAAAGAAAGTGAAATAAGAAAAATAGACGAAAATACAATAATATGTAAGAATTTGAAAAACCAAAAAGTATTCTTATTAAAGAGGAAATTGTGAATAAATATAAAACACAATTTATCTTAACAAATAATAAAACTATTGAGCTAGAAATTATTCACGGTAAACGGATAATATACATATCTGAACATGATTTTGAAAACTTGAATCATATCCTTAAGACGTACGTGAAGAAAGGTAAAATCGGCATTTATACAGAATTAGATGATAACAAATACAATATTGTTCAACAAAAAATTCGGGAACTTTTCTCTAATGACAGCCAAGTAAAGTTCTTCAGATGTTCATTGCGAGCAAAAGACATTTCTACAGAAACTGAGGCTATAAAACAAATATCATTTTACCATGTAAGAGAAAGTATTCACTCCGGAATACAGGAATCTTACGCTGCACTTAAAAATAAAATCTATTTCCCAAAACTCTTAGAGATAATAACTATCGTAATAAGCCAGTGTGAAGTATGCCAACGAGTGAAATACGACAGACGGCCTATTAAACCCAAATACAAGTTCACCGAGACTCCATCGAAAACTAATGAAATAATACATGTAGACATATTTATTATAATGAAGAATAGCTTTTTGACAATTATTGATAAGTTTTCTAAATTTGCAGCCGCCTATTACCTTTCTGATAGAAATCATGTTACAATTATAGAACAGTTAGAAGACCATTTTACAAAAATAGGGAAACCAAAAAAAATAATAGCGGGAAACGAGTTCAGTGGAGTATTAGTAAAAGATTTCTTGCAATCTGAAGACATCATTTTGCATTTAACGAAACCCCACAGCCACACGGGAATAGCCGACGTTGAAAGGCTACATAATACTATTTTAGAAAAATTTAGAACTTTAACAATTGATAAAACAAAATTATCCGTGAGGAATACCATTCAAAGAGCAATAAGAAATTACAATGAAAGATACCACTCTACCATTAAATGCACCCCAAAGGAAGTACAATATGGTCAGGTTAATGTAGAGAAAATAAAAGCAAACATCGAGGAAACAAAAAATAGGTATCTGAACAAATTAAATCAAACAAGAGAAAACTATGAGGAAACACGCACTACAGGATTCATAAAAAATTATAAGGCTGCAAGACTTAAGCATCTCCCTAAATACAGAAAATCAAAATTAGATAACATCCACCCTACAAATATTAAAAAAAGAGCTTAAATTTGCAGATAAAAGTAAAGAAATGGATTTCGACCACAAACCCGTAGCAATAAAATGAAGGCCAATCAATGAAGGCCAAAAGCTAATCCTATTAAACGCAACTCAAACAGGACCGAAAGACGAAGTCCTAGTTTCAAAATTTAATTTAAATATAACACGAGACGACATCCAATCCTTGAAAGACTTAAACTGGCTAAACGATAACATTATTAATTTCTACCTCAGGTTGATAGCCGAACGTAGTGAATTGCAAAATTCTGTAGACATGCCAAAAATCTATGCCATGAATATGTTTTTCCTACCACGTTTATTACAAGCCGGATATAGGGCAGTTCATAAATGGACAAGGCGAGTTAATCTATTTTCTTTCGATATAATATTAGTTCCAGTGCACTTTCAGAAAAATCATTGGTGCTTAGCTGTAATAAATTTCAAAAATAGGTCTATAAAATACTACGATTCACTGGGTAACCAGAATCCCATTGTTTTAACTGCCTTAGAGAATTATCTAGCCGAAGAATCACTCGACAAATTAAATCAAGTTTTAGACACTAGTGAATTTATAAAAGAACATGCAAAGAATATTCCGCAACAAACAAACGGGAGTGATTGTGGAGTGTTCAGTTGCATGTTTGCAGAATATATTAGTAGAAACCAAGAATTTAAATTTTCACAAGAAAAAATGCCTTATTTTCGACAGAAAATGATTATAGAAATAGTACAAGGAAAACTTCTTTAAATAAGTTACAGGTCCCAATTGCAATAGTTATCAGCATCCTCGCACTCACTCAGTTGAGCGCTGGAACACTTTTACTGAACCCAATAGAGACGAAAAACGGATACACAACGATAAACTTAGGACAAACGGAACTAATAATGACGACCAGGACTATTTTACATATCATTAATGTGAACGAAATTAAATCAGCAATAGATATGGTTGAAGAAAACTTGAAAAAATTAGAATTCGTTAATGACTCTTTCATCAAAAATGAATTAGAAGATCTCCACGCAAAATTATCAGCTATAAATCCCAGGGATAGACAACGAAGAGGACTAATTAACTTAGTCGGCACAGCACAAAAATTTCTTTTTGGCACGATGAATGATGAAGATCGCCAAATCATATTTGATCATTTAGAAACAATTAATAAAAATCAGGACGAAGAAAGTGCTAATTTGAACAAACAAATTGAAATAAATTCCTTTCTAAACGATTCCATTACAACTTTGAAGCATATTATTGAGTCTGACAGAAATAAAATAGTTAAAATTTATCAGGAAACAACTGAAAATGAAAAGAACATTATTAAACATCAACTGAAGTTGGATCAAATATTCAAAATTGAAATGTTAAAGGATAAATTGAATCAACTTATAGACAATATAGGACTTATCAAACACAACATTATCCATCCTAGCTTATTGACTGCAACCGAAATTAAGGAAACAAAACTCGACTTTTACAAACTAAAGAACATACGAACTGGACTCTTGAAACGTGACGATGACACGATCATTCTTGCGATAAAAATTCCGAACTCTTATAAATTAGTTGATTATAAAGTAATAACAGCAATGCCTAATTCAGACAATCTTGAAATCGACCTTCAAGACCAGTTTGTTATTGAAATAAATTCAACTAAATACCTTTATGAAGAAAAAACTTTGTATCTAAGTGAACTCAAACGTCTAAACAACTGTATTACAAACAACAATTGTAAACTTGTAAAGAGTAAAGAAAGTGAAATAAGAAAAATAGACGAAAATACAATAATATGTAAGAATTTGAAAAACCAAAAAGTAATAAACTTTTGCGACGATAGAAAAATAACATTAAATGGAAACTATTTGTTGGTTATAAATAACTGTACTATAAAAATTTTAAATAATACATTTAGTAACAAAAATGAAAAATTTCTGGATAGATATTTTTACATTGATAACGGAGTCTATAATTTTTCGAAAAAGTTAAGTTTTGAAGACATAGTTTTGAAAAACATAGAAAACTTAAAACACATAAACCATTTGAAAATACATAAAAATATAAATTATATTACTATTGCAATCATTTCAATCATTTTAGTAAGTTTGATTCTGTGGATAGTAGTAATGGTGGGACTTTTCTATCTTAAAAGCATTATGCGCGTGCGGGACAGCATGAGTCCAAAGAGCCGCCTTCAAAGAGCCAGCTTTTAGTTTCAAAGAGCCAACTGTAAGCTTCAAAGAGCCAACTTTTTCGAATGAATTCTACTGTCTGGTTTTCGGTCATCTCGTTCTGGTTCCAAGTAGTGTGTGTGTGTGTGTGCGTGTGCTCAATTTTCTTGTTTACCGTGAGAGGATGGGCGTGTATTCCCCCGTATTCGCCAGTTCGTGTGTGTGTGTTTATTTTTTCTTGGATCGCAATGAGTGCGAGGAGCTCACATACTCGATTTCGTACAAGAATACGTTTTTTTAAGTTTTTGTCACAAGCATGCGTCATGTGGTATTCCCCCGTATTCGCCAGTTCGTGTGTGTGTGTTTATTTTTTCTTGGATCGCAATGAGTGCGAGGAGCTCACATACTCGATTTCGTACAAGAATACGTTTTTTTAAGTTTTTGTCACAAGCATGCGTCATGTGATAAGATACTTGGGATCCCCCGCTGCTTAATACGATTGTGTGTCTAGTATTGTCTTGTCTGAAACTTGTCTCGTAGTACTACTACGCTGAATTAGTGTGCATATTTTAAAATCGCTATCAATGAGAAAATAAAAGAACTCTCGATACGAAAACAAAAAAGTGATCACTGCTGAACCAGTTAACAGAAAGATATTTATATCTTCGATGAACGTTTGAATATTTTTGAATTGATTTGAACTTGAAAGCATTCCGGAGCAATAATAATGTATTTATGAAAGTGAAAGTGAGATGCAAACGGACGGAAAACGAGCTGAAATGTGAATATGAATAAAATTTCAATTTGCATTAGAATTGGAGCAGCAAGGCTAATGAACTTAGGTTAGTTGCGAAATGAATAGCAGTTTGTATGTGAGACGCCGGGCCGGTTGCGTCAGCGAGTTGCAATGGTAATGAACTGAGACAACTTGTTTGTTTTTGAAAATAAAAACGTCTGTATGCAAATTCAGTCAGAGTGTGAATTTATGCTAATGATAACAGGTGTGAAATAAAAAGCACATCACATGTAAAAAGTGAAATTTTTTATTTATTAGTTTTGTATGGAAAAATATCTGTACAGAGAAACAGCTTCACATATGACTCCTCCGAGAATTATTCCGAATCCAACACATTTTAATATGTTGAATAGATAGTATTCTGTGTTTGAATATTTTTTTGATGTAATAGGTTTATTGTAGGGCCCGCAGACGTCTTTACCGTTGGCATAGAAACATTCTGGTGACAGTCGTAGATGTTCACTTTCGATGGCATCTGTTGATGTATTTAGAACGGTCATTGTTAAGGAACAAAAGTAACATTTAACATGATCTTTAACATTGGTGTAGAAGAATCCGCTTTGTGCAAGTTTCAGTACCTTTCTTTCATCGATCTTTAGCCTGGTAAAAGTTTTGAGGCGGTCGTATTCACGCTTTAAATTTAACATTTTCACTAAAATCTTCAGGGGCTACAACACGTCTTTTATACTGATCCATGTGTTATGTTGAGATGGAAAACCAAGCCATTTTACGAAAACTTCATCCCCCTTCCTTCTTATAATTTTCTCAACAAGATATGTGTCGGGGTGCTTTACTGAAGCTAACTCTGGCTCATAGAACCCCCCTTGAATTAGATTTCCTTGATAGTCCTGCAGTGAATATGTTCGTGGCTGTGTTTTCTTTACTTCTTTTATCGTAAATATTTCTGTAGACCAGTTTGGAGTGTAGCCTTTTTCAAATACATGTTTATGTTTGCTTATACGTACGTGATCTCCAGCTTTAAATTTGGGGTTTGATGTTACTTTAACTTTTCTGTATACGTTTGAAAGTAATTCCACCTCATTTGTGGCGTTAACATCCATAGGACGCATCTTAATAACCCGATGTTTCGTTCTGTTGTACCGACCAATTAATTTTTGGAGTAAGCTAACCCAATGATAATTCCCATTCATACTGAATTCCTTCCACATTTTACCTTTTAGAGTTCGATTGAACCGCTCAACAATCGATGCTTTCAATGCACTAAATGTTGAATAGTGGTTAATTTCATACTTTTTCATAATATGTTGAAATCTTTTATTGAAAAATTCCTTTCCGTCATCTGTTTGCAGATTTCTGGGAATGCGCCTTTGTTCGAGAATTGTTTCCATTGCCTTCGTCACTTCATTAGCGCTTTTATTTTTGACTGGTAATGCCCAAGCGTACTTGGAAAAAGTGTCAATTATTGTAAGAAGAAATTTGTAGCCTCTATTCTCTGATGAGTATGCACTCATATCAACCAAATCCGCCTGCCATAAATCATCAATAACTCTGATAGTGACCCGACGCCGGTTAAAATTTTTACGAGCAGGTCTGTGTAACTCGTTGACAATTTGTCTTCTACTCATAACGATTAAATGTATAAATATAGGCTGTTTACTTGTTTTTATGTTAAAATCTGTGAAAATTTGCAAAAATGACGCACCTTATTCACCCCTTCACAATGATGGTTGCCGGTCCATCTGGATGTGGCAAGACGAGTTTTATAGAGGCACTTCTTAGAAACGACTCTATGATACAGCCTCGGTTGAAGAAGGTTATTTGGTGTAATGCTGAAACTCAAGCTGTTCCAACAAAAGTAGGGTTTAAAAATATCGAATACTTAAGTACGATTCCGGAAGAGTTTGTGAATAATGCAAATGAGCCAACACTTATTGTTTTGGACGATATGATGTTAAACGCGTTTTCAAGACAAGTTTGCGAACTTTTTACCAAAGGATCACATCATAGGAATTTTTCGGTTATATTAGTAACACAAAATGTATTTCATCAGGGGAAATTTTGCCGTGATATATCATTGAACTGTAAATATCTGGTGTGCTTCAAGAATCCGCGTGATAAAAGTCAATTTCATCATCTTGCTAAACAAATTTACCCTGAAAATAGTAAGGAGCTTGTGAGAATATATAAAGAAATCACTCAGGTACCCCACAGCTATTTATTAATAGACCTGACTCAGAATACGAATGATATTTTACGCTTCCGTACTGATTTATTTAACAAAAACTTTGTAACGTGTTATTGCTCAAAGGATAGCTTAAAGCAAGAGAATGGTGTCACGAATGAAGCGATTAAAGGACAACAAGCATATGTTATACGTGCTTAAACAAGCTCGACCGGGTTTGAGAAATGCTATACTTAAGAATGTCGATCCAGAGGTAATTAAAACACTTTGCGAAATCACATTGAATACGTTGAATGGTAACCACAGACCTCGTGGAAAGATATATAACCGTCTCTGTAAATATAAAAAGTGTATGCGCAAGTTAGTAGATGCTAAACGGTCAGTTCCGCGACAACGTAAAGTACTAATTCAACAAGGCGGATTTCTACCTGTATTACTGGGCAGTGTACTTTCAGGGGTGATTGGTTCACTAATTGAGAAATATGTATAGGAACAGTAATCTGAATAAAATGCTACTTCTGTCTCCTGAAGTATATGCAAATTTGAAAGACACTATTGAAAGTTCTAATAACCAGAGCTTGTTCGATAAGGCAATGAATAAGATATTGAAAAGTAAAAAATTCAGTGATAAAGACAAATGGTATCATTATCGAAACGAACTTATAAAATTTTTAAACACCCGTCGTAGAAGTAAAGGATTTCTAGAAAGAAAAACTCAATTGCCTTCATCGAGTGAGCATGTACGCATGCAACAAAAAAGCTTGCGAGACAACACGACACAAACTAAATATGTTTTTAGAGATGAGAAACCTACGCAAACTACACCTGTACGAGTGGAAAAAATGTTTGAATCATTAGGTGAAATCACACCTCCAAGGAGTGTATTATCGGCTGCAGCAAAGCGTCGTCTATCGGCAAGTGGAATAGCCAAAAGTCTGAAACCACCATCGAAATTTAGAAAAACTTCAACTGACAAAGATTATAGGATAATAACTGGTGATGACGGAATAACACAATACACAGTACCTGTTGATATGAGTCCTGATGAAGTAGAAGACGTTCTAGGGGAGATAGACAATCTTAATGATGAGGGGTCCAATGTCTTTAAAATGGAGAAAGAAGGTGAAGAAGATTCTGAAAGTATCGCGGATGTGGAAATGCAAGAGCTGCCTAGTTACTCTATATTAAGGCCCTCTCGGTTCGATCCTAATCAATACACGTCTGATCAACCCGTCAGAAAACATCCTGTTCGACAGAGTGAGAGACTGAAAGAAAAAAAAGGGCGTAGCTCGAGTGTACCAGATCTGGCTTGGGAAAGAATTTGAAATGCCTGTAACAGTAACAGATGATGAATTCTACGTATGCCTTTTAAGCAATAGCTCTCTGAGCATTTACCCTGAAAACACATTATCATCTTTTGAGAATATTCTTCCTGCTTCTTGTAAGCTTGGTAGCGGTTGGCGTGTTGGAATAACAGAGATAATGTTGCCAAAACGAAAAAAAGGAGAGACAGTGTCAACCAGCAGTGTTTCTAAGCGTTCTAAATACAGTATCGGAGAAGAAGAAGCTAGTATGATGAAAAGAAGTCGACGATCAACTGCAGCAGAATCCAGCAAACCTGAAGTAACAGAATTAGTTGTAAAAATCATGCCTTTGAAAAAAAATCTTGTTCTCTTAAGATGGAGTGATGCTACTTTGCGGAGACTTTGTTATGAAAAAAACGATATCAATTTTTCAACATTCCTATCGTCATTTTTCTTGGTTATTAAACCTGACTTCTATAACTACTATTTGACATCAATTAAGGAACTGGTATTCAAACATATCGAAAAAGATCGAGATGAAGGAAGTATTCCCGACATCAGTGATTCTAAGAAGATTGGAGGTTTCTGCTTACATGTTTACCAAGGCGAGAAAATCGCCGAAAAAGTTTATTTAAACTCAAACAAAAAGTTTAACACACTTCAGGACTTTATTGATTATATAATTGGACAGATTCCGAGGTCGAAAAGAAATTATGTAGAGCTATTAAGAATGATTGACGAATACATATATCCTGCACATAGCTTAAGACGTGAGTGGGAAAGAAAAGCGGGGATCAAGCCTACCTCGCATACGTTTCATCTAAAAGACTATGGTGTAAAAATAAATGTGGAACTGCCAATACCTTCACCGATTAACATTACGGATTTTGTGTCACTTTTGCTGAGTGGAATAGAGTTTTCAGACGAAGATTTAAAAAAGAAAGCTGAAATTTCCGGTAGAACAGTGTACCAGGTACGAAAACAATTATTTTACAAAATTGGTCAATCAATTCGTCAATCCATAAGTGATGCCGCTAAAGAATCCGGTAGCGATATATTACCTGATGAATGGGCAAAAACTGAATCAGATACAATACTAAACATTCCATACAAAAGGAGTGATGGAACAACGGGTACAACACCAGTGCCGATTGAAGTGTCTAAAACTGAAAATATTGCTGGCCTATTCATTGATGCATTTTTAAAAACACCTGTTGATAAACGCGATCCAGATCTGATAGATGTCTCGATAAAAGAATCTTTCGATAAGTCCATATTTCTTGATAGTCTAAGTCGGTTGGAAAAAAACTTACATGAGCTTGATAAAAGAACACGTCGTGCTACGACATCCAAGACCGTTAGTGATTGTGAAAGCCCCAATTTAATTCACGTTTACACAGACATTATCAAACCTAGAATATTAGCTGATAAATTGGTGCGAAATCTTCGTACGATTCCTTTGCATGATTGCGACAGTATTTTCAGATTCAATCATGTAGAGTACTGTGCTGTGGAAAAAACTTTTTTCGAAAGCATTTCTATTAAAGTCACAGATCAACAAGGTGAACCAGTAGATTTTGAACCAAGTTTTATACCCACATACATAATGCTTCACTTCAAACGTCGGTAAGAAAAAGTATAAATATTCACATACATTGATGTAAGGGTTATAGTGTTAATATTCAATACCGATGTTAAGGACATGAACTCGCACTACACACGCTATTATTTGGTCCAGAGTGGTGGAAATTTATCAGATATTGGAGACCTCTATCGAGCCCCAATTATCTATCAGCGCGGTAGAGGTATAGGAAGTTTTTTCAGTGGTTTATTACGTTATCTAAAACCTTTGGCTGCGTCAGGTGTCAAAGCTATAAAACGACAAGCGGTCAAAACCGGTAAGGCTATTATACAGGAGGTTGGGAACAAACCTCTTAAAGAACTCTTAAGAGAACACGGACAAACTGCAGCACAGGAGTTAGCTCAGAAAGGTATAAACAAACTTTTTGATAAGATGAATGGAGCAGGTAATCGAATGGCTATAAAAAGAGCTAACCCGTTCACAACAATTCAATTCAAGTCTTCTCCTAAGCGACGTAAAGCTGGTAAATTGAAAAAAAGTGTAAAAAGAGCGTCACGTAAAAAGATTAAAAGGGTGAAAAGTAAACGAAAAGTTATCAAGAAGCGTGTATTGGACATATTTGATAAGTAATTAACATGTCCTCCTACAAAGAATGCATGAAATCCGAATTGGACATTTTCTCCACATCACCGATTCAAAGCAACATTTTAAAAACCGAAGAAGTTGCATACAAGCCAATAGCTTCATTGGATAACTCATCTGTACTGGAATTCATCTCTCTCGGCCATGGTGATACGTATCGTGATTTGTCCAGCATATATCTGCGGCTCAAAGTGCAGATGGTTAAAATAAAGGATGGTAAAGAGATGTTATTCACAGGGACTGAAGTAATTAAGGGAGCTGATGGTAGAGAGGTCGTAGCTGATCCAATCGGTGTCGCAAATAATTTGATGCATTCGCTTTTTAGACAATGTACAGTTCAGTTGAATGGGAAGAATATAGCTCAAACAGACAACAACTACCAGTACAGAGCATACATTGAAAATCTATTGAATTACGGGAAAGATGCAGCAACAACACATCTCGAATCGGTTGGATGGTATCTTGACCAGGATGAAATGGAAATGATTGAAGGCTCTGGTCCAAAGTCTGAGAATAAAGGTTATCTTAGTAGATCAGCGCTATTAGAGAAAAGTAATGTCGTCGAGTTAATGGGAAAGATCCATAGCGACATATTTAACCAAGAAAAACTCTTGATTAATGGTGTGGATCTGCGTGTCATATTATCATTAGAGAAACCTGAATTCTACCTGTACTCGAAAGACGATAAATTCTCGCCTCGAATTAAAATACTAGAAGCAACAATGTACATGAATCACGTAAGCGTCAATCCCAATATTCTCCTGGCACATGAAACAGTACTGCAACGCTCAAATGCAGTATATCCGTACAAACGCGTCGAAGTGAAAACATACACGTTACCAACAAATACATTCACACTGTCGCTGGACAATATAGTGGTTGGTCAATTACCGAACTTGCTCATTTTCGGGATGGTAGACAACGACGCCTACACCGGAAAACGTACTAAAAATCCATATAACTTCAAACACAATAACATCACGAGATTTAATTTGTCAGTTAATGGCGTACAAGTACCAAATCAACCTATAGAATTCGATTATTCAAAAGAAAAACCACTCAGCACCCGGGGGTACTTGAGCCTTTTCAAGGGTACTGGTATCAAT
This sequence comes from Nemotelus pantherinus, assembly GCA_963978885.1. Lineage (NCBI taxonomy): Eukaryota > Metazoa > Arthropoda > Insecta > Diptera > Stratiomyidae > Nemotelus > Nemotelus pantherinus. Next base: position 144,553,199 of record OZ022264.1, read on the forward strand.
TATTTCGATAAAGGTCATCAGATATCCAAACAATTCTTCGACAATGGTTGCTTTTTGCTAGCATTTGACTTAACAGCAGATAATTCATACGAATCAACTTGTGGCAGTTTATTGAATCAAGGTGTTGTGAGAATCGAGGGAAGGTTCAAAGAGGCATTAAAAAATAGTGTAACATGCATTGTATATGCAGAGTATGATACGAATATTGAAATCGATAAAAATCGAAACGTTTACTCGAGTCTATAAAAAGGTATATAAAGAGGTTCAGCACTTCGATATTTATTATTTATCTGAGCATTGGCTAGAGATAACTACAGTACCATGACTAATTGTCTAGTAAATACCGAGTATTTTTCAGAAGGGCACTTTACCTTCTTTAAAAAAATTGCGTTTGCAGGCTTTATTTCACCAGATAAAGTGTATACAAAGGAGATCGTTTACAAATATCCTACATCAGCAGCTAGCACTACAGATCATACTGGTGTGTCTGGAAACCTTGAACTTAAGCGTCTGGATGAGGATCTTATAAAAACCCTTGCAAAGTTTTCAACTATTTTCGTACATGGGGAGCCAACAAAGGAATTCCTTCAGAGCTACGTTACGCCTCGTACTAGGATCATCAACCTTGAAGCAATCACCTCTAAAGAACAGGAATGAACACGATCGAACTTGATAGCTCACTAAAGCGAAATCATGTTACTAGAAGATTTTTCAAGGGCGTTTTCCCGTGCGATCGCTTACCCCGTCAAATGAAGAAACCTGCTTGTATTATTGTGAATACAGATCCAGCTCATAAAAGTGGCACGCATTGGGTGGCCTTTTACATTCCTAGAAAAGGACCTATCGAGTACTTTGACTCTTTCGGTAAATATCCTACTAACAAGTCCTTCAAAAGATTTCTTCGACACAATGGTAAAGTTTTCGTAAATAATAGGCAGAGGCTACAGAATGCGTTCTCAACCACATGCGGACAGTATTGCGGTGTTTTTCTTTATTTTCGTTGCAGTGGCAGGAGCTTCAAAACATTTCTGAACCGGTTCTCCTCTACAGATTATAATTTCAATGATGGTGAAATAGTTGATCTATTCCGGAAAATTTATTTAAAGACCTCTTTGCAAAATGGTGGGGAGTACTTCAATCAGACCTGCAGACAGGAGGTCGGAGATATAAAAGCAGCGTGATCAAACCATCAAAACCATAATTGTGTCTTTTACAATTTAAAAGGATGTCGTCAGTTGCTGAAAAGTCCGCTAATAAGCAAACACAAACTTCTAAGAAGAAACTTGTTCAGAAGAAGAAAAAAGTTGTGAAATCATCCCAAGTCGAACCTTCTAGCAACTTTGAGAACATCATATCAAACTGCAAGGAGAAGAAGTCAAGAACGAAAACGATCCCCAAATCACAAGTTCCGTGCAATGAAGACGCCTTGCTGAACTACACTTACTACCTGGATGGATGCCATAACCGTAGGGTCACTCTCGGATTTGACCCGCAGACATTTCAGACGAAGGCAATCTTCCACTACCATGGACGTTTCCCACTGGCAATTGACTACAGCCAATGGATTTCGCTCTACAATTACCTCAACGATTTGAAGACTTCAGCAGGTGAAGAATATCCGGAAAATCAATTGGGCCTTTTAAAACGGTATCAGATACCTATAGGTGGTGGCAACATAACACTCAAACATCTGGAGCTATTCAAGCTGTTCGACATGATGGAATTTTTTAACATTGTCATGCACCACAACAACCTGGCCTCGGAATATGTGAAGGAGTATTATGAGCAGTACTGTAATAGATGCAGGGAAAATGATCTATTGAAGCTGAAAAATGAGGACTTTTTTATACCACCTCGTACATCTTATATGCATATTAATTATTCTAGGCTTTTTTATGAAATTCCAATACTGTGTAGCTGTAACCTTATTTTTGATGTAATGAAATAAATTAACGTATAAAGAAAAAACATGTTTGTATTTCAATAATATTTAGTATTCATAAGATAATACATGTAAAGATTTACACAATTTTGCGCAGCACATCTAGTAACCGGAAGTTTATCATGAATTTTACAGATGGTCTTGAAATTCTTGAGATCTGTAATCTTTGGTATTTCCATCTGTACAATATTTGTAGAGGGTAAATATTTCCTTAGAAAGCTCTCCTTCATTTCCCCTTTTACGTATATCGTTGATTTGTTAAACTTCACCAAAATTTTCGGAAGCTGGTTATAATTAATATCACCGTCACTCCAGCGTAAACCATTTATATTTTTCATCTCAAAGATGCATTGTTTTCGAGCTCTTTCATTCAGTTCCTGATAGGGGTAAGGTGGAGCGAAGTGGAAGACTGTTGGTAATGTTGACTCAAAAGGCAATACTGCAAGTTCTTTGACGAAATATTGACCGTTGTTTCCACAAACACACTGTATATCGAAAACAAACACGGACATGTTTACAACAAAGTAGTAAGAGATAAAATAAACAGGTTTTTTGAATTTCACAACATTTATATATTTATACTATCCAAGGATATTTCACAACATGTCTTAGAAGCTTATCCTAGCTTATATAGCTACGTGAAGAATATTAACTTATATAACTGCATATATTTGAATTTTACGGTATTTTCATTTTGTTTATAAAAAGACTTTGTATCATATTTTATCATTCTTCAAAAAAAAAAAGTTGAATTTAAATATACTTAAAATCCTTACATCACCTTAGCCTTTTTATGACCGTATGGAAATGAAAAATTATTTTCTGTAACAACTCTTTTGTCAAAAGTGAACTGTAAACGTTTTTGCTCAACTGTAGATATAACAACTCCTGGACGCTTGCGTTTAATTTTTTTATCATAAGTGATTAAAATGACTTGACTCTCACTCTCACCGGTCACAAGTTTCTTAAGAGATTCGAAATTTACAATTTCAGAATTTTGGAAATTAAGGGTAATACCTTTACATTTTGTGATATAACGGCTCCCTGTTTCAGTTTCTATTTTAAAACCGTAGCTCTTTGGGCCTATACTTGCGAATTCAGAAATAAAAGCATTAGGACCGAAACTTTCAATCTCATTTGTAAGATCACCTAAAAAGTCGGATATTGGGAAAGAGATAGGGTTTGTTTTGTCATCTATGAAGATCAAGCTATCAGTATCGCAGTAAAGAAGTTTTTTCCCAACCTTTTCGAGTGCATCATAAAGTTTAAGTCTAGCAAAGGCAGTTGTGTATGCGGCAACTGGTATATTTATATGTGACAACATTTTTAAATTTTCTTTCATATACTTCCATGTTACCCACAAAGTGTCTTCGTTAACAGGATATAAAGTACAGATTTCTACCCCAGGTGACTCTAGAAAATCACAAAAATCTTTAAAGTTATGAAAAACTTTGGTGTGAGTGCGATCTTCTCTTTGAGCAAACTTTCCCCAAAGAGAATTCAAGCAAATTTTGGCTGTATTACGTCTCCCAGGATTTTTTTCAATTTGAGATTTATTCAGGACAATATCTTCTTTTATACGGTAAGCCTCAACGAAATCATCTTTTTCTTTTTCAGTTGAGTATTTGTCACCCCAACCGCTTGCCTCCTGTTTAATTCTAAGAAAAGTGTTAACATATTCAGTAAAAAGACCACCGCTTTTTGTGATAGGATCATATTGAGTGTGACCGTATTCCCAGACCTCAAAAATTTTCTTTATTTTATAGCCTTTTCTCACAGCCAATATAGCCTCGGGTATAACCCACGTACCTGTAATTTGTCTTTCCTCCTCTGTATGAGTGCATGATGAAACATTGTTCATTTCCGTACATTTCCTACATAATGCAAAATACAATTTTTGATTATTTTTAAAAGGAAGTACAGGAATATATAGCTCTGTAGGAGGCAAAACAGTACATAAAATGAAACCTTGCATTGAAAGTACTTTAGAATCAGGTGGTATATTATCATTACGGTAGATTTTAGGGTGGCCAATCGGGTATATAGCGTATTTGTTTATGTATGGGTATAAACTAGTAAAATCTAGATACTTTATGACTTCGTTTTCTTTAATTTCATGAAGCAATTTAAATACTTCGGTACGTCCTCCAAAAAGAGCGTCTCGTGGGTTGAGCGGCGGTAAAATGTTCAGAAGCTTGTCATCAAGCGACCTTCGCGTTTCAGGATTCATTTTCAAGAAATCTTTGAACTGACATTCCCAGATATATTCTAACTTATATCCCAGATGTCTGATTATTTCGATTCTTTTGAGCGTACTTTCATATCTTTGTGATAATGTCTCTGTGACATGGGCAGATTTATAACCTACCTCATCTACTTTAAAACAGTCTTTGCAACCGTGATAAAAACATCCGAAAAATTCATAAACAGTGTTTGATTTCGGATGAAAGCCGTCCACCAAAAACCCTCCTTTTTCAAGCCTTACTTCCCCTTTATTAATGGCCGATAAAATTTCATCGTTAATCTCTAGACTTTTTAGAGTAAGCCATTTGAAAGCAATAAAAGACTGGTTTTGGGATTTGTGATAACCGTTTCTAGGCATGATACCTAGAGTGCCTTCTTTTAAAAAATTTTTCCTAAAGGCAAGCATACATGCTGACGCTATAGTCATAGATTCAACCAAAGGGTTTATTTCAGTTATACTCAAGAATTCGCGTATGAAATGAACACATCCAAGACGTAAAATATTAACATCATTTTTACAGTACATCAACATCTCTTTCCTATTGTCAAAATCCCCGTGAGATACTGTACTATACCATTCTAAAAAAATTTGTCTCTCTTTAGTTTTCATGGTGTTATAGCCATACATTTCAGGCTCTGGGTATTTCCCAACATAATTCATGTTTTCTAGTGTGTTAAAGTAATAAGGATAGTATCCTTTTGCATATTCTTCAATCCCAAAGACACTAGGAAACTTGGAAAGAGGTATGGCAAGAAAATTTAGCGAATCAATAAATGTTAGAGACCCACAGCTTAACTTCATAATTTTTGTACCATTCATTATAGGCTCTATTGCCAATTTCCTATCCACGAGCTCCGAGATTAAAAAATGACCGTCATATCCCTGTAAATTGTGTGCAACACAATAAACATTGGTAACATATGAGCGAGGTAATAGACAATAATCTAAAAACCTTTTCACTACGTTTGATGACTTGTCATACTCGAAGACATGTTCCCTGACACCACATACGTTACAGTTATTTGATAGTTGACGATCCTCGTAACAGTTATGACAAACTTGCTGTGCTACAATCATATTTACAACATGAAGATAAGAAGTGTGGCTTTTAGCATATAGTGTGTTTTGAGTGCTTTCGCAATCGAAGAATATTAACAAAAACTTTTTGTTTCTTTTACCCTTATAGGATTTACTGTAACACAAATGATCGGAAGGCATGATTTTTGAACAAGAACTGCAATAATATTCATTACATTGATGTGGGGTTTCGCCTCTTCTTTCAAAATTCAAAAACTTTGAACAGACTTTGCAAATTTTAAAAGTTTCACATACGCTTTTCTTACCGGCTTTATTCAGAAAATGATTATTAAAGCAGGCTTCACCTCTGAAAGAACGATTGCATTCATCACAGGTCTTCATTGCCTGTCTGGAAAAAGTACATGGAGGTGCAGAGTTGCAATATCGGCATTTCATTTCACACTTATGGAGTTTTTTGTGGAAGACTTTGTCACAAAGGGAACACATGTAATCTTTATCAAAAAATGCCGTAACTGACTTGATTACATAAAAATGCTTTAATGTATTACTGTAGTAGAGGTAAATCTTTTTCATAGAAACATCTCTCATCGGTATCTTGAAACAAATGGAATCTGAGTTTTTCAAGTCGTCAAACACTATTATATGAAAGTCTTTTAGATGCTCTTGAAACTTGTACAGATCAACCAGGGTACAACCGTTCGCATCAAGTGTAACCTTAGCCTTCTTACATAAAGTCTTCGCTAATTTATCCAGTGATGCAACAATTAAACGATGTTTCCGTTTGTTAAAATTTTCTGAAGCCAATTCAACACCATAGCAAATGCTTCGCGGAAGGCAGTAAACATCATTAACTTTACCTACATCAACCACACAATATTTTCTCGCAAGAAATTCCACCTCTCTTACATTTTGAGGATTGACTTTCCCTCCACCAGAAGGAAAATTGACGATATTAGCGTTAAACAACATTATATCGTCTGAAAGGAAAATAGTATTGGACTGGTTTACGTTTGCTATTAGTCCGATCACATATCTACCACTCAAAGAACTCAGAGGCCTCAGACTAGACCAAATGGGTTTCACATCAGGAGAGTTAGGAAGTGATATTGTGAAAGAGATCTTGCTATCCTTGGATGAATTCTTTACCACATCTCTGATTACGTCATCAAACGATTTTTCCAAATCATGCAGAGGATCTTCACTGTCATCATTGAAACCTTTCAACCGAAACACCAATTTGACGCCTTCAGTCTTAAATTTTGTAAAAAAAGTGCTTTCTCTCGAAAGCGTTTCGAATGAAGCATTCGAACCTCTACCATGCTGAACTGTATCAGCTTCTACGTTGTTAAGACTCATGAAAAGATTTTTTTCATTACCCACGGTTATTTCTCTCGAACTTTCGGTCGAAGTACCACCATCGCTAAGCAATCCAAGAAAGGCTAATGCCCCTCTCAGCTCAACAGCAGACAAGAGAACATTAAACCTTACGGCATACTTTGCAAGCAGATGTAAAAGGAACTGCTTATCTTCCGTCGAGAAAACTATTTTCCCCTCACGTATATCCTTTAACAAAATATTTAAAAAGGCTAAGAAATATTCGGTACTTAGACTTAAGGAACCTTCCAACTGTCTTAACAAATTACCAGGATTCATCTTTGTTACAAGTATTTCTTATAAATAGATATTTAAATTTTCCTACAAAGGCTGACAGATACCGTCTTCAAAAATTATTTTCACAATTTTTTCTTATTTCGATTGTTATAAATACACAAGAATTTTTTATTGGATTTCCACCAAGTAATTTTTGCAGTATCGTTGCGTTTTCTATAAATCAGATGCAAAATGATACCTTTTTTTTCGGAGTGATCGCAATCAAACTTTGTCGTCTCTATCTCACGGTTTTCTTCTAATTTATGGGCTGATATGCTATTTTTACAGCAACCGTTGTCCTACACACCTAAATAAATAACTATGTTAGTCAGTTGCTATAGAAATAAAAAGAAAAAGAAAACCTTTGTAACTTACCTTTCACGATTCTGCCACCACTAGGTACTCGTATACTAGTAAACTCGATTTTACAATACAGGTGACAGCACTCTATGAGCATTCATGATATGTTCTGCTACCGTTGTCATACACACTTAAAACATAACTAAGTTAGTTGCTATAGAAATAAAAAAATAAAATCCTTTGTAACTTACCTTTCACGATTCTGCTACCACTATGTACTCGTATATTGATGTACGCGATTTATTAATGCAGCTGATAGCATTCCAATCCAAACTGTAGAAAGCTCAGAGCTTGATTGTGATTTCTTCGCTGCAGAACTGGTGCTTTTATGTGGAAATTTCCAAGGACAAGGTTTACAATAGCATTGACCACAGCAAGTAAATGATTAGCTAAAAACGTAATTTGTTAATAACAAAAAAAAAAAAAAAAACTGTCTATCTGACAATCCACTGCATTAAAATCGTAGTTTATTTGACACTAAAATTTACGACCACTAAATAAAAACCTGTCTACAGGAAGATTCAAGTTCATATCTGATGCAATTTGCAACAATGAAAACGGAAATTGTTAAACAAAAGCCTGTACATCTGACAATACAAATGCAGTTCAACACTTCAAAACGTCATTTATTAAACACTAAAATTTACGACCACTAAATAAAAACCTGTCTACAGGAAGATTCAAGTTCATATCTGATGCAATTTGCAACATTGAAAACGGAAATTGTTAAACAAAAAACCTGTACATCTGACAATACAAATGCAGTTCAACATATCAAAACGTCATTTATTAAACACTAAAATTTACGAAAATAAAAACCCGTCTGCAGGAAAATTCAAGTTAATATCTGATGCAATTTGTAACATTGAAAATCGTATTTTATTGAAAATGTCAAGCAAGATTTGCTATACCACAGTTGTTAAAACATTGCCAGTATGCAGATAATGTGTAAAAAAAGAAAAGTAGTAAAGTGAAATAAGGTATTTAAACGAAGCTTTCGATCTAAGTGAACTCAGAAAATCTCCAGGAGTTGAAACAAACTAAGCAAAGCTGAAAAAAATGGTAAGTAATTCATTGGTTTTAGGCGATGTTACACTGAATTCTTACGACACTATTATACTTCAAATTTATTTTTCCCCTGCTTTTTTATTTCAGACAGATATTCTTAATGAAATTGCAGCGGCTGGAACAGAGACAGTGATTTCATGGGACATCCTGAAAATCGGAGAGGAGTATAAGGTCAACCAGTTCCGTTTGTTGAAAACCAAATACGGTATGCGGATAGCGGTGACTCTGGAAAACACAGGAGTGTGTTATCTTCCAAAACGATTTTCAGACAAGATCAAGACTCAGAGGTCTGTGGACGAGCTAAACGATACCAAAGACCGCTATATGGTATACGATGGGAAGGATTCCTCTCGAGGAGGTCTCATCAAACTTAGGTTTCTTCAGAAAGGCGTATAATACTATAGGTAAGTGAAAAACAAAAATGCTGTTAACTATATATTTATTAAACCTTTCTTTCTTACAGGCAAAAACTACACCTCATTTGAATCAATTTGCAAAACATAGAATTCTGTATCTTAAAAATATTAAAAATTCAATAAAAAAATTTGTTTCTTAACGACCGGCATTTTTGTAACCTCTGAAGATTTTAGTGAAAATTTCAGATTTAAAGCGTGAATACGATCGCCTCAAAACCTTTACCAAGTAGTAAACACAGAATACTATCTATTCAACATATTAAAATGTGTTGGATTCGGAATAATTCTCGGAGGAGTCATATGTGAAGCTGTTTCTCTGTACAGATATTTTTCCATACAAAACTAATAAATAAAAAATTTCACTTTTTACATGTGATGTGCTTTTTATTTCACACCTGTTATCATTAGCATAAATTCACACTCTGACTGAATTTGCATACAGACGTTTTTATTTTCAAAAACAAACAAGTTGTCTCAGTTCATTACCATTGCAACTCGCTGACGCAACCGGCCCGGCGTCTCACATACAAACTGCTATTCATTTCGCAACTAACCTAAGTTCATTAGCCTTGCTGCTCCAATTCTAATGCAAATTGAAATTTTATTCATATTCACATTTCAGCTCGTTTTCCGTCCGTTTGCATCTCACTTTCACTTTCATAAATACATTATTATTGCTCCGGAATGCTTTCAAGTTCAAATCAATTCAAAAATATTCAAACGTTCATCGAAGATATAAATATCTTTCTGTTAACTGGTTCAGCAGTGATCACTTTTTTGTTTTCGTATCGAGAGTTCTTTTATTTTCTCATTGATAGCGATTTTAAAATATGCACACTAATTCAGCGTAGTAGTACTACGAGACAAGTTTCAGACAAGACAATACTAGACACACAATCGTATTAAGCAGCGGGGGATCCCAAGTATCTTATCACATGACGCATGCTTGTGACAAAAACTTAAAAAAACGTATTCTTGTACGAAATCGAGTATGTGAGCTCCTCGCACTCATTGCGATCCAAGAAAAAATAAACACACACACACGAACTGGCGAATACGGGGGAATACCACATGACGCATGCTTGTGACAAAAACTTAAAAAAACGTATTCTTGTACGAAATCGAGTATGTGAGCTCCTCGCACTCATTGCGATCCAAGAAAAAATAAACACACACACACGAACTGGCGAATACGGGGGAATACACGCCCATCCTCTCACGGTAAACAAGAAAATTGAGCACACGCACACACACACACACACACTACTTGGAACCAGAACGAGATGACCGAAAACCAGACAGTAGAATTCATTCGAAAAAGTTGGCTCTTTGAAGCTTACAGTTGGCTCTTTGAAACTAAAAGCTGGCTCTTTGAAGGCGGCTCTTTGGACTCATGCTGTCCCGCACGCGCATAATGCTTTTAAGATAGAAAAGTCCCACCATTACTACTGTGGATATTTTTAATTTTAAAAAGAAACAAAAATATGTTACAATTATTAAAGCATGTAAAAGAAAGAATTGAAAATGTTCATAGAATTCAGGAGAATTCCCATTCAAAGGGGGGAGAAGTCACGTACACGGTAATCGGAAACCCTTACGCTTCAGTAGAAGATTTACTGCAAACGTTGCATTTACCTAATTCTGGAAAATGCAACGAGTTAATTTCGGAAACGACACATGTCTGATCGCAGACATAGCGTCAGCAGAATTTTAGCATTTAAAGCTCTCGCGGACATGACATTGACCCCAGTTGAATTTATCTACGCGACGTGTAATTAGTTTATCAAATTTACGAAATAAAGTGTTGTTATTGTTGTAAAAAGGTGTTTCAGTGAAAAATCTCGGGGAGATAAATCTTTTTTTTTGATTCGGCCACAACCCGATACGAAACTAGCGCGATCGGCCACCGACCAGTCTGTTTGAAGAAAGAATATAAGTCGTTTTGATTTATTCTTTTTTATTTAAAGCACGTTCTAGCACTTGCTACGCAGCGACCCTTTTCGCCACGCAAGTGCGACAAACTGCTTGTAGTGGCCCAAGAAGGAAAATTATTTCTGTCTTTTATTTCATAAAATAGACTCGGCCATATAAACGAAGAATATTTCTTTCTTTTATATTTTTTCCTTTTTTAAAATTTGGAAATTTGAAATTGAAAGGATCATTGGGCCACCTCATATCGACCCTGCCTTCTTCAAATAAGATACTACCGAACAAAGGCGAACAACACCAAATCTACGAAGCAAAGTCATCAAGGACATTCACGAAGACAGAATTACCAAAGCAGGGCGGACCACAACCGAGAATTCATCCGGCCATCATAGAAGCCCGTAAATTGGAAGCGGCAAAAACGACAATACCAAAAATCAACACAAAAAAAAAAGATACGAGGCGGCAGACAAGTGAACCTACGAAGACGAATCGCGGCACTGAAACGTATTACTACAGATGAGGAAAATCCTCCGCCATGGCAATTACAACAAAAAATGTACGAAAAAATAGAAGAATTAAGATTGCAAATAAAAAAAAACATAACACATCAGATTAAGCATGAATTCAAATAAAAAATTTTTCAATGAATATCTCAAAAAAAAATCTATATAATTTAAAAACTTTCAATGAGTAGTAAATGTAGTAAATGTAAGAAAAGAGCAAAAAAAAGGTGATAAAAATTCCCTCTATTTTGACAAGTTCTACTTTGGTCTATTGAGCGCCACAAACGACACCTATTGTCTGGTAGTGGAATGAAAAATTCAAATTTAAATTTACAAATGTTAGGGAGATTTCATATGGTCTATGATCACTCAATTTAAATGGAACAGAACATTAATATACTTTCAAAACTAGTAGTCAATCTAAAAAAAAACTCTAGCGCACCTGAACCGCTAGAAACACTAATGTTCGAAGAACAGTAGAAGAATCGTTTTGAGTGCATATTCCACCACATGATCTGCTTATTACGGCCAAACTGTTTCAAATGCCACGTTTTACTTTGGTCTCAAGAATGCATTATAACTCATATGGTGGAAGGTTTCAGATATTACCACTGGCATGAACTTCAACGTTTATGAGAGCAAGACACGGGTTAATTATATTCGTTATCAGTTGCTTATTTCACATAATTTTGAAAGCAGCATCTCATATAACATCAATGAAGAAAATGCTCAGTGCCTGCAGCACTGTAACTGAAGTTGGTGTTTGGGGCTGCGATCCGAAAAATTTGCAGAACTTTGCGAATTGTAACATCGGTTATTTATTTTCATTGTAAATGTTTCCGGTATGTATACTAACTGTAAGCATTTATTGATACAAAAGTAGCACAACCGACTCGTGCTGGCAACCTTTCGCCAGTATCAAAGCCAAGAATATATCAAATCTGCTTCAGGTTGTTTAATTACATTCGAAGTTATAGGAGTATAAAGAAATTTAGGGTTACCTGCAGCGAGTTTTTTCAAATGATCGAAAGCTTAATATTTGCTGTTTATTGTCACTACAATATCATAACCAATTGAAAATTCTACGATAAAACCGCTTAATAAAGATATTGCAATTAAACACAAAACCAACAATAGCTGGCAACCCTATCGTGTCTTTTCAACCAAATTTGGCCTGAATAATGTTTATGACAGGTTACATTAATTGTATGAAATTCGTATTGATTTCATGACTGCACTGGAAGTTATAGTGCAAAAAGTTTTATTTTCCTGAGTGAATTTTCAAAACCAAAGACACAAAAATTACCATAGCTGGCAGCACCAATCAAATTTTTCAACCAAATTTCCACCAAACAGCGATTAGAGTTAGGTTTAGCTACTGTGTCAATTTCATGAAAATCTGGTGACTTATTCACATTTCATAGGGCAAAAAGCAGTTTTTTTTCTTTGTAATTTTTCAAGATGGCACCACTGGCACAGACTTGCCCACAATTCAAAATCGCTTCTATCAAATCTGGTCTTACTTAAGTCCAATGCATTCTGTAAATTTTAGCTATATCTGATTATTGGTTCGTGAGTTTCCGTGAACAGAAGTTTTTGATGCTAAAAATATAGGTTAACTGGGAGAGGGTTACCGTTCTCGTCCGACATGAAATTTCCAAAGTTTTATTTTGAACGTGTAGATAAAACATAAGATTTATATACAGATTGGTTTTATTGTAAGAAACGGACATTTTTTTGAATATTCGATGGTTTGAATGTTTTCACTTCCAAATTTTTTTTTTCCAAATTAAGACACCAAAATTATCATAGCTGGCAGCTCCAACCGAATTTTTCGACCAAATTTCTACCAAACGTGGTTTAAAGTAAGGTCCAGCAATTGTGTGAGTTTCGTCAAAATCGAACGATTCAATCAGAATTTATAGGGCTAAAAACAGTTATCTTTTTTAGTGGTTTTTCAAGATGGCACCACTGGCACAGAATCGCTCGCATTTCAAAATCACTTCTATCAAACCTGGTCCTGTTTAAGGCCAATACATTCTGGGAATTTCAAATAATTCTGCTCATCGGATCGTGAGTTTCCGTGAACAGAAGTTTTTGATGCTAAAAATATAGGTAAATTGGGCAAGGGTTACCAGGCGTGCCCGTTATACCATATCTTTGTTTTTTTTTTTGGTTATGTAAACAAAGCACAAGATTTACATATGAGTGCCTTTTTTTTGAAGAAACGGCAGTTTTTCAAGAGAGACGATGATTTGGAGGTTTTCACTTTCAGTGCCTGCCCTAGCTACAGGGTTGCCAGCACGCTCATTAAAAGCTACACAAATCTACAACTAAATTATATTAATATGTTCTGAAAATTTCGTCATGATTGAATAGCTTTGTCAAAAGTTATCGAAATTTAAAAATTTTCAAATTTTCCCGTCCTCTTTTTAGGCACCCAGCGCACACATAGGGTTAAAAAATTCCAAAACATTATCCGATTCATATGTAAAACACGTTTGAAATTTATTTCGTTAACTTTATTTTTGCGAAAATTATCTGTGCACGAAATAATAGGTATATTAAAAATATCACTTAAATGGCCGCCGGCGCCAAAAGGTTAACAATAACTGACATTTAAAGAGACGTGGACCTATTCTGCATATACACCAATGTATCCTGATAGTTTCAGCTCAATCGGATGGCGCGTTCCCGAGATTATCTCACTAAAATTTTTTGATGATATATATATATATATATGGAAATATGAATTTTTGGCCGAATCGACTTTAATACTAATGTTCTTCGAACATTAGTAATTCTTCGAACATTAGTAAAACCCCGAACAGAACTTATAAGAGAGAATACATACAAGAAAAATTAGACACGATAGAAAAAATTCAGGAAGAAGCACTTAAGACAGAAAGTAGTCAGAAGTTATAAGAAATATTACAGCAGAAATACCAAGAAGCAAAGGAGCTATTACTAGAAAAATTAGAAGAGTCAATAGACAACAAAATGAGTAACTTTAATATTGAGCTAGGTTTAAAAGCAATACCAGTTTTTAATGGAAACCCCAAAGAACTGGAAGCATTCTTAGCAATAATAAATTTACTCAATCAAAGTCTTAACGAAGACGGGAAAAACAATTTATTAAACTTTACTAAGAATGTGAAATTAGGAACAGTAGTTAAAACGCAACTCATAACATTAGACATTAAAAACTATGAAGAATTAGAAAATAGCCTCAGAAATAGATATAAAAGCAAAAAAAGTCCCCAACACATTCATACCCAATTAGCACAATTAACTCAACGCGGAACAGTTGAAAAATTTGGTGAAAAACTATCAGAGCTCATTAACGAATTAAGTGAGATTCAAATTAGTAGCTTGGGTCAGAATCCGTCTCAAGCAGAGAAAAGTGCAATACAGAAGTCAAATGACTCATACGCACTAACTTTTTTTAAGAATGGGTTAAGTGAAACCCTTAAACCTACTATTTTTGCTGCACAGCCAAAAACGTTTGTACAAGCGATCCAGATAGCAACTGAATTCGAATCAAGCAATAATGTTACAGAAAACATTATGTTCATAAATCGACAAACAAACCAAGGCAACAAACCAAAACTAACCAAACAACAATTGCAGAAACAAACCAAAACAACAATTACAGAAACAACTTTAGAAATAGTTACAACCCCAGATATGAGGAAGTAAACCATAGAAATAATCACAACAGATATCATGAAGTAAATAGAAATACATATCAGAACCGTAACACAAATAATAGGAACAACAGAGGAACAAACAGAAACTGTGGTGTGGAAAATACATATTGGCCGAGCCCAGGCGAGCCGAGTGTGTGGGCGGTCCAGACGAGCGACTTTGATAGGTGTCACAGGCGCTCGGGCCACATCCGATCGGAATGGATATTGAGCACGAGCCAAGGCGATTCGTGACGAGCTGTCAAATGCCGTCCGCATGTTAGTGGCCTCGTCTGACTTCGGCTCGCCTGGCCTCGGCCAATATCTATTTGCTACATGAAAGTAACAGACAAAACAGAATAAATATAGTACAGGGAAACTCAATAGGCCCGGACGCCAGCAGCAACGAAGAATAAAATTTGAACCCGGGATACAGGAAGAAAAAATATACCTACTAAACACGCAATTAAAAAATTACGTTACGCTATATTGTGAGAAATCAAGAAAAAATTTGAAGCTATTGATAGACATAAAAGTTTATATATCAATATGCAAAATAAGTGCAATTTCAGAAATGAAAAAATAGAAGAAGATAAACGATGCAAATTCTCTGGCATAACCAACCAGGAAATATATTCATTAGGCACCACTATTCTAGACTTGAACATTGGTGAAAAACACATACATTACCCTTTCCAAATAGTAGAACCTGATTTTCCCATCCTTACAGACGGAATACCAGGATGAGACTTCCTTGTACAAAAACTGGCAAAAATTGATTATGAAACTTATACGATAACGACTAATGTCGACAATGAAGAGTATACTATACCGATCAGTACAAATTGCGAAATACATAAATTAACGATACCCGCACGGTGCGAATACATTTGCCCAGTCGACTTTACCATCGAAGAAGACAGTGTAGTAACTAACAAAGAAATAACACAAGGAGTCTATATAGGTAGCACAATAATACCAGTAGAAGGCATTAAACATATAAAGCTGCTAAACACGAACGAAGCAGACATGGTAATTCAAAGATTTCAAGTAGAAACAGAACCATTAACTAAATACAAAATAAATAAAAATAGTGTTTCAGTAAATAAAAACAACAAAGGAAAGCAAAGATTTCAAGAATTATATAAATACATTAAACTAAAACACTTGAACCCAAAAGACCAAGAATCAATATTAGAAATTATCCAACACTATCAACATATTTTTCACCTAGAACACGATACTCTTACTGCAAATAACTTTTACAAACAAGATATACAAGTCACGGATAATGCACCAACATATATCAAGAACTATAGACTTCCCCATACACATATTGATGATATCAATCAACAAGTAAATCAATTGCTAGATGATAACATCATCGAAAACTCTACCAGTCCATATAACTCACCAGCACTTTTAACACCAAAGAAAAGTGAGTCAGGCCCAACAAAATGGGGATTAGTTGTAGATTTTAGAGCACTCAACAAAAACATTGTTAATGACAAGTTCCCACTTACAAGGCTAGAAGATGTTTTAGACAGGCTAGCAAGAGCAAAATACTTTTCCACCCTGGACATGACAAGTTCCTTTCACCAAATCGAGCTGACAGAGGAATCAAGACCATTAACAGCGTTTTCAACAAACAAAGGGCATTCTCAGTTCAAACGATTACCTTTCGGTCTAACAATTTCATCAAACAGCTTCCAACGCATGCTAACAGTAGCCCTAAGTGGATTAGACTCAGCAGCATTCTTATATGTCGATGACATAATCGTCTTTGGTTGCAGCCTCGCACATCACAATACCAATTTAATGAAAATATTTGATAGGCTAGAAAAGTACAACCTAAAACTGAACCCTGAGAAATGCAATTTTTTGAGAAGTGAAGTAGTGTACTTGGGACATTTAATAACAAAAGACGGAGTCCGAACAGACCCTGCAAAATTCAAAACAATTAAAAACTACCTGATACCTACAAATGCAGACGAAGTACGAAGATTCGTCGCATTTGCTAATTATTATCGACGATTTATACCAGACTTCGCCAAAATAACAAAATGCCTAAACGATTTACTGAAAAAGAATACAAAGTTTATATGGACAGAAAAATGTCAATCAACATTCGAAGTACTGAAGTATAAACTGATGAATGCACCAAATTACAATATCCAGATTTCAATAAGCCATTTATTGTCACAACCGATGCATCAGACTATGCATTAGGTGCAGTACTCTCACAAGGCGAAATAGGACATGACTTACCCATTTCAAACGCAAGTAAAACCCTAGTAAAACATGAATTAAACAAACCGATAATCGAAAAGAAATTATTGGCAATACATTGGGCGATAAATTTCTTTAGACCCTATTTATTCGGAAATAAATTTACAGTCTTTACAGACCACAGGCCACTTATATCACTATTTATTCACAGAAACCCATCATCAAAGATGACACCATAAGACTAGAATTATGCGATTATGATTTCGATCTAATATGTATATCGAAAAGGCAAGATGAACGTCAATGCAGATGCATTGTCATGCATCAAATTAAATTCAGACACGTTAAAAGATATGATACCAAAGCAGAGAAATATTACCGAAGAAAAGAAGGTATTACCCCTTACAAGAAACATGGTAAAAAATTTAGAAAACACTGAAAAAGCGCAAACAAGAAGAATAATCAAACCAAAACATAACCCAATGGACAACGAAATCTATATATGGGACAGCGATTCCCCAGCTGATATAAAAAATTTAAAGATATTAAAATTCCAAATGGGAAAAATTCGACAAATTATATTTGAAAATAATCAGATCCTAGTTAGATGCAGCGATAATCCATCGGAATTAGTTTCGACATTGGAGAAACTGACATCACAAGCAACTAGAAAAAATATAACGAAAATATACGTTGAAGAAAAAGATAAAATATATATCACGACCAATAAGGAAGAATTTAAAAACAAATTTAATCAACGACAGAAGAGTATTCTAACAAAGAATAAAGAGCCCCTAAAAATAATAATATACAAACCACCAAAACGAATAACCGATAAAATAATACAATTTAAACTAATAAATAACTACCATACAACACCGAAAGGAGGACACTTAGGTGTCAGAAAAACTTTACTAAAACTAAAGCAAAAATATATATGGAAAGACATGAATAAGATGACAAAGACATTTATTAAAAACTGTGAAACTTGTGCGAAAAATAAACAAACACAACATATAAAAGAAAAACAAACAATAACAGACACACCAAAGAACACATTCGAAACAATTGCTATAGACACAGTAGGACCATTAAGAATATCCAACGGTTATCGATACATTCTCACAATGCAATGCGAATTGTCAAAATACGTTATTGCACACCCAATTGAAACAAAAGATGCTAAAACTATCGCCAAAACACTAGTAGAACAACTAATATTAAAGCATGGTATTTTCAAAACTTTAAAATCAGATAATGGAACTGAATTCGCCAATGAGCTAATGGGAAACATTTGCAATTTATTAAAAATTCAACAAATTTTCTCAGCACCATATCATCATGAAACACTCGGCTCAGTGGAACGTAACCACAGAGTATTAAACGAATATTTGCTTAATTTTGCTAATGATTATGAATGGGACAAATGGATACCGTATTACACTTTCGCGTACAATACGAGTCCACATATAGATACAGAATATTCTCCATACGAACTAGTATATGGCAGATTACCCCAATTACCCGACGACATTATAGAAAAAAATGAACCGATTAACAATTTATATACAATTTCGTTAATGAACTAAAAATTAGACTTAGAAATAGCATTAGTTTAGCTCAAAACATAATTGAGAAAGTGAAAAAGGAAAGAAAAAATAGATTAGATAGTAACACAAACCCAGCAACAGTCAAAGTTTCAGATCTAGTTTTAGTCAGAAATATTAATAGAAAGAAGTTGCAGAACACATATCACGGACCATATGAAATAATAGAAAGAGATAATGTAAATACTCATATATTAGTAAACGGAAAATGTAAAAAATATCACAATAGCCTATTAAAATTATTTCCACCACTAATTTGAAAAAGTGATAAACACATTTGAACATGTACAGTATTAATGTAAGACAAGAATCAAAAAACAAAATATGCAAAACAAAATGCATATAGTTATTACAAGACTAGAATTATATTCAAACAAAAAAAAATATAAACATATGTATCGAAGTTACATTTAAGTAAGCAAAATCAAATAAAGCAAAAAAAAACAATATTATAAGAAAATATATTTAAGCAACAACATGAACTTATGAATCAGGATAATTGTAAAAAACTGTAAAGGTGTATGGATTCAAAACAAAAAAAAATTTTTCATTTACTACTCAAAAGAAATTTTTTTTCCCCAAAGGGGGATAGTGTTGTGTACGATTACTAATTGAATTGTCACACTGACAAATGTCAAAATAGCTCCTACCTATCGACAACCGCGACATCTACTCTAAGCGGACAATACGCACACTAGCTAATTAATTTTTATATTTTGGAATTCAAAAACCAGTCCATACACCGATCGATTCAGCAAAATGGATCATATATATAGGGGAATAGAATACTGAATAAAGTACAGTCTGTCTTGGAACGCTAGCGCGATCGGACACCAACCAGTCTGTTTGAAGAAAGAATATAAGTCGTTTTGATTTAATCTTTTTTATTTAAAGCACGTTCTAGCACTTGCTACGTGGCGACCCTTTTCGCCACGCAAGTGCGACAAACTGCTTGTAGTGGCCCAAGAAGGAAGATTATTTCTGTCTTTTATTTCATAAAATAGACTCGGCCATATAAAGGAAAAATATTTCTTTCTTTTATTTTTTTCCTTTTTTAAAATTTTGGAAATTTGAAATTGAAAGGACCATTAGGCCACCTCAATGCCAAAAAAATTTAATCGATTTCTTGTAGTTCCTTAGCTCCTGCAAAAAGTCGACAACGAAAGTTCCATTCTTTATGCGGATGCACCCACAATCTTCTTCCATGTAACATATGTTTACCAAGCATTATAGTTTTTGGTACGATAAAATTTTCACTAGAGGCTTACCTGGACCTTTGTTTCATCCGAAGATACCAATAAAATAAAACAGTGTCTTCTTCATCACTCGAACTACTCATCATAAATGTTTCGAATATTTTAATATTTTACGTTACGAATATACATGTAATACAACCGCTTCAAATAATATTTCAACACTTAATCAACATTTCAAAATTCAAACTGAGAGACAAACCATTCCTACATTGAGTCTCTTGTCGCCTACATTAATTATTTGCCTTGCTTTTAGTTCGAAACGCACTCACTTCGAGCAGAAAACGACCCGTGCGCGGATGGGGTCGTCTACTTCGCTTGTGACGCCTATGACGTTTCGAGTTCGAGTCGCTCTCGATTCGATTGTATATCGACCCGTGTGCGGAGGCAAAACACAATATTTTTGCGCAGCGAAACGAGTTTGAACACATGAGAACGTATGAGAGCAGTGATAATGATCCAACACTACTTTGCTGCGCAGCAAAATTTGCTTAAATCTCAAACTTAGCATGGCAACAAAATTTCTGAAAATATTCTATTCGACCTGTTCCTTTGAGCGTCCGAGAAATGGGAAATGCCATATGCAAATGAAAATTAGAATTAGTTTTTTTGTCTCATGTTTGCTTTGCAATATACTCTGCAGCTTTTTAAGGATAAAATACTCACTGATATCACCTTCCGCGACTTTGAAAGATCCATATTATCAAACAACAATATCGTTAACATATCCAGTGACAGATAACGGTAAATGTTGTGTTGCATTGATTGTAATTTGTTCCATTGACAAAGCATGGCAACAATGTTGTGTTGCATTGATTGTTATTCCAGCAATATGCTGGAGTTACCATCAATGCAACACAACATTGTTGCACAGCAAAACGAGTGTGAACACATGAGAACGTATGAGAGCAGTTACAATGATGCTACACAGCTTTATTGCGCAGCGAAATTTCCTCAAATATCAAACTTGGCATGGCAACAAAATTTTTGAAAATATCCAATTCCATCGGTTCCTATGAACGGCCGGGAAATGGGAAATATCATATGCAAATGAAAATCAGAATTTGTCTTTTTTTGAATCATTTTTGCTTTGCAGTATACTCTGCAGCGTGTAAAGAATAAAATACTTACTGATATTACTTTCCTAGACTTTAGCGGGTCCATATTATCAAACAACAATTTCGTTAATATAATCAGTAACAGATAACGGTAAACGTGGTGTTGCATTGATTGTAACTCGTTCCACCGACAAAAGGTCTGTTTGCGTATTACGATTAATTGCAATCCATTGCAACGAAGCCGTTTTTGTACTCCGTTTTACTGAAAACTGAAAATTTTCCCCTTTCAGTAAATTTCAGTAGGGTCTGAGCTGATGAAAGTTAATAAAACTGTCAAACGGTTTTTGGTGTAATGTTATCATGAAGGACGATTATTTTTGTGGCGGTAACTTATCACCGCTTAGGATGACTTTATAATTACTTTTGTTCTCCCAAAAACCGCCAACTGACATTTCGTTTGTCAATTTTCAGGAAATGCAATGAGATCGTTTTCATACTTTTCCTGAATTTCCCCCACCATATGATTCAGGAAAATTCAGTAAAATCCAGTGACTGAAAGTACGCGAACAGACCTAAAGCATGGCAACAGGTATGTTCCCGTGCTACAATTAATTGCGATTCATTGCAATTAATTGCAATGAAGCCATTCCCGTACGCTGTTTTACTGAAAACTGAAAATGTCCCCTCTTTCAGTAAATTTCAGTAGGGTGCGAGCAAATATATAGAAGAAGTAGATGAGTGGCATACACGTCCATAAGCGGCACCAGTTCTTCTTGCAGAATGCTATCTCCTGTCCCCTTTGACAAAACTGATGTTGTCAAATCAATGTAACCAAGGTACGAGCCGAAATGATTGCCGAATCCATCTATGCAAATTGCGATCCATTAACAAAATTCTAATGCCATAAAAGTGGTTCATTGTTAAGCTTAAATATGATCGCATACTTTGTTGAGCAGAAAGGAACGCGGCATCGAAAAAATTCATCTTAAAATGGCAAATTAACTGATTGGTAGAGAGTTGTTCTACTACAATCGGCTCTCATACCAGCGGATTGGCAATTTTCGGTTCAAAATTGAATTCACAGCACTAATAATCAAACTTAGAGTAGGACTAACGCGACACTAGATTCACAGATTAAAAATTACCACCGCAATTAGTATTCTTTTGCGGATATCGTACTACGCGCGTGATCGATGACAAGCTTTTTTGACAACATGAGTTTTCTTAACTTCTTATGAGTGGGGAGCGTCAAAGACGCATCAACTTGTTTGATTGTAGGGAGTCACAAATATTTTTGAATGATTTTTTCCAAATTAAAATGAATACATGTTTGTGGGTGAAAATGAAAACATATTACGAGAATATAATTATGAAATATAATTTGCAAGGAAGGAGGTGGATTAAAAACTCTATTATGGTATGAAAACAGTCATGGCGCCTTCACTTGTATACCGTTGTGTTTCTTTCACTTCGAATAATACGCTGGGTTTTCAAGTTAGTGCTTTAATTCGACTGGAGCCAGTCCCAAGCTCGGTTTTTAAGGGAGTGGTTTTTAAGAAAACACTACTGCAAATCGCTCTTTTATGATACTTAAACAAAAAATTTAATAAACTTCGTACAAATTTTACAAGAATAAAATACGCAAGATTGCTAAAAGTACGAATTTAAAAAAAGCATAGCAACAATTAGTTTCATTCGAATTCGCACGGCGAACATGTGCCTTTCCACGTTTCACGTGATTAATCTACCTCCACCTTGCTTCCTTCGTTTTTCGGCTGTTGACAATTCTCATATTATCAAAATGATACAAGCTATCTGTACAAGTGAGTGCGTATTCTATTTTGATAAGTTTAGAAATATTCATATCAATTTTTACGAAAAGAAAGTTTTACACGTGAGTTTAGACACGATATTATACATTTAAGAGCGCTAGTAATTGTGACTATAAAACAAATATTCAAAAACTAGGCATGAAGTTTGCAGTGCTCACAACAGATTTTCGCACTTCGCTTCTTTTTGTGGCAAAATTTGGATTGCAGCATGAGTACAAAAACGACTTCCTGCGAATTTTTTTAATTATACATATTATAATAGGTTCAGTTACGCGAACAGACCTATTATATATCAAATGAATTCATCATAAAAATTACGATTCAAACTTGCTTTTAGCTACTCATTGTCAAATCTGGTCAAATCAAGTAGTTCTCCTCCAATTTGACAATTAGGTCGAAATGGCGGAAAGGCAACTTTAACATGCTTTGTGCGCGAGAGGATTGAAGGGGCTAGTGGTGGAAAGCTATACCGTCCGTGTCCAGGGGCTGGTCGCATACTAATGTAAACTGGTGCCGCACGGAAATCCCATAGATATGAGAAGAATGGATACGAAATGGGCCGAGAGAAATGAAGCAATTTTCGACCTCTGGTGTAGTTGTGTGAGCAAGAGGTCGCGATATGTTTGTATGACGAGGGCGGCGTGAAATATTGTAAAATTAAAGGGCAACTTTTTTGGTGCATATATAAATTTATTACTGTTGATGTAATGTAATTCACGTCAATAGCGAATCAATGAGTTTCGATTTGCATTAAAAGTGTGCGTAGTATTTTAATTAATTGTGCGGCTGTTGAACATGTTTTTTATGAAATGATTAGCTCTGAGCAAAGCTGAGGTCTGTTCACGTACTTTCAGTAACTGAATTTTCCTGAATCATGTGGTGGGGGAAATTGAGAAAAAATACGAAAACCCATCAGAGCGTTTTTGCGATTTCCTGTAAATTGACAAACAAAAGTGTCAGTTGTTGGATTTTGGGAGAACAATAGTAATTATAAAGTCATCATAAGTGGTGATAAATTATCGCCACAAAAATATTCGATCTTCAAAACAACATTACGCAAAAATATGTTACTTGCCGCGCAAATTTGAAATTTTTTACTCGTGACACGCGTTTGACACTTTTCAGTATTTTTCAGTAGCTCAGACCCTGAGAGCATAAAGACATTCGGAGGGCCGGTGCCCATTTAAAATACATTGAAGAGAAACCGACCACTTTTCATGTATCTTCAATGTCAATTCCCCTCTTTGTATCCTTGCTGTCAATATGACAATTAAACTAATGTAAACAATTTGAGTCGGTACGGAAATAAAATCGTGTTTATTTTAAATGCAGATTAATTTTGTGTAGATTCGACTAGTGCGGTTCACAAAAACGTTAGTGTAGAAGTGAAAATAGCGAGTTTTATTTGAAAAAAGTGTTTGAAAACTGTGCGATTGCATTAATCTTTGCAATGAAGTGAGTTGTGCCGAATTGTGGCAATAGTTTGCAACGCCGGCCACTTGGTGTTTCTTATCACAAGTAAGGAATATGTTGTGAATACTAAAATGTAAACACACACAAATATCATTACATATTAAAAATATTCACTTTGTGATTTTAGCGCCATTTTAAGAAAGTGGTGAGCTCTAAAATTAGATTTGACTTAGCGAAGACTCAAACAAGTACACTTTACGTTAAAAATAACACCGAAAACCAAATCCATACATTTTAGTACATATATTTATCACTTAGCAATTTAACGAAAATGTTACTATTTAAGATCAAACATTAGACAATAAAGTTAGTCTGCCTTGGAACGCCAGCTTAGTTCGGCGACCATACAGACGGGTCAAAATCAAAAGCCTAGTTTTTGTAATAATTCGATGGCACTATTGTTTGTAGTATTGCTACGCGACGACCAATTTCGCCACGCAATACTTACAAACATAGTGACCCACATTATAAAAGCCATTAATAATATTAAAAGGCATTTTATAATACCACAAATAAACAAACGATGTGTTTTGCAAAATTTTGTGAATTTAACAAACTTTTTATAAGCGAAAGTGTCTATTTGAGCCCTTTTAAATATTGTCGAATTTTCTGGTAGCCATTTTAATTGCTGTCAAAAAAAACACAAAGCAGTAGAGCGCATAAACAGTTTCGGGGCAGAGCGGAAATAATATGATATAAAAATTTATTCGTATTGCATGCTGTGTGAAATATTGTTTTCCAGATTTCCAGAAAATGAGCAACACATATTCATTTGGACTTCTTCTCTTGGATTTCCTGAGCTGATCATCAAAAATACTTCCAGGGTCTATTCAAATATTTCGGCCGTGGCATATAGCAATTGATGATTGACAAGGGAATAAGTGTAATAGTTTCTTGTTTTTCTTACAGCTGCCGTCAAAGTAGGTTAGTTCTGAGCAAGCGAACAGGGGACCATCTTTAGTGGAATAGAATCTTCGAGTGATGTAGTAAGTAAAGAAAATGTTGAAAGCATTCTTCTCTTTAATTATCTTAATTCTATAGATACGTTTCGGCAACAATATTCAAGATGAGATAAACGATGGACAAGAGGAGCGAATTGCGATCTCAGTAGCTGCTTAATGCTGATTTTACGTTCATGATACACTTTTGAAAATTTTAATATTCAACAATATCATTTCAATTAGGCTACGTAAACAGAACAAGTGGTTCCTATTACTGCATTTAATCAAGCTGCAGGAAAAAATTGGAAGATACGCTGAAACGAAAGGCAAAAGAAAACAGCTTCTATAGTTGAGTTGTTAGATAATCTCAATGCCAATAACTGGATTAGCGAAGTAGGTCGAGAACGACTAGATAGTGTGAATATAATATAATAAATATCTTATTACCTAGAAATATATTATCTCCAACCTATAATTGTATTTAGCCTACTTTATAATATAAAAAAAGTTGAGACTTCTTGGAACTATTAACTGTGAAGACTTATTTTTTTCGAAAAATCTTAAATAAAATTTGCCTTTTTCGGAATTTGAAGTTAATTTTGATTTTAATGATTTTATTCATTGCAGTTGCTTCACACACAATACTCAGTAAAAACTTTCTAGATGTTCTAAAAACGAAAATGATATTTTATATTATTCAATGTTTTTTCATCACCTACGGCAGTACTCGGCACTGCCAAGATTTGAGCCAGCATAAACACATCTAATTTTTAAGCCAATTTCTTATCAAACAATTTTTGTTTTATGCGTAAATAAATATTTAATTAGTATATTCTACAATTTTCATAGTTCGCATGCATTTGTGTTCTGTTTTCATTTTCTATTCTGGAAAAACAATTAATTCACCACCAAGCAAAAAATAATCCAGCCTGCTGTAACTTATTTTTACTCCCTGGTTTGAGAATTCGTACGGGTATGATATGAAAGCTAAAAAATATTAAATAACTAAATATATAACAATCATTCACTTACGATATTCAAAATTTGAATATTTGAAATTATTCACACATAATATGTCCCCATCAATTTGATAAATTAGGAATTACCTACCCCCCAAAATTTCAATCTATCATCGGGGTCGCTGGTGATGAGGCAAAATGGCCATGCCTTCGGCCCCTCCGAATGTCTTTATGCTCTCAGCCTGACTTCTACACTAACGTTTTTGTGAACTGCACTAGTCGAATCTACACAAAATTAATCTGTATTTAAAATAAACTCGATTTTATTTCCGGACCGACTCAAATTGTTTACATTAGTTTAATTGTCGTATCGACAGCAAGGATACGGAGAGGGGAGTTGACATTGAAGATACATGAAAAGTGGTCGGTTTCTCTTCAATGTATTTCAAATGGACATCGCCCCTCCGAATGTCTTTATGCTCTCAGCTCTCAGCTCAGACCCTACTGAAATTTACTGAAAGAGGGGAAATTTTCAGTATACAGGAAAACGGAGTACAAAAACGGCTTCATTGAAATTAATTGCAATTAATCGTGGTATGCGGACAGACCTATTATATGAAGTTGAGTTTTGTCATGCTTTCAAGTATGTTAAAATAAAATCTGCTTTTAGATAGTGCAGTTTTGAAAGCATATCAAGTACTGAGTATTTTCGTACTTGCGAGTATTTTAGGGCAAAAGTAGCTGAAACAGGCCAATTTTGGGTTAGAGTGGTTTCGGACATAACGGGCCAAGACTTATTGCTGCGATACAAACATTTCGGCTATGTAGGGGAGTAAGGGGTTTTTCGGCCATTGTTTGGCAAAAACTGCCTTTACCGCGGTTTCGGTGTTTGAAAGTGGTCGGGAAGTACAATAGTGATATTGCAAGGACGAAAAAAACTTTCGATATGGAACTTTGGGCAAAAATGTCAAATTCTACCAAGAATTGTTTTTTGGTCTAGGATGAATTCGAAGACCTTTCTGAGTAGTTTCGGGTGAAATTTCCATATAAGTATGGGAAAAAGTGGCCCCGTTTCGAAGATATTTTTTAGAAAACGACGTTTTTGTCCAATGTTCCTCTGTCAAAAAATTTTTTCGTCCTCGAAATATCATTTTCATACTCTCCGACCACTTTCAATCATCGAAAGCGCCGTAAAAGCAGTTTTTGCACAATTATGCCCAAAAAACCCCTTACTCCCCTACAAAACCGAAATGTTTGTGTCACAGCAATCAGTCCCGAACCACTCTAACCCAAAAATGGCCGATTTCAGCTACTTTTGCCATAAAAGCATTTTGAATATTTGAATAAAATACTAAAAACATTCAGATTTACGTGAAGGTCACGTTTGTGCCATAGTTCCATTTCAAATTATATACATTGTGATCGGATGTGCATTCTAGTCAAAACTGAATTACTTTTTGTCGTTCTTGCTAGAGAGGAAAATGTTATTTTGCATGAATATTCATTTTTGTGCTGAATAATATTGTTCCTTGATTAGCCACCTTATTCAACGTATTTTCTATGAACACAAAAAGTTTACCTATAGTATATGGAATACCATTTAGAAAAGTTTATTTGCAGACAAACACAGCCATCAAATCTAAAATTCCCATAAATTCCCTAAAAAGATATATTTGATATCAAACTGAATATCGTTTAAAACTACGAATTAAATTTTCACGACCAAAACACTTGCTAATTTAATTTCAATCAATCGGTTTGCCTTCCAACGTAACATAAAACATCTACACGTGAAATATATATAAACGACGCGTATAGATCATTTAGCATCATAATCTGCACGCAGCATTCCTAAATAGTAGCCCAAGTCAATTTTAAAGTTTGCTTGTGCTACTTTAAATCATTCATTCACACCGGTTTTCATCGTTCGAAGAATTTTCTTCACCTAAATGACGTCAATTCATATGGTTGATCAAACTTAATGCCCCTACACGCAATCAAGCTTTCCCCGCCTATGAACAAGAGCAATAAATAAAAATGGCCATCGGGCGGTTTGACACATATTTAATTTTCGTGTTTTCATCAATTAAAAGTGTAAATGTTTTGATTGGTCAATAAACAGTGCGAAAGTAAAAAGTGTTTTGCACCAATTACTCATAGAATTTCGCCCTGGAATGTGTAATGTAAGTACGAATTCAATTTGAACCAATGCATCTATTTTTATCGAATTTAGTATAGAAAGCTTTCGACTCGTGGAAAGAAATGGTTGCTAAATGTGTTTAAGTAACATTTTCGACTTTCCCTTACAAAATAACATCAAATTTTATCAGAAAATTTGATTATTTTGACATTTTTGTCCCATGTGACACATATTCTATTTTCTCAGCTATTCCAACTAAAGCCTGAATTACATTGCCATGTAGTGCAGTGCAGTAAACTGCAGTCCAGCGCGGTGCCAAAGCAGTGCACGCATTGCAAAGCACATTGAAAGCAGTGCAGTGTTCTGACAATGAAAGTCAAATTAATTTGTGGAGGTTTGATATTTAGATTTTCTGCATCTGTTTTTCGTCCATTTACAATTTAATGCCTGAAACGGAATTCCCGCCTCAATTTAAATGGTTTTTGCCCGGTCAACTACTCTCAAACGAATGTCAGCTGATACAGTCTGCAGCGTTTTTAGAAATTAGCCTAAACGATGCAGTGCAGTCCGCTGCACTGCACTGCAGTTAATGTGAATTGCCACATGCGATTACATGAGTTCTAAATTTCAGTGCACTGCACTGCACTGCAAGCTAATGTAATTCAGGCTTAACCCGTAAATCGGCCATGTTGACAACAATAGAAATGTATGGAAATGTATGTTTACATAGAGAGTCTACAGCACAGAAATGTATGTTTACATAGAGAGCCTACAGCGCAAAAGGGTATAGTGTGCGGCATTGAGGGGAAAGCTGTTTTGCAGAGAGAAAATTGCATATGTAGTAAAATTGCTTCATTCACGTAAGGGTTTGTAGGGGCATGGTTGGACGCACTGGTACGGCAGTGCCAATTGCCTGCACTGCACAACCATCGGCAGTTACGCAGAACTATTAGCAGACTTCTATTTCATCAGCCGACCGAACAGGTCGGCCGTGGACGCGTTCAGTATTAACTTTCCTATCTTTTAGTTTTATAGTCAATAAATTGTTTTCTTAGTTTCTCATTAATATCGTCTTTCATTATCCGACAATTAGTAGCGCATTTGCTACATTGGTGACCCTCGATCGTGCGAAAAAGAACATCCCGACGACCGGCCCGACGACAGCTCTGACGGTAATTACGACGCATCAGCTTGCTACAATTAGGCCCGACATTGTCACCGCGGTAGCCATTGCCATGTGATGCCGCATCAATTAGTTACACGAGGCCGGACATTGTCACCTCGGCGCTACATTGATGCCTACGAACATCCGAAAAGGACATCCTGGCAAGCGTCGCCTCAGCAGCCGCATCATTGATGCCACGAGGAGCAACGCCGTCATCTCAGCAACTGGCGTAGCAACAGATCGCCGCAACGGCGAGCTATTTTGCTGCGACAGCGCGATGTTTCATCGCAGCCCATCGAGCTGCCCTCGGGGCCCCCTACGGCAGATCAGCCCCATTGATCGGCAACGTACATCGCGCCATACATCAGTGTGAACACTTAGGGGGGAGTGCTGTAGGGGCATGGTTGGACGCACTGGTACGGCAGTGCCAATTGCCTGCACTGCACAACCATCGGCAGTTACGCAGAACTATTAGCAGACTTCTATTTCATCAGCCGACCGAACAGGTCGGCCGTGGACGCGTTCAGTATTAACTTTCCTATCTTTTAGTTTTATAGTCAATAAATTGTTTTCTTAGTTTCTCATTAATATCGTCTTTCATTATCCGACAATTAGTAGCGCATTTGCTACAGGTTCATGGATTATGATTGCGTGTCCATTCTTTATATGTCTATGGGAAATCCACAGTTCCAGTCCACTTCTTCTATATCTTTGAGTGCGAGATACTGAAACATACTGAACAGTGTCAAACGGTGTGGCGCGAGTAGATATTTTCAAATGTGTGCGGCAAGCAACATAATTTTTGCCTAATGTTGTTGTGAAGGTCGAAAATTTTTTTAGCGATAATTTATCACCGCTTAGGATGACTTAATAATCACTAGGCGTGTTTTTCTGCTCCCCCTATCTATAACAGAAAAATGCTAACCAGTGCAGACGCATTGGAAACAATAACAACAACTTCTATCCATAACATAAGTTGTTGTTGTTTCCAATGCGTCTGCACTGGTTAGCATTGTTCTGTTATGGATAAGGGGAGCAAAAAAACCGCGCCTAATATTGTTCTCCCAAAAACCGAAAACTGATAATTTTGGCAGTCAATTTTCAGGATATGCATTGAGTGCGTTCTCGTACTTTCCATGAAGTCCCCCACCACATGATTCAGGAAAATCCAGTAAAATTCAGTGACTAATATACGGGAACAATCCTAACAATAGGCGTGTTTTTTTTGCTCCGATACAGAACAGAATAGAACAATGACGCAAAAAACGATCCATCACAAAACAGCTGATGCTTTCGCTAAGACTGACAAAGGTTGCTGTATTTGCTGTGGTACCACTCAACAGCTCAAAATAATGGGAGAAAATAACGAATATACACTACCACAATCGATAAAAAATAGCAAAAGGACTATCAGAAAATTATCTCTTTTAACATTCTTCACATTATGCGAGCTTTTTTTAATTTACTAGCTACCAACACATTCAACTTAACCATAAAAAAACCAAAGCCATTGTTTTTATATAGCGAACATGGCTTTTCTTGAATCGCTCTTGATAGGTGTCGTTATTGTACCTTGAGCACCTGATGTCGGTCCTTTTTCTGTATGTCGGGCGTAGACTTAGTACAGCACTTATTCTAGCCTTCAGAAAGGAGTCCTTTGGACACTGCCTTCTAGTACACTACTAGAAACCAGGTGGTTTAGTTGAAATGTTGAATTCAAGTACAGTACAAGAACTCAAACTTCAACTAGTATCAGGTGATGTAGAATACGTTCAGTACAATTCTATTTTAGCGCTAACCTCTAGTACAATACCAGAAATTAGGGATTTTAATAGAAATGTTGAATGATTCTATTTTAGCGCTAACTTCTAATACAATACCAGAAATTAGGAATTCTAATAGAAACCGTTGGATTCAAGCTCAGTGCCAGAACTCAACTAACCTTAGCATCCCTAGCAGCCTCACCAAGGAAAAATAAAAGGCTTTGTCCACGCTAAGATTGATTTTATTCACATTAATTCGTTCTTTATATAGCATAATTTTGCTTACATTACCTTTGCTTACGACTAGTTATTCACAACATATTTTTAAATTGTATCGTATATGTATAATTGAAATTGTAACTGTACATCATTCCTCAGGCTGCTTATAATTTTTATTGAATACCAATAGTTCAATATTTAATTTGCTGACGCGCATAAAATTGTAGATCAATACTTCGCGAAGCATAAGCAGTATGAGAAATAACTTTAAAGTTGAACATGAATGGTATAATAAAAACAAGTATCGAAACGTATCGAACAGATATCGAACATCCTCCCCCTCCTTTGAAAGGACTGTTCATAGATTAATTTCTGCGTCTATCTTGAAGGCGTCAGAAGGAAGTTGCCGTGGAGCTGGTACTGGTGAGCTTGAACTTTTCGGTTGAGCGTGTCTTCTAAAAAACCGCCATAGAAGACATGAAAGGCAGATGATCGCAATCGCCAAGCTTGAGTAACCAATACTATAATGATGAATATGATGATGCGCATTCGTTGCACCATTCGCTTCGGCTGTCTTCAATGACGCAATTTTGTCTTGTAGCGCCTCCAATTTGGGTTCTAGCGTATCCCACGCAGACGATAAATGTTTAACTTAAAACTCCACAATAGGGACGACATCAGGAACATTTTTCGATGGTATAAAAGAATCCTTTATCATGCTGGAATATACAGTGTTGGCTTGAAGGATTGTCGATTTGTCTTTAACTATGCATCCGTTAGTCGTGTCTGATCCAGTTAAGGTTTTACTTTGCATTCTGTTGTCACATACAATGTTGATGCTGGTCAGTTGGTGTACGACGTATATCCAATGATTTGGACTTGATAACTGCGTCCATCGATTTATTTCGTTAGTTCTAATGAAATTGCATGAAGTATCTGGACCGGATTCCGTCAAGATGGTGTACTCGCAACGACTAGAAATTGAACCCTTTCGATAAAGAGGATGATTTTGCCTGCAAAGATACTCAGAATGATTGATGATGGCACACCGGGGTAATTCCAGTTCAGATATCGGATAATATAAATCTCGATGGAGATTGACGATGATGAACGACGTTGAAACACTCATCGAATAGAGCCCGTCGCTCATTGCAATAGGCACTGGAACTATATGCAAAAGATCAAAAGACTTGTGAGAAATAAGCGGAAGTTTTATTCTGAAGATGAGCTGATCCCCTAGCATTCTTCCTTCTATCGACATTGTCCCATATAAGTTGAGTAGATTTTTGCGGGCTTCAATTAGGCGCAAATTCGCAGGAAGATTTTCTTTTATGATAATTAACTGTCGCCGCAGCTGGTCTGGTGTTAATAGTTGTGGACTCACCTTTCCGTGATGCGTATCTGTCATGGTTTTCAATAACGCATTTTGTATGTTTCGATATTTTGTGATCAGAAGTATTAACCGAATTGATAGAGTGTTAAAATATTCAATTAACTTTTCATGATGGAACTCGTAATTTATACTCTTTATGCTATAGATGGTTTGATTAAGGTATTCATCGAACTCCTTTAGTCGAGCTTCCATCCTTCCGTATGTATCATTCATGATGTTTATTGTTGAGTCAATCACAGACGTCTGATTTCGCAAGAGATTCAGCAGGTGTTGGTCGGTTTTGTCGGGGGAATTTATGTCTGCCATTTGTTCTGCGTATGAAGAGTCCAAAACACCGAATAAGGAGTTTGTAACGTTACCAATTATATTCAACGGAGCTCTTCTTTTTCTGGAATGCTCATGTTGTCGCAGCAATTTGTGTCCTTCTTCTACCTCATTTATCATATCTTGGAAATGAGATAATGCAGATTCACGTGATACCTTAACTATTATGTGCTTGCATATATGATTTAAGTTACTGAGTCCCTTCTTTATGACAGTTGCTTCTCTCCAATAGTTTGTGGTATTATAAAATACCACCACATTCCATTCATCAGATGACAGGAGCGTATGACCTTGACGGGACATTTGTGATGTCCCTGGTGGAAGGAAGAGCAGAGCCAAGTAGCTCGAATCTTCTTCTCGCTAGTGCTGGACAGACTGTGAGCAGATGTTCTACACACTCTGTCGTTTCCCCACAGTATCTGCAGCGGTCATCGTGCTCCTCACCTATCCTGTGGAGGTACTTTTTGCATGGAAGGTGTCCTGTCAATGCTCCGCATAGGGCTCTTATGCCACTTTTGCAGAGAGCCACTGCTTCTTTTGCTCTTTTATTATCGAAGCCAAGGTATTTTTTTGAGTGTTTTAAACCCTCAATATTAAGCCAGTAGTCTTCGATCTTCTTTTTGCTCCATGCTTTAATTTCCTTTTCCGTATCTGCTTTTGTAAAGCCCCAGTACGGATAAGGACCTATGAAGGGCATTTTTGCTCCTTTTTTGGCTCTGGTATCAGCTTCCTCGTTTCCTCGGTGCCCCTCATGGCCGGGGATCCATATCAACTCGAGGCTTTTCTGTGCCCCTATTTCATTAAGGGCCTCTCTCACCTCTAGGAGGATAGCCAAATTTATTTGATCGCGATTGATAGCCATGAGAGCCGCTTGACTATCCGATAGGATTTTTATTCTGACCCTTTTTGTATTCCTTATTTTTATTGTTTGTGAGGCTCTTAATATGGCAGATAGTTCCGCTTGATAGATCGTGGCTTCTTTTGGGAGAGGGAAATGCATTTTGCACTTGGGACCTACGATCCCTGCTCCTACTCCACAATCCATCTTTGAACCATCCGTATACCACATTTGCGCTCCTTTGTACGAGAGAGGTGGTCCATCCTTCCATTTGTCCCTTGATGGAATTATGACCTTGAACCTCTTCTCGAATGCTGTCTCATTTTTATTTGGTCGCTGAGGTTTAACATTTCCATTATGGGCCTCACGTCCTCCAGGATTTTTAGGTGGCCTTTGAGGTCCCCTGATTTATACCTGTAGGCTTGTTGTAGGCTAATGGCTTGTCTCGCTGCTTCCTCCTGTATTTTGAGGTGCAGCGGTTCAAGGTTTAGAAGGGCCTCCATTCCTGCTGTTGGAGTGGAGCTCATTGCTCCTGTAATCAGCAGGCAGGCGATCCTTTGAAGCTGGTTGAGCCTATTTATAGCGGTTTTTTGTATGGTTTTCTTCCACCACACTGCTGCTCCATATAGGAAGATAGGTCTCACCATTTGTTTGTATGCCCATAGGGTCTGCTTTGGAGATAGTCCCCAATTACGCCCAAGCATTTCTTTTGTCGCCCAGAGTGCCTTAGTGGCCTTCATTGTCGTTTTGTTTAGATGATTGTCCCAGGTGAGTTTCCTATCTAGGTGTATTCCTAGATATTTTACCTCTTCCTGCAGACATACGACTGTACCCCTAATATTTAGGGCTCCTAATTCGATTTTTCTTTTCCTGGTGAATGGTATTATGCTAGTTTTCTGAAGATAGATGGATAGACCCTCTCTTTCGCACCATTGGGTTGTTTCATTTAAGGCTTTTTGCATTCTGGACCTCACGGTGTCCATGTGTGAGCCTCTTATTATTACCGTAATGTCGTCCGCGTAGCCGAGAGCAGTTAGGCCCTTACTATTGAGGGTCACGAGAAGGTCATCAACTAGTAGGGACCATAACAGGGGGGATAATACTCCTCCCTGTGGACATCCCCTCCTAGTATCCACCCTTAGCTTCGCTTCCCCCAGCTCCGCAACCACACTTCGATTCTTTAGTATTTTGCTCGCCCATTTCACTACTTCTTGAGGAGTATCCCTCCTCTGGAGAGCGACGTGTAGCGAGTCATGTCTTGCATTGTCAAAGGCTCCCTCTATGTCCATGAAAGCACATAGTGCGACTTCCTTGCATTCCAATGCCTTTTCTATTATTTGTGTCAGCTTATGTGTAGCTGATATAGTTGATTTGCCTTTTTGGTATGCAAATTGCAATTTGTGAAGTGGCATCTTTGTCAAAAGATCATTCCTTATGTATAGGTCAATCAGTTTTTCCATGGTCTTCAATATAAAACATATGAGGCTAATTGGCCTGTATGATTTTGGCAGGTCGGCCGGTTTGTTGCCCCCTTTAGGGATGAACACAACCCGCGCCAGTCTCCACAATTTTGGTATATAGCTGAGTTGCAAGCTCGCTCTAAATATGTGTACCAGAATGGTTTTTAGTTTCCCTGTTGCTCTTTGTAGCAGAGCTGGGTAAATTCCGTCTGGTCCTGGTGATTTAAAGGGTTTGAAGGAGTTTATCGCATCTTCAACCTTTTCATACGTGATGATTTGTTTAAGCAGAGGAGGTGAGTGACGTATCCGATCAGGACTGTCATCTTCTTCCTCAGCCTCATTGCTTATTTCACACCCTGGAAAGTGTGTTCTAAGCAGCACTTCCAGTGTGTCGTCAAAGGTGGTCGTCATCCCTCCATCTGGAGTTCTTAGTAGTCCTATATGGCCTTGATAGCCTTTGGATAGAGCTTTCTGGATCCTGGCAGTCTCTGGGGTACTATTGAGACTTTCACAGAAGGCACTCCAGGCCTTCCTTTTGGATTTCCTTAGCTCTTTGTTGTATTCTGAGAGTTTCTTTTTATAGGCCTCCCAGCTTGATGTAGTTTTATCTCGGTTGAACTCCGTTCTTGCGGCTCTTCTGAGTTTTTCTAACTCCCTATTCCACCATGGCACCCTTGTCTTGGAGGCACTGGTTTTCTCAGGGCAGTTATCGTGGTATGACTCGAGGGTTATTCTGGTGACCTTGTCCACAGTGTCCTCCAGTTCTGTCCTCGTACTGAAACTCGGGTGCAGGCCGTAAAGTCCCGCTGTAAGGCTGTTTTGATAGCCTTCCCAGTTCGTACACTTTGGTTGCCTGTACTTTACCCCTTTTACAGTATCTTTTCCTAGCTCGAAGTTTATATGCCTATGATCAGAGAGAGAAGCGACTTCTAGGACATTCCACTTCTTCACTAAATGCGCTGCATTGTTTGACACTAACGTAAGGTCTAGACCTCTTGCCTGTTGGCTGTCACGAAAGTAGGTGTTTTGCCCTTATTGGCTACAGACAAATTGCTGTTCAGGAGGAAGTCTAAAAGTAACTCACCTCTAGTATTGACGTCACTACTCCCCCATGCTGTATGATGAGCGTTGGCGTCGGATCCAATAATCAGCATTTTGTTCTTCCTTCTGCAGTGGCTAACGAGTCCTTTGATATTGTTACTTGGGACTTGATCCTCATCCCCTGGGAAGTATGCTGAGGCAAATACCGCCTCCACTAATCCTCCTTCGATGGGGACCTGAACTTGGACCGCCACTGTGTCCCTATTTGTGTATTCTGGAATCAGAAGAAAGTTAATATTTGTGTTAATTATTATCGTCGCCCTCGGGTTTTCTTCCCCTGCGGCCCAAATGAACTTACTATTTTTTGTGTTCAGGCCATTTATTCTGCCTTTATTTACCCAGGGCTCTTGTATTAGCCCCAATTTATAGGTGCCCGAGGCAAACCTGCTGCTTACTTCCGCTTTGGCATGATGCAGGTTCACCTGTAGACACCTCATTCCCTTTTTGCGCTTAGTTGGGAACCGCTGGGACCTGATGTTGCCTCCATGCCGGTTCCACTGCCCTCCGTATTGGTGGTTGGAGTGACCACAGGCTCCGGTGTTTTCCCACCTGACTTTTTGACGTTCAACTTAACTTGCCCAAAGCGAAAGCTAATGTTGCCGTCTCCGTCTGCTATTTTGGAAGCAGAGGCCTGGTCCGCCGCTACTACAAGCATGGCGCACTTGCCTTTATTTTCCCTGAAGAGGGCTCTCCAGGACTTGACATTGAGGTCCTCATTCTGGCGCTCTACGAAGGCCAGGATCCTCTCCGTAGGCAGATCCGCTGCATTTGGGAAATAGCCAACAAGGGTCTTAGGATTAGGAATCAGGGATTCTTCCGTGGCCCATAGGTTGGCTCCTTCCCACGGGTTTATATTCTGGGCTTCCGCCCTTATCCACTCCGCCGTTGGTTTGTCCTTACAGTTGAGGGACATGTAACCTACTTTGTAGGTGATGCTGAGGAAGTGAGGGGCAACGCCTCTTCCTATCTCGGCCAGTATCCGCTCCTCCAGGGCATTTTGTATTTGGTCCATTTGGTCGGTCGTGAGAAGTCCCTGGGGAAAGTCTTTCATCATGACCGCCATTTTTACACCCTGCAAGGCTCCGCTGTAGGTTACTTATCGTTGCCTTTTGCTGGGTTCACAGTGTTTTGGGGCCACGTCGGTGCCCCTAATTTTCTTTGGGTGATTGTCTTCAGGAGTGCCATCCTTGGGTCTAGGCCTTTTCCTATTGGCCTCTGGGGCCTTTGTTAGGAGGGCCTTTTCCCTAGCCTCTTCTGTAGACATACCTTTTCGTATGAAGAACTTCATGCGCTTTCTGGCCGCACCGCTCATGTTCTTCTTTTTTGGAGTATCTTTCGATACCTCCTGCGAAGTCATGTTAAGTGCTTCTCCTGCACGATTTGCATCGAGGATCCACCGTCAGACGTAGAGGGGGAGGCTGCGGGAGCCTCTGCTGCCTTTACTTCTTCCGGTTTGCCTCTCCCTTTTTGTGCAGCTGGCTGGGATGTTTGATCCCCGCCTGGTCCACCTTTGTTTTTTGGTGTGGAGCTATATTCGACTCTCCTCTTGCTTTTGCCCTTCTTGTGCCTTTGTTGCTTGGAATCCTCTTGTGCTTTGGGCTTCATATGTTCCTTTAATTCCTTTGAGGATCCACTGGGGAGCACTGCAGCTCCACTGATGGAAGGCTCTGGGGCCTTTAGATTTGGGGCACTTAGGGCAGCCCCCTCCTTTTTGTTTATAGTACCTTCAATTTTGGTCCCACGAGTAAGAGGAATATAAAAGACCAGCCGTATTATCCTCTGTATCCCGGCCTCGGCATCAAATTAGACGGGCTCTTGCCATCCGACACCCGAATTCGCATATTATCGACTGCTTCACCCAGCAGCCATTCAGCCCTCGGCATATGCTGTTCCACCACTGGCTTGGGGTTTTTTCCTTAGGGGTTGACTCCACAAAGCGTGAATAATATTAGCCAATCTTTCTTTCACGGAAGATTGTTACCGGCAGCACCGCGAGGAGGTTAAGATCACACTTCCATCAGCCTGAATAGTTACGGCACGTAAAAATTGCTTCTCCGTATTATTCCCCCTATTCATCTGATGACTGCTACCTATATATGCCTTAGTGGCAAAATATACAAATACGGCCACATAAGTTTTCTGCGGTTTTTTGCCACGAATTTTGAAATGAGTCCAGAATGGGCCACAGAAGTCAACACCGGTGGTTCGAAATGGACGACTAGACTGGACTCTCTTTTCTGGCAGAGTACCCATCATTTGAGTCAGCAGCTTCGGTTTTGTTTTACTGCAATGAACACAATTTAGTACAATTGATCGTGCTATGGTTTTTCCTTTGATAGGCCAAAAACGCTGTCGGGTGATTGTTAACAGGCCTTGTGGACCGATATGAGAATTTTTCACGTGATATTCTGTCATTATCAGCCGGGTTATCTGATCGCTATACGGCACAAGCATTGGATGCTTGGCATCGTACGCAATGTTTGCTTCTTGCAGGCGTCTTCCGACTCTAATTATGCCATTTTGATCTAAGAATGGCGTTAGTGCACTTAAATTATTTTGCTTGTCAACCATTTTGCTTTTCTTTAGCAATGCTAAATCTTCTGGGAATCCTCGCCGTTGAGATTCTTGAATGATTAACCTTGTAGCGACTTCTAATTCATCGATACAAAGATACTTTTTCCGTCTTCGTGAGCTTTCGCTATTTCGTGCATTGTTGATGAAACGCAGCATGTATGCAACCACTCTTCTTAAATGCTGAAACAAGTTTCGGTGATCAATAGTAGCCAAAAAATTATTTGTGTTCTCTGCTACTGACAGTACAACTTTGACCGGCTTCATCTCAAGTGTCGTCTCGAATTTAGGATTAACAATGTAAATTCTTCTTTACTCGTATGGTAAGTGTAGCAGCTTGATGCTCTAATCGAGGCAGAGATACGACCTTTGTTGGAGCAAGCTTTGATTTTGCACACAAGAGTCTTACTACGATAGTGCCATCTTTATGTTTTGATCGAATGTAGATCGCTGATCCATATGCCTTTTCCGATGCATCACTGAATGCATGAATCTGAATACTATGCGGCGTTTCTCGAGAAAATAAATGCCTTGGGAACTGAATGTTCTCTAAAGTTTTCAATTGTTGACGGAAATCCATCCACTGAGTGTGCATTTCCATCGGTACTGCCACGTTCCATTCACGATTCAACTTCCATAATTTTTGTAAGAAGATTTTGGCCTTAATCACAACTGGGCTCATTATCCCAAGTGGGTCGAAAATGTGGGCAATGTCTGAAGATACGGTCCTTTTCGTCACTCTAGTTTCGGTTGACTGCAAGACTTGTACCCGGAAATTGTGAGAATTGGGTAGCCAATTTACGCCTAGCGTTTTTATGTGCTCATCATCTTTTCCGTTGACTGTGAATTGGATTGCACGATCATCATTAGAGATGTCTTCTAGCAGCTGAGTGTGGTTTTCACACCATTTTTTTAGCTTAAATCTACCAGAAAGAAGAACTTGGCGTAATTGGTTTTTCATTTCGATTGTTTGTCTTAGACTATTTGATCCAGCCATGACATCGTCAACTTATATATTACTGGTTATAGCTTCCGCGGCTAGAGTACTTGAAATTTCATTCTCAGATGCTAACCGCCTGAGGCATTTTATCGCTAAGTAAGGGGCGGTTGTAACCCCATAAGTGACTATGGAAAGTTGGTAGCACCTGACACTTTCATTTGGGTCATCTCTCCACAATATTAGTTGATATTTCTGATCCTCTTTTCTCACCCTCACTTGGCTGTACATTTTTTCGATGTCCGCCGTGAATACAAACTGTGGAAGACGGAAGCGCAAAAGTATAGTGAAAACATGGAAAACATTGGAGTGATAGACCTGTATACAGTATATCTTTGAGCGAAATGTTTGTCGATGTTTTAGCCGAAGCATCGAATACCACTCTCAACTTAGTCGTTGTGCTGTCAGGCCTTAATACAATGGTGAGGCAAGAAATAATGTGGTTTAGGAATATCGTTCATGTTAACTTCCTCCATGTGTCCTAGACGCAAATACTCCTCTATGAAACTTGTATTTTGATTTTTCAATGATTGATCTTTGTTTAATTTACGCTCCAAAGACAAGAAACGTTGTAATGCTCTTTCCTTTGAATCTCCTAATAACAGTGGATCTTTTGCAAATTTCACAAAGAATCTTCCATCTTTTTCGTGGATGGTGTGGGCATTAAAATGTTCTTCGCATATTCTTTCTTGATGAGTTAACTGAGCTGATGGTTCTACATCGTCTAATTTCCAGAAATTTTGGACTTTATTTTCAAGTTCGTTGGAGTCGTGGCTACAGATTCCGGAGCACACTTCAGACGAGGATTTTTCGACTACCTTGCCCGACAGTATCCATCCGAAAACAGTGTTTTGGAGTATTGGTAGCTTTGGTCCAAGTCGTATTTGCCCAACTGATAAGAGTTCAAGATAGTTTTCTGCTCCAATAAGGAGATCTATTCTGGCTGGATAATTGTATTCGGGATCCGCCAATTTAATGTTCTTTGGAATTGGCTATGCTGAGACATCGATGAAACGTGATGGCTGGTCGGTAGTAATTTGTGTTAACGTGAAAGCTTCAATTCTTGTTGAATGTCCGGTAGCTCTAGAATGCAACAACACGTTAACTTTTGACTCCGCTGTTTGCTTTCCTTGACCAATGCCTCGAATACTCAATTTTCCAGGGGTTGCATTCAATAGAAGTTGGCTTACTAATTGCTTTGTGATGAAATTCAACTGAGATCCTGAATCTAAAATTGCGCGACACTTATACTGTTGGCCATCCGGTGCAGAGATATTTACCGAAATTGTGCTTAGCATCACATATTTATTTTTGTCAGTATTCTCTTGAGCGACCAGAGTGGTTGAGCTTGGTTTATTTTAAATTGAACCTAGATTGTTTTGTGACTTTACTGTGGTTGTATTGTGTGTCGTGGTATTTTGCTGGTGTGTTTTTGCTGCCGATGCATCTAAATGAAGCAATGAATTATGCTTCTTTTCGCCGTTTTTGCAGCTTCTTGATGAACACTGTTTACTGCGATGACCTTGCTTTAAACAATTTAAACATAAGTTGTGCCTTTTTACGACTTCCAATTGAACCTCAGGTGTCAATGCCAGAAATCCTTTGCAAGCACATAGAGAATGCAATTCTTGACATACAACACATTTTACAGCATTGGATGCAGTTAAAAGAGAAGACGGTTTGGATTGTCGATGATTACTTCCGCCTGTAACTTCGAGGCTTTAGAAGCGATATTCCAAGAACTTTAAAAACTCATTGACTGTGCTCAATTCTCTAGATTCAGCTAGTGATTGCTCATATAATGCGTTTGTAGAGCGATCTAACTTCTTTATGAGCAAGTATAGTAATATTGGATCCCATGTATCAATCGATAAGCCTAAATTCTTCAGAGCCATCAAACATTCATTTGTAGGGTCATGCAATGATTTAATAGCCGTCGCGGACTCTGTCACACATGATGACTGTGAAAGAAGCTTAGCCAGAAGATGATTTACCAGCAGTTTTTTGTTGTTGTAACGATTCTTGATTATAGTCCAATCGTCGTCGTAATTTTCTGCTGACACCGGTAAATGTTTGATTAATCGTTTCGCTTCCCCAGTCAGGTTGCTTATTAAGTAATGCATTTTCTGCGCTTTCCCAATAGAGCGACTATGAATAAGCTGAGTATACAAATCATAAAACTCAGGCCAACCCAAATAGTTTCCGTCGAAACAGGGTAGTGTAATTTGAGGTAATTTAATGTTGGAGGAGATTTCAGTGCTAGATTCCACTGAATCTGTTGCCTCTTGAAGCTACTGTTGCAATATTATGACCGTATCTTGCAACCAGCTCATCAGCTCGGTATAGTATTCAGCTGTGTAGCCCTCTGAATTCTCGACTACCGTGTTTTCCCAAATCAGTTGGTCATTTTGTGATAATTGTAGCTCGTATTCTTGCAGTCGAGTTTTCTTGAACTCGTAATATGCTTGTACTTGCTTTTCCTCAAGTTTGCTTTCTATATCTTTGATGAAGAGAGCGATATAGCCCGTTCACACTAGGCTCTAAATCAGGCGATTTCGATCAGCTGATCGCTTTAGAGCTAAATCAACTTAAATCTACCTGATTACCCATACATTTTTTTCGGCGCCAGACAGAGTTAATCAAGTAGATTTAGAGTTAACCAAGTACAAATCAGGTACTATTGTGAATTTTTCCGGGCTGAATTGTTCTCAGAGCGTGCTTAATTCCATCCGTGAGAGGGAGAGTAGATTTCAACGAAATGTCATTCGAATTTCGTTCAAATATAGCAAAAATTGGACAAAAAAGGAAAATGTGAGTTGTACAAAATGAAAAGAAAATACTCTTGCATGTTTCTGCACCATTTTGAACAACTTTCATGCAAAAAAAATTGTACACACAAATTCGAATGACAGTTCGCTCTCTAAATCTCCTCATTCTAAATCACTTCGGGTAGTGTGAACGCTTACCTGATTAACTTTGACAGCTTCTAAATCTACTTGATTTAGAGTCGAGTGTGAACGGCTTGAGACTCTTCATCAATGCCTTTTGTTTTCGTATTAGCTTGACGAGTAGCTCCTCATTTTGTGATACTAGGTCACTTGTTACTTTGAATTTGTTGGGCTCTTCGCCCTCTTTGTCAAAACTGGCTGTTGTAATCTCATTCGAAGCTTTAGCTGCAAGTTTGTCTTCAGCTTTTCGTATCCATAGTTTGATGTCCCTACCTACGACAGTAATTGCATCGTAGTAGCCGAGCTTAAAATATGGATGCTCGGTGTTTTCATCTTTCATGAGCTGCAGATTGGCGTGATTTGCCTGGAACTTCTTCCAGTAAGAATCTAAATCTACCATCATTTTATCGAGGTACTCTCTCGTTTTGCGTTCATATGAATCTTTTGTGATTCTTCTATGGAGCTTCTGGATATCTGCTCCCAGAACAGATTGCTCTTCTGTAATAATCTCCATGATCACGAACTTATATGTGCTAATCATTCTTGATCTTACTTCTGGAGATCACGTCGGGGTCACCTATGTTTTTATAAAGCGACCAAAGCTTTTCTTGAATCGCTCTTGATAGGTGTCGTTATTGTACCTTGAGCACCTGATGTCGGTCCTTTTTCTGTAGGTCGGGCGTAGACTAAGTACAGCACTTATTCTAGCCTTCAGAAAGGAGTCTTTTGGACACTGCCTTCTAGTGCAATACTAGAAACCAGGTGGTTTAGTTGAAATGCTGAATTCAAGTACAGTACAAGAATTCAAACTTCAACTAGTATCAGGTGATGTAGAATACGTTCAGTACAATTCTATTTTAGCACTAACCTCTAGTACAATACCAGAAATTAGGAATTCTAATAGAAATGTTGAATGATTCTATTTTAGCGCTAACTTCTAATACAATACCAGAAATTAGGAATTCTAATAGGACCGTTGGGTTCAAGCTCAGTGCCAGAACTCAACTAACCTTAGCACCTTTAGCAGCCTCACCAAGGATAAATCATAGGCTTTGTCCACGCTCAGATTGATTTTATTCACATTAATACGTTCTTTTTATAGCATAATTTTGCTTACATTACATTTGCTTACGACTAGTTGTTTACAACATATTTTTAAATTGTATAGAGAATGAACTTTGATCATTCTTCATGCTGCTTATAATTTTTATTGAATGCCAATAGTTCAATATTTAATTTGCTGACGCGTATAAAACTGTAGATCAACACTTCGCGAAGCATAAGCGGTATGAGAAATAACTTTAAAGTTGAACATGAATGGTGTAATAAAAACAAGTAT
Organism: Nemotelus pantherinus; assembly: GCA_963978885.1. Classification (NCBI taxonomy): domain Eukaryota; kingdom Metazoa; phylum Arthropoda; class Insecta; order Diptera; family Stratiomyidae; genus Nemotelus; species Nemotelus pantherinus. The sequence continues at coordinate 144,597,646 of OZ022264.1, forward strand.
CGAAACGTATCGAACAGATATCGAACAGCCATCTCACAGAAAAACAGATAACTTCGTATGAGCTTTTCTTTTTTCTATCAGCACATTCTATATTTCAGCCCGTGAACTACCTATGACGAATACAATTTCTGTACTAGTGAATTCACTGGTGCAGGAGTGTTGCTGTTTCCAATGCATATATCCTATTCTCTACTGGATAGAGGAGCAAAAAAACACGCCTAATGCTGTGTTGCATTGATTATAAGTCTGTTCCCGTACTACAATTAATTGCGATTAATTGCAATGAAGCCGTTCCTGTACGCTGTTTTACTGAAAACTGAAAATTTCCCCTCTTTCAGTAAATACTATGAAATTTCAGTAGGGTCTGAGTTCAGAGTACTAAAGGTCGAATATTTTTGTGGCGATAATTTATCACCGCTAAGAATGACTTTATAATCAATATTTTTCTTCCAAAAACCGAAAACTGACACTTTTGGTTGTCAATTTTCAGGAAAAGCAATGAGAGCGTGCCCGTACCTTATGTGAATTTCTCCCACCACATGAATCAGGAAAAATCAGTGACTGAATGTACAGGAACAGACCTTAGGTCTGTTCGCGTACCTGAATCTATTATAATATATTAAAATAGATTCGCAGAAAGTCGTTTTTACACTTTTGCTGCAAGCCAAACTTCGCAGCAAAAAGAAGCCAGCTGCCAAATTTTGTTACTGCTACAGAGTACTGAAGTACGCGAACATACCTCTTGTAACTCCAGCATTAGCCCCGCCTTCAGAAAACTGTATTTGAGTTCTCTTGACTTGTGTAATCTAGAACACAGCTTTACGGGCATTTTCACTCCATGTCTACTATCTCAGTGGCATCGTGAAAGTATGGAATGTGTTCGAAAACATTAGGCGCGTCTCTAACGTGGTTTCAAAGTGGATTAGGATTAGTCAAGCCGCGTCGTATACCCGTAGTGGATTGGTTTGAAATTTTACTGGAATGGATCGACTTGGCCGTTAAAAGACCCGGATCGAGGGTTTGAGGATTGAAAAATTCCAAGCCCACTTGAGTCCTTTTCATATATGTGGCGTTTCGGTACGATATACTTCACTTTAGTAGAATTAGCTGAATTTTATTCGGCTAATCCACGTTAATCCATTCGCACCAAAAACCTACTTTGAAGTTTCGTTGCAAGCCGTTCCACGTCAAGTCAGTCCGGCTAATATACGAGGCTAGTGAGGTAGTAGAAGTGGAGATGATATCGACGGTATAAGGTGGGATATCCAGCGGTCGGACCAAAAGTGACCTGACCTAAAGCGCGCACTAAATGAACTTAGTCCTCAGGTGTTTACACCAATCTGACCTAAAATTTGCTTAGGTCGAATTTAGTCTTCGTTCGTATATGACAGCTGTCATTTAGTTTAATTTTCGTTCATGCACTGTATATATTGTTTCGTTTGTCTCTGAAACATGTTAATTTCAATGATTTTGTGTCAAAGGGGGAATGTTATGAGCTTATATTCAACATACATACATTATTAATAGTCGCGCAAAAATCAATGTTTAGGTCGCGTGTGTTAACAACGATTAAAGTCCACGACCTATATTTAGGTCAGGTCGCTTGAAATCGTGGACCGACCTAAATTTAGGTCGATCCGCGAGTGTTTGCACCACGTGGATTAAAAACTTTAGGTGGAATTTGGTGTTTAGTCCGCGGACCAAACGTGCGCTGTATATTCTACCTAAGTTTCCTCCGCCAGCCCCTTCAATTCTTTCGCGCTGAAAGCATGTTAAAGCAGCATTTCCGACATTTCTTGCTAAATGTCAAATTCGAGGGAAACTACTTAGATTTGACGTTCAGTGGACAAAAAATTACTACCATCCAGCCCGTGGACACGGTCCGGCTATACAGCGGTCGGACCAAAAGTGACCTCACCTAAAGCGCGGACTGAATGAACTTAGTCCTCAGATGTGACAGCTGTCATATAGTTTAATTTTCGTTCATGCGCTGTATTTATCGTTTCATTTGTCTCTCAAACATGTTTATTTCAATGATTTTGTGTCAAAGGGGGAATGTTATGAGCTTATATTCAACATACATACATTATTAATAGTCGCGCAAAAATCAGTGTTTAGGTCGCGTGTGTTTACAACGATTATAGTCCACGACCTATATTTAGGTCAGGTCGCTTGAAATCGTGAACGGACCTAAATTTAGATCGGTCCGTGAGTGTTTACACCACGTGGACTAAAAAATTTATTTGGAATTTGGTGTTTAGTCCGCGGACTAAACGTGCGGTGTATATTTTACCACGGACGGTATAACTTTCCACCATTAGCCCCTTCAATCCTCTCGCGCACAAAGCATGTTATGTAGGAAATACATATTGGCCCAAGCCAGACCAACAAAGCCTATGGCCAATATGTGTACACCATCTTGGTTTGAGATGGCTACGATTGGTCGATATTGGCCCGCATTTCGATCTGAGTGGATTTTGGGCACCAACCAAACGGATTTGACAGGCTGATGCTATGAATGAACCTTTCTGTGTGAGAGTAGGGATACGCGAATGTACATTGTATAGCGTGGACGTCGCGTCAGTACAAGAGCGATCACCATGCGCTGAACATCGGGCTTGTAACAGTGTATGATTAGTCATAAAGATCAACGTTAATCAAATTAGCTTTGTTTATTTTAATTGCATACCGACACATGTAACATGGCGCTACGGCTAAAAAAGGACTCAAGTGCATATATCAGTGATTGCTCATCTCTATAGGAAGAGGGTTCGAAAAAAGTGATATTGGACAAGTGCATGGTAGTGTAGTAAACGTCAGAATGGCTACTACGGCAGAAAGCACAAATCCGACAACGACTATCACGACAGCTTCATCATCATTATCAGGACTAAAGCCTCCAGGTCAATTACAAAAGTTGACAGCGGAAGGATGGACAAAATGGAAACAGCTTTTCCAAATATATCGGATTGCATCAGGTACCAATAAAATGGACGAAGAAGTTCAAGTGGCAATATTATTGCATAGTATAGGTGAATCAGCGGTTGATGTGTATAATACGCTGGAATTGACTGATGGTGAAAAAAAGAACTTTGATGTGGTATTGAAAAAATTTGAAGACTATTTCGTCCCTATAAGAAATGAGAGTGTGAGTTCGCATATATTTTTACGAGAAATCAAGAACCTGGTGAAACATTTCATGCGTATGTAACGGAATTACAAAAACTGAGTGTAGATTGCAATTTTGGCAGTTTGAAAGATCGCCTAATTCGAGATCGGATTGTAGCCGAAATAGCAGACAAAAGAGTCAAAGACAGTGAAAATGAATTAACAATTGAGAAAACAATCAACATATGTAAAAGCGCAGAATTATCGGAACAGCAAGTAAAGAAGTTTGAACCAGTCAAAGAAGTTGCGTATGTAAAAAGACAACAGAGTAATAACATTTCCAAGAATCGAGATAGTAAGAGTGGCACAAGCTGGAACACGAGCCGAACTCAAACGAAGGTGACGTCAGCATCAGCGAGAGAATCAACAGATCCAGAACAACAAGAGAGAACGTGCCAGCGCTGTGGTTATACGCATAGCTTCGGGAAATGTCCAGCGTTTCAAAAAGAATGTAAACAATGCGAGGCATTTTGCGAGAATGTGTAGAAATAAACGGTCAATAAGAATGGTTAATGTACTCCCGGATAATGAGTCAAGTAATGAGGATGATAATCATCAGGAATTTTTCTTCGGTTGGGTTAGTGTAGATTCGGTAAACGCTCGGGAGGAATGGATACAAAATGTGATGATTCCAGAGCGTAATAAAAAAGTTTCATGCAAAATTGATACGGGTGCACAATGTAACATACTACCTGTCGAGATATGTAAAAAACTGAACATTAAAGAATGGCGTATATCGAATGTAGTTTTAAAAACCTATAATAAGAAGATAATTAAAACTTTGGGAAGAGTAAGTTTGAACTGTAAAATAGGAGATATAGAAAAGCCTGTAGATTTTGAAATTTTTCATGGTAATAGTATACCAATATTCGGGTTATAAAGTTCAATTGAATTTGATTTAGTAACAAAAATTGCTCCAGGAGATGCAGATCAATATGTTGAAGTGTTAAATGTTTGTTCGGTCAGTAAAGAACATGAAATAATAAAAAAATATGAGGACATATTTAATGGGTACGGTAAAATAAAAGGTTTTAGATATAAAATAGAATTGAAAGAAGGAAGCGTCGGTAAAGTAGAGCTATGCAGGCATGTCCCATTTAAATTCAAATTCAAATTGGAAATTAAACGAATGGAAGCAGCCAATATTATATCAAAAATTGAAAAACCAACTGATTTTGTAAATTCCTTGGTAGTTGTTGGTAAAGCAGACGGGACAATAAGAGTATGCTTAGATCCACAATATTTGTATTAAAAGAGAACATCTACTGCTTCCTACAATTGATGAAATAGCGGCAAAGGTTAAAAGAGCTAAATATTTTACAAAATTGGATGCAAATAAAGCCTTTTGGCAAGTAGAATTAACAAAGGATCGTAGGGAACTAACAACATTTAACACTCCATTTGGTAGATATCATTTTAATAGGCTACCATATGGCATATGTTCGAGCCCAGAAGTGTTTTATAGAGTTTTTACGCAAATATTTGAAGATATTGAAAGTGTAGGAATATATGCTAATGAAATGTTGATATGGGCTGAAACGAAAGAACAATTGTTACTATTTATGGATAAGGTTTTTGAAAGAGATCGAAAGTATGGCATAAAGTTTAATTTGAGCAAAAGTGCATTTATGGTAACTAAAGTTAAATACTTAGGACATGTACTAACAGGAAATGGAATTAAGGTAGATCACAAAAAAAGTAGAATCTATTGAAAAAATGAAAGTGCCAAGGAAGAAAAAAGAATTGCTAACGTTTTTAGGAACTGTAATCTATGTATCTAAATTCATACCAAATGCGGCACAGTTGACAAGTAGTCTAAGACAATTAACAAAAAAGGATGTAATATTTGATTGGGGCGACATACAAAAAAAATAGTTCGAACAGCTTAAGGAGATACTGTGTAATCCTCCGGTACTAGCGTACTTTGATGTAAACAAACCAATAGTTTCAAGTGTGGATGTGAAGGATTGGGATGTATGCCGATCCAAGATGAAAGGCCAGTGGCGTATGGTTCGCGTGCATTAACTGATACTGAAAAAAATGTACCGTCAAATTGAAAAAGAAAGTTTAGCTATTGTGTTTGGTTGTCAAAAATTCAATAAATATTTGTTTGGTCAGAGATTTTTAGTAGAAACTGATCATAAGCCACTGATTTATATATTTCAAAAGCCTATGAACAAATGTCCGCCTCGTATACAAAGAAAGAGGATCAGTACTCATAACTTTATTTTGAATTGAAACATGTACCTGGTAAAAAATTATTGATTGCAGATCATTTAAGTAGATCACATTTACCAAAAACAGAGTCGTCAGATGAAGAAAAAATTGAAGCTTATGTAATGATGGTAGAACAAAACGCAAGTGTATCGGATGTGAGAATGATTGAATTTAAAAATGAAACAAGGAAATGTGAACAATTGCAAGTGGTGTTGAACTATGTAAATAATGGATGGCCAGAAAATAAAGCAAAAGTGTCGGAGAACGCAAAAGAATATTTTAGTTTTAAGGATGATTTATCAGACATTGCAGCATTGACCGAACACAATGATGTAGCCAGCGGCAGCTGTCAAAATTGTTTTTTCTGTGTGGAAATTAGTTACATATTCTATATTCTTTCTCTTTCTGCGTTTGATTTAGCAAGATATTGTTTTATTGAAGTTTTTTTTTATCGATTTTATGTAATCGGTGTTAGCTAGCTGTTTATTTTTAGATCAACTGAAGGCATTGTTTTAGGATAATCGTTGAAAAATGGAATACATCGGTAGAACTTTTGCAAAGCGTGGAAAAACTTTTTTACGGAATCATTGCGGGTAAACTCGCCCACGTGTCCTCCATACTGCAGTGCTTGTCATCAACTTTGTATCTGATTTTTTTTTTTGAGTTAACACCGGTTTTGAAAATTGCAAATTCTGTTACATCATTATTCAAAGTACAAAAACATCTATAGTGGAAATATGCTGAAGTCAATAGTGATATGCCTGCATGCTGCAGAAAAACATTAGACAGAAAGTTTATACTAAAAAAACACAGTCATTAAAATTGTCTAATGGCTATGATGTTAGACAATTTTACCGATTGTGTTTTTTTTGCGTTTTTGTGGGTGATCATAATTGCGTTGTCTTCTCGTTTGATTTATATATATATATTTTTGATGATTATTCTTGAAGTCTTTGCCCCTGCTACAACCAGATGTCGGGTTGGTATTAAACATTCTAGAATAACTAACAAGAACTTACAAAAAATGCACGATAACACAAAATACTGAAGATAAACAAACAAAGAGAAAACATCCCAAAGAACAAATACACAACCACAGAGAAAAAACACAGTCGGTAAAAGTGTCTAACGGCGATATGGGCACGTAATAGAGTTTTACCAGCATTGCACATGCAAGTTGTCAAAGATGTAGCCAGGCAAAAAGTAGAAAGCTGGTCAACTTCGGCTACGGTCACGGCGCCATGGGCTACGCATTGTAACTGGTGCAATGCAATCCTGTGCTTTTAAATTTTTGACAGCTCCTGGCTTCGCTGCAGGCCACGGCTACGGCTACACATTGTGTTTCAGCAGTAAAGAGTTTAAAAAATTTGAAAAGCAATGGGGGTTTAAACATGAAATAGCTACTCCAAAACATCATCAATCGAATGGCCTAGCGGAAAGATACATTCAAACTGTAAAAAACATGTTGAAAAAATAATACAAGAAGGAAAAGATAAGGAAATGGCGTTATTACAATTGAGAAATATGCCTATTGATAGTCAGGGCACAACGTCAGCTGAATTGATGTTTGGTAGGAGAGTTAGAAATGTAATACCGAGTATTAACAATAATAAAGTCGAGCCAAAAAAGTTCATAAAAGTTTTAAAAGAAAGACAGGAAAAACAAAAATATTATTATAATAAAGGTTCGAAAAGTCTTAAAGAATTTTAAGTCGGTGATAAAGTTAAAGTTCATGGAGAAGGAAAAAATACAGTACCTCATCGAAGTGGTATAGTAATTGAAAAACATCAAAATCCGAGATCATACAGGGTAAAAACAGAGCAAAATACTATATTGACACGTAATAGAAAGAATCTATCTAAAGGTAATGAGTTCAATGAAATAAAAGAGGATTTAGAAATACCGTTAGAAACCATACCGGCAATAGTAAAACAGACAAAAGAGTCAAAGACAGATTGTTACGTGAAAGTGAATTAACAATTGAGAAAACAATCAAAATATGTAAAAGCGCAGAATTATCGGAACAGCAAGTAAAGAAGTTTGAACCAGTCAAAAAAGTTGCGTATGTAAAAAGACAACAGAGTAATAGCATAATGATGAGTGTAATACAACCAAAAATATTGTTAATCAGTTGTAAGTACTCAGTTGTAAGTACTAGATCGGGTCGTATAACCAATAAATCATCGTTTTTGAAAGATTATGTATGCGCTATAAATATGTAATACTTAATATGTAATAAGAATCAATTCGATTATGTAAACTAAAGAAAGGGAGATGTTATGAATGAACATGTATGTGTGAGAGTGAGGATACGCGAATGTGCATTGTATAGTGTGGACGACGCGTCAGTACAAGAGCGATCACCACGCGCTGAACATCGGGCTTGTAACAGTGTATGATTAGTAATAAAGATCAACGTTAATCAAATTAGCTTTGTTCATTTTAATTGCATTCCGACACATGTAACAGCTGAATAGACAACTGAAGCACACCAATGCCTCCTAGAAGTACGGGCCGTAATGCAGAATGATGACGTTAGAGTTTGCGGGAACAATGTTGCGAAAAGCACACGTAGTCTTATGGGACGTCCGGGGGAAAATGTCAATTGTACAGGCTGTGTTAAACTGATTGAAGTGAAAAGAAAGTGAGATCCGCGGAACAGTGCTAGTGAACAGCTAAAACACAAATTAATGCGGTGCGTGCGGTATAAAATTCGATACGAAATGGATATCGGTTGGTGTTAGATTATGTGACGTTTTGTGTCGATTCACTGTCGACACAATTGATAGACACAAAATGCAAGTTATGACTAAATATTATTATTATAACGCGTCCACGCACAAAAAACCAACGTTTTATTCTTATTTAAGTAAAAAAACCGCAAGTGAAATCTCCATGTACATCGGCACTGCCTCGTGGAAATATCAAAACTCCCCGAGTAGCTGACGTCATAGCTAAAACGATTACTTAGTCTGACGGCCCGTACTTCTAAGATGCATTGAGCCAATGCCTCCTAGAAGTACGGGTCGTAATGCAGAATGATGACGTCAGAGCAATAGGCCAACATGTCGTGAAAAACACACGCAGTCTTATGGAACGTCCGTGGGAAATCGTAAATTTTACAGGTTGTGTTGAAGTGAGTGAAGTGAAAACAAAGTGAGATCCGCGGAACAGTGCTAGTGAACAGCTAAAACACAAATTAATGCGGTGCGTGCGGTATAATGTGAAAAATTCGCTACAAAAAGTTTATCAGTTTGTGTTAGGTTATGTGATGTTTTGTGTCGACTCACTTTCGATACAATTGATTGACACAAATTTCAAGTTATGACTAAATATTATTACTACAACGCGTCCACGCACATAAAACTAACATTTTAATCATATTTTAGCTTAAAAACCGCAAGTGAAATATCCGTGTGTGTCGGCACGGCCTCGTGGAAATGTCAAAATGGCCTATCGCCATGACGTCACAGCGAGAACGATTACGTAGCCTGACGGCATGTACTTCTAGGAGGCATTGATTGAGCACACCGACTCTGGCCATGGTGTGGACAGCAACATCTGTTCTCGAATTGGCCTGTGGTGGCCCAACCCGAGATGCTCTAGCTTGGGCCCAGCCCCTGGACACGGACGGTATAACCTTCCACCATTAGCCCCTTCAATCCCCTCACGCACAAAGTATGTTAAAGCTGCCTTTACGCCATTTCGACCTCATTGTCAAATTGGAGGGGAACTACTTGGATTTGACTCGATTTGACAATGAGTAGCTAAAAAATTACCACCATCCCCTTCAATGTAAATCTTATGGGCATGTCCACTCCATTTCTACTACCTCACTGCTTGGGCCAATATGTATTTGAAGCAGTGAGATAGTAGAAATGGAGTGGACATGCCCATAAGAATTACATTGAAGGGGATGGTAGTAATTTTTTGTCTACTCATTGTCAAATCGGGTCAAATCCAAGTAGTTCCCCTCCAATTTGACAATGAGAGCGAAATGGCGTAAAGGCAGCTTTAACATGCTTTGTGCGCGAGAGGTTTGAGGGGGCTAATGGTGGAAAGTTATCCCGTCCGTGTCCAGGGGCTGATTTGAAGCATTAAAGTTGCCTTTCCGCCATTTTGATCTAATTGTCAAATTGGAGGGGAACTATTTGGATTTGACCCGATTTGACAATGAGCAGCCAATCAATGTAAATCTTCAACGTAAATCTTACACAGGAAATGCATATTGGCCGAGGCCAGGCGAGCCGAAGTCAGACGAGACCGCCAACATGTGGACAGCATTTGACAGCTCGTCCGAAATCGCTTTGACTCGTGCTCACAATCCATTCCAATCGGATGTGGCACGAGCGCCAGCGAGCCCTGTCAAAGTCGCTCGTTTGGACCGTCCATACACTCGGGCTCGCCAGATCTCGCCTGGGCTCGGCCAATATCTATTTGGCACATTACGGACAAGTGTCAAGAGAGATTTTCATGTAGCGAATAGATATTGGCCGAGACCCAGCGAGCCGAAGTCAACGAGGCCGCCAACATGTGGACGGCATTTGACAGCTCGTTCGAAATCGCTTTGACTCGTGCTC
>OZ022264.1:144631704-144669204 GCA_963978885.1 Nemotelus pantherinus
TCCGATTTGATTTAATATCCAGTTTACTCAGCCATGGTGGTCCATTCCACCATAATGAAGATGTTATCAATTCGGTGGGATATAAAAGTATAGTAAACGTCGTTTTGCTAGGTCGGCAGGGTTTTTGGTGGCTTGCAACGTGACTCCATGCCACTGGGGATGACTCTTGCTGTATTGCGCTCACTCAATTAGCAACATAAGCTGTCCAGCTTAGTGCTGGTTTCTGCAGCCAGGCTAAAACGATTGTGGAATCAGTCCAGTAACGAACTCGCACGTGCTTCCAACGATGGGCTTCAATTACTTGCTTCAAGATTTTGGTTAGCAGAACCGTTCCAATCTGGGTATTGATTGCGTTTTGATGCGTGCCACCTTTGATTTCGCGGCTAGCAGACGTGTTGTGGCTGCTGATCCATAAACAATTTTAGCATAAACTGCAGCAGCTTATGCCGTAGATGATGTATCGCAAAATCCGTGCAGCTCAATCTGACTGGACGGAACATATCCTATCCACCGGGAATACTAAGTTGGCTGATTTGATGCAATTGACTGCGCACTGTGAGCCATTCTTTGATGACCTTTTCATCCAGAGGTTTGTGGTTAGTCATATTTTTTGGATATCTATTTTTCCAATTATGATTGTAGGCTGTAACCATCCAATCGGGTCAAATAGCTTTGATATGTCAGAAATAATCTCTCGTTTGGTCTTGGGGTCAGCTTCTTTACTGATGTTGATGGGAAATGAAAATGTATCTGATGCTGGATACCAACAAAGACCAAGAGTGTTGATGTTGTTGGACAATTCAATGTTCAATGGAACTTGAGTCGCTCTATCTGTAATAGGAATTTTTTCCAATAGCTTAGTGTTATTTGCACTCCATTGTCGAAGGTGTAGACCTCCTTTGTGCAATAAGCTCTAGAGCTCCATTTGAATTTGTATCAGTTCTGCCACGTCATGTGCGCCAGTTAAACAGTTGTCTACATAAAAGTCATCCATCAATACCTTTGATGCCTTCGGATAGTTCTTCCGTTAATTTACAGCCAAGTTGTGAAGTGTTTTGATGGCTAGGTATGGAGCACTAGTCGTCCCATATGTGTTAGTCGTCAATCGATAAATCTGAATTGGATCTGTTTTATTGAAACGCCACAATATTCGTAAACAATCATTCCGGTACATTTTTTCTATGTCCGAAGCCACTACATAACGATGTTGCCTCCATCTCATTAAGATGTAAAAGATGGTCTCTTGAATAGCAGGACCAGTCAGTAGCAATTCGTTGAGAGATTTGCCCAATGAGCCCTTTTGCGAAGCGTTAAATACAACTCTTAGTTTTGTTGTAGTGCTATTATTCTTAATTACGGCGTGATGCGGTAAATAGTATGACGGTTTCGCATGAATGTGATCTATGGGTACTAGCTCCATGTGGCCGAGGTTGAGATATTCTTTCATAAAATTACTGTATTCCTTTTGTAATTCTAAATTCTGTGTAAACCGGTGTTCCAACTGACGAAATCGAATGTATGCTACTTTCTGTGTATCGCTCATCTCCCGGACTGGATCGACATTAGACTTGAATAGTAGCCGTACCCAGTAAGACCCATTTGAGAGACGTCGTGTAAATTTATGGTAGTGTTCTTCTGCTTCCGTCTCTTCATTTATCAAAGGCATGACTACTGAGGCTTCTTCAAGTTCCCAGAATCGTCGCAATGACTGGTCCGAATAGCACCCATCCCAGCTTCGTTTGTTGTGCGGATGGATTTCCTGGTAAGAATCCAGGCAACAGGATTTTGCTAAATATGTCGGCTCCAATCAGTAAGTCGATTTTAGATGGTATGTAGTAATTGGGGTCTGCTAAGTCTTCTGCCTTGAGACCTTCGGGTAAATGTCTAGATGTCTGTGCAGTAGGTAGTGTAGTTGTAATGGTGTTTGGGATTAGTGGGCTAAACACTACTTTCTCCTGCACCCCGTTTAGTCCGATAACATGCGCTGCGATCGTAGTTTGTCCACGAGTCGTAACTTCGTGTGCTCCACCTACACCACCAATTGTAATTTTCGCATATTTTCTTGACGCGTTCAATGCTCTCATGGCGGCTTCGCAAATTAGAGATCTTTGTGCTCCAGTGTCCAGTAAAGCTCGTAGAGTGATGGCCTCACCTGTCGACGAATTAGAATCGCTCACTGTACTTACGCGTACTAGTGCTGTTGCTAGTAGGACCTAGTTTCGGTTGTCCGACATACACATGCATGTTTTGGTTGTGGCTGCTTCTGGTGGGTGTACTGTTTGTGTTGAGAAAATGTGTAATGACGTATTGTGTCGTTTTCCACATACTTTGAAGTACTCTGTTTTGCTCCATGTTGACTGCTCAAGCAATTGAAGCATAGTCGTTTCGAGTTGACGAATTCTCGTCGAGTTTGAACAGTAGATTGTTTGTACTTTGTGCAATTGAACAATCTATGATCTTATTTATTTATTTATTTATTTATTGTCTAAATCCACAGAACAAATCCAATTATTGATTAGACAAGAAGAAAAAATAAAAATAAATACAAGTATATAAAATATGTAAAAAAAAAAGAAAATAATATGAAAACCAAGAAAATCAATAAGAAAATATCATGAAACCAAGAAAATTAATAAATTCAGAATGAAGTAATAATACAAAAAAAGAATAAAAAGCAAATCGATCGGAAAAGAAACAAACAAAATGAGTAAAATTAGAACATATTACGATTATAAGAGATAACGTTATTTTTTAAATTATTTTTAAACATAGATAACGTTTGAGGCAGAGGACCAAGGTTAAGGCTATTGTGTTGACGAGGCAAACGCAAGAGGGGGGAAAAGAAATAGGTGTCGGTACGGGCAAATGCAACATTAAAGGCAAATAATGATCTATTAAGACAGCCCGGTTCCCTAACTGAAAGTTGAATGCTGGCGTCAACCAATATACTGCCTTTAAAAAGTTTAAAAAGGAGGCACTCGTCGAGGAACACTCTGCGTGACTCAAGGGAAGGAATTTGGAGGATGGAGAGGCGCATACTGTAATCACAATACGGAATACTGTGCTTATAGAACAACGAGCGGGTGAATCGGCGTTGCACGGATTCAACCGCATCGATCAAGTATCCATAATATGGACACCAAATTTGGCAACAGTATTCAAGAGCACTACGGACAAAGAAAAAAAACAGATAAAGAGAAGTGGAAAGATTAACAAAACGTTTAGAGGATCTGATGATGAAGCCGGAAAAACGAGAAGCGTTGGCAGTGACGTGAAGAATATGCAAGTCGAACTTTAATTTGGAGTCAAAAATCACGCCAAGGTCTTTGATGTTAGAAACAGCATTGAGAGGAGAGCCAAGGACACAATAGGAGAAGAGCAAAGTAGATATTTTGTGGGTGAAAGACATTTGATGACACTTCGCAACATTCAAAGTGAGGGAATTAGCAGTGCATCAGTTAGCCAAAGTATCCAAATCGCACTGCAATATGGTACAGTCACTATCACTCTGAAAATTTTAAGATCATCAGCGTACAAAAGGCAGGGTGAATTAAAGAGGGAAGGAAGGTCATTAATAAACAAAAGGAACAATAAAGGGCCAAGAATGGATCCTTGCGGAACTCCTGAGGTAAGAAAAAAAGGTGTAGAAGAACAAGAGTTAACAGTAACGACACAAGAGCGATCACAAACGTATGAAGAGAACCAACAAAAAAGGGCACCAGAGATACCAAACCCAGCTAGCTTTGATAGAAGAACAGCATGGTTCACAGAATCAAAGGTCTTGGCAAAGTCGGTATAGATGACATCTACCTGCTCGTTGCACATTGGACATTGTGGGCCAGTCTGTGCGGAGAGAATGGTTACAGTTGGTCGTTTACTTGCAGGTTTTGCACTGGAGATCGATAATGCTTCTAGCGTGATGAAACGATTTTTCAGATAGTTTAGAACTTCCTGCAACGTTGGAACTGACTTTGACTGTCCGATATATTTCTGCCAGTCCTTCCTTGTTTCCTCATCGAACTTTTGGTTGAGGATAGAAGTGGGTACGACGTCGAAGGGATTCAAGTTTAAAGTTGAAAGTTTGAGTCGCTCCAGTTTGATGGCCTCCACTTCATTCCCTTGCCCCTGTCCACTTTCTGGTGCCTAAAGTTTGGAATCTGTGTTATATTCCTCAATTTTCTCCAAGAATAGGGCAACATAGTCCATCACGATGTTCTCTACTGCTTCAAACTCCTCCATGTAGCTTTTACGCGCCTCCTTGTCGCTCTTCAGCTCCTGGCATGTTGCTGGATAACGGTCCTCGCATTTGCTCCAAAGTCCATGCAGCCGTTTCAACCTTGCCTTGAAGTATGCAAGGCTGTATCGTCTTGAACAGTCCTTCTTGAAGTTTTCGATGAGTCGTTGAATAGCCTTGATCTGCAACTCTTGTCCAGCCTGTTCCGACATCTTGGGTTCACTTGATTCAATACTGCTACTATTGAATCCGGTTCGAAGGACCAATGTCTAGGGTTCGATGAAGCAACCTTGCTTGTAATAAAAACGATGGTTGATGTTTTGCTGCTGGGCTATAACTACTTTATTCATTTAATTCTACAGTCTTTATATGTTAAAATCTAATGCTGACTACCTGAGAAATTTCGAATATGAAAGAAAATACACTGTGACCAAAATAGTTTATATACAAAATATGCTATGTGTGACAAATTGTCGTGAGATCAAAATTAAGTTTCTGCGTATGAAGTCTTCGTGGTTCCTATTACATTCCGTCGTGGGAATGGGTAGAGTGCATTCTTCATGACGATTGAGTTAGGTTCAATCGTGTGAACGTATTTAGCGTTGAAAAGTGCAAACAAAGTGGCCCTCGTTGAAAAGAAAAGTTTAAATTGTTATTAACTCTTAAGGATTTTTACTGCCCATTAATTACTTTTTAAACTATCAATAAAATGAACTAAAGTAAAATTAGTTTCAACATAATTGAAGCACCTACCTGGATGTTAAAGGTTAAATTGGGTACAGTTCTTCGTCTTTATGAATGAAATACGTAAAAAAATTAAGACCCTAGAAAAACAGAACCACTTTCATATTTTTGTCAGTTTCGGTACATCACTTGAACTACAAGATATCACTTAAATTTCAAACATAAATTCAAAATGTCTCACTATCCTAATGACGAATACGCAGGTATTATGTATGGAGAGTGCCGGGGAGGTTCACAAGCGGCGCAATCTTTGTATCAACAGAGATATGTTTCAACAACTATACACAAAGATTCTGGAATCTGGCAGCGTTAGGACGTGCCCAGTAAACTCAAATCCTGCGCCTGCAATCGCTGTACGGACCGATTAAGAAAACCTGCATGCAGTGGAAACTGACCCATCAATCAGTATTCGACGCTTGGCGTTGCAGTTTAACGTGACTATGCGGAAAGTTTGGAGTATTTTAAAAGCAGCCCGTTTACATGCGTACCATCACACACCAGTGCAGGAGCTGCTTCCGATCGATTTGCCCAAAAGGATGGAATTCTGCAATTGGCTACAATAGATACAATTAGACAACCAAAATTTGTTGGACACCATTCTCTGGCCGGATGAGTCCTTATTTACCAGGGACGGTATCACAAACTTTCACAATTTACATACGTGGGCTGACAGCAATCCACACACGAGACGGACTTCATCGTTTCAGCATAAGTTCAGCGTAAATTTATGGGCAAGAGTGATCGGTAACGATTTAATTGGACCTATTAGGCTCCCGCCTACTTTTAGTACCAATAGTACCAATTAATTGCATTTTTTAAAACATGTACTGGAGGATACTCCGATGCAACGATTGGCTTCCATGTTTTACCAACACAATGGTGCTCCAGCTCCTTATGGCTGACCAGTCAGAGATTGGTTGAATTTCCACCAATCGCTGGATCGGTAGAACTGGACCAATACACTGGCCTGCGAGATCTCCTGATCTAACAGCTATGGATTTTTTTGTATGGGGACGGATGAAAGCCCTTGTCTACACAACAGAAGTGTCAACATTGGAAGACCTAAATACCAGGATCGATGCGGCTGCAACAGAAGTAAGGCAGCAGCAGATGTGAAGTATGAATATGAAAAGAACGCTTGCGAAACGAGCTTTAGCGACTATTCAAAATGAAGATGGCCATTTTGAACATTTACTATAGCTCAAAATTTTTGAAATAAAGCATAAAAACCTTTAATAAATTCTTTCAGTTCAAGCAAAGAGTGTAGATCGAAAAAGAGGGCCACTTTATGGCATGTTCAGTTTTTAAGCGATATGTATTTTCGCTTACTACTTGCGAAACGGTAAAACCTAAGTTATAAATATGTAGGCATTTTTTGTAGCCCATTATATGGCCTATAAAAATATTAAATTAAAATGGCACCGTATCATGAGGTTTTCTGAGAAAAAACAAAATTGAACACAACATTTTCGGGGTAGAGGTGCCAAAAATTTGTATTTTGAAGTTAATATCTCAAAATCAGGTAGCAATAAAAGCAAGCAATAAAACTTTGCGTTATGATTAATAGTTTTCAAGATATAACGATTTAAGTGAGTCAGGATACAGGTCCGACAAACTTTTCTTGACCACCCTTTAACTCTGTAGATTTTGAAAACCGGACCACCCTGTAGAACGATTTTTTGCTCGAAATATATCAAGGAATGTCTCTTTACAAAAATGTCCACTGAGTACCAAACACCCTGTATATATATATATATATATATATATATATATATATATATATATATATATATATTTGTTTATATATATATATATATATATATATATATATATATATATATATATATATATATATATATATATATATATATATATGTGTATATATATATGTATATATATATATACATATATATATATATATATATATATATATATATATATATATATATATATATATATATATATATCCATCCTCCTCCTCCTACTCCTGTTGAACGCGTGATGGTCCGTACTTGTTTTTTTTTACCGAGCTATCTTCTTACCTTCGCACGGAGAAGACTGGCGGCACTTGGTGCACCCTTCCTCTCAAACCTGACGGAACTGTCCCTGGTAAAGCTAAAGGGGATAGTCCGGTTTCTCAAAGGAAGCAAATGGTTTCCTGACTTAAGTGAGTAGAAGAGAGTCACTAAAATATTTTGGTATCACAACGGGCCTCTCCTGTGCCTTTGTGTGCTGGTCGTCAGGCCTCTGGAGATCGGCAGCCACGTTAACCTAACCTATCTTCTTACCTTCATAATTTTTTTCCTTTTGACACTTTAATAATCTGTGGCGATTTCAATATGCCTTCTATTGACTGGAATCTGGTTTCAAATTGCATCTGGTCCTATAATCAGCTCTCCATATTGCTTTCTTCCTTCTTCTCCCTCAACTCCCTTTCGCAGATTAACACTACACCTAACTTGAATGGTCGTATTCTTGACCTTATCCTAACTAATATTCCCTCTACTGATATATATGTCTCCACCGTATCCTATCCCTATGTTCTAGTAGACGCTCACCACCCTCCTCTTTCTCTTTATGTTTCATTGTCATATTCCTCAGAGAAAGGGATCTTAGTTGCTCCTCGATACAATTTTCGCAAGGCTAATTACCCAGCAATGGCATCGGAATTTCAAAAAATTAACTGATTTTCGTTTTTCAGTGGGCTAAATATTGATCATGCTCTTTCCAAATTTTATTCCTTTCTCAATGACCTTCTCTCTACCTATACACCTACCTTCAACTCTCGTAAATCTACAGATCCTCCTTGGTTAGCACAACGAGTTTTGAGGGCCATCCAACTCAAAAACGTTGCTCGGAAAAAGTTTCGAAGATTTAATTCTGCCTCTGATCTTGCCGTATTTCGGTCCCTGCGATCCTCCGCTAAAATCGCAATGAAGCAAGCAATGCACGATTATTTCGCTGGTCTGGAGTCTTCTATTTCTTCTTCCAATACTAAACCTTGTTGGTCTTACATTCGGTCCTTAAAGAAAAATCTTTCCATCCCTAACCTGTTAACTTTCAATGACTCGATCTCCTTGTCTCCACAAGATGTATGTGAGTTTTTCGCTAAATTCTTTTCTTCCTCATTTAAAAGCTCTTCCTCTCTTGGACATCCCCTGGTATTTCCTTCCCTTCCTCCTTATCTTTCTCTAATCCGTCCTAATCCCATCGATTTTAAGAATTTATTGCTCAGCCTTGATCGGAATTCCTGCGGTGGTTCTGATTGTATTCCCAATTTTTATGCGTTCTCTATATCTTCCTCATCGTGCGTCCCCCTCTCTATCCTTTTCAATGTGAGCCTATCATCTGGTATTCTTCCTTCTGCCTGGAAAATTTCTAATATTTGCCCAATTTTCAAAACTGGCGATGCTTCCGCCGTCTCCAATTATCGTCCTATTTCTCTTCTCCCCTTTTTTAGTAAAATCCTTGAGAAAATTGTCTTCTCTAGAATGTATCCCATGATACATCCTATTCTACTTCCTGAACAGCATGGGTTCGTGAGGGGTAAGTCTACTTTGACTAACCTTATCCTTTTTTCAAACACACTTGCCCTTGCCTTAGATCGTCAGGAACAAGTGGACGTAGTTTCCACAGATTTTTCTAAAGCCTTTGATACTGTCGACCATAAATTATTACTCAGTAAAGTTTCACAGTTTGGTTGTTTCGGGCCAATCCTTTTTTGGTTTTCATCCTACCTCAGTAACCGTGAGTGCAAAGTCACTATTAACAACCTCTCCTCTTCTACCTTTCATCCCTCTTCTGGTGTTCCGCAAGGGTCTATCCTTGGTCCTTTACTATTTTTAATTTTTATTAATAACCTTCCTTCCATAATTGATTCCCCTTGTCTACTGTACGCAGACGATCTGAAATTGTTCCGTGTGATCAGGTCTGTTGATGACTGTATTATTCTCCAGAATGATCTGTGTGTTCTTCTTAATTGGTGCAATCGCAAATCATTGTCCTTAAATGTTAGCAAATGTAAACATATGACCTTTTCCATCTCCTATTTCTTTTTCTTATTCAATTTCCACTAACTATCTGTCGTCCGTTAATCAATTTGGAGACTTGTGTAATGCAATGTCGTCGTAGTCACTAGTGTCTTTACCGTAGTCAGACAAAGAAAAAAGAATTGATTGATTTGCCTTGGCAATCTTGTCGTCCTACGCAAATTAGTTGGACTTTTTCTTTTCCAAACTCAGAAGCTCCTCTATTCGCTTTGGCGAACTCGTCGCCGCTATGCAAATTCAAGAGCAGTCTTATTACTTTCGTAAAGAACAACAATTCTTTTGTACGCCGCTTGTTCTTTTGGCATACCAGCAAAGAATGTAACTTTATTGATATCTAATTCGAGCTTTTATAATAACAATAGTACAGTTATTGTTTTTGAAAAATCTGCGCGAATCCAAATAATTTAATTTCGTTCCGGGGATATACCACCGCGTTCAGTCAGGGCGCTCTAGTCGCTATTTGATGTGTGTGACATTTCGACAAGTGTCGAAACGTCATTGTCATTGTAGTGTATACAACACCCTCTCTCTTTGGGGGAAAAAAATTTTCTTTTGTATGAAAAGAAAATTTTTGAATTTTAATTTTTAGATTCGCACATTATAATTTCATATAACTTTTTCGTGTTGATGCTATTCTTAGTTTTTTTTTCTGACTTAATTCTATTTAATTCATTTTCTATTAATCGCAATTTCATATATATTTCTTTTCTTGATGTTTTCTGTAGTTTTATTTTGACTTAATTTTATTTTATAGTGTACATATTGTTTGATTCTACTCTTTTTTTGTGTTTATTGTTAATTGTGGAAATTTGTATATGTATGCTTATAGTTTATTACATTTTTATTCTTGTCTGTGGCTTGTATAGCTTTAACAAATTATTGTGATATCTTTTATATTTGTTGATTATTAAGATATCTGAATTTTCGCCATTTCTGTATTTAATTTCGTATGGTCCGTGGTATGTGTTTTGTAATTTCTTTTTATTCATATTTCTTACTAGTACTAAATCTCCTACTTTCAAGTTTGATGTTTTTGCGAAATTGGCTAGTTTATGTTATATTTCTTGCTTTACTCTATCGATTATTTTCCGTGCTAGACTAATACTATTCTTTAACCTGAGTTTTAGTTCATTAGCATAATTATCTATATTGTTTATCGGTTCGTCTTTTTCTACTATGTCTTTAGGTAGATGAGGTAATCTGCCATATACTAGTTCGTATGGGGAATATTGTGTGTCTATGTAGGGGCTAGTGTTGTATGCAAAAGTATATTAAGGTACCCATTTATCCCATTAGTAATCATTGGTAAAGTTCAATAGATATTCGTTTAATACTCTGTGGGTACGTTCGACTGTTCCGAGTGTTTCGTGGTGATAGGGTGTCGAAAAAACTTGTTCTATTTTTAACATATTACAAATGTTTGCCATTAGCTCATTGGTGAATTCAGTTCCATTATCTGACTTCAGTTTTTTGAAAAGGCCGTGTTTTAATATTACTTGTTCAATCATTGTTTTCGCGATAGTTTTAGCGTCTTTTGATTCTATTGGATAGGCAATAACATATTGTGATAATTCGCACTGCATTGTGAGTATATATCTATAATTGTTGCTCAACCTAAGTGGCCCTACTGTGTCTATGACGATTGTTTCGAATGTGTTAGCAGGTGTGTATGTTACAATTTGGTTTTCTTTTATATGTTTTGTCTGTTTATTTTTAGCAGAAGTTTCACAATTGTTAATAAATGTTTTTATCATATGTATTCCATATGTATTTCTGTTTGAGTTTTAATATCGTTTTTATCACACCTAAATGTCCTCCTACGAGTGTTGTAAGGTAATTATATATATATATATATATATATATATATATATATATATATATATATATATATATATATATATATATATATATATATATATATATATATATATACTTATATATATATACTTATATATATACTTATATTTATATATATATATATATATATATATATATATATATATATATATATATATATATATATATGTATATATATATATATATATATATATATATATATATATATATATATATATATATATATGTATATATGTATGGTAATTATTTATTATTTATATATTTATGGTAATTATTTATTATACAGATCATAAACCTTTAGAAAACCTTAACATAAAACTAGGTGATTTAACATATTACCTGTCTCAATTTGATTTCAAAATTATATATACCAGGTAAACTCAACACTAAGGCAGATTGTCTTAGTATAAAACCGGTGTTAGAACCTATATAGAGCACACAAGAAATATTAAAACTAGTAAACATATTAAAATTCAAGAAATTAAAAAAGATCAGAATGAAAATATTATTAAAAAAACTTATAAATAAAACAATAGATAAATATGGTATAATTTATAAACAAAGTAAAAATAAAAAGAAGATAGTACTGTCAGAAAATCTAAGTATTAAGTTAATAAGGGACACATATAGACTGGTGCCACATTGGAATCAGACAAATGATAAACAGAATATGCCGATATTATGCCGCAAAAAAATTAATAGAAAATATACAAAGCATCTGCAAAACATGTGAAATTTGTAAAAAGAATAAATCTAGAGGTCAAACAAAATATGGACTAATGTCACAATTAGGTCCAGCAACGAGACCATTTGAGATAGTATCAGTCGATACGATCGGTGGATTTTGTGGTCAAAGATCAACGAAAAGATACTTTCCTCTCTTAGTTGATCACTTTACAAGATATGCATTTATACAAACGTCAAGAACCCAATCTGCAAATCATTTTATAAAAATAGTTCAAAACACTCTAGAAATAGACAAGGTAGATATGATAATAACAGACCAATATCCAGGACTCAACTCAAAAGAGTTCAACATTTTTTAAAAAAAACAAGACATTAAACCTATTTACGCAGCTTTAAATGCACTCTTTTCAAATGACCTAAATGAAAGATTAAACCAAACAATAATCAATGAAATAAGATGTAAAATTAATTAATCTAAACAAAAGAAAGCTTGGACAACGATTGCAAGAGAATGTGTCGATAAATACAACATAACAGAACATTCAGTTGCAAGTTTTACACCAAAATATATATTAGATGGTACTAACACAAGTTTGCTACCTGAAGAATTAAAAGAATACAAAAGTGTGGAAGATTGAAAAAAAAAGATAGAAAATTAGCTCTACAAAATACTATAAAGTCATATAAATATAATAAAAAACTATTTGATAAAAACAGAAAAGAAATCGAATTCAATAAAGGTGATTTAGTATACATCGAAAACGGTAATAGACTAAATAGGAAAAAATTGGATGAACTCAAGATTGGACCATTCGCAATAACAGAGAAAATATCAAACACAATCAATAAACGAAGAAACAGGATTATTCCACATAACAAAATTAATATCAATAGAAGATACTAATATGTAATAAAAATTCTCAAAAGAATTTTCACATTGGGAAGGGGAGATGTAAAGAAAGTAGACTTTCTTCTTATTAATCTACCGCGCAACACTCATCTCCTCATTCAACTAACTACCGCTAGATGGAAAAACTTTGAAGAGTATAGAATGACATCTTACGATATAGACAGACCATTGACGTAAAGACAGAAGACGAGCATTGAAGTGATTGTTCTCAACTATAGTGAATTATTTAAAAGATTTAATAGATTTAATATGTAGACGTTTGATAATTGTAAACGAGTTTAATTTGTGAATCAAGTGATAATAATAATAAGCTTAAATCGTCGTTTTTTCGTTTTACAGGTAGATTTGTAATTGTATATACGCAAGTAATATTGTATCATTAAAACAACAGCGCCAAAATCAATAACTGCATACATTTTTCCCTTGATAAGTCAAACTTCGATAGCTCGAATTTCTTGATAACTCAAATAAAAAATAAGCCAACAAACTTCGACAAGTCGTATTTTTCGGGAAATCACCAATTTACTGTAGATACATTTTTGGTAGATCATTGTATTGTGCCGGGTTAGTGAACTCAAAGCAATATTAGCGACAAAATAGCGTTCTTGTAGCAGTTCTGTTGCGTTTGCTGTGATAAACTTCGGTCGTGTTTTCTAGCGAATTCGATTTATTCTAGTTTTGAGCGATTATATATAAACGATTTTTTGTTTTGGTCATAATTTTGTATTTTAAGATATGATATCAAAGCGAAAATTGAAGTGTTTGTCTTTAGAAGATAAATGTAAGCTAATAAACGAGTCGGAAGATTATGCATATAAAAAAATATAGACTTAGCAACTAAATATGAATTATCAACTAGTACTATTTGGTTTTTTTTTTTTAAAAAAAAATAAGGGAAAAATTAGAAATGCTGTAGAAAATGGCTCATATAATGAGAAACTATTGAGAAAACCCATGCATGAAAGTTTGGATAAAGCCGTTTTTAAGTGGTTTGAAGCAGCCAAAAACGAGAACTTGCCCATATCTGGGGGACTTATTAAAGAAAAGGCTTTAGATTTCGCAAAGTTATTGGGGGAGTCAGATTTTAAGGCAAGCGCTAGTTGGTTGGATAATTGGAAGCAAAGGTAAGATTATGGAATTTATTTTCGAGAAAAAAAATGTGTTATTGCTATGCGTTGTTTCAGATATGATACTTGTTATAAGAAGATGTGCGGTGAAAGTAATGACGTATCGGATGAAGATTGCGAGAAATGGAAACGTAGTTCTACCAAAATTATTGGAAAAGTGTGAAATGCACAATGTATTCAACGCGGATGAAACGGGGTTTTTTTTAGATGGTTACTGAATAATACTTTAACTT
Source organism: Nemotelus pantherinus (assembly GCA_963978885.1). NCBI lineage: Eukaryota > Metazoa > Arthropoda > Insecta > Diptera > Stratiomyidae > Nemotelus > Nemotelus pantherinus. The sequence continues at coordinate 144,645,546 of OZ022264.1, forward strand.
TCAAGAACGAAAAGTGTCTCGAAGGGAAGCACAGCAAGGAGAGAGTCACGTTACTGTTGGGTGCCAATATGGACGGATCAGATAAATGTAAAATTTTGCTAATAGGAAAAAGTTAGAGCCCCCGCTGCTTCCGAGGAGTCAATTGGCTACCAGTTGTTTATAAATCAAATCAATTGAACTTGCGTTTTTCCCACCAAACATGACATCAAAAATACAGACGCTCGATCAAGGAGTAATACAGAGCTTAAAATGCAATTATCGTCGAAGAATCTTGAAGAAAATCATAAAAAACAGGGAATCGCATACAAAACGTGTTATTACATTGAAGGACTGTATAGATGAGGTGACCAAAGCGTGGAAGATTGAGACCATTTCTAATTGTTTTCGCAAAGCGGGAGTTGGTCTACACTCTGATTGGGAGGCTGATGACGATATGAATTTCCATTTCTTGAGAGAAAACCACAATGCTACGGAAGCTGATATTCGAATCTTGGAATCTGAATTCCAGACTTCGATGTATATAACAAATCAATCGGAAAACGAAGACTTTTTCTGCGACTATTTACAAATTGATGAAGATCTAACAGCGAAAGAATTTCCAAGTAATAACGATATAATCGTGGATATTCGTATGGAATTTGTGGAGACGTTTACCAACGAGCCTGCGAGCGAGGAGGAGAACATAGAATGCGAGATTGTTTGAAAACCGGCGAAGAAATCAGTTGAAGACTTTTAAATAAACATACGAAAACAGCAGTTTATAACTCCCTAACTGATATTGAAACCTTTTTTGACAATTCGAACAGAAATATGGAACACAGATTACGGAATATTTTAAGGAAGTTTAAATGATAAAATCATTAAATGCCTTTCTAACATATTAGGTATGTTCCCGTACCACGATTAATTGCGATTAATCGCGATTAATTGCAATGAAGCTGTTCCCGTACTCCGTTTTACTGAAAACTGAAAATTTCCCCTCTTTCAGTAATTTCAGTAGGGTCTGAGCTACTGAAAAATACTGAAAGTGTCAAATGGAGTAAATATTTTCAAATGTGCGCGGCAAGCAACATATTTTTTGCGTAATGTTGCTATTGAGGTGGAATATTTTTGTGGCGATAATTTATCACCGCTTAGGATGACTTTATAATCACTATTGCTCTTCCAAAAACCGAAAACTAAACATTTTTAGTTGTCAATTTTCAGGAAATACAATGAGAGCGTTCCCGTACTTTTCATTAAAGCCCCCACCACATGATTTACGAAAATTCAGTAAAATTCAGTTACTGAAAGTACGGGAACAGACCTATTAATTGCGTTTATTTCTTACATTCAAGCTTTTGCATGTGTAATTCGATAACTCGAAATCTCGATAACTCGGATTATTTTAGTGGCAGATGATACTTTGAGTTATCGAAGTTCAACTGTATTTATATATATATATATATATATATATATATATATATATATATATATATATATATATATATATGTATATATATATATATATATATATATATATATATATATATGTATATATGTATATATATATATATATATATATATATATATATATATATATATATATATATATATATATGTACGTATATACATATATATATATATATATATATATATATATATATATATATATATATATATATATATATATACATAATATATATATATATATATATATATAATATATATATATATATATATATATATAAATATATATATATATATATATATATATATATATATATATATATATATATATATACATACATATATATATCCGATTAAGCTTAAACTTTCAGGATACATTGATATATATGCAGAATAGGTCCAGGCCCAAATGCTAATTATCTTTAACCCTTTGCCACCGGCGACCATTTTAGTGATATTCCAGAAACTAAGTTTTGCAAAATGAATATTGAACGTGGTTTTAAAAAAGATTTGGTAAGGTTTTGGAATTTTTAATTCTGTGTGGGCGCTAGGTGCTTAAAATGAGATCCCGAAAATTTAAAAATTTTTGAATTGCGATAAATTTTGACAGAGCTATTGAAACATCATAAAACTTACAAAACATATTGATGTTACTGAGTTGTATACTTATATGGTTTTGTATGAACATGCTGGCAACTCTGTAGCTACGGTAGGCGCTGAAAGTGAACACCTTCAAACCATCGACTCTCCTGAAAGATTTTCGTTTTTAAGAAAAAAAGCAACTCATATAAAAGTATTATGCTTTGTCTACATAGTCAAAGTAAAACTTTGGAATTTTCATTTCGGACAAGAACGGTGACCCTTCCCCAATTTAGCTATATTTTTAGCATCAAAAACTTCTGTTCACGAGAACTCACGACCTGATAATCAGATACAGTTGAAATTTGCAGAATGTATTAGTCTTAAGTAGGGCCAAGTTTGATAGAAGCGATTTGGAAATGTAGGCAATTCTGTGCCAGTGGTGTCATCTTGAAAAATTACTAAGAAAAATAGCTGCTTTTGGCCTATATATTCTGGTCAGTCACCAGATTTTGACGAAATTCACACAGTAGCTGAATCTTACTCTAAGGTACGTTTGATAGAAATTTGCTATGCTGTATAATTTGCTATAGCTTCCAGTGCAGTCATGGAATGATAACGAAATTCATATAGCAAATTAGAGTTATAGGCAATATTCAGTAGAAACCTAGTTGGAATAACAATGATAGGGTTGCCAGCTATGGTTGGTTTTGTATTTTTTGGCATACCTTTAGCAAGCGATTGTGTCATTAAATTTTCAAATCATATTGATCTTGTAGTGAAATAAATAACAAATATTACCATCAAAAATTTTGAAAAATTTTGCGGGTGGTAACCCTAAATTTCTTTGTATCCCTATAACTTACAATGCAATAATCGGATCAATACGAAATTCGCAGAGTAGGTTCACTTCAACGTGAGGCAAGTGTGACATATTTTTGCTTCGGTGCTAGCAGAGGGTTGCCAGCAAGAGGCGTTTTTGTTATTTTTGTACCAATAAGTGCTTACATTAAGAATTCACATCGCGAACATTTGCAATTCAATTAAGTAAACAATGCTTAAATTTTTTAAGATCTGGACATTTTTCAGATGAGAGCCCCAAATACCTTTGCATCGCTGTAACTTTCGATGAAGTCATCGAAATTAAATTGGCTTAGGATCTATTATTAATTAGGGCGTATTGGTCTTAAGTAGAAGAAGTAGCCAGTGGTAGTGGCCTTGAGTAGGTAGTGGTGGAATACACACTCAAAATCTGCACAAGTTCTCTATTGTTCTTCGAACATTTTTGTTTCTAACGGTTCTGATGCGCTAGCGGTTTTTTCTAATTCAAGTCGCATTGAGGAACGATCCTCGTGCTTGATCCCTGATGCCTTTTGCTATGTAGGACATACCTTCAGCTAAACTTTCCACGTACAAAAAGAAGTCTTTAGGCCTGAAATCGCCAATATTTTTTAGCTTTGGCACGAGCTTATTCTTTGCACATAGCACGCGATAATTTTTTCGAGTTCAACCAAAATCACTACCTTATTCAAGTAGTTTTCTTTCTCTAAAGGCTGGTACTGATGTAAGGGGAGAAGTCCATGTAAAAATTTAAAACAATCGTTTTTCCCAAGAATTTGAAAATATAGTATGTTGAGCGTGTACTGACGAGAGAAAACAAAATTATTTGAATATTTACGAAGTTATAAGTAATATAATCGAGCGCGCCCGAGTGCGGAGTCATACTGTACTAAAACTTTAAACGCGATTATTTCGAAACTGTATTTTTCAAAACTAGTCGTGTTGTAACTCAAAAATATATTTCGCGTTAGTAAAATACTTTTTGGGGGTAAAAAATTTCGAAAAAAAAATTGCCCAAAATACGGATTTTTTTTATCAAAGGCTTATTTCTATTGAATTTTGTGCTATTTTGTTAGTGTTATAGGCTTATCCTTCCCGTTAAAATGTTATAAAAAGAAAACAATTGCATCTTTTGTTTCGAATCAATGCTTATGTGTGCTAAATGGATCACTTTTGGACCAGACCAAAAATTGTAAGGAAATAATTTTTTTCCTTCATTTTTATACTTCAGAAAGGTTAAATAAAGATATGTTAAAAATTTTAACAATAAAATTATTCTATCACCTTCTAAAACAGTTTTAAAATATGACCAATTTTGAGGCGTTTACATGGACTTCCCCCTTAATAAATTTCTTTGATATATCTCCATTATCTAGTCATTCTTTCGAGCGAAAATTTTGGCAATGGAGAAAAGCAGAGACACTGCTCATTCCTGACCGATAAAATGTCAAGAATTTCAATTTCCTAATTCAAACACCAACTGTCAATTTTTAGCTCGAAAGAATGAACTGCACATACTAAATTGGCGTGAAAAGAATGGAGACATGTGTCAATGCCATGTACATCTTCAAAGCGAAAGCAACTTCTATACAACTTTTCATGCTAAGAACGGAGTACAACTCTCGCTTATTTTCAAGTTAAATTTTCGAACACAGTACTAAGCTTAAGGCTTCAGCGTTAGCCTGAAAATTGGTCAAACTGTTGGAACTGATATAATTAATTTTGTTAATTTGGAACTGATTTCAATTGATCTATCAATATTTTTAAAATAGTGAAATTCAGTTCTAATATGCGTAATATTTCCGGCGTATCTTTCGCAGTAGCTAGAGCGTACTTGTCGCAGTGCAAAATTTCAATAAAAATTAAGTAATAAGTGCTAAATAAACATCCTCGAAAGTGCTTAATCTTGAATTCATAACCCTCGGCAGTGTTTTGCAAGACTTCTTAATCGTTTCGTACCCAAACTCCGCATTATACGTTGAAAATGGTGTTGAATAACCCTGTAAAAAATACCAGGTCCTCGTTTACTTAAGGAATATCCACACTCCACTACTTACGCGGGTAATGAGCCTATAAATAGATGCGCAGGATATTCAATAGCATAAGTAATCTTTATTCTCCAACAGTCTCAAAATTATCCTTCAAATCCTCCCTTTTTCAAGCCATCCGCAACCCCTTATCCTAAGCTATATGTCAATGTTTTATTTATTTGTTATTTATTATATTATTATTTATATATTTTGTTATAATTTTTCGTTTTATTTTTACGTACTCGTAATTTCTTATTTTGCTTTTTTTACTGTTTATGTAACTTGTACCTTGCATGCACGTTACTTTGCCTTAGAAACAACAAGTTCCAAGATCAAAATTTTCAATGCGATTTGAAAAATACAAATCCGTATCAACTGTTCTCAAATTGTTTTTCGTGTACTAGGCTGAGATAAGGAGACTGGTGCTGGCGGACGAGCTTCGACTCCAGGCAGTCGGTAAGAGGCCGTGGCTGAGACGTGTCGATGTCTCTGAGTTAAACGGGAAATTTTTGATCAAGAAGTCCCTGCTGAAAAACCCGAAAATAGAAATAACTGTTTGCGTATGTGAAAGAGTGTCCCTTTGTTTGTGAATTGAACAAGAATCGCGCAGTTAAGCAAAAATTGTACCGTAATCTAACGGACTGTTGAATCTCTGACTACTGATCTTACCTCTCATTGAACCAGAGACTCCAACTCGTATAAAAAAGTAAAAACTCTAAATTATGCTGAATTGTAGCACCAAACATTATTTTATTTTTTCTGACAACTAAAAACTAAACATTCCTCTGTTTCATATATTTCTCTGTTTCATGTGGCTAGCTTTGATCAAAAATACAAATTCAAAATCCTGCCGCAACTCGATCCCACGTCGCTGCGAATGCGAGCTCCTACATACTCTCCTCCCAGTGTGAAACGTAATTTCATTGTTTTGATTTTGCTGGGCCGATAAGTGCGGGTTATGTTGCTGGGAGTTGGAATTTGTTGTTTCCATTGAAACCTTCGTTTTGACCTGGGTGATGAAGCTCTTGGCTGCTGTTGTTGCTGAAATCCACGCTGTTGTTGCGGTGTACGTTGCTCTTGATTGGGTGTCATCGCTGAATGCGAAGTTTGCATTTCCTCCAGAAATGCCGGTTTGTCGATTTGTGGATACGTTGACCTTTCTTCCACTTACTTCGATCTGAAACAACGCCATTGATAGTCGTTTCAGAACCATATGTGGACCAGTGTATGGCGGCACCAGTGGCTTTCGAACGGCATCAACCCGCAGGAACACATGCGTGCAAGTTTGCAAATTTTTGTGGTGGAATGTTGTTCGCTGATTTCGGTGAGAAGTTTCTATCGGTCGTAATTGTCGCATCGAATTCCGTAGGTTTTCTATGAACGAAAAAGGTTCGCTTTGCTCGTTGTTATTTACAATAAATTCCCCTGGAATTGTTAATATTGTGCCATACACCATTTCTGCACTTGAAGTTTGCAGATCTTCCTTGTAGCAATTTCGAAGGCCTAGTAAGACTGTTGGAAGCGCGTCCACCCAGTTTGTGTTTGCTGCAATGCACATGACGGAGGCCTTCAGCGATCGGTGCCAATGTTCGATTAGGCCATTCGACTCTGGGTAATATGGAGATGTCCTGTTTCGTTTGCAACCCATTCGTTTGGCTAGCGCTTTGAAAAGTGTCGACTCAAATTGTCTTCCTTGATCTGTAGTCACTGTGTGTGGAACACCGAAACGTGCTATCTATTGGCCGTAAAAAGCTTTTGCAACCGACACGGCCGTTTGATCCGCAAGTGGTATAGCCTCCGGCCACCTTGTGAAACGATCGATTATCGTTAGAAGGTATATAAAACCTTGGCATGGAGTCAATGGACCGACAATGTCCAGATGTATGTGGTTGAATCTATTATCAGGAACTTTGAAATCTTGAATGGCATTTCTGCTATGTCGATTGACTTTCGCGCGTTGACACGGGATACAACACCTGGCCCATCGGTGTATGTCTTTTTTCATTCTAGTCCACACAAATTTTTTGCAATTATCTTGCTTGTTGCCCTGCCGCTTGGTGATGGCTGGTGGTACAAATCAAAAATGCGTTTTCGTAAGGACGTCGGTACGAATGGCCGTGTACTTAGTGCTCCTGTGTCCCATATTAACTTGCCTTCCTCGGCCTTTATAGGCTGTAATTCCAACGATGTTGTATTATTTTTCAACAGCGATTTTAGTTCCACGTCCTTTTGTTGTTCCTCTATGAACTCGGTTATATCGATATGTTTGGGCATTATTATTGTTTCTATTCGAGAGTGTGTCGGCGATGTTGTTTTTCTCTCCTTGTATATGTATTATTTTGTTTGACAACTGCGATATATAATTAAGATGTCTAGCTTGACGAGGAGAAGCTTTGTCTGCTTTCTGCTCAAACGCGTAAGTTAGTGGCTTATGATCCGTCTGAATAGTGAATTCAGATCCCTCTAGGTAATGTTTAAGATGTTTTATGCTTGCATAAATGGTCAGGAGCTCCCGGTCATAGGTGCTGTATCGCCTCTCAGTATTTGAGTTTTCTTTGGAAATATACCAAAGGTAGCCATTGCTTCTTGTCAAATTGTTCAAGGACTGCTCCAATTGCAACGTCCGAAGCATCAGTCGTTAATTTTAAGGGTTGATTTATTTTATAGTGCACGAGGAGCGTAGCGTCTGCCAACGAACTTCTACAGGCGTAAAAAGCATTTTCTGTTTCTGTAGTCAAATTTACTTTTGTTTTGTCGTTTCGTTTGGTGTTGTGCAAGTAGCTGTGCAGAGGCGCTTGTAGCTCTGCTGCATTTTTGAGGAACCGCCTGTAAAAGTTTATTGTTCCTAAGAACCGGCGAAGCTCCTTCATATTTTCAGGTTTTTTAATCTTCAGGATGGCTTCTATCCTAGACCGAGGTGGCTGAGTCCCATGTTTGTTGATAGTGTGTCCTAAATACTCAATCTAATTTTTTCCAAAAACGCATTTCGAGACATTAAGTACGATGTCATATGCACTCAAACGCTCGAACACCGTTTGTAAGTGCTGCATATGCTGATCGGAGCTTTCTGATGCAACTAAAATGTCATCCACGTAGCAGATGCAAAAGTCTAAACCTTTTAAGACTTCGTCCATGAACCTCTGAAATGATTGAGCGGCGTTCCTTAGTTCAAAGGTCATGACCGTAAACTCGAATAGTCCGAAACGTGTTATAACCGCGGTTTTTGATATATCGTTTTCTGCTACAGGAATCTGGTGAAACGCACGGACCAGGTCAAGCTTTGTAAATATAGTTTTTTTATTCAAGCTTGAAACAATGTCTTCGATACGTCGTAAAGGGTATCTGTCGGGACGAGTCACTGCGTTGAGACGTCGGTAATCCCCGCAGGGGCGCCAGCCATATTTTTTTGGTGCCAAATGTAACGGGCTTGCCCAGGGACTTGATGACGGTCGACAAAATCCTTTGTCCATCATATATTTGATTTTTTTTTAGCTTATCAAGAGGAAGGCGTCGTGGGCGGTCATATACTGGTGGTCCTTCCGTCGGAATGTAGTGTCGGACGTTGTGATGAGTGTTCACCTTTAGTTCCGCTGGGTTCGTATTCGAGGGGAATTTTTTTAGCAGTTCCATGTACTGAAATGTGGTCCCGACTGTTGATATGGATGCTACCTTTGTCGTATTGATTTGTCCTTAAACTGTTAGCTGCGTTTTTGAATCAATAAGGCGCTTGTTTTTTAGATCGACCCAGAGTCCATGGAATTTTAAGAAATCTGCGCCTATTATAGGGCGTGAGATATCTGCAGTACAAAACCACCAAATGAAATTTCGACGTAGGCCTAAATTTAGTGTGAGGACCCGATAACCAAATGTATTTATTTTTGTGCCATTTGCGGCGAATAGTTTTATGCTTGATGGTCGGACTCGTTTATTTCGAGGTCGCGGGATTATGGAAACGTCGGCGCCCGTGTCAACTAAAAAGAGGAAGGCGTCGTGGGCGGTCATATACTGGTGGTCCTTCCGTCGGAATGTAGTGTCGGACGTTGTGGTGAGTGTTCACCTTTAGTTCCGCTGGGTTCGTATTCGAGGGGAATTTTTTTAGCAGCTCCATGTACTGAAATGTGGTCCCGACTGTTGATATGGATGCTACCTTTGTCGTATTGATTTGTCCTTAAACTGTTAGCTGCGTTTTTGAATCAATAAGGCGCTTGTTTTTTAGATCGACCCAGAGTCCATGGAATTTTAAGAAATCTGCGCCTATTATAGGGCGTGAGATATCTGCAGTACAAAACCTCCAAATGAAATTTCGACGTAGGCCTAAATTTAGTGTGAGGACCCGATAACCAAATGTATTTATTTTTGTGCCATTTGCGGCGAATAGTTTTATGCTTGATGGTCGGACTCGTTTATTTCGAGGTCGCGGGATTATGGAAACGTCGGCGCCCGTGTCAACTAAAAAACGCGTTTTCTCCTTCTTATCGTAGACATATAGGCGACTGGTAAATGTGTCACTGACAGTCGCCTCGTCCATCAGTGACCGTACTCGTTTCCCGCGCTTGAGTGGAACATACATGGAGGTGAGCATTTTCTTGCTCGTGCTCCGAAGCGTCTGTGGAAACAGCATATTACCCTATCATGGTTTCGTGCTGATGGAGCACGCATCTTTGCAGTCGACGAATGGTAACTTCTGGGCTGAAGTCTTCTTCCACATCTACATGAATCTTGTTTTGACATTTTTAAGTTATGTAGAGATGTGCGCAGTTCGGCGACTTCTTGTTCAAGAGCAATGATTTGCGGGTGATTTTCTAGAGACTGTGCTTGAGTGATTGGTTCAAATGCAGTTGACGACACCGAACTTCCTTCCCGGATATTTGCGATATGATCAGCTGTAGTAGCGAGCTGCTCTAACTCTTGGTTCTGAGCTACGGCTAACGCAGTCTGGATATTTGTGGGCAGCCTTTGGACCCAAAGAGTTTTTAAAAATGATTCGCTGATGCGAGTTCCTGCTAGGCGTTCATTTGGCGCAGCAGCTGGGATGGGCGCTGATCCCCTAATTCAAGGGAATAAAGAAGAGTGTGAGTTTTTTCATCCTCTGAATTTTCGTAGGTGTCTATCAGGCGATTCTTGAGTGCTAAGAATTTGTCTCTAGCTGGAGGGTCATCGAGGATATCGGCAACTTGATTCAGCAACCTTTCGTCGAGCTGACTCAAAACTCGATCAAACTTTGTTCCATTGCTCGTGATTCTTCCTGAGCGAAATTGTGCTTCGACTCGTAGAAACCATAGTTTGGGTTGTGTGTACCAGAAAGGTGGGAGTTTTATTACGATGCTATTAGCTTGACAGACCGAATTCGCATGCGACTCCGCATATTGCTGAGGCTGGCTGCTGTCTCCGTCTGAAAAATTTCGGTTTTCTTCTAGAGGCATTACTTACTTCTTTTTCTTCGTCGGGGTCACCAGTGTTGAATCTCTGACTACTGATCTTACCTCTGATTGAATCAGAGACTCGAACTTGTATAAAAAAGTAAAAACTCTAAATTATGCTGAATTGTAGCACCAAACAATATTTTATTTTTTCTGGCAACTAAAAACTAAATATTCCTCTGGTTCATGTGGCTAGCTTTGATCAAAAATACAAATTCAAAATCCTGCCGCGATTCGAATCCACGTCGCTGCGAATGCGAGCTCCTACAGGGCTATCGGCAAGCACCGGGAAATTTACGGCTTCCCCCTCCCTTTTTTTTGCAATTGCTTGAAACATGGGATACTATTCGTGTCTACGTGACTTCTCTCCCAGAAGTTAGATACAAAAGTGAAGTGAAGGGACTGTTGAAGGAGCTTCGTGTGCGCAAATCATGCGCGAAAGTGTTTGCGATGACAGCCAAAAGAAACGCAACATTAATTTCCAGTGCGTCTAAACCACTTACGTGTTGAGTAATAACCCTGCTCAATGGTAGTACAAAATTTCGCTGCCAGTGTGGTCTCCACGGAATCGTACCGTGCCTGATGTCTCTTTCAGACATCGCCCTTCTCACAATGTTTCTTTCGGGAACTTCAATTCCGTTGTTCGAAATAGAATCAAAAATGTACTCGGGTCGTTGAGCTATCGTCGCGGATGCGATATTTCTACACTTGGTCGTCACAACTTAGGTAAATCAATTTTGGACGGCTAACGGTGCGTCAGCCAATCGTTAAGAGTGAGAAGCGTAGTCGTTTCGTTTTGAGTGCGTTTGAAGCATTGTGCATTGCAGATCTCAAGCCTAACGACTAGCTGTTTTTGCAAGTGGGGTGGAGGACGGCAACGTACAATTCACGGAGTAGGTGGAAAATACCCCGGATTGTACTGTTTTACGAAGCATACTGACGTATTCTTGATGACCTGTCTGTGGACATTAAACGAGGATTACGACAATCGTTTTCTTGCAAGCTTCACGTGTATCAAACGCATCTCTCACTGTTCGGTGTGTGCAAAGCCCCACAGACCATGTGCAGATTAATGCACATAGTGATTTCTCACGAGCTGCATAACAAGGTGTTTGTATATCTCGATTATCTACTCGTGACGAGATCTTGGTGGAGATCTCAAGGTGGCACAGCTGCTCAACGCAGCTCAATTGACCATAAATCTGACCAAGATCAAATATCTTGGGTATGTAGTCAGTGATGGAATCTTGAAGACCGATCCAGAGAAAGTTTCTGACATCGCAGGCTACCCAACACCCAAGTTTCCGAAGGAGGTTCGGCGTTTCATAGGAATGGCAGGATGGTATCGGCGGTTTATCCCTAACTTCACGGCCGTGTCATCAGCTGTGACGGCTCTGTGAAAAGATAAACGCTCGCTTCAGTGGACAGACGCCGCTAATAACGCCTTTTTAGAGGTTGAGAGACTGGTAATTTCTGCTCCAGGGCTCGCCAATCCCGATTTCTTACGAAGATTTTCCATCCAGTGTGATGCTAGTGCCATCGGAGTCGGGAGTGTCCTGTTCCAAAAGAATGATGATGGCGAAGAGCACCCGATTGCTTTTATGCCTGTAAAGCTTAACGCTGCGCAACGCAAGTACAGTGTTACTAAATTGGAATGCTTGAATGCATTGCAGAGCGTTAAGAGGTTCAAAGCATATATCGAAGGGCTGCCGTTCACCATCACTACCGACCATGCTAGTTTTAAATGGCTGATGGGGCAACATGGGACCTAACAGGTAGATTGCCTCGCTGGAGTTTCAAATTGCCGTCTTTCGATTTCAAAATCGAGCATCGAAAGGGAACCCCGAACGTCGTCCCAGATGCGTTATCGAGAGTTTGCGGGTAGATCGAAACAAATAAATCCCTAATAGGTCACTTACCTGAGCACTACAGGCTTGCTGAAGTAATAGCTGATACGGTATTCCGAGTTCTTTGTTATTTGGATATCATCGCCCAAATTGAAAAGAACCCTGATAATTTCAAAAATGTGCACGTTAGAGACGGGCGTCTGTGAAAGTGAATGGAAACATTTAATTATGCAGGCACATGATGATCCCAGCGGGTCTCATTGTGGCATTCGGAAGACTTTGAAACTGGTGTAAAGGTATTATTGTTGGCCGCAGTTGAGGAAACAAGTTTTTGGAAGTGTTGTACTTCCATAAATTTTTATTACTGAAAAAGAAACACACGTTTTAATATTTCTATGAAAATATATATCATGTTTTATTTTTAATATACAGTAATCCCTTGACTTACGTCTCCCTTGTTATACGTTTTTTCGACTTACATCGTTCATTACTTTGATACCAAACCCTTGAAATTACGTCGTCCGTCCCTTGACTTACGTCGCCGTTTTCATAGAACAGATGTTTGTTCATATGAAAACTGTTCCTCTGGTAAAAGGAAATTGCCAGAATTGTGTGAGCGCGATTTTCGTAGGAATGTTTTCGTAAAAATTTTGATTGTTTGGATCAAAGACCTGGACCATCAAAATATGCCGGTGAGAACGTTAACTATTAAGGCGAAGGAAAAAAGCTTATGCGAACAAGCAAACTTGAATCGAGGAGATATTTTCGTTGCCAGCAATGGATGGTTTGAAAACTTCAAGAAAAGAAGTAAAATCTACAATGTAAAAGTAACAAGTAAAGCGGATAGTGCGGACAATGACGCAGCGAAGATCTTTCCAAACACTTTACATGATATTATTGAAAATAGAGGATATTGTGCACAGCAGGTATTTAATGTTGTCGAAACAGGCCTGTATTGGAAACGCTTGCCCTCAAGATCATTTCTTTCGATTGAAGAAAGAAGAGCTCCTGGCTTTAAGGCAGAAAAATCCAGGATTACTTTGCTTCTTGGAGGAAATGCATCAGGTGATTTGAAACTGAAACCTTTTTCTGTTGATCAATCAGAAAATCCAAGGGCTTTCAAAAATGTATGCAAGTTATTTGGAGTTATTTGCGGTTATTTGGAGGTGGAACAAAAAGGCCTGGGTTACTTCTAATATATTTCGTGATTGGTTTGATCAACGTTTCTGTCCGACAATAAAGATATATTTGGAAGCGAATAATCTTTCTCATAAAGCATTACTAACCATATATATAAAAATCTTCAAAGAAAAGGATCCCGACAAATCAAGTGGAGAAATTTCAAACGAAGTCTTCACTTCTGTCAACGATTACAAAGCAGTTGGTCGAAGAAAAAAGAAAACAAACTTTGCCCCAAACGCGAATTTCGACCTTCTTTGCCAGTAAACCAGTCAACCCATAAACAATAGAAATAGAGGCTTCATTCTAAAGATGATAACAATTAATGTGTTGCTTTTTAGTGCTTTACGTCAAATATGTACATATTTGTACATATTTAAAGCCGTCTATTTTCTTCTTCGTAAGTTTTATAAAACATATTCCGGTTTCTACTTGTTGCCTTCATTTCTATTTGCAATTTAACGTGTAGTAGTGTATAAGCACTTGATGAATGGTGCAAGTATAAAACTTATGTGGACGAAAACCCACAATTTTCTTTAAAAAAATGAATTATGTACAAAGTTAAAAAATAAATACATTCATATTCAAAAAATGAAAGTTTATACATTTATCGCCTGGGGTTCCTTCTACCCTCGAGTTACGTCGCATATTCTCGGAACCTAATTCCGACGTAAGTCGAGGGACTACTGTATGTCAATTTTACACTTCACTTAGCCTATTGTGTTTTATAATTTTGGTGTTTAGTAAAGTGAGGTGTATTGTATATTGTGGATATGTAATATATGTGCTCCCACACAACTCCTCCCCCAAGTGTCAGGATGACGCTTAGGTCGAGGAGGCGGAGTAACGTGGTTTGTTAACCTTGGCGACTGCCTGTACGAGCCGTGCCGAGCTGGACGATGGCCAGCTCTCGGAGCCCGTAAACAGCGTGCTCACAAGGCTGAGGTAGTCGCCAGTAGCGTTGCCGAGATGGTCAATGACCAGATCTCGGAGCTAGTGGTTGCCGCCACCGGTTGCGGCTGTTAAAATAGCCATGGCGACTGCCTGTACCGGACCGAGATGGTCGATGGCCAGCTCTCGGAACCCGTATTCAGCGCGTGCCGAGATGGTCGATGACCAGCTCTCGGGGCTTAGGCAGTCGCCAGCAGCGCTGCCGAGATGGTCGATGACCAGGTCTCGGGGCTACTGGCTACCGCTACCGATGGCGAATGTGGGATGTATTGTGTTTTTCAAATAAAATATTAGTGTTGGGTTCTTCCCTGTGTATTTTTTTTTTGTTTTTTAAACTTACACCAACAGAATTTACACCTATACCATTTGAAAACAATCTTTTTTTAAAAAATTAATTCAATTTTTTTTTTAATATCACTATCGCTGTGTAGTATCCATGTTTTATCACTTTTGTCAGTGCTTCATAGAACGGCGTCTGTTCAATACCATGATTTATGCCAGTGTCATGATGTTCTTGCTCTTCATAGCAGAATTTCGTTATGATAACCAGTAGTTTCTTGTTATATTCTGAGTTTTGTTCCATTAGCGGTCGCAGTAGATCATTGTAGTATACTGCGATTACAGTTGTACCCTTGTAGCCTTTTCGCCCATTAGCACTGTGCTTCATACTGCCCTTGTTGTTGCGCTTGTTAATGCGCTCGGTGTTCCGCTTGTTGCTGGACTTGCTGTTGGTTGTTACCGTGTTTGTTGCTGCGCCTGATGGTTCGCTTGTTGTTACGCTTGTTATTGCGTCCGCTTTTGAGCTTGTTGCTATTGTTGACGTCATCTACGTTGTCGCCGTCTTCGCGGTCGTTGGACTCCTGGTTGTAGCTACATATCAATAGGCCCTTCGGTTGCAGCTCTACCAAATTTTAGCAGCAGTCTGTTCGACTTCAAGCGATTTCAGGGTAGTAGCCCCATCATTTGTGACCATAACGTCACCAATATCGTCATTAAGCATTTTATCCAGTCCAACTGGTCCCGGAGAATCTCCTTCTTAATGTAGCTTGGAATCCTAAAATTTCCATATCTCCGCTTCCTTCTGGTATCTAGACTAGTTCTTGTGTGCATCGAAATTAAGACATGTAAAATATTAAAATTAATTTAAATAATTAATATAGTTATATATCAGCTTGCGCGAACGTCGCGGGGTGTGTTGTACTTCCATAAATTTTTATTACTGAACAAGAAACACACGTCTTAATGTTTCTAAGAAAATATATATCATGTTTTAATATATGTCAATTTTACACTTCACTTAGCCTATTGTGTTTTATAATTTTGGTGTTTAGTAAAGTGAGGTGTATTGTGTATTGTGGATGTGTAATATATGTGTTCCCACAAGTTAAAGATTAAAATTCCTCCTGAATTGTTTGCAAGCAACTCAAGCCTCTGAATCACACCATAAGACTGCCAATGGGGAATCAGCGGGAAATAGATGAGCCATTGCAAAGACTGTTCATCGATTTCATGGGCCCATACCCTCGTTCGAAGTCAAGGAATACTCAGTTGCTCGTGGTGCTGGATCATTTCAGTAAGTTTGTATGGCTCAAGGCCCTACCCAAGGCCACATCAGAAGTGGTCATTAAGTTCCTCAAAAACCAAGTCATTTTGACCTATGGAGTACCGGAGTTTGTGCACTCGGACAATAGAGTTTATTTATTTATTTATTCAAATCCATTTTAACAGGCTGCTGCCCAATTATAAAAATAGAAATATTAGACAAAGCCAAAAAGGTATTAAAAAAGAAAAAAGAAAATAGCGCAAAATTCCAGCTTCATCTTCGGTAATGCTTTCGTCATCATATCTGCTAACATTTTGTTGGTCGAAACGTGCCGAATATCGATTTCCTTCTGGTGGTATTGTTCCCTCACGAAGTGGTATCGTATATCAATGTGCTTCGTCCTTGAATGGTGAACAGGATTCTTAGCTAGATGCTGCGCTCCAATATTATCACCATAAAGCACTGTTGGCTCGACCACGAGCGATTGGTAACCGATTTCCTGCAAGAAATCTCTCAGGTAAACTGCTTCTTTGGTTGCTTGGCTAAGTGCCATATACTCCGCTTCTGTAGTGCTAAGTGCCACGGTTTGCTGCTTCTTCGCTTCCCATGTTATCGCTCCATCAGCAAAAGTAAATGCATATCCTGTGTACGATCGTCTGTCGCAGGATGAGCCGCCCCAGTCTGCATCGATATATCCTTGCAACTTGGGTTCCCGTGTTCTACAGTATTTGATACCATAATTAGAAGTTTCTGTGAGGTATCGTAGAATTCTTTTCGCAGCTTTGAAATGTCTTAAGTGTGCCTTATTATTCTGAGATAATTTGCTCACAGCGAACATTATGTCTGGGCGCGTGCATACGGCTAAGTACATTAGTTCACCAATTAGTTTTTGATAAAGTTTTGGTTCAGCCAATTCACAATTTTCATGTCCATCACTTTCACAATTTTCTATTTTTTCACCAGGGTCCAAAGGGGTTTTAACGCCATTACACTGACTCATACCGTATTCGTATTGTACATATATTGTGTTTGTGATATCGCTATTTCGTTTTTGTCTTTATTACTTTGCACTTCAATACCGATTATGTATTTTATATCACCTTTATCCACAATGTCTATCACTTCACTTAATTTAGCTTTTATATCTAGCATGTCCTTCATTTCACTGCACGCAAGCATTATGTCGTCGACATATAAAACAATAATACAAATTCGATCTTTCACTTGTTTTATAAATGCACAATTGTCTTTCACAAGTCTTTTAAAACCGAGTTTCTCAACTAAAATATTATTCACTGCCGCGTTCCATTCACGACCAGATTGTTTCAGACCATATATTGATTTTTTCAGACAACACACCTTATTTTTGTCAGCTTGTAAACCTTCAGGTTGTTTCATGTAAATAGTTTCTGATAATTCTCCATTGAGGTATGCGTTTTTTACATCTAATTGATGAACTGTCAGCCCATACTGTGCTGCAATTGACAATATCAGCCAAATGGTCGAATGACGAGTAACTGGAAAAAAGTCTCCTTGTAGTCTACGCCATATTCACCTTGTAGTCTCCATGTAGTCTACGCGACTAATCGAGCTTTTTCATAAAGCAGAATATTATTTTCAGCATTATTCATTTGCTCTACAAAGTATACATCACGACTGTTGTAGATACTATTCGTTTTACGATCTAGTAAACGATATGACTTTTGTTGATCAGAATATCCCATTAAGATATACTCTTTTGTTTTCGGTTTGAATTTCGAACCTTTCTTCCCCTTGTTCAAAGCAATGGCTGTGCTGCCGAACACCTTTAGGTGAGATACTGTTGGCTTTGTTATAAAATACATCTCGTATGGTGTTGCATGAACTGAAGAGTGTAAACATCGATTTCTTATATAAGCTGCAGTGCAAATAGCTTCTGCCCAAAATGGTTCGGGTAAGTTTGCTTCTTCAAGCATACATATTGTCATCTCGACTAAAGTTCGATTCGCTCTTTCTGCTATGCCGTTTTGTTGTGGCGTGTAAGCAATTGTAAATTGCTGTTTGATTCCAAGATTTTTCAATATTCGATAGAAAGCTTTGCTTCGATATTCTTTAGCGTTGTCGCTTCGAACACATTTTATTTTATTGCCTGTTTCGCGTTCTGCTACTGCCATAAATTCTTTAAATTTTACCAACACTTCATCTCGGGACTGGATGGGATATACTTTTGTGTATCTGGATTTGTCGTATATGAATGTGACGATATATCGCGCTCCACTCAGAGATGTGTTTCGAAAAGGTCCACATACGTCCGTGTGTATTAACCAGTGCTGCCATTTATTTTTTGGAATAATGCTAGATTCAATTTTATTTAATGCTAAATAATGCTAGATCTTGTAAAATCATAATGCTAAATAATGCTTTCTTATTTAATTGAAATAAACATGGTTCAATATAAAAACAATATGTATATTTATATGAGGGTTGATCAATAAATAATGGTAATCGGTTATTTCCAGTTCGCATAAAATTCCAAAAAAAAAATTATTTTTTTTCTACCACATATACTCACTAAGTCAGCATGAAAAAAACATATAAATAGGCCACGATTCCAGGGAGCTACATTCTTGGAACATCTGCACTAAGGGATGATTTTGTGTTAAGGTGAGGAGTGAGATGGGCAGAGGAGGGGAGTCAGAGAGCCGAAAGCACTAGGTCCAGAAATAAGACAGTTCCAGGCAAGGCAAGAAGAGCTACATTCATTTGAATACGAACAGTGGAAGAGAGAACCTCAAAATGGTGAAAAACGAAATTAAAGCTGTCATTAAGTACCTCTGTTTGAAAAAACTGTCTACCAGAGGCATACACGGTGGAAACATTTAAGGACTCTGCTTCTCCATATGCCACCGTTGCACGCTAGGCCAAGGAGTTTAAGCTGGGAAGAACATCCACTAAAGATGAACACCGCGAAGGACGTCCATTTACATCCCTCACTGAAGACAACGTAAAAAAGAATTGGAAGATGTCGTGTTGGCAGATCGAAAAGTGACTCTCAGGCATGTAGCTGAGGTCACAGGTAGTGTCCGAAAAATATTTGCGAACAAATTACATATGAAGAAAGTCTCTGCGCAATGGGTACCGAGAATGTTAACGGCCGAGCATAAGAAGAAACGAGTCGACATTTCAAGAATGAATCTCGAAAAGTTCCAGGCAGATCAGGAGAATTTTTTGTCACATTTCGTGCCATGGACAAGACCTGGATCCACCATTTTGATCCAGAAACCAAAATGCAATCGATGACCTGGACGCGACCCTCTTTATCAATGCCGAAGAAATTCAAAGTGTCAAGTTCGGCAGGAAAGGTTATCGCATCAGTTTTTTGGGACGCTGAAGAAATTTTTATAGTGAAATATTTAGAAAAGGTAGCCACTTTATCAGGCTCTTACTAAGTAGACCAAATAAGAAGATTGTGAGAGGCAATGTAGGAGAAAAGACACGGCAAACTGCGAGCCGGAGTTCTGTTTCTTCAAAATAGCACACCGGCTCACAAGGCTGCAGTTGCGATGGACACAATTAAAGAAACAGGATTTAAGATCGCCAGATTTAGCTCTCAGTGGCTTTTACCTCTTTCCTCGGCTCAAACAACACCTTTGGAGTAAGAAATTTGAAGATTATAGGGAAGTGATGGCCGCTGTTGAGGCATTTTGGGAGGGTCCAGATAAAGAATTTTTTTCTAAAGGTATCCAGGGTTTGGAAAAAAGATGCACTAAATGTATTAACTTGTTAGAAGACTATGTTGAAATATATATATATATATATATATATATATATATATATATATATATATATATATATATATATATATATATATATATATTAAGTTTAATCATCTTGGTTTACATGCATTATCATTACTTATTGATCAACTCTCGTATGTATAACGAAAACAAATTACAAGCTTAAAATTTACATCTCAAAATGATTCTATATCTATTACAGACATACCAGTTATATCTAAATCTTCTTCTCTTGTGTAAAGCTCATTTCTACCAATATTTTTCAAAACATCGTTTGGAATCTCACAATCAAAACAGCAACAAGTATTTATTTTTAAGTGAAGAAAAAGTATTAGTGTCGGATAACGAAGATTGGGATTATTTGCATTTGAAACCCTAACAAAACAATTGATTCAAATTATTCAGGAAAAAATATCTAACTAGAATGCACATACTTTAGTTAACTTGAACTTGTAGATGCCAGAAGCTCCTGGGAGTCTAAAGTGGATGGGACCCCATCATTGATTTTTAGCATCAACAAAATTTCATTGAACGTTACCATATTTAAAGCAATATAGATTTCATAATCAGACAACTGTCATTTCTGGCTGTCACTTCTACGAAAATGCCATGAGCGTGTTTTTGTATTTGTCATGAATTTCTGCCACCACATGATTCAGGAAGTTTTCTCTCATGAACGCGACTGAAAGTACAATAGCAGAGCTTGTGCGAGATTGTTAATAGATGAGTGCCAGATTATTCCGAAATTTAAATCTAAATGCTAAAAATAATGCTAGATGCTAACTCCGAATTTCGAATGCCGTTTTGGAAAAAATAATGCTAGATCTAGCATTCAAAATGCTAAAATGGCAGCACTGGTATTAACTCCAAAGTAAGTTTTGCACGGCTTTCAGACAGTTTGAATGATTTTGTGGCCATTTTGCACTTTACACATATTTTGCAATTTTCCTTTGTATCAACAAATTTTACCTTTTCGAGACCTTTGACTAAATTCTTCTTAGCCATCTCCTTTAGGTTCCCATAGCATACATGTCCCATACGCTGATGCCATTTTTCAGCAAGATTAGCACTCGTAAATTGTGCTTTCTCAACTTTCGGCAATACTATACACAGGTCGTTCACTTTTCTCGCCTTTACTATGAATCCATCACAACTCAGGATTGCTTGGGTTTTGAAAAACTGTACTCTAAACCCTGCTTCAGTAGCTTTGACCGACAAGAAATTTGACTTAATTTCCGGGATGTACAACGTATCCCTTAACGTGAGCGTTCCTGCTTCTAATTGGATTCGAACGGTTCCAATTCCTATCGCTTTAACAGTGTTGCTGGAAGCTAGCTCTACATTTATGTCTTCTGTGGACAATTCTACGAAAAATTCACGTTTACTACATATATGTGACGTTGCACCGCTGTCTATACACCACGTGCCGCTGTTAACTTTCGCACCAAATGCACAATACATTGCCTGACCTCTTTTTTCATTTGGCTTTGACCGGCAATCTTTCGCGTAGTGACCAGGTTTTCCACAGTTACAACATTTTAATTTTGTACGTTTGCCTTTAATAGCTAAGGCTTTTTCAGTTTGTTCACAATCTAATTCTCTAGCGATTTGTGAACTTTCCTCTACAATTAGCAATTTCAATTCAACTAATTTTGGCAACTTGTCACGTGTTCGCAGCGAAGTTTTAAAAATGCTATAAGTTGGTGGCAGGCAATTAATGAGGGTTAGAACAAGGATCTCCTCACTAATCTGAATGTTGACATTCGCCATGTTTTCTACGATGGTGCTAAATCGGGCCAAATGATCAACGATTGTGTCATGCTCTGAACACTTGCATTGCATCAATGCCTCGTATAATGCAATTTTTCTCGCTGGCGATGTGCTCTCGTGAATACCTCGCAATGTTTCCCAAGCATCTTTGGACGTTGCGTAATTTTTAATGTGGAGTAGTTGCGTCGGCGACATAGTAAGTTTAATTTTTGCCAGCACTTTCCGATCTACACTATTCCAATTTTTAAATTGGTCTTCCTGATCGTGTGGTGGCTGTGGGTTTTCACCCGAAACGAATTCCCACAAATCATCTACGACCAGAGTAGCACACATTTGCTCTTTCCAAATATCGTAGTTTGATTCGATCAGCTTATCAATATTCCACTTACTTGTCATTTTTTCCACCGATTTCACCGATATTTCACGATTTTAATTCGCGAGACGGACTGGGCCCATAACCTGTTGTACACGCTTTATTGACAAAAAGAGAAGACAAATTTTGACAGATACAGAATAAGTACTAGTTCTAGTAGTTCACGATATTCACTAGTAGGTGGCTCTTCAGTTAGGATGACTATTACTTAAATTCTCCAACAGTTTTTGATGTCACCGCAGTTCCACACCACAGCAAATTATTTAATAAAATGTACTGCAAATCACTAGATGGCCAGTAAAAAAGAAAGTTTCGCTACGGAGCCTATAAATGTCACTAACGCAAACACAGCAAAAACTTGAACCGGTAAATTAGCAAAGATATATACAAATAAATCTTGAGAACAAAATGATCAAGAACGCACTGAACCGGCACTCAGATAAAACTGTGTAATGGCACGAAAAGAAATTTAAATAGCACGAACTATCGTTGTAAAGCGCGCGAAAGAAAAGATGATAGAAAGGAATCACAGCAGAGAATCAACAACAGTAAATTTGCAGAGTAGATCGCTGATAAGTCTTAAAAATAAGATAATGTGAGAAGCACTGAACTGGCACTTTAAAAAAACTGCGTAATGGCGCGATAAGTATTATTAAAAACACAGTCAATGCAAAGTGCGAAGAAAAATTCTTCTCCCCTAAGTCTTTTTGTATTTTTTGGCATTTTTTGTCTTTTTTTTTGGGGAGCGGATGTCAAAATCCTTCAATAGGTATCCTGCGAACGATACAAATTTATGTGAGACTCGTACTCCCTAAAAAACATCAACCGCCGACCACGGAGGTCCAAGCCGGAACCGCTTTCGCATTACTTCAACTCGGCCGGGCTACTTCCACCTATCAAGTGTCCCATTGGCTTACTTTCGTTCTGTCAGGCTCTCAGGAGTCTGTGAGACATGTTTCTTATTTTTATATATGGTGCAGTGGCGGGGGGTGAAATATAGATGGAGGGAAGCCGAATAATTATCCACCATATTATATATTAGAATGATGTTTTGCATGCTTATGTAAGTCATACTTATTAATTTCTATTTGATTCTCGTCACACTTACAGACAGTATAAAAAATCGTAAATCACACTATGATAAGCACATTGTTGCGAAACTACGACAGCCGAGCGGCCGTCAGCGCAACATTTTAATTTGAGTCAGGTTCGGTTCGGTCCCCCGTGTCAAACCTGCCAGCTAGCTCAGCCCGGCGTGGGCTTTTGGGACGAACCTGACCTTCGTGCTACGGCACGCAGACGATACAACATTTAACACACAGTACAATCCACAGGAAAAGGAAGAAGAACTGTAGGAATCATCATAAAGATGTGGAATTATTCACAAATCATTGCATTTGGAATTATTCACAAATCATGCATGCACACAAATCATTGCATTGCAAATTACAAATAAAAAGAAAAAAGGAAATAAATAGGAAATTTAAGATTAATACAAATTCAACAAAAATTTCAACATTTAAAATGAAAAAAGTATCTCATGCACTAGCAAAATAATAAAATGAAAAGAATATTCCATACACTAACAAAAAAATAAATTCATAGTGCAAAAAACAAATAATAATAAAAGAAATCAGTGACTCAACCCCGGCCGGAATTGGTTTACACCAATCATACAAAAATGTGTAGTTTCTTATTACACGAATGTGCAAATGGATATTGAATGAAATTAAATCTAGGCAAAAGAACTTAATCTATTTTTTAAATAACTGAAATTAATGAAATGAATGTCTGAATCAAAAAATGAACCACAATAAAAATATTAACCGTTAAATAAAATTTTTCTGTACTCATCTGCTGCCGTTAAATCAAGGAAAATTGATGATCGTAATTGTTCGAAAA